>BSWB01000004.1:78324166-79534583 GCA_033239125.1 Fagopyrum homotropicum
TGTAGGGAAAAGTTCCCACATCAATAACACACAATCAAGTGAACGTACCATATAAGCATCCGGGCTACTCCTCCTATTTCCAATTGGTTTTAGGACGGAACCTCATGTGTTTGTATGTGTGGTTCACCGGACGTGTGCCCTCCATGTCATTTGGTCCCGGGACGGATATAAGAAAAAGCAACACCACCAGCTTATAGCATGAATTATTGTCTATATTTTGGGACCTGTTTAGACGTTTTATCTTCGATAATCTGCATGTTTGTATATATATTATGTGATTATATTGTCGTTTCATCTACCTTTACGGGAATCGAGGTCTACACCAAGTTTCGTTGTAATTGTAGGTAAAATGGCACGTTTTGCATCAAAAAGGAGAAAAAGGAGCTAAGGAGTCATTGGAGCTACATTCAGGAACTTAAGGAAGAATGCAGGAATCATGGAATTGGATTAAAGATTCACTTTGGACCAGATTTGAGAGATTTCACATTCAGTTGTGATTCACCTCGGTTGACTACAAAGTCACCTCGACCGAGGTGATCCAGAGGAGCCGACTCGACCGAGGCGAACACCTTCGACGCGGCAAGGATATTTTATTCTTGGCTGAGATCTTTTATTTTTGGAAGGAGGATTCTTATCTTTTTGGGCTGGATTCCTGGAAGGAAGAAGATAATTTAGCCCATATATTTTACCTATTTTTTATGGGAAGAGATCTTTCTAAGATATCTTATCGTTGGAAAGTAATTTTCCTATAAAAAGGGTTGGATTTTCCACAAATCCAACATCCGCTTACCACGAGAACATCCGCTATCACCCGGAATACCGTTGAGGGCAGCTTATACACCGATGAGGGCTGGAAGATTTGAAGAACCTTTTTGAAGGTTGAAGAAGGAAGTTTATAGCTTTGATAGCTTTTGTGAAGGGTTTTGTAAGATTATCTTAGATTCCCTTCATTGTCATTTGTCTTGTTGGATTTTAATCCAAGGAACGCTTTTTGTTTGATAATTGATTCAGTTATTGAAGCCTTTCTCTTAAGGTTTTTTTGTTCAATTATTCTCTCTCTTCCCATATATATTTGATTAATACTTTCATAATGATGAGTGGCTAAATTCTTTGTGTGATTCTAGGGTGATTGGCTGAAGGTTGTGGGAAAAACAATGATAGAATAATCTTAAATCACAGTAGGACCCTGAAAGCTCGAGTCTTTATCCTTAACCATAAGCATCTCGTTCAGTCGATGAACATCTTGGCCGGGGTGGAATTCTTCTGACCGAGGTGACTTATCTGATCCGAAACTGAGAGTTAAGTGTTAGAGTTTGCCAAATCCTATTCTTATTACACCTTTCTTAGTTCAATACAAGCCTAGGATGAGACTTACCGGGTAATTCCCTTGTTTGTTTACCTAAGATCATAAGTGTAGGTAATAAAGGTTTATCCTTTATTGGGGTTTGAGTGTGCTTTCATTCCATCTTTGTGTGTTAGCCTGAGACTTACCCGGTAAAGGTTGATTCTATTCCCTTAGGTGGTGTGTTAGTATGAGGATATAGTTCTTTATCTTAATTCCTTGAGACTTACCCGGTAATAGGAGTTACGGTTTGGGATTAGTGATTAGTGAGACTTACCCGGTGATCTAATCCACTTTAGAAATACCTTCCCTATGCAAAAATCTCAGCTTTGTCCGCTTATCTATAGATCTTGAGTTGGAACCACAACTAGATGCTTTAATCTCTAGAAATGCATATTTCCTTAATTGACTTTTTATCATCCTTGATTGTTTTAATCGCTTTAGTGGTTAGTAATTACAAAGCTTACCTATTCCGACTTTGTTTCACTAAGTCCCTGTGATCGACCCCTGGAATTCCTTGCTTTTACTACGATTGACCCGTACACTGCGGGTTCGCATCCTTGTTTTTAGCTTACGTCTAGGGTTATAAATTTAAAGCTTGCACACACCGTTTGGAGCGAACACCAGCCTGGCTGCAGCCTGCTTCCGCTGTTCTCGCCTCGCCCTGCCGACCGGAGCACACCGAGCCCCTGCCGCCGCCGCTCTTGCTATCTGTCGTCCTCTGCTGCTGCATCTGATGAGTTTGGAAAACCCTTAATTAATTAAATCAGGCCCCCTCTTTTAAGAGTAATTACAAATGCACCCATAACTTTCTTTTACAATTTATGGCCCAACTTTTATGTAATGGCAAAGCTACCCACTATATGTGAAATTACAGATTTGGCTCAAGGTTTTATTTACGGAATGTATCCAAAATTTATGGAACTTCATGAGTTGCCCGGAAAATGTTTTTACGGACTTTCAACCAAAGTTTTATAACGGATTTTGAAAACGGGTTTTACCTTAGATTATATATATGTAATATATCCGTTCAAGTTTAGCGTATGAGCTAAACTTGCTTAGTTTTGGTATTAGGTTTAGAAGCGTCCCGATAAATGCCTAACGAGTCCAAGTGGACATCCGCTTAACGACTCTTGTCTTTTGACATCACGTGAGTACCCTCTCCCCCGAGCTTATGATCTTACTCGATTTAGTTATGTTTAGTATTAGTATCATGCTAGGTTGGATTTTCTAGCATAACTTAGAGTGAATGCCAAGTAGTGGCTTTGGACCTTAGGTGAGTGTTTGAGGAATGTGAAATGTTCTAAAGCTTGAGGTGTGTTTGATTTGGAGAGGTTATAAGGCTTTGAGGGTATGTTTGATCTTGTGAGCGTTCTGAGGCTCGAGGTTGGGGATGTGTGATCATGTGGGATTTCGGAGCTTAGGGTTGACTTATTCTAGCATGGTGTTGTTACCGTATAGTTTGTTTGGACTAGGCATGTTTATCCTAGTATGTGTTATAGGTTATGATCTTGGGAGATCGTAGGATCTAGAAGTCTAAGGACTTCTAGCTGGTATTGAGTGTGATGTGAGCATGAGGGATTCTAGGATGCTGTCCTAGAATGAGAGTCAAATGATCTTGCGTAAATCATTTGTGTAGAAGTCTAAGACTTCTTGAGTTAAGTGAGTTGTTGATATCGATATCTTGTTGTGAGTAGGTGTAGACTTCTTCCCGAGGGAAGCAAGAGTGTTGCGTGAGTTAGCGTTTGGGACGAGGTAAGTCTCCGGACTTACTTAGCTCGTATTCCTTGTATTAGCATTGATGTGTGTTTGGTGATGTGTGTTTACTGTTTATTGTTTATAACAACTAAACCGTAATTAGGATTACCAACCTTTATATTATTTTGGCCCAAGTGTATGGTAACGGGCGGTGACAACTTGCCTAGCCCCCGCGAGAGCTAGGAGGTTCTCAGTGACTATCCCGTCTTGGTAGACGGTCGGATGCATCAGTACCATTTCATGCCGGAAGGTAGGGACCGAGGCGAGTTTCGGTGACTCTCGTGTCACAACCTAAGTTGAATTAGAACGTCATACGACTTAATAATAATAAAGATAATAAACTGGATTGTTGTGCTTTTAAGTATTTTGTGTGCTGGCGGTGTTCTACATGTGTATGTTCCTTTCCCATTTATTCTAATGCTTAGAATATGAGCTGACGGTTTTATACCAATTGTTGTAGATTGTCTTGCAGGTTAGGAATGCGTCCGAGAGATCCGGAAGAGTGGGCAGCCGGGGTCCGTACATTTTAGGAAGGGTTTTTGGATGGAGTTGAGTTGTGTTTTGTCCTTCGATTGTTGTGTTCTGTATGCCGTGTATGTGGCGTTCGGCTTTTGTGATGTATCTCGGCTGAAGTCTTTTGTTGTTTTTCTTCGGGTTTCTTATCATTTGCATTAAAAGGATTTTTGGTTTTGCCTTTATTTGTGTCATGTTGGAAAGGTCCGGTGAAATTATTGTCAAGCTAAGGGTCGGGACCCATTATGAGGTCCCAACCCGTAGCGCCCTGAGTCCCGCGGATTCGGGGTGTTACAAAAGTGGTATCAGAGCCCTAGATTGACAACAATGGCACTCGCAATATTCTAAAGGCCGAATAAGGAATAAACAGAACCCCACGGGTTTTGAGTTTTCGTTTTCAAAATCACATGTATGAGTCGGGGTAGAACTTACGGACCACCACTCCTTCCGCAGATCTCGGCAGCTTAGTTATTGGATTTTTAGTATATATATAAATATGTGTATATATGTAGATATGTATCGTGGGCCTAGGATGTGTTTGGACTATTATTATATGTTGATTATAGTTATGCATGATGGACTTGTTATATTGTTATGGTGGCCTGACCTTTATATTGATATGAGTTTTATAAGTGGCATGATAATATTATATTAGTGCTTGTAACTCGTTTTATGAGAATGGTTTCCTTGGATGTGTTATGTTGATAGCATGTGGACATAAGATTTATATAGTCCTATATACGGACTTCTATTATATAATAGCATACAAATACACGAGACCTTATAGTTAGGACGATAGTATGTTATCAATGCCCGTAGACGGCGTTGATGGCTTGCGATAGCATTCATACGTGGAAGAGTACGCTCAAGTATCGAGTTGAACATTTCGTGCTAACGAACACCATGGCGGTTATTGGATTCCTGTAAAAGGATGTCGAAGAGGAGGATTAAAGATAACGTAAACGAAGGACGAACAAGTGGAAGGAAAACTCGAGACAAGTAAAGAGCAATCGAGATAGAGACAATACAAGTAAAGGAAGCAACATTAATGTGCGGAAGTGGTTCCAAAGAAGCCATGATTAAAAGACGACGAGACCTATAGAGGGAACGAACTTAAGTTCTTCAAGAAGACGCGTGGACAACTAAAGATGCGAATAAGAAAGGAGATGTGTACACTGTAGCAAGGTTAAAGGTGGTATTCCTCCAAGACGTGAAGCTTTCTATAGGCGCTCCTAAGCTTTGGAATCAAGATGAGAAGTGTGATTGAGCCAATTACGAAAGATTAAAGAGACACATAAGTTAAGCTTACAGAGGGACCAAAAGGTGAAGTATTGATTTTACGAGATTCTAAGCGGGTGACATCTTTGGACATACGTGAGTTAAGAGAAGACTCATGTGGTGAAAGTTCACATAGTAGAATTTCCTTAAAGGATCCAACCGATTTTTTGTTGTGATGATAAGTCTAAGTAACGCCAAGAAGGAGGAAGTGTGTATAGATGATGATCTCAAGAAGATGAAAGATGAAACAAGGAGCTTTGATATAAAGACTTAAGATATCAACCAAGAGGAACACGAGGGGACGCTAGCTAAGGCTACAAAATTTGGGAAGGTGTACTTGAAAGAGATCAAGGAAGAGTTCTGTTCGCTCCAAACGGTGTGTGCAAGCTTTAAATTTATAACCCTAGACGTAACCTTAAAACAAGGATGCGAACCCGCAGTGTACGGGTCAATCGTAGTAAAAAGCAAGGAATTCCAGGGGTCGATCACAGGGACTTAGTGAAACAAAGTCGATAACGGTAAGCTTCGTAATTACTAACCACAAGAGTAATTAAAACAATCAAAGATGAATAAGAAGTCAATAAAGCAAACATGCAATTCTAGGGATTAAAGCATCTAGTTGTGGTTCCAACTCAAGATCTAAAGATAAGCGGACAAAGCTGAGATTTTTGCATGGGGAAGGTGTTACTAAAGTGGAATAGATCACCGGGTAAGTCTCACTACTCACTAATCCTAAATCGTAACTCCTATTACCGGGTAAGTCTCAAGGAATTAAGATAAAGAAATATAACCTCAAACTAACACACCATCTAAGGGAATAGAATCAACCTTTACCGGGTAAGTCTCAGGCTAACTCACAAAGATGGGATGAAAGCACACTCAAACCCCAATAAAGGATAAACCTTTATTACCTACACTTATGATCGTTGGTACACAAACTAAGGAATTACCGGATAAGTCTCATCCTAAGCTTGCATTGAACCAGGAAAGGTGTAATAAGAATAGGATTTGGCAAACTCTAACGCCTAACTCTCAGTTATGGATCAGATAAGTCACCTCGGTCAACCGAATTCCACCCCGGCCGAGATGTTCATCGACTGAGCGAGATGCTTAGGGTTAAGGTTAAAGACTCGAACTTTCAGGGTCCTACTGGAATCTAAGATTATTCTATCATTGTTTTTCCCACAACCTTCAGCTAATCACCCTAGAATTACACAAGGAAATTAGCCACTCATCATCATGAAAGTATAATCAAATATATGGGAAGAAGGTGAATATTTGAACAAGAAGAATTTAATAAAAAGACTTCAATAACTGAATTAAATATCACAACAAAAGCGTTCCTTGGATAGCAATCCAACAAGAGAAGACAACAAGGAAGGGAATCAAAGACAATCTTACAAAACCCTCCAAAAAGCTATAAAAGCTATGATCTTCAATCTTCCTTCAACCTTCAACAAGGTTCTTCAAATCTCTAATTGGAGTATGACTTGCTGCTGCGTAGACGGATCTGCGGGATGTATGCGAGATTTTCCAGCTGTATGCAGGATGTTGGATTTGTGGAAATCCAACCCTTTTTATAGGAAAATAACTCTCCAAAGATAAGATATCTTAGAAAGATCTCTTCCCATAAAAATAGGTAAAATATAAGATCTTCTTCCTTCCAGGAGCCAAACCCAAAAATATAAGATCACTTTCCAAATATAAAAGATCTCAGCCAAGAATAAAATATTCTCGCCGCGTCCTAGGTATTCGCCTTGGTCGAGTCGGCTTCTCTGGATCACCTCGGTCGAGATGAATCTGTAGTCAACCGAGGTGAGTCACAACTGAATGTGAAATCTCTCAAAACTGGTCCAAATTGAATCTTTAATCCATGGCTATGCTTCCTGGATGGTTCCTTATGTTCCTCAATGTAGCTCCAATGACTCCATAGCTCCTTTTGCTCCTTTTTGATGCAAAACGTGCCATTTTACCTACGATTACAACAAAACTAGGTGTAGACCTCGATTCTCGCAAAGGTAGATGAAATGGTAATATAATCACATATTATACATACAAACATGCAGATTATTGAAGATTAAACGTCCAAACAAACTCCAAAATATAGACTATAATTCATGCTATCAAAATACCCCATACTTAGCCCTTGCTTGTCCCCAAGCAAGTTCCTCATATAGAAGACAAGATAGAATGGATTAATAGTCAAGAAAATCAATGAAAAGTCTTTCAAAAAATATTTTTATGGTGTGCAACAATCATAGATCACTCTAAGAGAATACTTCATGGAATTTAAAAACTCAATATGATCAAAACATTTTATAAATATAGGAAAGTTTTTCATCTTTGCATAAAACCATAGAATGCATAATAAGTCATAATCATCAAAATAAATCATGTATAATCCAGTTTAAACCACTAAGTCAATCAACAAGCTCAAGGTCTCAAGGGCTTCCCAAAAGAAAGGTCAAGAAACTTGTAGGGTAGGGATGTATGTAAGGTAATGTGGTGCTAGAATCCGGGAAAAGGATATACTTCACTTTCACTTTGACTTTCAACATCTTCCACCAATAAGCTTTGCTTATTTCACACTTTTTCTTTTACTTTACTTTTTGGGATGCATGGACAGAGGTACACAATAACCGAAACCTAGGAAATCAGCAATCATCAATTTCTTGAGATGCATCAAACCCTTGATGCACATACCATGACCCGTTAGGAATATCGCTCAATCCGACTTTGGCAAGACACAAACACCCGGCTATGTGAATGGTGCCGAGTTACTCATCTTCATGATTGATTTCCCCAAACCTATTATTACTTTCTAACACTTTCACTTCCAGCCAACTTCTCAACTTTAACTTCACTTGCTTTCACCACTTTGCTTGCTTCCAAATTCCCGGATAGGTAAAGGGAGGCAAAATGTATATGAGGGGCTAAGCATGATCAAGAAGGAGAAGAGAGAAGAATGAATTGCCTTGGTCTTTCCAGGAAGAAAGTGAGAGAACTAATAATGTGGTCTACTTAACATATTATAAAACCTTTCAAACACATAAAGAATTTTAAAAACCAGTCAGTAAGCAAGATCTTCACTGAGATCATATCCACATAAGTAACACAAAAATCGTTTTCGAAAACTCTCAGTTACCCACCTCGGTCGATGTGTTCGTAGGTCAACCGAGGTGAAACACCTCGTTCGGCCAGAACTTCCCCGGTCGAGGTCAAAATTTTTTTTTTTTTTTAAAACCAATTTTTTTTCTTTCGGTTTCGACGTTTTTCTCAATCAAATAACCTGTAAGTATGCATGTAATCTCAGATAAACATATAAATGCAGAAGTGAAGCATAAATATAAAATATCCGATCAAGTGAGTCATACATCAAAGTCGAATAGTACATCCAATACCCCATACTTGGGACACACTGTCCCATTGGGTCAAAATAAGTCTAAAGATAAGAGTACTCACCGGATAATAAGCTGAACTGCATAAAAATATAATAAAGAAAATCCTGCAGCTCTCAGTAGTCACGATCCGGTGGTGGTGGTGGTGGCACGTACGGATACTGGGTCGGGTCGAACGGATAGCCCATGATGTGCTCGAACTGGATCTGGGCCATCATGTGCTGGTAGTGCTGCCGCTCCTGCATCTCGCGGATATCCAGTGACAAAGCAGCATATGAATCAATAACTTGATCCGTCTGTGAGCATCTGGATCCCTGTGTCGGCGTGTCCTACGCCTAGCAGGTCTCACTAGAGAACTAGCAGGTGCAGGCTCAGTGTCCTCCTCATCCAGATCTATGACTGGAGGTGCGCTCGTCCCTGCAGTATATGTCCCTGTATCCATCGGGACTCCACCCTCTCTCTCATCAATTGTCTCCTCGTCATCAGCCTCTTCCTCCTCAGCTGGGGCAGCTGCTGCCTCCCTATAATCCTCCATCAGTGGAGCCCAAGCGGTCTGCCAATAGTGTGGGTCATAAACAGTGAACTGGGCAGACCACCTGATTCCCTGTGGCGCAGTCAGCTCCCACGGCATAGCCACATATGGAGTAGTCAGACCTCGGGGAACGAGAATCCGCCGAGTGATCATCTCCTGCAATCCAAGCGGCTTCGGAGCCGCCACCATCGTGCAAGCGCTGAGATCCATGTCCTGGTAGCTAGCTATATGGGTGACAAGCCCTCCGCAGCAGATGTCTCCCTTCGCCTTGGCCTTGATCTTGTGCAGATCCTCTGCCAACATCAAGCCAAAGTCCGGGAAACCCCCAGTAACCATGCAGTAAAAACTGAAAAGCTCACTCTGTCGGATCTTCTGGGGCGTCTCAGTACGCGCCAGAAGTGTCTCGCTAAAGATCCGGTGGGCTAACCTAAAGGCTAGGTGGAAGATGACCTTCTCCCCGGAATCTCCAGGGCGCCATCTATCTGCGTGCTCAACAATATGGGCTATCTGCCCCCAGAACTCCCTAGCTACAGATCGGGAAGGGAAGTCAATGACGGTGGGCTTCGGAAAGCTGAAAATATCTCTCCAATACTCGAGCAACACTAAGAAGTTCCGGTTCATCAACCGGTACTTCACAGACTGCTCTGTGGGAAGGTAGGTGAAGGAGCTAACAAACTTTAAGGTCGGCTCCAAGTAGGCTGGGGCTCGGATCTCAGTAAACTGATCCAGCCCAACTGTAGAAATCATCCTCCTAAGGTCTCCATCGACCTGGAGGCAATCAAAAGCAGACACGTCCAGGAAACGTGGTGCAATCACTGGACGGCCAGAAATACGCTCATAATCCACCCGGTGTCGCTCATGGATCACCAGGCGGTAAAGTCGGGAAGAAGAGGAAGAAGGGGAAGGTGAGGATCTATCCCTAAGGGCGAGGCGTCGCTCAGAACTCATTTTCAACTCAGCTACTGTCAAGTCACCTCGGTCGACTGACAATGCTCAAGAATCACCTCGGCCGAGGCACAGCTCGACTGGACCGAGGCGGTGAACTGGATCTTATTTCTTCAAATAATTTAGTTCTTTTTCCCCAAAAATCACTACCACTGCTTCCTATGGGGTACTTAAGCTTTTCCTCAACAAATGCAGGGGCAACCAAAGCCCAAATCGAAGCGCAAAAGGAGAAGTTAGGGTTTCGGTTCGTTTTACCTTGTTTCGGCCGAATCAGTTCGATTTCCTGTAGATTTGTACTTGCAATACGATCCTCTATCCTTCAATCACAGTTTGGAGACAGAAAACGAGCAAGAAATCGGAGAAGGCGAGGTGAACTGTCGCCGCGGTCGAGGAGAAAGAGTAAAGCGAGGAGAGAGAAATCTTCCGCCTTTTATACCCTTTTCTGGACTGCTGTCACCTCGGTCGAGATGGTCTCGACTGGACCGAGGTGGTACGGACCGAGGTGGTTCTTCAGAAACCCTAGTCGCCTCGGTTGCTCAGGAATCATCTCGGTCGAGATGCTCTGACAGCAACCGAGATGCCTCAGTCGAACTCCGTCTTCTCAAATTCTCGAACTTCTGTCCTTCCAGTAATGCTCCTTCCTTAGATGTCTCCTGTTATCTGTCTAGAACGCCAAAAACAAAACAAAGGAAAGCAAAAGCAAAAACTATTTAAGCCAGACTAGAAAACGGGAAAAGAAAGCAATACCTTGGGTTGCCTCCCAAGAAGCGCTTGGTTTAAGGTCGCTAGCTGGACCATAATGCATCTCTCAAACGTGATGGGAGGTGCCCTCACCCCATACACCTCCATCGTGGGGTGAAGTAAGTAAATCTATCAAACGCTCCAACAAGTGTAAGTGCTCATCGGGGAATGAATCGTCTATTGGCGGGTCGTCCTTCTCACGTGAAGATGCAGGTAGCCGGCTGAGGTGATCCGCAACAGAATTCTCGGATCCCTTCTTATCGCGGATCTCTAGGTTAAACTCTTGAAGCAAGAGAATCCATCGAATAAGGCGTGGCTTGGCGTCTTTCTTAGCCAACAAGTAACGAATGGCTGCATGGTCGGTGTAGACAATGACTTTCGCCCCTACTAAATAGGAACAAAACTTCTCGAAAGTATACACAACTGCCAATAACTCCTTCTCGGTGGTAGCGTAGTTGCGTTGTGCTACATCTAGCGTCTTGCTAGCATAGTAAATGGCGGTGGTCCGCCCATCCTTCTTCTGTCCAAGCACCACTCCTACGGCTACATCACTAGCATCGCACATGATCTCAAAGGGCAAGGTCCAATCAGGAGGTTGGATAATAGGACCGGAGATCAATGCTTCCTTAATCGTGTAAAAAGCATCAAGACACTCCTACGAAAACTCAAAAACAACATCTTTATTCAAGAGGTTAGTTAGAGGTTTAGAAATCTTAGAGAAGTCCTTGATGAATCTCCTGTAGAAACCTGCATGCCCGAGAAAACTCCTCACACCTTTAACAGAACAAGGGGGAGGGAGTTTCTCAATAGTCTCGATCTTAGCGCGATCAACCTCAATGCCTCGATTAGAAACGAGGTGTCCTAGCACAATGCCTTCACTAACCATAAAATGACACTTCTCCCAATTCAAAACTAGATTAGTGTCTTCACATCGTTTAAGCACTAGCGAAAGGTTAGATAGGCAATCATCAAAAGAGGATCCATATACGGAAAAATCATCCATAAATACCTCTATGATATTCTCTATGTACTCGGAAAAGATGGCCATCATGCATCGCTGGAAGGTAGCGGGTGCATTGCACAATCCAAATGGCATCCTCCTGTAGGCAAACGTCCCCCATGGACAAGTGAAAGTGGTCTTCTCCTGATCATCCGGATGGATAGGAATCTGGAAGAATCCACTATAGCCGTCTAAGTAACAAAAGTGCGAATGCTGGGCCAACCGCTCGAGCATTTGATCGATAAAGGGAAGTGGAAAATGGTCCTTCCGTGTGGCCATGTTCAGCTTCCTATAGTCGATGCAAACCCTCCAGCCCGTGACGGTCCTAGTTGGGATCAACTCGTTGTTCTTATTCGTCAAAACGGTCATCCCTCCTTTCTTCGGAACTACATGTACCGGGCTAACCCACTTGCTGTCCGAGATAGGATAAATGATATCTGCATCCAACAACTAAAGAATTTCCTTCCTCACAACCTCTTTCATGATCGGATTTAACCGTCTTTGAGGTTCCCGTGAAGTCTTATGATTGTCCTCCATTAGAATTCTATGCATGCAGAAAGAAGGCTTAATGCCAATAAGATCATCCGTGGTATAACCTATAGCCTTTTGATACTTTCTCAGGACATGCATTAACTTAGACAATTCAGATTCGGAAAGGGAAGCACTAACAATAACGGGGTAAGTAGAATCCGGTCCAAGAAAGACATACCTCAAGTGACTAGGGAGTTGTTTAAGCTCCACTACTGGGGGTGCTTTCTGAGAGGGATCCTTGCTTCCTCCTTCCAGTGGGATGGATTCAGAAACTGGACTTTCGGAAGTCTCAGTTGACATCATCTTGCCATCGACCTCGGTCGAGGCGCAGAGGCGTTGACCGAGATGTTCTTCGGTCGCGTCGCTCAGTCCAGGAAGTGCCTCGGTCGAGGTACTGCAACTGGAACCGAAACTGGAGATCTTCATCTCCTGGATTAGCTTCTCAGTTCTTGCTCCTGGATCCTCTTCCAGTGCTTTTAAGCTCCGTATATCTGCGTCACAAGAAGCATCTATACCTTCCTCCATTAAATTGAAGCTAATAACTCTTTCGAGTGGATCGTTAATAAGGATAGAGCTCACAAATTCTCTTGATTCTTCTTCATCGTAGATGTTGAAGATATCATCAGTTATCTGCTCCCCTTTCATGGCTGCAAGCAATGCGAACTCCACTTCATCGCCGCCAACGTTGAATTTTAACTTGGCGTTTTTGCAACCCACGTTGCTACCCGAAGTTGCTAGAAATGGCCTCCCGAGAATAATAGGAACAGGATAATCTACGGGAATGTCAAGTACAACAAAATCTATAGGTAGATAGAAGTTACCTAACTTGACTGGAACGTCCTCCAAGATGCCCACGGGATGGGTAATGGAGCGATCCGCCATATAAAGTCGAATCTTGACCGGCTTGGGTTCTCCAAGTCCGATCTTCACACATAGCTCCAGCGGAATGATGCTCACGCTGGCTCCTAGATCACAAAGGGCTTCACAAGTGACATCCCCAACTTGAATGGGAATGCAAAATAAGCCGGGATCTCTCAATTTAGGTGGCATCTTCTCCTTCATGATTTGAATAAGCTCCGAGGATTTAGATGTCATCCTAACTTTACCGAAGTCTTCCAGTTTCCTCTTCCTTGATAGGATCTCCTTCAAGAACTTCCCATAGGCGGGCATTCCTAGAATAGCATCAAGGAAAGGAATGTTAATATGCAGTTTATTCATCAAGTCCAGGAACTTACCGAAGTGCTTGTCTAGATGTGCTTTGGCCCTTGACTAGGGGAATGGAAGTGGTGGTTTGTATGCAGGAGGTGGAACATATACTTCAGTTTTCCTCTCCGCTTTCTGTGGCTCCACCTCGGTTGGCATCTCGGTCGAAGTGTTCTTCGACTGCATTTGGACCGAGGTGGTCTTCGTCGGTACTAGCACCGACCGAGGTACTGGATCTGTAGTTTTCAGTCCACTCCTCGTAGTTATGGCCATGATCTGGCCCTTAGGGTTGCTTTCCGTCCTTGCTGGAAGCTTCCCTGGATCTCTTGGCGCTTCATTCGCCCTACTTGCAAGTTGTTGTTCAAAGGCCTTTTGGGCCTTCGAAAATGAAGTCATAGAAGTCTCCATAGCACTAAGCTTGATCAAGATGGCCTCCAGAACTGCGTCTTTCTTTTCTGTTTGAGACGAACTTGATCCTTGCCCCTGGCTTTTCAATGGAGTAGAAGAAGAAGAAGAAGGGGAAGAGAGGAAAGGGTTAGAGGAATCGTTAGAGTTGGAGTTTGAATGATTGTTACCAGAATTTTGGTTGTTCGCCCTCCAGTTGTTGCTATTGGATCCTCTATTGTTGTTGTTGTTGTAATTGTTATTCCGGGAACCGTTGTTGTTGGTACGGTATCCGTTGTTGTTGTTCCTTTGCCCTTGCTCTTCCTTCTTGGTTTGAGCAACCAAGAGTTCCTTCAATTGCTTCACGTCATTCTTCAAAGATGTGAGTTGATTGTTGTTGGGCTGAGTTCCTTGGAAGTTGACTCTTTTAACTCCACCTTCAGCTCCTTGGTGGGTGTATTTCTCCATGTGCAAGGCTTGCTTCTTGATGAAGTCCCAAGCCTCGTCAATCGCCATGTCCATAAAGGTACCGGCGGAGAGTAGTTGGAGGTTGAACTGGGTGCTTCCGTCTAGTCCTTTGAAGTATATCTCCAATAACTCTAACTTTGGAATCCCATGATGTGGGCAATCCAAAAGAATGTCCTTGAACCGCTCCCATGACTTGGACAAGCTCTCCTTGTCCTTCATAATGAAAGCATTAATCTTCCCTCTCATTTCAGCTGTCTTTGAGGGGGGAAAGAATTTCGTCAAGAATTCCGTAGTCATCTCTTCCCATGTGCTTATTTTTCCTGGAGGAAGATATTGATACCAAGTAAGAGCTCTATCTTTTAAAGAAAAGTAAAAAGGTCTTAGCTTGTAGTTGTTGTTTTCAATCCTTGGAGGTCTCAAAGTCTCCATCAAGATCTCATAGTTTTGAAGATGTTGATGTGGTGATTCCTACTCTAGTCCTCCGAACTGGCATTGGCGAATTATGGAAAGAACTTGCGGTCGAAGTTCATAGTCATGGTCCGCTGGATCTCCTAGGTTAACTCCTGGACGCCTCAGTTGTTGATTGGGGTCCATCCTTTGGCCTAGGGTTTGTGGGATTCCTGCAAGAAGAACATCTCGGACTGGCCTCCGAAGTGGAAGTACATCGGCCGGGGCGTCTGGTATTGGAATCTGCCTCGGTCGAGGGTCAGCAACTGGGACCTGCATCGGTCGAGGATCAACAGGTGGATCTTCCCTCGGTCGAAGTAGAATCTGGTCTCGTATGACTGCCATCTCCGCTTCGATTGCTTCAGTCTTGGTGCGAGTTTCTTCCTTCTCTTACCTTAGCTCTTCCCTGCTGAGGCGTAGCAGCTCTAACGCCTCTTTCAATTCGGCCTCAAGATCGCGGTTGTCTTGTTGGGCCATCTTTGCTTCTCTTAAGCGTCGCTTGTATGTCTTTTTTGGTTCGGGATCGTAAGGAACGATTTCCTTCCCAGTGCGGGTTCTTCGCATATACCTAAGAAAGAACCTGCAAAAGTCACTCAAGTAGAGTGGTCAGTAGACACGGGGGCAAGTGCCCCAAGAGCAAACCGTACCGGCTCGGTCTAGACCAAGTCCCCGGCAACGGCGCCAAAAACTTGTTCGCTCCAAACGGTGTGTGCAAGCTTTAAATTTATAACCCTAGACGTAAGCTTAAAACAAGGATGCGAACCCGTAGTGTACGGGTCAATCGTAGTAAAAAGCAAGGAATTCCAGGGGTCGATCACATGGACTTAGTGAAACAAAGTCGATAACGGTAAGCTTCGTAATTACTAACCACAAGAGTAATTAAAACAATCAAAGATGAATAAGAAGTCAATAAAGCAAACATGCAATTCTAGGGATTAAAGCATCTAGTTGTGGTTCCAACTCAAGATCTAAAGATAAGCGGACAAAGCTGAGAATTTTGCATGGGGAAGGTGTTACTAAAGTGGAATAGATCACCGGGTAAGTCTCACTACTCACTAATCCTAAATTGTAACTCCTATTACCGGGTAAGTCTCAAGGAATTAAGATAAAGAACTATAACCTCAAACAAACACACCATCTAAGGGAATAGAATCAACCTTTACCGGGTAAGTCTTAGGCTAACTCACAAAGATGGGATGAAAGCACACTCAAACTCCAATAAAGGATAAACCTTTATTACCTAAACTTATGATCGTTGGTACACAAACTAAGGAATTACCGGGTAAGTCTCATCCTAAGCTTGCATTGAACCAGGAAAGGTGTAATAAGAATAGGATTTGGCAAACTCTAACGCCTAACTCTCAGTTATGGATCAGATAAGTCACCTCGGTCAGCCGAATTCCACCCCGGCCGAGATGTTCATCGACTGAGCGAGATGCTTAGGTTAAGGTTAAAGACTCGAACTTTCAGGGTCCTACTGGAATCTAAGATTATTCTATCATTGTTTTTCCCACAACCTTCAGCTAATCAACCTAGAATAACACAAGGAAATTAGGCACTCATCATCATGAAAGTATAATCAAATATATGGGAAGAAGGCGAATATTTGAACAAGAAGAATTTAATGAAAAGACTTCAATAATTGAATCAAATATCACAACAAAAGCGTTCCTTGGATAGCAATCCAACAAGAGAAGACAACAAGGAAGGGAATCAAAGACAATCTTACAAAACCCTCCAAAAAGCTATAAAAGCTATGATCTTCAATCTTCCTTCAACCTTCAAAAAGGTTCTTCAAATCTCCAATTGGAGTATGACTTGCTGCTGCGTAGACGGATCTGCGGGATGTATGCGAGATTTTCCGGCTGTATGCAGGATGTTGGATTTGTGGAAATCCAACCCTTTTTATAGGAAAATAACTCTCCAAAGATAAGATATCTTAGAAAGATCTCTTCCCATAAAAATAGGTAAAATATAAGATCTTCTTCCTTCCAGGAGCCAAACCCAAAAATATAAGATCACTTTCCAAATATAAAAGATCTCAGCCAAGAATAAAATATTCTCGCCGCGTCCTAGGTATTTGCCTCGGTCGAGTCGGCTTCTCTAGATCACCTCGGTCGAGATGAATTTGTAGTCAACCGAGGTGAGTCACAACTGAATGTGAAATCTCTCAAAACTGGTCCAAAGTGAATCTTTAATCCATGGCTATGCTTCCTGGATGGTTCCTTATGTTCCTCAATGTAGCTCCAATGACTCCATAGCTCCTTTTGCTCCTTTTTGATGCAAAACGTGCCATTTTACCTACGATTACAACAAAACTAGGTGTAGACCTCGATTCTCGCAAAGGTAGATGAAATGGTAATATAATCACATATTATACATACAAACATGCAGATTATTGAAGATAAAACGTCCAAACAAACTCCAAAATATAGACTATAATTCATGCTATCAAGTTCTTAAGCCTTTGAGAGTGGTAGAGGTACCTTACAAAAGAAGAAGGAGGCGTGGAGTGTAAATTAAGCTAGCAGAGTTGAAGTAGAGTACCCCGAGAGGATAGCCTTCATGAGAATGGTAACATGGAAAGTGTAATAGAATGTTAAGTCGTTAACATCGGAGGAGGTGAGATACAAGTTAATCAGTGACAACTGAGGACGCACAGGTGTGGGCTGTCTATTGATGTGTGTAGATGGGAAGAGTAAACAAGACTATGAAAACATAGAGGATTGGCAACAAGATCTTAGAGTATTTACAGTGGATCAATGTCAATGGTAAGGAAGTACCTCAATGGAAGCGCATTTGTCTTAATCAAATAATGTCGAAGGAGTTCGAGCAAGTAGATGTTACAGACCTCCTAGGGGGAGGATGGAGATGACGCTTTGCGACCGTCTTAGGTCATGAGAACGGCATATGGGAGAATGACCCGGAGTAGAAGTTTTTAGGTTTGATCAGGGTAAAGGGAACTAGTAGATCAAGAAGAAGGTGAAGTTCCCATTGGTTGTGGTACGTAGACCGGAGAATAATAAGATGACACATAATATGTTCGTCTGATGAAATGGATGGTACGTTTTTGCAAGAAAAAACCAAGTCAGATTTTCAAACTCACACGGAAGAGCCACAGTGGCTATGGCGTGAAAGGAAGGACTTAGATTAGGGCAACGCTGCAAGCTTAGAGTTTATGATGTTAGTACCTAGAGATGTGATGAGTAGATATTTCAATGGTTTTGGGATGGGGAATTTCTTTTAGCATAATCCACGGGGCCTGAAGTTGTTCATGGAATACCGAGAGATGAATAAAGTGACCAAAAAGAGTAAGAGAAGACCAAAGTGTTGAAGTATGATGTCGACAAGAGATGTACAAAAAGTGTATGGAAGGTGGAGGTTAGAACCCCTACCGTCGGATCGACGTTACATAAGGAAAGTGAAGTATAAAATCCTACACCTACTTGGAGAAAGGATGTCTATGGTGAAAGCTTACGTAGAATACGAAGAGCTCCTATCATATGTTGGGATGTCGCGTAAAGTGAAGAAGATAAGGTCATATATTTGAAGCACGGTTAAGTCAAGCAGATTGGACCCTTATGCTTGCGCAAAAGTGAGAAACCTTACAAGATTATTACAATCATTCCATTAAAGAGGGAATATGGGATTAAGTTAAAGGAATACTTAAATAAGGCCACAAGAGTCAGAAGACTCAAGAAGAATTTTCCAATTTAAAAAAGACGAATCTTCGAAAGAAAACGGTCACTGTTATAACCGGAGAAGGAGCAATTCACGTGTTTAAAGGATGTTGCTCCAACAGATTGGGGTAGATCATTAGTATCATGATCACCTGTCAAGTTTTAAGACAAGGTTGTGTCAGTCTTATGTTATGGGACGAAAGAGGAAAATACAAAAACCGATATATAATATCACGGATTCCAATACGTTAGAATGTGGATCTTTTTCCACTGAGGTCAAGCTTGACTCAATTCCGATACCTAAGACGCCGTATGGAATGACTCTTGTGAAGAGACATGAGTTGTGGAAGCAAGTGAAGGAGCAATTGCAAGAACTTATTGAAAAGAGTTCATTAGCATTAGTGAAATGCTATGGAGAACTCTGAATGTTATCTTGAACTCTTGATTTGAAGTTCATATTGGAATATATCTTAAACTCTTGATTTGAAGTTGTTATGGAGAACACCAGTTTGCGAAAAGGGATACGGTTATCACCGTTTGTACATTGATTACCGTGAGTCGAGCAAGATTATGGTAAAGGACAGGTATCCCTTACCACGAAGGGATAGTCTTGTTGATTGGTTGCAAGGGTCGGTAGTCTCTTCCAAAAAACAAAAAAAAATTGATTTAAGGTCTGATTGCCCTCAATTGAGAAATTTGAGACCACGATATTGCAAATACGGCAGTCCGCACAAGGTATGGTCACCATGAGCCTGTAGTTGTTTCATTTGGGCTTACTAATGCCCCGTATAAGATATTTTGGTCTACTCTCAAAGAAGAGAGAGTTGTATGACAAGTTGTCTCGGGATGACAACCCCCAAAGGATGTGGAAGAAGTTATAAGTTTTCTTTGATTTTCTAGTCATTACCGGATTTGTGGAGATATTCTCCAAAGTAACACCATCTATCGCTAACCTACTTCGGAAGACAACAAAGTTTGAGAGTGACGGAAATTGAAATTGGAGTTGTTAAGAGTTAAGAGGAGATTCATTGGTGCGACCGTTTCGAAATTTCCTTGAAGTATAATGGTTGAAGTGAACAAGTGACTCTCCAAGACAAGGTCTTGATTGAGTGTTGAGGAAATGTAACATCTAAGTTTGGTTTTACAAGAACCAAAGCTAACGTTGTGAATTGGAGTTCGATCTTCTTTGTTAGAAACAAGCAAAGAAGAAACATAATGGAATGTTGTATTGAGTAAGACCCGAGAAGAAAGTTGAGCTTCCGATATATCGGACCTTTTTGAGATCTTAGCGCGATTTGGAGAAGTGGCTTACAAGTTAGCGTTGTCACCCGGTGTTTCATGTGTATCAATCGAGAGAGTACATACATGACTTGAGAAATGTTATCAGTCATGACGATCTAGTGGCAGACGAGGAACCGATGAAGCTGACTGGAAGACGGAGGATAGTATCTTTGGTTGAAGTTTACGCTGAGCTAGTGGCATCGATAGAATCGACGGGTTAGACCTAGTTCTTTTCTAGGTTGAGTTATGTGCATGTGTGATGTTAGGTGTAGTTTGTGTCCTGTGCGGGAATGTGTTATATGGCATGATATATCTAGCGGTGGTAGTTTGAGTAGATTGTGGGTATAGATAAGAAGGTGTAAGCCTTCTTAGTTTGAGAGTTCATACCTCAAACTTAAGGACCGAGAAACTCGACGCATGGCAACTTTCGGGATGAAAATTGTTTTTAGGGGGTTTGATGTAACGCCCCGGTTTTTCGCGCGTTCCGTTATTTATTTTCTCGGATCTTATCGCTATTTTAAATAACTTACATTTTTTACGAGTATTTTGACGTCGTAAGTTAAACCCCACGAGTATGTATATCGATATATTTTATTACCCGTAATTAAAGTATTATATAATCTCGTAAATAATTCACGAGAACGGGTTTTGTATTGCAAAGTATATTTTTACTAGTTTATATATATGTTTAATCCATATATATTATTCCATATTTTATCCGTCGGAAAAGTTTGAAAATTTCTTCGATCCAGAAATTTCATTACGGGTTTTCCTAATCGAGTTACTCTTTTACACTTTTTCTTCTATTTTTCATTTCGTCCAGGCTATTTGGCGCAGCTCCAAATTACTTAGTCATGCCCATTTGTCCGTTACGGACAAATGGGCATGACTAAGTAATTTGATTCCGTCACGGACAAATGGCATTTGTCCGTCACGGACAAATGGCATTTGTCCGTCACGGACAAGTGAAATCAAATTTCTTAGTCTATTTTGTGGATTAAAGTTATAAAATTTGGTTTGTTTGAAAGAAATTTGTAATCCTTTGAATAAATAAAAATTTAATTTGATTGTCTTTTGTTAACAGAAAGTTTAAATGTTTTCAATAACGTCATTTTGATTTGATCGTATTTATGTTTGAAGTTCAACGTCATGTTTAAAAATGTAACATTGATCTTGAAACTTTGATTCCTTTGTACTTGTTGTGCTTGTAAGTAAGTTTGGTTTCTTTATTGAAAGAAAGTGTTAATCTTTTGAATAAAATATCTTTGATTTGATCTTCTTTTGTAAAAGGAAGTTTAAATCCTTTCAATAACATAACCTTCATTGGATCGTAGATATGTATGATATGAAGTTACGTTTATTTCTTGAAACTTTATATGTTTGTTACGAAATCTATAAATTTTGAACAAAAGAAACGTTTATTGATAGGAAGTTACGTAATTTTGATTGACACGAATTTATAATCCTCGCAATAACGTTAAGTTGATATTTTTATCTAATTATGTTCTTTACAACTCGTTATGTTCATTCAAAGATCTTACTAAATTAAAATTTAACGAAAATGTTACTACAGGTAATTAAACTCAATAATTTAATGAAGTTGTACACATTATTGGTTGATCTAAAAGATACAAATATATGTTGTAAATACCAGGCTTTGAAGGAATGATCTGTCCGTCACGGACAACGTATAACTGTCCGTGACGGACAAATGTCACATGCCCTATTAAGGACAGCGACGCTCATTTTCTTTCCCTTTCTTCCTCTTCCTTTCTTCGCCACGACGAACACCTACGACGATCCTTCGCTCGATCTTCGGCTGCAATCTCTCTCAATCTCTCTCGACATTTCTCGTAATCTCTACTGCAATCTAAGGTAAAAACTTCAATTTCTCGTTTTAGTTTCGTTTAAATTTGTTTGTTTTAGTTAGGTTTAGGTTTAGAGTTTAATTTGTTCGATTTAGGTTATTTTAGAGAAGTTTAGGGGCTTATATGTTACTAAAATCGATGAATATGACTTAGGGTTGAAGTTGATTAGTTGTTTTAGAGAGGTTGAGTGAGCAAATCGCGAACGCCATTTTTGGCGTTCGCAATCGGCTGAAGGAAGAAGACACTTGTCCGTTGACGGACAAGTGTCTTCTGTCCGTGACGGACAGAGTGCTCTTGTCCGTGACGGAAAGAGTGCTCTTGTCCGTCTACGGACAGAAGTACTTGAGGAGGTGAGTTCTCCGTCTACGGACAACTTCTTCTTCTACTTAAAGTCTTCTGTCCGCCACGGACAAGCACTTCTTCTTCTTAAATTTTTTCCCCCTTTTTAATTTCTTTTCCTTTTTATTAACATTTGTTGTTTTTGTTTGCAGATGGAAAGGAACCCAAACAAAGACTCCAAGAGGTTCAGCGGATTGGGATACTTCAGGAAGGTATTCCACAGTGGCATGCGTTCTCTGAGGGGACAGCGGGATGTCCACTCTAGACACGAGGCACGAGAGCCAGTTTCTTATTCTGGAGGTGCTTCGCTTGAGGAGCAGTTCCCGACACAGGAGTCGGGAGTCATGCGGCGTAGTACATCTGGTATCGCGCGTGACATTGCTCCACTGAGCCCTCCTCACCAGGCTTTTAGCGGAGCCAGACATAGCTCCTATACTAGAGGTGCTTCGTTTGGTGCTGGTTATTATTCTCAAATTGAGGACCTGTATGCTCCTTACCAGCAGGAGCAGCAGTTTGCTCCTTCTTCTTCCCAGCAGGAGCAGCAGGATGCTCCTTCTTCTTCCCAGCGGGAGCAGGAGTATGCTCCTTCTTCTTCACAGCAGCAGCCTGCTGAGAGGAGACGCCGAGCGAGGAGGCCACCTTCGCCAGCTCTTGTGGAGGAGGTACTTGAGGAGGTACTTCCTCGTGCTCTGGGAGATCGTCCTAGACCAGTACCTCCTACTCGGCAGGCCTTTCAACCCGATCTTCGAGGTCCTTGTGGAGGGGGACCTCGTATCCCAGAGATACTTAGGAGTTTCCAGGCTCACACCGCTCTCCACGTCTGGCATGACATGGTGAATACGCAATAAATATGTTTAATAAATGCATCTTTAATGTTATAATATTTATAGTTATATATTAAATTTCTTTTTCTATGTAGGATTGTGATACGCTTCACTATCATACCAGAGCCAGCCAGCTGGACGCCTGGCCACTGGATGAGGAGGTTTGGTCGGGTTTAGCGCACGCCAGTGGACTGACCCATCTGCAGGGTCTTATGTACAGGCATCTAAATGTGCGTCTACTGGACGCTTTTATCGAGAGATGGAAGCCCGAGGTAAACCAGCTGCACATGCCTTGGGGTGAGATGTTCATTGCTCTCCATGATGTCTATCTCATCCTAGGCATACCCATATCCGGGACGGCGGTTTACTGATGAGCAGATGACTGCCGAAGATGTACGTCGTCGAGGGCTGTCACATTCTTTTTTACTGGATTAGTGTGACGGATATGCACATCTGTATCCGACGACTGCAGCGTTTGGGTGGTTGTTGTACCTGCTGGGATCGACGTTGTTCACCGACAAATCTCAGCACAAGATTTCTCCTGATTTACTGATATTGGTGGAGGATCTTGATCAGGTGATGACTACATCCTGGGGTACGGCGACACTCGCCTACCTGTATAGGCGTGTGGGCGAGGCCATTCGGGTCGACTGTCGCCAGATGTGCAGTTGTCTGACGCTGCTGTAGGTAAAATATATCCTCTATACTCATATTATTATTCTCGTAACTTAATTTGTATTGTTTGTCTAATTTTTATTTCTTTTTTGTTAAAGGCATGGATATACCTATATTTTCCATGCTTTGCACCGGAGATTGTGGAGGGGTGGGAGCATGGGATGCTTTGGGCAGCGAGATTCAACATCAGGTCTGTTAGGAGGGACACCCGTGACTACAGACGGATGCTTGATGAGATGACTGTTGATCAGGCAAGTCCACTACATTTGCATACTTGTAATCTTTTTGTCAACTAACGTGTTTATTTTCTAACAATGTTGTTTGTTTGTTAAACATGTGAACTGGCAGCCATACGGCCAGTTGGACTTCACTGATAGAGAGTTACAACGTTCGTTGTTCCACGGGTTGTTGACTTTTATGGACGTATCAGAGCCGTACGATCCATACAGGAACATGAGGGCTTTTGGATACATTCAGACGATTCCGCCTCCGCTGATACAGCCTGATTATGCTATTAGGATCGAGGATCCCAGGAGCTACAAAGTTGGCTATCCTTGAGGTAGCTGGGCGTGGGATAGATGGGAGCACCATCACGTCACGGTTGAGGAGATGGTTGTACGTTACGGCCCTGGATATACCGCCACCGACGATTATATGGCGTGGTGTACAAACCGATCGCACCGGTTTATACGCACTTATGTAGATTACTTTCTTGATCTCCGAAATTATTCATACGGATCTTACGATCATGGACAGGGTAGCGGTACTCGTCACGGCGATGACGAGTAGGCTTGTGTATGCACTTTTTTGGGGTTTGTATTGTGTGTTTAAACTTTTGAATCTTATGTCTACATTTTTGTGTATGTTTAAACTTGTTTCGTTGTATATTTAAACTTCGTACTTAACTTTTTGCGTTATATTTAACTAAATATAAACGATAACTATATAAATGACTTAACCTTAACATAATATAAATGACTAAACCTTAAGAAAATATGTCTGATCGTAAAGTTAAAATTAACAAGTTAAACTAAACAAGATCAACTAACTGTGCCATAATCTATCCGTGTTATTCATGAATGTTGTAAATGTAACTCCTTCCAGCGAGCGAGGCGATGAGCTAATCTGACTTCAATACCATCAACGGTGTTGTTACGAAAGTGCGCCCAAGTTTTAAGAATCTCTGGTAAAGGACAATCCTCTTCAAGTGTTAGCTAAAACAAATAGAAAAAAAACATTAGTGCATATATGTTGTGAAGAACAAAACCGAAAATGATAAATGAAAAGATCTTAAAGGACATACCCTGATGTAATGATACTGGTTGGGAACTATTGATATATGGATATCTGGAAACTCTAAGTTCGAAGCAATTCCTTCTTCTCGACGATATAGTGGAACATATGTGTAGTCGCACCCACCGTGCGCTACAACAATACACTGCAATGCAGTGACAGCTAAACACCCCATGTCCGTCACATTAAACCAATATTTTGGTGGTGCAAAACCGTCTCCATTCCATCCAAGTGCAATAATCGTCCTATCGATGTTACGTTGATGACAAAAACCCTCATGCAACTCGCGATGAGAAAGGAGCTCTTCTAACATCAGTCGCCTAATCATCCGCCATCCTTCGTCTGTGTCTGTGCCGTAGATTGCATGATGTAGTGCTCTGAAACCACAGTTTCCATCCCCTCTAACATTATTTCAACTGATTACATACTCTTTCATCCAAATGCGAACCGCCTGAGGCCACTCTACTAAAATATCAGGGTTATGCTTGGATATAGTTCTCTTTAAAGGTGTTTTGGGTGGTAAATCGGTATTAGGAGATGGACTTGATACTGGAATAGGAGATGGACTTGATACTGGTATAGGGTTCTTTGGGGGTCGACCTCTTTGTTTTTTGGGTGGGGTACCTGCTAACTCCCAATCGGATGGCAATCTTTTGTTTGGACTGTCCTTCGGTCTTCCTTTAGTCGCAACCCTAGCAGGTTCCCGCAAACTGGTCCTCTCCGGAAAAGCAGTTTCTATAACTTTATTTACAACATCCAACTGTCGAGTAGGGCTCAGGTTTGGAAAATCTTTTTCGCAGAACTCCGTCATTAAATTTCTTGCAACTCGACGCATGTCTCGTCCTTTTTCTGAGTCCGGAACCACGTCATCGATATCTAACTTTTTCCAGAATTCATGCACATCTGTAAGAGGGATAGACATTTCTTTCTTCATATAACCCCAAATAAAGTGCAGACACGGCAGACCATGAGTCTTTGGAAATGAACATGTGCACGGACCATCGGGCTTGTTAGCACGAGCTTTATTATACTCATCGATAATAAGTAAAAAAGCTTTGCGGGAGATGTTGTCGTGCAACGACTGAAATTGTTTAACACAAGAAGTCCATGTTATCTTTTTTGACATACTCTCGTTGAACGAACCGAGGATATTATCCAACTGAATCCTCATCAAAGAGTGATAGAACCTGGAAATTGTATCCAACTTCACAGAACTTGTTTTCATGAATTGTTTCAAAACAGAGTGTGCAGTTTCTGCCCTGTTGAGAAATAAAAGAGTTAACGTCAAATCGGGTAAATAAAATTTTAAATTGCTTTGAAATACGTACCTATTCGTCGTGTTACTTTTGAAGTTCAGATATTGATCCGTCCACGCGGAAACAATTCGTCTTTTGTAAGGATCTAGCAATTGCGTCCTCACATATTGCAGAAGATGTCCTCTCCTCTTCCACTTGTTTTCAAGTTCATTTAACCGTCTCTCGTAAGACTCTTCCGTTTTGGATGTAAATAAACCCGAGTAACTATTGGCAAATATTCGAGCGAGTTTTTATTCATGTGATTATTCCTAGCCCTTCCTTCAATGTTTTTGAATATGTGACGGCGACATAAAAGAAACTGGGTTTCTGGGAAAATACGATCAAGTGCGTTCATAAGAGCCTTCTCTCGATCCGTCACAATTGTAGTTGGTGTCCTCTCGACAGGCCTACAAAGCTTTGCAAGTTGTTCAATCGCCCAAACATAATTCTCTTCCTTCTTCGTGGATAGAAAAGCACCGGAAACGTTAAAGTTCAGCCATGTTGATGTAAACCCAATAATTTCAAAAAATGGCATCTTGTATTTGTAAAAAAATAATATCAAAGCGTTAATTATACATACATCAAAAAAGGACATCTAACGGAAAAGTAAACAAGTGTGAAAGCTTACATGTTGGTGTTGTATGTTGAGTCCATTACTAATACGTACGGGAATGCTTTAAGGAGGGCAACTGATTCCGGATGTGCGAAAAAAATGTCGGTAACTTCACCGTTCTTGTTTCTCCTATGCTCACAGAAATAACCCTCTTTACGACATTCGAAAAAGAATTGTTGAGCGACTGTCGTTTGATCCAAACCTTCTTTACGTAATTTTTGCCTCTGGTTGTAGATTTGTCTCATCCTGGTGTTGTTACCTTTATCAATGCTCAAAGCACTCGCAATTTGGGCAGGGGTGCAATTACTGGTCAACATGTTCTTTACTAACTTCTTCTCCTCCTCGTTCATCCTTCCCGCTAATGCATGACCCTTTAAATTTCTTTCAAGCTTGTGGTTGTGGACACCACACTGCATGTGAACTTTCCATAAACCTTGGTAAGTCTCAAAAACCCTAATCATGAATTCACACCCGCTTTTCTTCGTCGATAAATTCTTTCTCTGAGCTGGCTGCACCTTTTTTGGGTTGTATGTGATAACACGATTTATGACTTAGTTTTAGGTAATCATTTAGATAGAATTCTCACTCATTCATGCATGGTTTAGGATTAGTTCGAGACGTTTTGCACTCAATTCATGTATTTTGTCGAGATAGACGTCTACACGGACTTGTGCGTGTTTTATTGGTATTTCGGGAAATTTAGGACCTAAAACGATGCGTTTGAGGATCGTTCATCTAGATGACACACCCTCGGACTCATTAGGACACAAGCTAAAGGCTAAGGAGGACTCATGGAACCTTGCCAACACTAGCCATGCACCAAATCACAGCTTAATAATCCAAGGCGAAGTTTCTGCACGGAATCACGGTTCTCTGACACTCCACGGCCGTGGAATCACCCGTGGATTTTGCCAGATTCTTGTGACAGCTGTGCCACGACTCTCATGGCCAGCTCATGCAAGTTTGTTATAAAAGTGGTCCTTCATGGGCTGTGAGAGGCAGCTGGGAGCATCTTGGAGCAGCTCATCCATTATCCATTTCTTCTAACAAAAATATCCTCTCAACAAGAAGATTTTCTAGGAAGGAAAGTGTCAAAAGGGAAGAAGAAGAGCTCCATTGAAGAGGAGAAGAAGAACACACACCATTGTCACACTTTGATAGCTTGTAGTGAAGAATTCCGGATTCTATTTCTAGAGTTGTATGAAACATTTGAACCTTCTTTTGGAAGGATTGTGAGTCACTCTCATTCTATTTTCAACTTGGTTTGTTTTAAGTTCACTTGTTCATCTCTTTTCCTTCATTATCTTGCAATGGATGTTAGAATTTTATGTTTGTTTGTTTCGATTTCTATTATGAACGTTGTAGGCTAAATTGATGAGGTTCTAGGGTAAGGAAGGGATGGTTATGGCTAGGGCTATGATAGGATGGACTTAGATATACCCTTGGATGACTTGTGTTTATGAACGTAGCTGTTGTTAGAAATCACGGGTAGTTCTTGTCTGACCACAGCCGTGGTTTAGGTAGAACAAACCGTGATTTTCCCTGACCCGATGGATCTTGTTTTAGATCTATAGAATGTTGAAATCCTAAGTATTTGTTGAGTTTAATCTACCCTAGGGTGACCTAGTGTTAGTAACTAAGTGTTAGGAGAGACTTATCCGGTAATCCTTACTCTTAGATTCCAAAGATAACAACCCTTAGGTAGTGGTGAGCCTAATAAGCCGCCATTGGATTAAGTGTGCTAGGATAGTTGTTTAGGACTTCCCTTTCCAAGACTTACCCGGTAAGGATAGGTTAGATCCCTAGCTAACAACCCGGTTTGTTTAGAATTCCTATCCCTAGGTTCTTAGAGACTTAACCGGTGATGAGACCCTAGGAGTGGACTAGTTGGACCATGAGACCTACCCGGTAATTGATCCCAATCTAGAAACGCTTAATCCCAACATATCATAGTTAATCCAAGAAATGAATAGATAACTTGAGTCCTATGCCATAACCGGAACTTCCAACCCCTAGAATCCTTCTTTTCTTCCCTTGATCGTTATCTTGTTTAGCTTGTTTATTTGCGTTGATTCTTAGTGTAGTTTGATTGTTTACTTTGCATGAATTGTGATCTTTGATTGATCACCAAAAACCAACCAAAAACAATTGAGCTTTTCATTTCTTTATTTCTCTCTTCTCTTTCAACCTAGGTTTTTACTAAACTCAATCACAAATCGAATCAATTTCACCTTAGTCTTTGTGTTCGACCTCGGAATACTATCCCTACTACAAACGTCCCGTACACTGCGGGTTTCGCTAGGTAGTTTAGGATTTAGTTCGAGTTATAAATTTAAAACCGATTTGCGCATCACAATCTTAGCGTAACAAGTTTTTGGCGCCGTTGCCGGGGACTAGGTCTAGATTGAGTCTATTTTGTGATTGTTTCTAGTGTAGATCTTTCTTGTTGCTTTTGATCTCTTTTTGGTTTGTGTCTTTGCTTTTCAGGACATCTATTACTCTTTAGGTGTATGCGAAGATCTCGTGGCAAGGATTTAGCTCCATTCGATCCCGAACCGGAGAAAACCCTTCGATCTAGATCCAAGAACATCCGAAAAGAGAAAGAGATGGCCGGAAGAAACCTCCAAGCTGAATTGGATGAAGCCTTAGAGCAAATAAGGCTAAGAGATGAGCTCTTGGAGGAAGAAAGGAGACTTGCCAATGAGAGGCAAGAGGAAACTAGGAGGGAGATTGAGGAGATTAGGCAAGCCCTTGTTCAAGGAGAGCTTAATCGCCGACAACCTCCACCTCCACCACCACAACCGCAGCCGGCGGCCAATGTTAGGGTTGTTCCCATTGCTATTGAGGAGCCACAAACCCTAGGGAGACGTATGGATCCGGCACAAAGAGCACACCGACCGGGTGTGAACTTAGGAGATCCCGCGACCCACAACTATGAGCTCCGCCCTCAAGTTCTACAAATGATCCGGCATAATCAATTTGGAGGGATGGAAGGAGAGTCTCCTCATCAACACTTGATGAATTATGAGATCTTGATGGAGACTCTTAGACTGCCAAGATTGGAGAGCAACAACCATAAGCTTAGGGCTTTTTCCTTCTCTCTTAAGGATAAAGCTTTAGCTTGGTATCAATCTATTCCACAAGGGCGAGTTGGTACTTGGGAGGAGATGACAACCGAGTTTTTGAGTAAGTTCTTCCCACCTTCCAAGACTACCGAATTAAGAGGGAAGATCAATGCCTTCGTGATGAAGGATAGAGAAAGTTTATTCAAGTCTTGGGAGAGGTTCAAAGATCTTCTCCTTGATTGTCCACACCATGGCATACCGAAAATTGAGCTATTGGAGATCTACTTCAAGGGACTTGATGAAGATAGCCAATTCAAACTTCAATCTCTTTCCGGTGGGACTTTCATGGAGAAGCATGTGGATGATGCTTGGGAGTTTGTGGAGAAGCAAGCTCTAGTGATTGAGAAATACTCCCATAAGAAGAGTGAAGGGAGAAAGGCGGGAGCATATGAGGTGAGTGAAGTCACCATGAGCAATTTCAAGCTTGACGCCATCAACAATGAGTTGAAGTCCTTGAGGGAGTTGTGTGCTACAACTTTGAAGAACCAAGCAACTCCTCAAGTACTTCCACAAGCCAACTTGTCTTCCAAGGAGGAGGATGTGAATTATATGGGAAGGAGCAACTTCAACAATTACCAAGGCCCAAGGAGTTTCAACAACAACCGGCAATTCAACAATTACCGGCCCAACCACAACCATCCCGGATTTTCTTACTCTAACCCGGATGGAGCCTTGAACCCTCCCGCTTCCACAAGCACAACTCCACCACCAAGAGCTTCACAAGAACCTCCACCCGGATTCACTCAACCTTCAAAGGATAGAACCGAAATAATGTTTGAGCAATTGCTAGGAAGGTTGAGTGGTCTTGAGAGCACCGTGACTTCAATCTCTAAGGCCCAAAAGGTTTTGGAAGCACAAGTGTTCCAAAAGGCGGGTGAAGCCCATAGAGATCCGGGAAAGCTTCCCGGAAGAACCGAAGACAACCAAAGAGGCCAAGTGTTGGCTATCACAACGAGGAGTGGGTTGAGTATGAAGGATCCTTTGCCCAAAGACAATGCTAAGGGAAAGCAAGTAGTGGTAGAAGAGGGAAGAATGCAAGAAGATGGAGGCAAGAGCAAGGATGTAGAGCCAACCTATGTGGCACCGCCTCCATACAAGCCACCACTACCGTTCCCACAATCAAGAGCAAGAGCTCGTTTGGACAATCACTTTGGTAAGTTCCTTGAACTAATGTCTAAGTTGCATATTAACAATCCGTTCATGGATGTTATTTTAGGAATGCCGGCATATGGCAAGTTTTTGAAGGAAATACTCTCCAACAAAAGGAAGTTGGAAGAGTATGGGGAGATAAGAATGACCAAGAGATCCTCGGAATTGATCCAAACGATGAAGGAGGAGATGCCTCCCAAGCTAAGAGATCCGGGTTCTTTTTGTGTCCCAATTGGAGTGGGAGATGTGAAGTACGAGGCCCTTTGTGATCTTGGAGCAAGTGTAAGCATCATACCGCTTGCACTTTGCAACAAGGTCGGGCTAGGAGAGCCGAAGCCGGTCAAGATGACCCTCTATATGGCGGACCGTTCTATCACTCATGCGGTTGGGATCTTAGAGGACATTCCGGTGCAACTAGGAGGATTCTATATGCCAATTGACTTTGTCGTCTTAGATATTCCGGCGGACTATCCGGTTCCTATCATCTTAGGAAGACCCTTCCTAGCCACTTCCGGATGCCTAATGGATTGCAAGAATGGGACTCTCTCCTTCAACATTGGAGAAGAGAACATCAAGTTCAAGCTGTCCACAATGATGAAAGGGCCAACCCTTGATGAGGATGTCTTCAACATAGTCGAGCAAGAGGAATCTAGGGAAGTTATAAGCTCGATCTTGATCAAGGATCCCTTGGAGAAGGTTCTTACCTTAAGTATGATGGAAGAAGGTGTTGAGGAGGCCTGCAATGAAGAGATCAAGGCCTTGGAAGCCTTGGAAGAGGAGCCAAGATGTGGATTTGAAGGCCACGAAGAGGTGTTGAACAGCTGCAAATTCCACGGTCGAGATTTATGTTCCACGGCCGTCAAACTTTCTGGACAACTCCGGGAAGCAAGCTTGGCAAGAACCACGGCCGTGGAAGATGAGCAAACCGTGATTTCAGCCGTGGTTTTCCCTGGATCAGCCTTTGATGGTGACCAAGCTTCTAGGAGCCTTGGAGAGTCTTCATTTGCTTTGGATTCATCTCATCCAACATTGTTTGGACAATCTCCAATTGATAAAGGTCCTCCTAAACTTGAACTCAAACCCCTCCCCTCTCATTTGAAGTATGCTTTTCTTGGTGAAAATTCTACATATCGTGTGATTGTTAATGCATGCTTGAGTGATGATGAACTTGCTAAGTTGTTGCATGAACTAAGATTGCATAGAAAAGCCATTGGTTATACTATTGATGATTTGGTTGGCATTAAGCCTTCTTTGTGCATGCATAAGATAATGATGGAAGATAACCACAAACCCTCTATTGAACATCAAAGGAGATTGAATCCTATAATGAAAGAGGTAGTCAAAAAGGAAATCATTAAGTTGCTAGATGCGGGAATTATCTACCCTATCTCGGATAGTAAGTGGGTTAGTCCCGTTCATGTAGTTCCTAAGAAGGGTGGGATGACCGTAGTAACTAATGAGAACAATGAACTAATCCCGACTAGGACGGTTACGGGGTGGAGGATGTGCATTGATTATAGGAAATTGAACATGGCCTCTAGGAAAGATCACTTTCCTCTCCCCTTCATTGACCAAATGCTAGAAAGGTTAGCTCAACACTCTCATTTTTGCTATCTAGATGGCTATAGTGGATTCTTCCAAATCCCTATCCACCCCGATGACCAAGAGAAAACAACCTTTACATGTCCATGGGGTACTTTTGTATATAGGAGAATGCCATTTGGGTTGTGTAATGCACCCGCCACCTTCCAAAGGTGTATGATGGCTATCTTTTCGGAATACATAGAAAATATCATGGAAGTGTTTATGGATGATTTCTCTGTTTATGGTTCTTCCTTTGATAATTGCTTGGCTAACTTGTCATTAGTATTGCAAAGATGTGAGGAGACGAATCTTGTCTTGAATTGGGAAAAATGCACTTCATGGTAAGTGAAGGCATTGTGTTAGGACACTTGGTGTCTAACCGTGGCATTGAGGTTGATAGAGCCAAAATTGAAACGATAGAGAAGTTGCCGCCACCTACCTCGGTAAAGGGGGTAAGGAGTTTCTTAGGGCATGCCGGTTTTTACCGGAGGTTTATCCAAGATTTCTCTAAAATTTCTAAGCCTCTCACTAACCTACTAATGAAGGATGTTGATTTTGTCTTTTCCAAAGATTGTCTTGAGGCCTTTTGTAGGTTGAAGAACGCCTTGATCTCCGCACCTATCATGCAACCTCCGGATTGGAGCCTACCATTTGAGATCATGTGTGATGCGAGCGATGTAGCCGTAGGGGCTGTCTTGGGGAAAAGGAAAGAAGGGCGCACTCATGCTATTTATTATGCTAGCAAGACGCTAGATGATGCCCAACTCAATTATGCTACCACCGAGAAGGAGTTGCTAGCGGTGGTGTATGCATTTGAGAAGTTCCGCTCATACCTTGTTGGAGCGAAGGTCATAGTTTATACGGATCACGCGGCGATCCGTTATCTACTTACAAAGAAGGATGCCAAACCAAGGTTGATTCGGTGGATCCTTCTTCTTCAAGAGTTTGATTTGGAAATACAAGATAAGAAGGGATCCGAGAACTCCGTGGCGGATCACCTTAGTAGATTGCCTCCATTAGAGCTTGGAAAAGATGACATTCCAATTGATGACTCATTCCGAGATGAGCAATTGCAAATGGTGGAGGAATGCTTGTTCCAAGTGTCTAGAGGAAATGAGCCATGGTATGCCGACATTGTGAATTACTTAGTGTGTGAGGAAGTGCCTCCCGGATTGGCATATGCACAAAGAAAGAAGTTCTTCAACGATGTGAGGCACTACTATTGGAGTGAACCACTTCTATTCAAGAAAGGGCCGGATGGGATGTTTAGAAGATGCATACCGGAAGATGAAGTGGAGAGTGTGATCCGGCATTGTCACTCCTTACCATGTGGAGGCCATGCTAGCTCACACAAGACGTGTGCAAAGGTATTGCAATCCGGTTTTTATTGGCCTAACTTGTTTAGAGATGTGCAAGGTTTTGTAGCGGCGTGTGATGCTTGCCAAAGGACGGGCAACATCTCAAGGAGGAATGAAATGCCCTTGAACAACATCCAAGAAGTCGAAATATTTGATGTGTGGGGTGTGGACTTCATGGGACCATTCCCTTCTTCATGTGGCAATCTCTTCATCCTATTGGCGGTGGATTATGTGTCAAGATGGGTGGAGGCAATCGCCTCTCCTACAAATGATGCCAAGGTGGTAGTGCGGTTCTTCAACCGAGTGATCTTCCCTAGGTTTGGAACACCAAGGGTGATCATTAGTGATGGAGGAAAGCACTTCACGAATAGGAACTTTGGAGCGCTTTTGGCTAAGTATGGGGTGACTCATAAGGTGGCAACACCTTACCATCCCCAAACTAGTGGCCAAGTGGAGATCTCCAACTGGGAGATCAAGGCCATCCTTGAGAAGACGGTGTCTAGGACTAGAAAGGATTGGGCCATGAAGCTCAATGACGCATTGTGGGCATATAGAACCGCCTTCAAGACACCAATTGGAACCACTCCTTACAAGCTAGTCTATGGCAAGTCTTGCCATCTTCCGGTGGAAATGGAGCATAGAGCTTATTGGGCCATTAAGTGGCTAAATTTTGACCTCAAAGAGGCGGGAGAGAAGAGGTTGCTTGATATAAACGCCCTTGAGGAGATCCGGTTGGACGCTTATGAGAATGCCCGGATTTACAAGGAAAGAACCAAAAGATGGCATGACAAGAAGATCATCCCCAAGGAGTTGAGTGAAGGAGATCTTGTCCTTCTCTTCAACTCAAGGCTAAGGCTCTTTCCCGGAAAGCTCAAATCAAGATGGACTGGGCCATATGTGGTGAAGAAGATCTTTTCCCATGGAGCCATTGAGATAGGAGGGGAGCATTGTGGGAATTTCAAAGTGAATGGGCACCGCTTGAAGAAGTATATTCCGGGAGCTCCGGTGGACATGATTGCCCCACTTCACCTTGAATAGACGCCCCCGAGTTTGGTCAAGCTAATGACCTTAAAGAAGCGCTTGGTGGGAGGCAACCCATTGGTAACATTTTTTTCCTTTTTTTTTTTCGTTTTGTTTTCGTTTTTAGATTTTCTATCCTTCTGTGTGTGTTTTGTCTACTTTGTGTGTGTGCTAGAACCTTAGTAGCATTGGAAGCCTTTCTTGGCATATGAATGATGATGATGAACCCCTCACCAATTATGGGTGGAGCGGACGCGGGACTTGGACGGCTAGCGGTGCCTAGCGCGGGTTCCGAAACTTTGCTAAAATGCTTAGAGCTCTCTACCATGGTTGATAGGATCATCCAACATCAATTCATTTGAGAAATCCCAATTATCATAGCAAACCACTTTTACATTGTGAGAACCTTCTTTCACTCTCTTTGCTTGAATACCACATTGGGGACAATGTGTTTCTAAGTATGGGGTGGGGTTTGCATGATCCTATGCATGATGAGCATCTAGGATAGTTTAAAGTCTTCACATGTCTTGCATTGTACATACTTAAAACGAAAATCCCATAAAAATTAGAAAATTTAAAAAAATTTTGTGCTTTCTAGGCTTGGATATGATCCTAATGATGAATCTTGTCTTGTGAATTGGCTATGGACGGCCTTATGTGTTGAATTGATAAATGCATATGTGGACTTGAACTACTTCCCTTGAATTCTATGAATGATTTGTGATCATGATGATTGCCTAGAACGGATTGAGTATTGAAAGTCGAAATTACATGATAGTTCTTGCATACCATCTAGGAATGAATGAGGCATTTCATCTTTCTCTACTTCTCATCTTGATCATGATTGCTTAAGCACCTCAATTGATATAAAATTGACCTCTTTTAACCCATCCGGGAATAGGAGCATGCTAGTGTGTTGAAGTGTGTGAAAAACAAGTGTGGGGTAAAGTTGTTGATGAAAGGAATGTCATGAACGAAATGCTGAAATTATTGTGGAAGTGTAGCTAAAAATAGGTTTGGGGGCGTTGGTTTAAATGACAAGTAACTCGGTACACTTCACATAATCGGGTGTTGGTGCCTTGCCAAAGTCAAATGAACCAATAGCCCTAACGAGCTTTGGTATGTGTGTCCGGTGTGGATGCACCTCGAAAAAATAGAAAAAGCCCGAGGATGGCTAATCACCGAGGTTTCGGCTATTGTACACCAATGTCATTGTCTCAAAAATAAGTCAAAGAAAAAGAAAAGAAAGCAAGATAGGGAAAAATATACACTTGGGGGAAGTTGATCGAGGACAAGGATGTGGAGTTAGTTCCATTCCCGGATTAGCATCACATAACCTAGAAAAATTTCCCACCTAATCACAACGTTTCTTGGCCTTTTATGTCACAAGACCTTATGACCTACTTGCATGTTTGTAAGACTTAGTAATCTAGATGGGATATACTCTTGATCTTCTTGACCTCTTCATCCTTACATCTCATGCATGCTTTTGAGTTAAGTACAATTGTCTTTCCATGCCTTCATTTGTTTGATACATAATTGCTTGTCCAATTGCCATTGAACATGACTATGAAGGTGATCCAATAGTAGAAGCACAAATCCAAAAAGATTTTGCCATTTTTCTGCATACATAAATCATGTCATCTCTTAGTCTATAGTTGGGAATTTGCTCGGAGACGAGCAAACCTTAAGTATGGGGTATTTTGATAACACGATTTATGACTTAGTTTTAGGTAATCATTTAGATAGAATTCTCACTCATTCATGCATGGTTTAGCATTAGTTCGAGACGTTTTGCACTCAATTCATGTATTTTGTCGAGATAGACGTCTACACGGACTTGTGCGTGTTTTATAGGTATTTCGGGAAATTTAGGAGCTAAAACGATGCGTTTGAGGATCGTTCATCTAGATGACACACCCTCGGACTCATTAGGACACAAGCTAAAGGCTAAGGAGGACTCATGGAACCTTGCCAACACTAGCCATGCACCAAATCACAGCTTAATAATCCAAGGCGAAGTTTCTGCACGGAATCACGGTTCTCTGACACTCCAAGGCCGTGTAATCACCCGTGGATTTTGCCAGATTCTTATGACAGCTGTGCCACGACTCTCATGGCCAGCTCATGCAAGTTTGTTATAAAAGTGGTCCTTCATGGGCTGTGAGAGGCAGCTGGGAGCATCTTGGAGTAGCTCATCCATTATCCATTTCCTCTAACAAAATTATCCTCTCAACAAGAAGATTTTCTAGGAAGGAAAGTGTCAAAAGGGAAGAAGAAGAGCTCCATTGAAGAGGAGAAGAAGAACACACACCATTGTCACACTTTGATAGCTTGTAGTGAAGAATTCCGGATTCTATTTCTAGAGTTGTATTAAACATTTGAACCTTCTTTTGGAAGGATTGTGAGTCACTCTCATTCTATTTTCAGCTTGGTTTGTTTTAAGTTCACTTGTTCATCTCTTTTCCTTCATTATCTTGCAATGGATGTTAGAATTTTATGTTTGTTTGTTTCGATTTCTATTATGAACGTTGTAGGCTAAATTGATGAGGTTCTAGGGTAAGGAAGGGATGGTTATGGCTAGGGCTATGATAGGACGGACTTAGATATACCCTTGGATGACTTGTGTTTATGAACGTAGCTGCTGTTAGAAATCACGGGTAGTTCTTGTCTGACCACGGCCGTGGTTTAGGTAGAACAAACCGTGATTTTCCCTGACCCGATAGATGTTGTTTTAGATCTATAGAATGTTGAAATCCTAAGTGTTTGTTGAGTTTAATCTACCCTAGGGTGACCTAGTGTTAGTAACTAAGTGTTAGGAGAGACTTATCCGGTAATCCTTACTCTTAGATTCCAAAGATAACAACCCTTAGGTAGTGGTGAGCCTAATAAGCCGCCATTGGATTAAGTGTGCTAGGATAGTTGTTTAGGACTTCCCTTTCCAAGACTTACCCGGTAAGGAAAGGTTAGATCCCTAGCTAACAATCCGGTTTGTTTAGAATTCCTATCCCTAGGTTCTTAGAGACTTAACCGGTGATGAGACCCTAGGAGTGGACTAGTTGGACCATGAGACCTACCCGGTAATTGATCCCAATCTAGAAACACTTAATCCCAACATATCATAGTTAATCATAGAAATGAATAGATAACTTGAGTCCTATGCCATAACCGGAACTTCCAACCCCTAGAATCCTTCTTTTCTTCCCCTTATCATTATCTTGTTTAGCTTGTTTATTTGCGTTGATTCTTAGTGTAGTTTGATTGTTTACTTTGCATGAATTGTGATCTTTGATTGATCACCAAAAACCAACCAAAAACAATTGAGCTTTTCATTTCTTTATTTCTCTCTTCTCTTTCAACCTAGGTTTTTACTAAACTCAATCACAAATCGAATCAATTTCACCTTAGTCTTTGTGTTCGACCTCGGAATACTATCCCTACTACAAACGTCCCGTACACTGCGGGTTTCGCTAGGTAGTTTAGGATTTAGTTCGAGTTATAAATTTAAAACCGATTTGCGCATCACAATCTTAGCGTAACAGTATGCTCCATATTTCTCGCACGACATCCATGTCTTTCCCAAACTACCGAGGACGGTACCCGACAAACAGAAAAAACCATTTTATTTTCCTGTCCCACTTTTCGAACCCATCCTATTACCTCCTCTCGACTATTGAAGTTTATGTCGGTTGTGAACAGGCTAGAGTAATCATTACTCGTCGCTTCTGAGGCGGATGCATTTACGCCATCTGTTGATCCTTCATCAATGCTAAGATTATCAACGTCCGCATCTATCTCCTCCGAACCCTAAAAAAACTGCTTAATCTGTTCAAAGGTTGTCCGTTACGGACATAAAGCAGTTGTCCGTAACGGACAGACACTATCTGTCCGTTACGGACAAAAATATACTTAACAACCAAATTCAATCCACTCGATCAATGGTTAAATATCTAAGTTCAAACACGATTAATGATTTCAACTTTAATGATCAAAATAAACAAAACTTACCTCAACATTATCTTCGTCTTCGTTCTCAAAACTCAAAGATCTTTCTTCATCATCAATATCATAATCTTCCTCGTATGACATTGTTAAGTTGCTTTTTCAATAAGAATAGACTTTATGAGTAGATGGCTGAATGAGGGTTGGAGGGGATTGACTACGGTTTTTATAGGATGAAAAATATTGATTTAGGGTTGTTAAATTATGGAAATAAAGATATTATTTATCCAAAAATAAGATTTATGGTTTTTTATTTATGAAAATAAAGATATTATTTATTTAACCGGAAATAAGATTTATGCTTGTTAAATTATGGAAATAAAGATATTATTTATCCAAAGATAAGATTTATGGTTTTTAATTTATGTAAATAAATATATTATTTATCTATCCGTAAATAAGATTTATGCTTGTTAAATTATGGAAATAAAGATATTATTTATCCGAAAATAATTTTTTTTATTTAATTTAAAATAAAATAAAGATATTATTTATCCAAAAATAAAGTAAAATAAAATAAAGATATTATTTATCTATTTGTAAAATAAAGATTTATGCTTGTCCGTGACGGACAAACATACTTTGTCCGTGACGGACAACTTCGATAAAAGTACTAAATAACGCACATTTTTCCGTGACAGACAAATGTGCGCTATTAGTAAAAAAAGTATGCGCTAAATAACAGCGGTCTTTCATTTATTTCATTTCTCCCTTCTTCACTCCGCTTGTGACAGCACCTGACTCCTCGTTCTTCTCTCGTCTGCAATGACCGGTGCCCTCCCCTCTGTGCTCTATCTCCCCTTGCACGCCAGCCCCTACCCATCTGTACCCTCTCTCTCCCTCTTAGCCTGCTCGCCTTTTCCTTTGTTGTCTTCCATGCCAGCAGCCCCTTACCTTTGCAGCTCTCACCTGGAACTGCAGCAAACCGCCATAGATAACATATCTCACCTCCCTGCCCTCACCCCGCCATTACACAAAAGTTGGGCCATAAACTGTAAAAGCAAGTTATGGGTGCATTTTGTAATTACTCTTAAAAGAGGGGGGCCCGATTTAATTAATTAAGGGTTTTCCACACTCATCAGATGCAGCAGCAGAGGACGACGGATAGCTGGAGCGGCGGCGGCAGGGGCTCGGTTTGCTCCGACCGGCAGGGCGAGGCGACGACAGCGGAAGCAGGCTGCAGCCAGGCTGGTAGAGTCAAGGGCGGAGCCTCTCCCTCTACATTCTGTTTCTAGCAGCAGTAGGTCCCGCTTCCGGTGGACTCGACAGAAGTTCGAGAGAAGAGATGAGACAGATGTAACACCCCAAGTTCTTGGAACTCGGGGAGCTACTGGTTAGGACCTCACAATGGGTCCCGACCTTGGTTTAACAACAACTTTACTAGGATCTTACAACAAGGCACAAATGCATTGAAAACAATTTCCAAAACATAATATATTTATGGTATGAATGTATACATGTGACAGCCTTACAAACATATATATAGATACATAACATGCGTGCCGTATGGAAGACTCCCCCGTCCCCATCTAATGAGTACGTGGACCCGGCTGACCATCTGTCTCGAATCTCTGTGCAAGTGTTTTATCTCTACAAAGTCTACAACACGGATAAACCGTTAGCTAACAATCTAAATATAAGAAGAATAAAGATAGCACAAACACACCCAAGATAACATAAAACAAACATCATGCTGGCACACCAACCGGTTATTATCTAGTACTTAAGTGATTCACCTTATTCCATTTTACGGTTGTGGCACGAGAAATCTTAAGAGTTCTCGCCTCCGTTCATTATCCAACTGGGTGTAGGTCTAGCTTACCTCCGCCGGTAGCGTCACTACAAACCGAGTGTGGACTAGTCCCTAAAGAAACCCCCAGCGCCCTCAGGCTAACTGAGCAGAATGCCACCGCCCGTTACTCTTAGGCCAGTGTATAGGTCGGTATATACTTACTATCAAATACAACTATAAACACATCATTCAAACACCACTATCATTATCCATACTCATATCAAGAAGCTAGCTAAGTAAGCCCGAAGGACTTACCTGAATCGAAACTCGATTCCCGTTATCACGAATCGGTCTATAACCGTAGAAACGCAACCGCCTGTTATACAAGGCACGTGGATCAAAATTTTATCCCATAGTCTTAGAAGTTATAAACTTCTAAGATGTACAATCTCATGAAAAAACTTACTAAAGAGGCTCTCTTAAGGTAAAATGACTATTTTACCCTTGGTCCCGAAACTCCAAAATTTTCTATAACCTAGTTCCACACTCTCCTTTGGAACTTATTTCATAATCTAGCTCTCAAGAGATAATTCGATATAGATTTATAAGAGTTAAACATAAACCTAGATTATATGAAAAGTCGCTAAGGTCCGACTTTGTTATAAGATACGAGGCTCGAATAAAAATATAAACATTCCGAAATGAATCTCTAGGTCATCTATGATATGTCCTTCAAATTATAGAGGTAAAGATTTTACAAACTACCCAACCAAAATTTCTACACAACTCTCCAAAGTTGAATGCAAGATTCGGAAATTCTATACTTAGCCAATATTTTCTAGCTGGAAAAAAAACAGCCCAACTGCTCTACTTTGAGACCTTATAATTTCTAATCCGACCGTTAAGTCATTCCCACATTTTAACACAGTAACGTACATATATCTATCTACAACATATCAAAATTTCAACAGTGGATGCTCAATCTAAAGTATCAAAATACAGTCTTACATTCAGCAGGCTCTACCCAAGATTATAGACATAACACAAGGCCTATAAGGAAGATCCCCCTTCGATCCACCCCGCCCACATTTCCTGGACAACCAGCTACGCAATAGACTTCCAGTTCACACCTTAAAGCCGACACAACACCCACAACTCAACATTCTTAGACCAATACTTTTACAGGAGTCAAACCTATTCTATACCTAATCAACCTCTACCTCCATCCTTGTTATACTCTCCCCAACTATATCATGGTAACAACTCTCCTACACGTCCTGAGTGCCACCCTCACTAGCTGCTTACAAATATACAAAACAAAAGAAAGGTGTATAATGGTCTAAGGATCTAGCTCTCATGCAACGTATACAACAAGAGGAGATGGTGGCTCACCTAACTTTCCCCACCGGTCCAGAATAGAAAAATAGCACGACCATTTCTCCCAGCCCATCTTCTGAGTTTGGCCAGTTGCAACGAAGAGAAGACAGATATCTCCACTCCGGCTTCGGTCTCTTTGCAGACAGATTTGTGAAAGGTAAGAGCTGGAGGATCTTCTCTTCGATCTCAGCTTGTGGTTGCTCATGGAGGAGACAACTGCGATTTTTGTTTGTTGGGTTTGATGGAAGCGTAAACTGTGGTACGTTTGGGTCAGATTGGTACAACACGAGAACGGTCCACAAGATAGAGGTAAGACCTTACCCGACGTCTACGATGTGTGCGCATAGAGGGGCTCGCTATCGGTGTGCGCTAGTTACTCGATGACCTTCTCCGTCGGACTCCAAGATGAGACGCCTGTTGTTGGCGCCGACTGGATGGAGGTCTCCTGTTCTCTAGTGCGACGGCAATCGGTGTTGAAAGCCGACCTCGGTCCCTGATGGCTGGAAGGTGACCCTGCGCTTGGGTTCAGACGAGACTCAACTAGGCAAAACAAGACGGCTTTCAACCCTTGCTCCTCAGGTGTGTGACTGCGAAGGAAGCCCAGGTCCGTGGCCTACGTGTCGACGAGGAGCTTGCCCCGATTCTTGTGTGCAGAGGGTAACAGCAACTCGAGAGGTCCTGTAGGGAGATGGTTTCCTGCACCGGCGTCGTGTAGATGATAGGAATGATATGTCAGCGGAGAAACATAAGGCTATAGCATTAGTGTCAAGGAAGAAACGGCTGGCTAATTAAGGGAATTTGGTACGTGAGGCTGAAGTTCCGGAAGGGGTTATGCATGACAGGAGAGAGAAAGTTGAAGTGTGCATCATCCGTACATCTTGCCAAGCAGGAGGTCTGTTGTTGTTGTTAGGCTAGATTGTGGAGTGGGCTGCAGAATAAGGTTGTTAAATGGGCTGAATCAAGGCAGCAAGATAGTGTGGGCATGTATTGTCAAGTAGGTTCAAGGCTTGTCTTGGTCTTGTCATGACTTTGTCATGATCTTGTCATGACTTGTCTTGATCTTGTCGAAAGACATGTGAAAATGTTTAAAAGTTTAGGGTTTGAAAGGTCTTTTACTATTTTATGTGAGTTAAAATCCCACATAAAATGATAGAGTTAGTGATGATATATAATATTAAGTACAAAGTAAAAGGTCAATGGGTCGGAATCCGGTTTGACTCATACATAAACGGGAAAAAAATTTCCGGCTATTACAACAGAGAAGGGAGAGGCGGCTCTGCTTGGCAGCGAGACTGGTGGCTTCCAGGTGGTCTCCGCAAGGCGACGGTAGGGCAAGGCTGGGCAAAGCGAGGCCTCTCCGGCCCTCCCTAGTGGATCGACAAAGGCGCAACAGAGGGCTCGATTTGGGGAAAACCATGGAGGCGGCTTCTCTATTTCCTGGTGGTTGCAAAGAAGAGCCAAAGGGAAGATCACAGAGAGGGAGTGCTGCACTGGAGACTCCGGTGGCTCAAGGTAGAAGGCGGGGCAGAGCTCTCCGGCGTCGGGTACCACTTCTACACAAATTTCCAAAGTCGGTTCCAAAACAAGAAATTTAGACTTAGCCAAAACTGAGTATTTCTTAACTACTCAACCATTCAACTTTGGATCTTAATAAATCTACATCCAACCGTTGGATCAACCTAACTTTTTGATACATCATTTTATGCACGACGCTCTATAACATACTAAAACGGAACGGTGGATTATATTTTTAAGGTATCTAAACTTAAGCTCAAACATGACACATATTTACAGCACTTAGAAAACTTTCAGCAACATCCAGAAAAACTACTTACAACCCCGACTTTCAAAAATCATAACTCCTAAACCTCTTGATGAAATCCTCTAAAATTTTGATATATTATACTATGTATTCCTTACTATGACATACTCGAAATCCAAGTCCAACAGAGATCAAAAATCTATTCAGAACTATCTCATAAAACTGCATCACACGCAGTTTTTCTCAACACTTAGCACTATCATAAAAACTGCATGAGGAGCCAACTTTGGGACACCATAACTCTCAAACTGTAACTCCGATTCTTCTCAAATTTTAAAATGTTCTACTATAATTTTCCAATTACATCTTTAACAAATTTCAGCCAAAAACAAGGAGTCTTGCATACCTAGATCTGGCCCCAAAGTTGAATGATCGTCACTGTTTTAAAACTCAGAAAAATGAAGCAGTCCTTGAGATCGTTCTTTGGTTGTTCTCTCTGGGTTCCAGGCAGTTTGGAGGTAACTATTAGCATATATATGGAGGGAAAGACAACTAAGAGAGGTATGGGTCTTACTCGACTCTAGGGCTCAACCGTTGGAGGTTGCGGCCTGCTTGACTCGTTTTGATGCGTGGGGCGAATGAATTTGGGTTCCCTATTGAACCACTACTGATGTGCGCCTAGGGAAGAAAGGGGAGTCCGGATCGGTGCTCCTGCATTGTTGTTCGTGATAGAAGCAATGAGAGAGGTTAACCCTCGATTTTGATATGAGAAGGGAGGAAGGATGGACTCACCGGATTGTCAGGATGCACAGATCTGTATACCCAGCAAGAGTGGGGCGGCTTGTCTACTGCGGCGAGGCGCGATATCGGTTTGCTGGGGATCCGGAGGAAGTGTCCAGTCTGTGGTACATATGGGTTAGATTGGTACAAAGAACTAGATCCACCAAGCGGGCAGGATCATACATGGTATGGGTGCGCACAGAGGGAGGCTCGCAGTCAGTGTGCTCAGTTGCTCGATGATTTGCTCCGACGGATGTCAAGAAGAGACGCTATTGTTTGTTGGTGCGGACTCGACGGGATCGTCTGTCCCCGGTGCTGTGTTTAGCTCTCGACAAAAACAAGGAGAAGGGGGCGAGGTACACAGATCCTAGAGTATCACTGGCTGGCGTGAAATCCGGAGGCGTAGAAGGGAAGTGAGGCTTGCGTTGAGGTGAAGGAGGAAGGGGTAGATGCAGCGTGGATCTGGACGCCTCTTGGTAGGAAGGGAGAGTTATGTTGTGGCGTGATTTCAGGAGGCGGTTAAGGAAGCAAGATCCCTTCTCCACCTCATCCTTCCGTGGATGCAAGATGGCTTGCACGCTACTATATGGGCGCCCTCTTCATAGTTGGGCTGGTAGGAGTACGGAAGTTGGGCTGCTTGGATGGCCCGTCACAAGAAGTAGCAAGGCTAGCGGAAAATGGTGGAGCGAGGCTTGTCAAGCAGTCCGGATGGCTTTGTCATGGTCTCTTTAAAAGTATGTCATGACTTTGTCAAAGACATATCATAACCCGTTCAAAGAAAATCTATAGATATATACTAGGGTTTGGTGTTATATTATCATTTTATGTAGATTAAAGCTTACATAGAATGATAGAATTTGTGATAGTGTGCAACACTAGGTAAAATGAGAAAAGGATGGCGGATAAAAATCCGGTTTGACTCGGAAATAATTGGAAATAAAATTTCGGATATTACATCAGTACACCCTTAAAATAAGTTTCGTCCCGAAACTTAGAATAAGGCTTTATTCACATGACTTCTATAATTAAAACTATTTAACTCGATTTCTACTAAATTTTCACTCTCACTTCCTAACATACAAGAACTACACAATCATCATAATCAGGCAAGACATGAAAACACAATCACTCAATCCACTATATAATCACAAAAGTCACACATCACAATATCCGAGCAATAACTCGTCGTTAAAGTAGTAATGGCTAACTCTGCAAAGAACTCGGAATAACTACATCTAATGCTCTCCTCTATCTCCCAAGTAGCCTTATCAGCTCCTCGTCTAGACCACTGGATCCTCAACATCGGTATAGACTTAGGTGTTGGCGTCTAGTATTACGCTTTTAGGATGATCCCCAAATACTCTACAAAAGTATGGTCAAGCTCAACTATCTAATCTTTATAGTTGATGACATGCCCCAGATCCGGTATGTATTCTCTTAACTGTTACACGTGAACGGTGGTGGGAGTACTTGTAACGCCCCCAATTTTTTTAGGCGTGTTTTCAATATTAAATTCTCTAATATTTTAATGGCTTAAATACTTTACGAGTATTTTCACATCGTAAATTAAATTTTTCGAGCTTATATATATATTTTGATCCATATATTTATTCTCCGTATTTATTTTTGTAAAGGTTAAAAAATATTTTCCAATCCGGAAAATTTATTCCGATTCGTAAATCCCGTTCGGATTTAAGTTTGATCGAGTTTATATAACAATCTTTTTTCTTTTCCTATTTTTCTTTTTCTTATCTATTTATTTTTCCCTCTCTTCCCTTGGCTGATGAGCGTGATGTGCTCCCTCTGCACCTGACCCTTCGTTAACCTCTGCTGCAACTTGGCTCACCTAGCCTTGTCTAGGAGATGTGCCGCCCTCTCTACTCTCAGCCTTGTAGTGCCTATCCCCACAGTGGCTACACATCAAGCCTCACACTCCACCTCACCCTTCTTCTCCCTCCTAGCCTCCTCACTTGTGTTGTGTGTTGTCTTTCCTACCATTCTCTTCTCCCAAAACCTCTCGTCTGCTCCACCCAAGTCTGCAGTCGCCGGAGTAACGCAACCCACGCCGTTGGAGAAGAGCTTTGTTGGGCGCCTCCACTTGGTCTCCCCTGCCAACCGGAGATCCACCGGGAAGCCTAGCCGCCGCCCTGTTTTGATGTTGCTCTGACACCCACTCGAACCTGGAGAAACACCCGTGCAGCCCTGCCCTTGTCGGCCGAAGCCTCCCACCGTCGACCCTGCGACTCCCTCGAGCCGTCAGAAGGAGCACCCCTGTTGCAACTCCGGCACTCCTCTCCACTCTTCTTTCTCTGTCTCCCGAGAACCGGAGAAGGCCTGGCCGCTAGGGAACTACCAACCACCAGGGGAGCCACCGAGCCGCTTATGTGCCCTGCCCTGACCTCGCCGCCTGCCAAAGCAAACCGAGCCGCTGCCACGCCACCGCCTAGCTCTCACGTGCGTCTCCCCTGCGTTGAAGAAGGAAACCCTTCTTTTAATTTCAATCACCTCCCCCCCCAATTCTAGGTATAATTACAGAAAAGCACCTTGCTTCCTATTTACAGTTTATGGTCCTACATTGGGAAGTTTTCAATTTTGCCCCTATTTCGGTATAATTACAGATTTTGGCCTGAGTTCTTCTTTGCAGTTATGACCCCAGTTTTTGAAATTTAACATTTATGCCCCCTGCAGGAATCTAATTACATACATTGACCCGGGTTGTGCAAATTATTAAATTATGCACTTGTTTGATTAATTGTGGTTTACGTTTCAAGTTTTATTTTATGGAAATGGGCCATGTTTATTGAGTTGCATATCTTGCCCGGAAAAGTTGATTTGCGGTTTTGACCATGTTATAAATTTGTGTAGTTTGTCCGGAATATGTAACTACGGTTTTTACTTTGGTTTTAGATACGGGGTATTCTTATATTTTTATATACACTGTATATTATGTCTTTGTTGGACTTAAAACTCGATTTATGACCCAAAGTATCATTTGCGGTTTCATGACCAAGCTCCCTAGATTTTATATTTTGCCCGGAAGGGTTTTGCGTGTTTTAACGTGGGCTTTCGGAATCGAGTTCTTCCTTAGTTTCATATATATTATTTATTCCAATCAAATTTACCTTCTACCTCGATCTAGTTAAAAAGTAGTATTAGTATCATGCTAGGTTGGATCTAGCATAACTTAGAGAGAATGCCAAGTAGTGGCCTTGAACCGTATATGGTTGTTGAATGGTTTATGAGTATTGTGATGTTTTGGTACAATCATAGGATGATCTTCGGGATTAGGAGTTGGACCTAGAATGCTAGGGTTGTGACCTCGTATAGGTTTGGGAGACTAGAAGCCCGAGGGCTTCTAGCTTGTTGGTTATTTATTGATTATGTGCCTTATCTGATCAGGCATTAAGTTACATTCCTGCGGGAAACTGAGTAAGGGATTTAGCGGGTTAGCTTTGGGACAAGTAAGTCTCCGGACTTACTTAGCTCGTATTCTCTGTATTAGTTTCGATGCGTGTTTGGTGGTGTGTGTTTACTGTTTATGTGTAAGTTTATTGTTTATGATATAACATCTAAACCGGTAATAGGACCACCGACTTTATATGTTTATATTTGGCCCAAGTGTATGATAACGGACGGTGACAGCTTGTCCAGTCCATAATGGAGATGGCTGGGAGGTGCCTTGCAACCACTCCAACGGGTGATGTTGATCCGCATCAAGTACAAACCCATATGGTGAAAGCGGATAAGGGCGAGATCGTTAAGATTCTCGTGTCACACCATAAGAGGAATAGTAAGGGATACGACTTAATAATAACAAAGAGATAATGAACCGGACTTGTGTGTTAGATCATGTTGAGTGTTATGATTCCTTATGTGTGTATGTGCCAATACCATGATCTTAATGTTGTGAATGCTTGCTAACAGTTTTATATCGATATTGTTGTAGTTTCCCTGCAGGTTAGGGATGCCACCGAGTGAGGTCGAGGAGTGGACAGTCGGGGTCTCAGTACATTATAGGACAGGGATGGTTATATGTTTATACCGTTTTTGTCTATGTTGTACCTTATGGATTTATGTTTTGTGTCGTTTTGAGGATTCGGCTAAGTTTTCAAGTTGTATGTTTCTTTTCGAGATTGCTTGAATTGCATTAAAACGATTTGATATTTGCCTTTATTTGTGCCATGTTGGAAAGATCCGGTGAAATTGTTGTCAAGCTAAGGGTCGGGACCCATTGTGAGGCCCCAACCCGTAGCGCCCTGAGTCCCGCGGAGTCGGGGTGTTAAAGTACTAGTCGATAAATAGCTTCGCAATCCGTTTCAAGATCTCAACGGTTGTTTTCCTCAACTCACTTTCAACTCTTTTGATGACTCTACCGAAAGTAACTATAAAATTTATTCCACGGTTGTTTTCCTCAACTCACTTTCAACTCTTTTGATGACTCTATCGAAAGTAACTATAAAATTTATTCCTTCCGCTGAATCCACTTACTTTGACCTTCTGAAAGATTTATATCATCAAATTTGGAGAGAAGATCTTAGACATCTCTCGGCACTTCACTAAGTGCTTAATGCTCTTCGTAATACTCCTCACTTGGTCTTGTCTCCTTAATATGACTCAGTCGGACTGTCCCGCCATGAATTATCCCCTACTTCCGATTAGGTTTTTATGTATTTTAACCCAAAAATCATACTCTAAGTGGAGATTTTAGTTTAGATCTATAATTCTTTAACTTGAGGTCATATATAAAATAATATCGAGTTTCCTAGAAACTTCTGGTTTTATTACTTTTGGTCGATTAAGCGATCGAATCTAGACTTAGAAGTTTCCAAAGTAGGCTAGTTGTACAGTTTGGTAATATGTAGATTTTTGGCTAAGTATGGGAGAATTTGTGTTGTGGAGTCAACTTGGGATTTTTGTGTAGGATTATGGATCCTTTTTGAGTTTGTTTTTTCTAGTGAGTAGAGTGCTTAGCGTAGAAGTGTTAGATATTATATTTGGGATTTTTAGATTTTTGTATTAGCGTTTTAAGTTAGGTCAAAGTGAGATCCTTAGTGAATTTTTCATGGAAGTTAAGAAGTTGGAAAATCTTCCAACTTCGCTAGATCTTTTTTGTGGGTGTTAGATTGTGGTTTTGGGCTCCATAAGATGTTTTAGGAATATTCTAGAAATATTTCTAGGATTTTGAGATTCAGGGGTAAAATAGTCTTTTTACCCTTATGAGGGTATTTTGATAATTTCTTTATGATCAATTGAGTATCTTAGAAGTTGGAGACTTCTAAGGAAGTGAGATACATATTTGATCCACTTGCCTTGTATAACAAGCCGTTGAGTTTCTACGGTTGCAGACCGAGTTGATATTACGAGAGTGGAGATTTCATTCAGGTAAGTCCTTGCGACTTACATAGCTAGTTTCTAGATGTTAGCTGAATGACGGTAGTGGTGTGTGTTGTTTGTTTAATAATTATAACATGCATAGGACAACCTTTGTAATTTTATGGCCCATGTGTATGTATAACGGGCGGTGACATCACTACCCAGCTCTGACACGAGACTGGGAGGTTCTCTATACCCAGACCATGCAGGTACAAGGTGAGGTGCATTGGATCCATTCCTGATGGTTACACGGCGGCGGAGGCGAGGTTTGAGAATCCCTTGTGTCTTAAAATAAGTATCATTAGTAAGAGTGAATGAGCTAAATAAAGATAATAAAAATGGATTCTATGAAAGCATGATGTGTGTTTAGTTTTGTTATTTTGTGTATGTGTTATATTTTCATTTGTCTAATGTTTAGATAGCTAGCTAACGGTTGATTTATTTTGTTGTTTAGAGTTACCACAGGTTAGAGCAGCAACTAAGTGATCTGGAAGTAGTGGTCAACTAGGTCTCCGTACTCCCTAGAATGGGTTTCGGTTTTTATATTGATTTTTCCTTTATAGTTTGATGACAATTATACTTCTAATATCTTAAGTACTTGTTGGTTGTTAGACCTATGTTGTCTTATTCATAACATATAAACCATCGCTTTATGAATTTCAGTTTTCTTTATTTGTGTCTTGTTGTAAGATCCCAGTAAAGTTGTTGTCAAACTAAGGTCGGAACCTATTGTGAGGTTCTAACCAGTAGCTTTCCGAGTTCTGAAAATTCGGGGTGTTACAGGATCCACCTTATTTTCAAAGATTAAGAGTGAATATTATCAAATCAAAATGTGGGAAGAGATTAATGGAAGACGGTGTTCCAGACTAAGTTTGGTCTATATGAGTTGTTGGTAATGCCTTTTGTTTTGATTAATGCTCCTAGCACCTTCATGAGATTAATGAATCATGTCTTACGTAACTTTATTGGAATATTTGTGGTTGTCTATTTTTAGGACATTCCCATCTACATCAAATCACTTGAGGAGCATGAAGAGTACCTAAGGGAAGTACTTGAAACTCTCAAAAATGAATACTTATGTGCTAATATTAAGAAATGTGAGTTTAGTACTAATCAAGTTACTTTCCTTGGTTTTATAGTGAGTACAAGAACTGTAGAAGTGGATGAAGAGAAGGTTAAGGCAATCCAAGAGTGGCCTACACCTACGACGATCGGACATGTTCGATCCTTCCATGGATTGACTACGTTCTATACACGTTTTTTACGAGATTTTTGTACCATTGCAACCCCCTCACGTCTCTCACGAAGAAGCAAGTACAGTTCGAGTGGGGAGATATTTAAGGAGTTGAAGTGGCAGTTCTCACATGCACCCCTTCCAACACTTCCGGATTTCAGTAAACCATTTGAGGTTGAGTGTGACGCATCAGGAATTGGCATTGGAGGAGTATTTATGAAAGAAGGTAACCCACTTACATTCTTTAGTGAGAAATTGAAAGGCATATACTTGAATTATTAGACATGTGAGAGATAATTGTATGCATTATTTCGATTCTTCAAGAAATGGCAACATTACATTTGGCCTAATGAGTTCATCCTTAGAATTGATCATGAGTCCATAAAGCATTATAGAAGTCGAGATAAGTTGGATATGAGGCATGGTAGATGGATAGAGTTTATAGAAATTATTCCATACATTGTTCGCTCAAAAGGGTGTGCGTCAAAGTCTTAAATTTATATCTAGAACTCAAAAGCAAAGCGAACCCGCAGTGTACGGATCAGCTGTAGAAAGGTAAGAATTCCAGAGTCGAACTCAGGGATTTGGTGAGAATAATTCCGATTTCAATTATCTAGCAAAAAGTGCGAAAAGCTTTTGTGATCAAATAAGAGTGAAATGATTCCAAGGATTCAAGTATCCGATTTCGGCTTTCGATTCAAGACACTTCTATAGATATAGGACAAAGTTTATATTGCCAAGATTTATTGCTCAAAGGTAGGATTCGTACGGTGAAGTTCCGAAACCTATATGACTAATCTAAAGATTCTCTCTATAAGGGTTGTTGAGGCTGCAATATAGAAAGATCTAAAGACAAGAATTATATTCAAACTAACTATCTAAAACTCCAGGATATGACTCTCCAAAGTAAAGAATAGCAAGCACAATTAAAATCTCAATAAAGGATGTTGAGTCTCTTTATTACCCAAACCTTGAAATCTTAATCTAATAAACGTAGAATCAGGTTTGAAGTGTCTTCATACATTCAATTAGAGGGTAAAAAGGTTAATCAAGATTAGGATTTAGGCAAGGATTAGTTTTGGTTAAATATTGATTCAATTAAAGTTCGTCAGAAGAATAAATCGCCCTGTTCATAAGAAAAATCGGCCGATTTTCCTCAAGAACAGCCCGATTTTCCTGTTTGTCGCAAAACTAAATCTAAACTCTCAGGGTCCTAATGTTCAATTGAGTTCAGTCTATCATCATCTAAGCCTTAATCATCAACTATTCTCCCCAGAATCACAAGGTTTTTAGCCAACCATTTTCAAAATCGAATCAAATTAATTATTGAAAAAGATATCGTAAAGAAACCAAATCTTGAACGAAAAAATTCAATAACTTCCAAATCTGTACTGTTCAATGTATCTCTCAAACAACTCAATTTCGTGTTCACAAACCACAAACAATGCAATGGAATAAAGAAATCTCACAATCAAAGATCAAGAATAACTTTCCGGCAAAAGCTCTTCAATCTCTCTCCAAGAATCGTTGATTTCTCCAAAACGTGTAAAGATTTTCCAGTGCGGCCTCCTCATCTTCGTTCGTAGGGTTCTCTTCTATAGTTTCTTGCAGATGGGCCGTTTGGCAAAACTCTCATCTAGCCCAAAATAATTGGGCTTTGTGTCGTCTATCCATTTGGCCGAATCGTGAAGAAAATCGACCCAGTCGATTTAGGTGCAAAACCGTTCGATTTCAGGGTATGAAAATCGTCCGATTTTTATATATATTGGCACGATTTTCTTCAACAGAAAGTGCTCTTCCTTCGGTTCGTCTTCTATGCTTCTCCTTTGCAATTCCTTAGCTCTTTGTGATCCTTCTAAGACTCCTTTAGCTTCCTTTACATCCTTAGATGCTCCTTGCTCCATTTTTGCTTCCAATTCCGCTCCATTTACCTACAATTCATAAAAATCTCGTGTAGACCTCTATTTCCGACAATTGATTGAATAGAACATAAAAAGCACACAAAATCTCTCTAAATGCAAGGTAAACTGAGACAATCTTCTACAATATGCATGAATATGATGGTACATAATTCATGTCATCAAAATACCCCATACTTGCCCCTTGCTTGTCCCCAAGCAAGATTCAAATTTAGAACATAAGATGTCATGGATTATGTATGTATGAAAATTTAAAAACTTTTCTTTTGGTAGTGCTTCTTCTTATTGGATCACCCTCAAAGTGATATTTTAAGGCTTAAAAGGGCAAAACATGTATCAATGATGACTATAAGATGAACAAACTCCCTTTTCTTCCTTGAAAGCATAAATAAAGAACATGATAAAGGTGTAGAGGCAATCAAAGTCAAACAAATCTAAGCCATTAAGTCTTAAACACATGCATAAAAGTCTCAAGGTCTTCAAATCAAAGGAAAGGTTCAAGAAACGTATTAAGGGAAGGAGTTCTTTTTGGCAATTGTGGTGCTAATCTGGGAAAGAGGAACACATAACACCTTCAAGAATTTTCTTCACCGCACATGCTTCGCATGTAGAAAGCTTTGCTTTCATTACACTTTACTTTTTGAGAGTATGGACAGCGGTGCACAAAAACCGAAGCCTAGGAGATCGGCGTTTCTCAATTTCGAGATGCCTCAAACCCTTGATGCACATACCATATCCCGTTAGGACTTGTCGTTCAATCGGACTTTGGCAAGACACAAACACCCGGCTATGTGAATGGTGCCGAGTTACTCATCCTCATGTTTAACGTCCCCAAACTCATGAATTTATACACTTTCTTTTTAATACTTTTTCCTTGGCCCTCCCACATCAAACATGCCTTTTTCAATCACCTATCCTAATTTCCGGATGGTAAAAGGAGGGTTACATATTTCATTGAGGAGCTAGCATGATCAAGATATGAGAAAAGAAAAGAAGTGAATTGCCTTAGTCATCCTTAAATGATGTAAAAGAACTTGCAATATAGCTTCGACTATTATTTCATTCTCTCATCAAAACAGCTAAATTATATAACTTATTCATGTATTCAAGTAACAAAAGCAATTTCATTCATGCTATAATCAAAATCTCAACACAACTAAGCATCTTTTTTTTGCCTATCCATATACACAATTCTCATCATAGAGGTCATTTCCATATAAGAAGCACTTAAAATTTTTGAAAATTCATAGGTTTTGAAAAAGATCATGCAAATGCAAGTGTCATAATAGAAAGCAAGTAGTGCAAGAGTTATTACAAGCCAAATTGTCAAGAGTAGTGGAAAGTACATAAAGTGCTAAAGTGAAACATAAGGTATTGTAAGTACCCCCACCCCATACTTGACATCCACATTGTCCCCAATGTGAAAATCAAGCATAAGAAGGAGAAAAATACTTACAATGTAAAAGAAGTGGAAGCTCAATCCTCTGTCGGTGGTGGAGGTGGTGGATATGGATACATCGGTGCGCTAGGATCGTAGAAGTGGCCGAACTGGTGGTAGTACAAGTCTCTCATCTGGCCATCATAGGATGAATGCCTAGCGTCCGTCTCCTCCCTGTAGTTCCTGAACTGAGTGTTCAGGGTGTCATAACTGGTGCGGAGGGTATGGTAGTCGGTGCTGAGGCTCTAGAAGCTAGTGACTAGCTCCCTGAAGTGGCGTGGAGCTCGGCGTCCTCGTCTAGGGCCTGGAGCATGTGCATAAGAATGTCGAGGTGGCTGTATGTCATCCTCCGTCTCCTCATCCTGCCTACTAGTCCTGCTCGGTCCTGCACCATGAGTATCAGTGTCCATGGCGTCCGTAGCATGCCCGCTATGAGTATCACTCTCAAACTCGAGCATGGTCTCCTGTCCTCCATCCTCATCCTCCTCGTCTGAATCACCTACATCATCATCATAATAAGTAGGAGGTGAGAACTCCTCAAGCATCGCCTCAAAGGTCTCCTTCCAGTTCCTCTTGTTCCGAATAGTGTATTCGGATTTCCATATGATCTCGGATGGCTTCTTCTTCGGATCCCTGTGCCATGGCATCGGCACATGAAGAGTTCCTCTCCCTCGAGGAATCAAGACCTGTCGAACCACCAACCTCTGTGAGCCTAAGGGGAGGGTACTCTCAGCTAGAGTGCATCTGGAGTAGTCTAATCCCATGGTCTTAGCCACATGAGTGACAAGACCTCCTGCACAAATGTCGCCCTTAGCTTTGTTGGCTATCTTTCCTAGATAGTCAGCAAGCATGGTGGCGATGTCGGGAATGGTGGTAGATGTCATGCAGTAGAGAATGAAGAGCTCATCAGCCTTGAGCTTCTGTGGAGTCTCTATCCGGGCAAATAAACTCTCACTAAGTATCCTATGCACTACCTTAAAGGAAAGGTTGTACATACTTGTCTCCTTGGAGTTTCCGGGTCTCCACTTATCCCCTCCGTACTCACCTACGGAAATAGCCTCCCAAAAATCACTAGCACTGAGACCTCTAGCAAATGTGCCTGCATCTGAATAAGAGAAACCAAACAAGCCGCCAAAAGTATCAATAGACATAGTGTGGTCTTGGCTCATGAGGCGGAAAGTGACCATCCTTTCCCTAGGGTCGTGCTCAAACGTGCTAAGGAATTCTAGGGTGATCTCTCTATAGGCATCCTCCCTAATCGTAGCAAACTGTCTCAACCCAGCTCTGTCTAGCATCATATCAACATCCTCTCGAACATACAACGAATCTAAGTCGTCAAGCACTATGTAGCAAGGAGGGGTGAATGGGCGATCTACAATGCGTTCATAGCGTTTCTTGTGCTTGGATAGGGGAGGAGGAAGCTTAGGGATGTTGGTAGGTGGTGGTGGAGGTGGGGCAGGGGCTTTGGAAGAAGATCCCTTCTTCTTCCCCGTGTTTCTAGTTATCCTCTTTACAAGATCCATTCTAAGTCCCAAAAATCGACCTGTTCTTCACAAAAATCGGTCGATTTATCTGGGCTGGGTCGATTTTTATCTCGATTTCAACGATTCTCACAATTCTGTAAAGTTCTGTTCAATCTATCACCACACACAGTTCCCTACAATGGTTTCTAAGCAGATTCCTCTATCAATTCCAACAAACAAACACTTCCTAAGCAAACTTCAAATTCGAATGAGAAACTTAGGTTTTGGAAAGAAAAACCTGAATTCCTTATGGAGGAGTCGATTGCCGTGCATGCTGTTGTTAGATCCTTGTTCCTTGTTGAAAATGCTTCAGTTTGGAGCCAAGAATCACTCAAAATGGTTAAGGAATGAAGATTGTAGGGTGTGGCGATTTTTCGGCTTTCTTGAGAGAGAGAAATCGAGAATTGGGGGTTTTGGAATGAAGAAGATCGAGTGTGAAGTCCTTATATAGGGTCGATGATTTCTGAAGAAAATCGGCCGATTTATCAGGTCGATTTATTTGTCAGGGCGATTTTTGTTTCTGTCGAAAAAAATCGGCCGATTTATTTTGGCAGGTCGATCTCCAGGTCGATTTATGTTTCTGTTGAGAAAAATCGACTTGCTCTGTTACTGAATCGGACGATCTTCTTATGGTAGCTCGATTTCCTTCCTTGTTTTTCTTGAATCTCGAAGATATAACTCAATTGTGCTCCATTCTCCGTGAATCTCTCACATTTGAACCTAATTTCCTGCGAATAATGACACGACAAACCAAGAGTGCATCGAGGAACATATAAAAACGAAAAACGAAGAAACAACGCAATTAATCTATTCTAACTAAGTGAGGGAAAGAAGGGAAAACTATACTATCATTGGGTTGCCTCCCAAGAAGCGCTTTATTTATCGTCTTTAGCTGGACGGTGTATAATGTTGTGTTCAATGGAGGAGGATAGGAGCTATCTCCTCGACCGGAGCTTCCGGTGTATATTTCTTCAACCGTTGGCCATTAACCTTAAAACTTCCGCTTTGTTCACCCCATACTTCAACTGCACCATGGGGGAAAATTCTTTTAATTACAAAAGGTCCTGTCCAACGGGATTTGAGCTTACCTAGAAATAGACGCAGCCTTGAGTTGAATAGGAGGACTTGGTCTCCCTCCTTCAAGTCTTTTGGAATGATGTGCTTATCATGCCAGCGCTTTGTCCGTTCCTTGTAAATCCTTGCGTTCTCGTACGCATTTAGCCGGATCTCATCCAGCTCATTGATGTCTAAGAGCCGTTTCTCTCCGGCTTCTTTCATGTCGAAGTTGAGCCACTTGATAGCCCAATAAGCTTTGTGTTCTAGCTCTACAGGAAGATGACATGATTTACCATAAACAAGATTATAGGGAGTCGTACCTATTGGTGTCTTGAAGGCTGTCCTGTATGCCCATAGTGCATCGTCAAGCTTCATTGACCAATCTTTCCTCGTTTTAGAGACGGTTTTCTCTAAAATCCCTTTAATCTCTCTATTGGATATCTCGACTTGTCCGCTGGTTTGCGGGTGGTAAGGTGTAGGTATCTTATGGGTCACCCCATACTTAGCCAATAGAGTCTCAAATCGACGGGCTGTGAAATGCGTTCCTCCGTCACTAATGATGGTTCGGGGAGTTCCGAACCTTGGGAAGATCGTTTTGTTGAGGAACTTCACCACTACCATTGCATCATTAGTAGGAGAAGCGATTGCCTCCACCCATCTTGAGACATAGTCTACGGCAAGAAGTATATACTGGTTGCCGCATGAAGATGGGAAAGGTCCCATAAAATCGATGCCCCATACATCAAAGATCTCTACTTCTTGTATGTTGTTGAGAGGCATCTCATTCCTCCTGGATATATTACCTGTCCTTTGACAAGCATCACAAGAAACAACAAACTTTTGCACATCTTTGAAAAGTGTAGGCCAATAAAAGCCGGAGCGAAGTACCTTAGCACAAGTCTTGTGGGAACTAGCATGTCCGCCACATGGTAGAGAATGGCAGTGTCGGATGACACTATTTATCTCATCTTCGGGAATACATCTCCTGTAGATGCCATCTGGACCTCTTTTGAATAGAAGAGGTTCGTTCCAATAGAATTGCCGGACGTCTCTCAAGAACTTCTTCTTTTGAGCATATGAAAGTCCGGGTGGAATCTCCTGACAAACAAGGTAATTTACAATGTCAGCAAACCATGGATCATTACCTTGTGATATGTGTTGAAGACACTCTTCAATCTCGTGCAGCTGCTCGTCAGGGAAGGAATCGTCTATCGGAAGTTCATCCGACTCGCCGGTGAGTTGCGGAAGACGACTAAGGTGATCGGCAACGGAGTTCTCCGATCCTTTCTTATCACGGATCTCTAAATCGAACTCTTGCAAGAGTAAGATCCATCTTAGAAGCCTTGGCTTCGCATCCTTCTTCGTGAATAAGTATCGAATTGCAGAATGGTCCGTGTAGACTATCACCTTCGCACCTACAAGATAGGAACGAAATTTCTCAAAAGCGTATACTACGGCTAAAAGTTCCTTTTCCGTAGTTGCATAATTGTATTGAGCCTCATCTAGCGTTTTGCTAGCGTAGTAGATGGCATTAGTGCGACCATCTTTCTTCTGTCCAAGAACGGCTCCTATAGCGACATCGCTTGCGTCGCACATGACCTCGAAAGGAAGAGTCCAATCGGGTGGTTGAATGATTGGTGCCGAAATCAAAGCTTCTTTGATCCTGCAAAAAGCATCTAAGCAATCTTTCAAGAATTCAAAAGTCGCATCTTTCATCAAAAGATTAGTCAAGGGTTTTGACATCTTAGAAAAATCCTTTATGAATCTCCTATAGAAGCCCGCATGTCCTAAGAAGCTTCTAATTCCTTTTACTGATGAAGGGGGAGGTAACTTCTCAATGGTTTCTATCTTTGATCGATCTACCTCTATTCCCCTTTGTGACACTAAGTGACCTAACACAATTCCTTCGGTGACCATGAAATGACACTTTTCCCAGTTTAAGACTAAGTTAGTGTCCTCACATCTCTTAAGAACTAGTGAAAGGTTATAGAGACAGTTATCAAAGGAAGAACCATATACCGAAAAGTCGTCCATGAAGACTTCCATGATATTCTCTACATATTCGGAGAAGATTGCCATCATACACCTTTGGAAGGTGGCTAGAGCGTTGCATAAGCCAAATGGCATTCTTCTATAAGCGAACGTACCCCATGGGCACGTAAAGGTTGTCTTCTCTTGATCATCCGGATGAATTGGTATCTGAAAGAAACCGCTATATTCATCTAAATAACAAAAGTAAGCATGTTGGGCTAACCTTTCCAGCATTTGATCTATAAAAGGAAGGGGGAAGTGGTCCTTCCTAGTGGCCACGTTCAGTTTGCGGTAGTCGATGCACATTCGCCACCCTGTAACTGTCCGTGTAGGGATGAGTTCGTTGTTCTTGTTGGCAACAACGGTAATGCCTCCTTTCTTGGGTACTACTTGTACCGGACTCACCCATTTGCTATCAGAAATAGGGAAGATGATACCTGCATCAAGTAGCTTAAGGATTTCTTTCTTCACGACCTCTTTCATTGCCGGGTTTAACCGTCTTTGAGGTTGGCGTGAAGGTTTGTAATCCTCTTCCATTAATATTTTGTGCATACATAGAGAAGGCTTTATTCCTACTAAATCATCAATGGTGTAACCTAGTGCTCTCCTATGTTGCTTCAAAACATGCATGAGTTTCTCTAATTCATCATCGTTCAAATTTGCATTGACTATAACCGGGTATGTGGAATTAGTGCCAAGGAATGCGTACCTTAAATGCGTGGGAAGTTGCTTCAATTCTAATGATGGAGGTACCTTGGTTGGTGATGAATCGTGGCCTTCGGGTGTTGTGGAAGAGGTCTCTATAGGTGTGGGTACTTCATCATTAGATTCGGAAGCGGTTGCGGTGAAGTTTGGAGAATCCAGAGAATTACTCATTGAATCGACCTCCCCTGTAATAAATCGGTCGATCTGCTGTACGATTTTTCTTTCTGTCGGAAAAAATCGGGTTACCTCTTCATGAATCGGACGATTTAATGTTGTCAGGTCGATTTTTGTTTCTGTCGAGAAAAATCGGATTGCATCTTCAGAAATCAGACGATTTATTTCTGGCAGGTCGATTTTCTTCACAGTTTCCGGAGTCCACTCTAGTTCTTCAATTTTTGCTCCTAGTTCTTCCTCCACATCATTTAATGCTTTCACATCCTCATTGCAGTCATGTTCCACCCCTTCCTCCATGATGCTCATGCTAAGAACCTTTTGAAGAGGGTCTTTCATCAAGATCGAACTTACTACCTCTCTAGACTCTTCTTCCTCAACAATTTCAAAAACGTCGTCTTTCAAGGTTGGCTCCTTGATTAAGGAAGATAGTATGAATTCTATCTTTTCTTCACCAATATGGAAGGATAGCTGGCCGTTCTTGCAATCTACCATGCATCCAGATGTGGCAAGGAATGGTCTCCCAAGGATGATGGGAACCGGGTAATCTGCAGGTATGTCAAGAACGACAAAATCTATAGGGATGTAAAACTTACCCAGCTTTACCGGAATGTCTTCTAATATTTCCACCGGCTTAGTGGTAGAACGATCAGCCATGTAGAGTGTGATCTTCACCGGTCTAGGCTCTCCTAGACCAACTGCCTTGCATAGAGCGAGAGGTATGATACTCACACTTGCTCCAAGGTCACAAAGAGCATCATAGGTAGCTTCTCCCAAAGTGATGGGTATGCAAAAGGATCCTGGATCGCGGAGCTTGGGTGGCATATTCTCCGTCATAGTCTTGATGAGTTCGGATGACTCCATACTCATCTTGACTTCTCCTATATCTTCCAACTTCCTCTTGTTAGAGAGGATCTCCTTGAGGAATTTCCCGTAAGCCGGCATACCTAAAATCGCATCCATAAAAGGTATGTTAATATGGAGCTTACTCATAAGTTCAACAAACTTGCCGAAATGTTTATCTAGGCGTGCACGCGCTCTAGATTGAGGAAAAGGTAGAGGTGGTTTGTAAGCGGGAGGAGGAACATAGACTTCTTCCTTCTCTTTTGCCTCTCCTTCTTTTGTGGAGGTATCAACTATTTTAGGTTGAGGGTCGGCGGTCGTCTTTCCGCTCCTAGTAGTTATTGCCATAACCCTTCCCTTTGGGTTATCTTCTGTCTTTCCGGGAAGCTTCCCTTGATCTCTTGGAACTTCTCCGGCCTTGTTGAATACTTGGTTTTCTAAAGCTTTGTGAGCTTTGTCAACCGAAGTTATGTAACTCTCCAATCCTTGTAGCTTGCCTAGGATCGTTTCTAGCATGGGATCGGGTTTGCTTGATCCGCTTGATTGTCCCTGGCTTGTTGAAGGAGTAGAAGAAGATGGAGGTGTTAGAGCCTTTTCAGCATAAGAGTAAGGATTACCTGGACTTTGCTGATTTGACCTCCAATTGTTGTTATTTGAGTTCCTATTGTTGTTGTTATTCCAATTGGAGTTTCGGTTGTTATTGTTGTTGTTGCTCCAATTGGAATTCCGGTTATCACTCCTTTGATTGTTATCTCTTCCCATGTAGTTGGCTTCTTGCTCCTTAGTCTTTTGAAGACTCGTTTTGAGCACTTCCCTCAATTCTTTAATGTCATCTTTGAGGGAGAATATTTGTGTTTGAGCCGCTTGATTCAACTTGGCTCCCGTATCGCCTTGATTCCGGCTATTTGATTCCACCTTCCGGTGGGAATATTTCTCAATCACTTGGGCTTGCTTCTCAATGAAGTCCCAAGCATCATCCTCTCTCATATCCATGAATGTGCCACAAGATAGAGATTGGAGGTTGAATTGTGTCTCCACATCCAACCCTTTGTAGTAGATCTCCAATAATTCCAGCTTGGAAATGCCATGGTGTGGGCAATCCAACAAGAGATCTTGAAACCTTTCCCAAGATTGAAACAAGCTTTCGTTAGGTTTCATAGAAAAAGCATTTATTTTACCTCTCAATTCCGCCGTTTTGGATGGCGGAAAGAACTTGGTGAGGAATTCCGAAGACAATTCCTCCCACGTAGCTAACTTCGCAGCCGGAAGTGTTTGGTACCAAGCTAGAGCCTTGTCCTTCAAAGAAAAGAAGAACGATTTGATCTTGTAGTTGCTTGTAGTAGCCTTCTTCGGCTTCATAGTCTCCATGAGAATCTCAAAATTCTGCAAGTGTTGATGCGGAGATTCAGTACTTGCTCCGCCATATTGACTTTGGCGAACCATAGTGATGACTTGTGGTGAGAAGCTAAACTCTTGGATGTCTTCAGCTCCGAAATCCACACCTAGACGGCGTGGTTGCTGAATTGGATCCATCCGTTGCCCCAAAGTTCGGGGTCTATCTTCGTTATTGACAGCTCTAACGTTCCTAGTCGTAATGCGAGGGACGACCTTTGGTGTTGGAGTGTTTCGGGTAGGACGAAGTGATGGATCAATCTCTTCAAGTTCCAGCATGTCCGGATCAATCTCTTCATCATCGGATGAGTCATTTCGAATGGATTTAGTTGGTGTCTTGACTTCCTTCTTCTTCTTGGAGTCGTTCAACTCCAACTTCATGTCCAACATCATAGCTCTTAGTTCATCAATCTGAAATTGATGACTTATTTCAGCTTCTTTTCGAGCTTTCTCACTCAATTGGAGCTGGCGTTGAGCTTCGTTCAGTTCAGCCTTGTAGTTTCTCTCATCGTTTTCAGCCATTTTCTTCTCCTTCAACTTTCTCCTCAAAGTTCTTTCTAATTCGGGATCGAAAGGAATTAGATCTTTAGTGGATCTAGTCTTTCGCATATACCTAAAGAACCTGCAAAGATCACTCAAGTAGACAAATCAAATCACAAGAGCAAGAGCTCTCAAGCTAGACAACCGAAAACCGGATTTGATCTAGACCAAATCCCCGGCAACGGCGCCAAAAACTTGTTCGCTCAAAAGGGTGTGCGTCAAAGTCTTAAATTTATATCTAGAACTCAAAAGCAAAGCGAACCCGCAGTGTACGGATCAGCTGTAGAAAGGTAAGAATTCCAGAGTCGAACTCAGGGATTTGGTTAGAATAATTCCGATTTCAATTATCTAGCAAAAAGTGCGAAAAGCTTTTGTGATCAAATAAGAGTGAAATGATTCCAAGGATTCAAGTATCCGATTTCGGCTTTCGATTCAAGACACTTCTATAGATATAGGACAGAGTTTATATTGCCAAGATTTATTGCTCAAAGGTAGGATTCGTACGGTGAAGTTCCGAAACCTAAATGACTAATCTAAAGATTCTCTCTATAAGGGTTGTTGAGGCTGCAATATAGAAAGATCTAAAGACAAGAATTATATTCAAACTAACTATCTAAAACTCCAGGATATGACTCTCCAAAGTAAAGAATAGCAAGCACAATTAAAATCTCAATAAAGGATGTTGAGTCTCTTTATTACCCAAACCTTGAAATCTTAATCTAATAAACGTAGAATCAGGTTTGAAGTGTCTTCATACATTCAATTAGAGGGTAAAAAGGTTAATCAAGATTAGGATTTAGGCAAGGATTAGTTTTGGTTAAAGATTGATTTAATTAAAGTTCGTTAGAAGAATAAATCGCCCTGTTCATAAGAAAAATCGGCCGATTTTCCTCAAGAACAGCCCGATTTTCCTGTTTGTCGCAAAACTAAATCTAAACTCTCAGGGTCCTAATGTTCAATTGAGTTCAGTCTATCATCATCTAAGCCTTAATCATCAACTATTCTCCCCAGAATCACAAGGTTTTTAGCCAACCATTTTCAAAATCGAATCAAATTAATTATTGAAAAAGATATCGTAAAGAAACCAAATCTTGACGAAAAAATTCAATAACTTTCAAATCTGTAAACGATTGTCAAATCTGTTCAATGTATCTCTCAAACAACTCAATTTCGTGTTCACAAACCACAAACAATGCAATGGAATAAAGAAATCTCACAATCAAAGATCAAGAATAACTTTCCGGCAAAAGCTCTTCAATCTCTCTCCAAGAATCGTTGATTTCTCCAAAACATGTAAAGATTTTCCAGTGCGGCCTCCTCGTCTTCGTTCGTAGGGTTCTCTTCTATAGTTTCTTGCAGATGGGCCATTTGGTAAAACTCTCATCTAGCCCAAAATAATTGGGCTTTGTGTCGTCTATCCATTTGGCCGAATCGTGAAGAAAATCGACCCAGTCGATTTAGGTGCAAAACCGTTCGATTTCAGGGTATGAAAATCGTCCGATTTTTATATATATTGGCACGATTTTCTTCAACAGAAAGTGTTCTTCCTTCGGTTCGTCTTCTATGCTTCTCCTTTGCAATTCCTTAGCTCTTTGTGATCCTTCTAAGACTCCTTTAGCTTCCTTTACATCCTTAGATGCTCCTTGCTCCATTTTTGCTTCCAATTCCGCTCCATTTACCTACAATTCATAAAAATCTCGTGTAGACCTCTATTTCCGACAATTGATTGAATAGAACATCAAAAGCACACAAAATCTCTCTAAATGCAAGGTAAACTGAGACAATCTTCTACAATATGCATGAATATGATGGTACATAATTCATGTCATCATACATCATTAAGTATAAGAAAGGAAAGGATAATATTGATGTTGATGTCCGTTCAAGAGACATTCTTTGATCACTACTATGGATTCTAAGGTTTTATGATTTTATTACATTACGGTTTAATATGTTGATGATATTGATTTTGGTGACATTTTCAGGCATTGCACTACACGGCCATCCCATGATAAGTTCTACTTATTCGAAGGATTTTAATTTAGAGAGGATAAAGTGTGCATTTCTAGATGTTCTCTTTTACTTTTACTTTTTAAGGAAGCTCATATGTGAGGTTTAATGGGGCATTTTGGTATGGATAAGATGTTTCGTATGTTTCATTCACACTTTTATCGGCATATGCTTAAAGATGTGGAGAGCATGATTAAGAGATGTCATGTCTGCTTAAAAGCTTAGACTAGATTAAAACCTCAAGGTTTGTATACCCCTCTTCCTACTCCTACTTCGCCATGGCTATACATTAGTATGGACTTTGTTGTAGGATTACCTAGGACTAAGAAGGGGAGAGATTCGGTATTTGTGGTGTAGATCGATTCTCTAAGATGACCTATTTTATTGCTTGTCACAAGACCGATGATGTTGTTGAGCAAAAATCTACAAAATTCGCAAAACACATTTTAATTATTTTTATTCCATTTGAGTTCGACCCTCTCTTTTTAACCTTTTCATTCTAAGTAGGGATGGTAATTTCATCCGAACCTGACGGACACCCGATAACCCGATCCATAATAAAAGGGTGAAAACCCGACATGAAGCGGGTGAAAGCGGATGACGGATGAAGCGGGTGATGGATCGGGTCGGATTCGGATGGACCTTTCATCCACCCATCACCGATCCATCATCCATCCACCCATCCGACCCGTTTCACCCGCGTATACCCGTTATAAATTTACTGATTGTTTAGTGATCTTTAGTTCCCTTTTGATTTATAAATTGGTGATTTAATGATTGTTTAGCAAAATTTGTACATTTGTTCACTTCCTATTATGATATTATTGTATATGTATTGCTAAATTTCTCTATTTTTTGAGAACTTAAACTTATAACACTTCTTGTAATATTTTCACTTGGATGATTTGTGTTGACTTTATATTTATCATGTTTTTTATGGATAAGACTTTTTTCGATTGAATTTATTTTTATTATTATTAATTTTCCGCATTCGAATCCGAGTTTAATATCAATTTAAAGGAAATGCGTAGAATACCCGAATATCACCTGATCCACCCGCTTCATCCGTTGGATGCGGGTGGATCGGATGCGGGTGATGGGTTTGGCGGGTGGCGGGTCGGGTGGGGTGGATGAGATTTTCTCGCGGGTCGGGTGGCGGGCAGGGTCATCCACCCACCACCCGATCCATTGCCATCCCTAATTCTAAGTGATAAAAATACCAAAATTTGGTTGGTTTTGGTTATTTGAGCTGCACTCGTTTTTGGACGAGTTGCTTACGTACCTCCTAAGGGAGGATCAACCCTTACGTAGTTCATAGTGGTTTTTTACGCGCATCAGATGATTAAGTCTAAGCCCACCTTCTAGGAAGGGTTGCCTAGACTTTAATCCAACTATCATTTGCGCGATATTTTTAATCTCTTGATCATGCAACAAAGGGAATAAATTAAACCCACCTTCTAGGAAAGGTTGTTTAATCTTCCCGACTATCATGTGCATAATTAAGAAATATATATTTTATAGTTGTTATTATTTGAACTTATTGTTATCCTAATTTAATATGAATTTGCGACTGAATTTGATACGATTTGTATACCAAATTTCCTACGGATCCTTTTTTAGGAATCAAGTCGCACGTAGTTCTAAATTTAAGAAAATAATTTAATTTAAATTTGGCGATTGAATTCGATACATTTTTATTTCGCATCAAATATCCTACGTATCCGTAAATACAGAAATCAAATCATTACGTAGTTCTTTTTAATAAACTTTTACTTTTTCCGGACTTTTACATTTACATAAAAGTCGATATAATATTTGCGGTTGGACTCAACAATTTATTAGTCGAGTTTCCTACGTACTCTTATGAAAGAGATCAAACCACCCGTAATTCCTTTTCAGTTGTTTATAATTATTTTGAGTAGATATTTTCATTCACCTATTCTTGTGTAATTTTTTACATCTTAGAAGGCTATTATCTTTTTAACTATCATTATTTGTACCGTTCCCACATTCTGCATCCTTCATTTCAATTCTTAACGTTATATAGAGGTTTGCAAAATGGGGCTAAGCCCAATTGAAATATCACCCTTATTTGATTAGTCAAAATCAGCATTCATCACTTTCTAACCTACCACTTTCTAACCTATGATCTCTTTCTATTTTATCAAACAGATACAACTTCGAGTGACAGCGAAAGGAGGATGTATAGGGATACATTGTAGAAAATGGTGAGAGTTATTTTTGGTCAGAGAGATTATTTGAGAGAGATCAAAAGAAAGCTCCTCTGCCTTTCTTTCTCAGTCTGATTAGAAGGCATCTAACACATAATGCTTTTGGTGCTTAGCAATTTAGCTTAAGCCAAGCCTCTTTATAAATGGTCGGCGATTGCAGGTCAGAACAAGGGTGTTTTTAAGAAGTGAAGATTTAGAGAAAATTTTACGATGTTGCGAAGGGACGATTTCGAATGCAATGAATGGGTTCTCTAGAGTAATCGTCAATTTCACCGTTTGTGAAGAGCTCTGGTACGTCTAAGTTTTAATTGGTTAAAATTTTCGATCAGATATTGCTCCATACTGGTCCTCTCGAATCCCTCGGTACATTTTCTCTTATGTTTATTTTTTATTTTATATTCGTCTTGCTCAAATAATCAAACAAAACTCTGATGTTTAGATCATTTTAGAGTGTCAATTTTGCTTTTAGTTGATCATGGATGAGTTTGATGTTGAGGAAACTATACGAGTCTCTTAATCATATGCCTGCTGAATTTTAGGGTTGGTTTGGGGTGATTTTGTTTGGCTAGTGAAAGTTTTGTTATTGGTTCTTAATTTAGAGATTTTAGAGACATCTTCCAAATAATTTGTTGAAAATGATATGGAATTTTATTTGACCCAAATTCCCAATTTAGCACAACAGACTTGCTTATAAGTATGCCTTCGTTTTACAAGATTCTCTCAAAACATGATGTATTTATATATGGACTGAGATAGACGTTTTCTTCTGGCTATACGGCTCTTCCTTGATTATTTTGTTGGTCTAGAAAATCTGTAAAGTATATTCTTCTTCTCAGTGGCGGAGCCAGAAAATTTTGGTTGGAGGGGCACAAAAAAAAAATTATAAGGGAAGTCGAATATTAAGCTTTAAATTAAATAATAAAATATATAAATTGAATAAAAAAAAAGTTTACTTAAGTTTTGTACTACAAATTTGAGTTTTTAATTTATTTTTTTTACTTAGATAAAATTTAAAATTATTTTATATATTTAGTTTCTTTTATAAATATATTGTCATATAAATTCGATAGTTGTTGATGAATTATTGTATTAAAAATTATATTAATTTTATTGTATTAGTTAGGAATCAATGAAATAATAAACATCATTTAATCTCTCCATCTAAATATATTGTAATTTGTTTAAAATAAATCCATAAAATAAAAAGGAACTTTTTGCTACTCCAAAGGAATTAATGAAATAATAAACATCATTTAATCTCTCCATCTAAATATATTGTAATTTGTTTAAAATAAATCCATAAAATAAATAGGAACTTTTTGCTACTCCCAAAACTCGAACCCACAACTTCATGTACCTCCTTCCCTTCCTCTACGAGATGAGCTAGTAGAACAGTATGTAACATAATTCGTTTTAAGGAGGATTTTTTTCCTTCTTTTTTTTCCTTCATAAGGCAAAACGACATCGCAAGCCGGGGCACCGTAACCCCGTTACCCCCCTTGGATCCGTCACTGCTTCTTCTTATGTTCATGTTGGTTTGAAACTGAACATCACAAGGATATGCCATTAAACCAAATACCATACTTGAAATCTGTTTTGATGTGGAGTTTATGGCCCAGTTTCAATACTCGGTTTTCAGTTGCGGAATCCATCGATTCCAATCGATAACCGACTTGTAGCGGCGGAATCCATTGATTCCGTCCGACTACGGGTTTGTAGTGGCAAAAATTATCGTTTTCGAACCAACTACCAGTCTTGTGTAGCGATCGAAAGTAACTACTTTCAGACCGACTACGGGCTTCGATGTGATTGCGAAAGCAACCTTTTTTTTCTTTAACCAAGATACGTTTGAGTGATCCTCAGTATGAACCGGAGAAGAAACGAGTGTCGGGGACAGAGACGATGCAAGTAGTACTTCGATCGATATCACCCTTTTGCCCTCCTTCAATTCGCTCCCCTTTACAATACACTATACAACTCATACGTTTTACTTTCTTTGTGCATGTGACACACATAGCCTTCTCCTCTTTCCTTTTGATCTTTGTTTGGTGTGATCTTTTGTTTCTGCAAGTTTCTGTTTGCCGTTTGTGCAGATTAGATCCTCCTTATCTTTGACGATTTTGTCCTTCTTGACATCTTTGATCTGAATATATTTGCTGTGTTTTTGCAGGCCTTGAGTCGTGGAAGGGCAAAAGCTTTTATCTTCCTTTTGTTCCCATCTCTTGCGGGTGACGAAGAGATGCCAAATCTGAATTTTTCTTTTGCAACAAATTGTGTTTCTTTTTTTTTTGTTAAATTTGACGTGTTTTTGCTCTGTAACCTCCGGGCCCTAAAAACCAATGTCAAGGTAGAGATTTTCTGCTTTTTATAGATTACATTGTAATGGAGAAGTTAAAAGAGGTTACGCACATAACCATCCACTAACTCCCATTCACCAATTTATATATTTTTTATTAATCAACAAAAGAGCAGTTGTAACTACTAGCATTCACCAACCTCTAGTGCGTGAGTATTAGGAATTTTTTTGGGCTAATTTGGTAACTAAGCACTTTTGAGTTTCTAATCTACTAAGTAGGCTTTTCTTATTTCTTATTAAGTTAATGTACCCATATATATTTTTTTTTACTGCTCTTCTCTACCCCTTTTCACCTCCCTTGCTTTGCCTCACATTCTTCTCTGTCACTATGATATTCCTTTTTTCCTGCTTCAACCCTCTTCTACATCTCCGATCTCCCTCTTGCTTCAGCCTCGCCTATCGGATCTCTCCCACCCTCGACATCCACCCAGCACTCGTCTCCTCTCCATCTGTAGCCCCATGAACCGTTGGAACCGGGACTTTGCATTCCTTTCTGGTATGATTTGTCCCTTCTGAAGAGGCTGAAGGTTTCAATCCAAAAGCTAAAAAGGAAGACTGTTATGAAGAAGAGGAGGAAGAGGTACAAGGCCGTTGAATACGAGGTACAACTTGAAGACATGGAGGATTTAGTTGTGAAGATCTGGATCTGAATCTAGATTTGGATCTAGATCTAGATCTAGATCTGCATCCTAATATCTTTAGCGCAAGAGCATCGAACACAACCATCTCCTTTCCTTCCTCAAGTGAGTGTGCCCTCCATCGACAATGATCAAAAACAGCACCAAATGAGAGTCAGGAGCTTTGTATTCAATTTGATATCGACGGTTGGAGTCTTGGAGAAAGGAAAGTTAATAGAGTTTATCCAAAGGAAAGAGGTGTGTTGTTTGTTACACGGTAAGTTGTCCCTTTGCAACTTGACTTTCTCCTACTTTCTGTAACCTCCGATTCCTCTCCCGCCGTTTTCTCTCATTGCTTCCAAATCTTCCTCCCTCGGTTAGGTATATTCATTCTTCTGGTTGTTTATCCCACGCCATGATGTTCGGGACGATGGATATTAATTTTAGGCTATGTAGCTTTTCGGTCTTGTCGTCATTAGAAGCCCTTAGTTTTGTTGGTGGAATCATGTTCTTCGATCTATCGGTGACTGCTCACGATTTGATTTTCGATTATGTAGCCGAGACTTGATTACGCAGAAAACTCATTCTTATATAAAAGTTCTGATCTATGGTAGAGCATTTCACACCGTGGATTATCAAATTATATTGTATGTTGTTCTTGCAGTTTGAAAGATGTAAGAGGTTGTTGGATCATTTTTACTGAAAGGAAGGAGTGTCAGGAACAACGATTTTGCGACACCTAAGCATGGCAAGTCATTCGATGAGGCCTGCTGCTGTGTACACGAGGTTCGAGCCAACCAAACCTTCCCGTATAGAAGAACATGGTTTTGACAGCACAACTATTGCAGATATCCTCAAGGCAAAGGGTAAGAAGGCTGATGGTTCTTGGCTCTGGTGTACTACTGATGGGAAATATGTTTACTGATCAAGAAATGTTCATTCTTGATAATGGTCACTGCTAGTTACACACAGCTCTCTCTACACCAAATAAGACGATGATAAGACTCCACTAATAAGAGATGATGATTATAATAGAAATTATGCATTTTTGATTTTGAATATAGGAATAATCTTAAGACTTGGAAAATTAATGTATGATACATCTACCTATGTGCTTATTAGATGATGTGGGTTGTCTTTATATCGTAGCTAATTGTGTTGTCGATAGATTTTGTCGGTAAATTTTGGTATGAATTTTCTGGTATGAATTTTCTGGTATCAATTTCACACTAGAAAACTCATACCAAAGTTTTCTGGTATGAAAATTTATACCAGAAAATTCTGGTATGAGTTTTCTGGTATGATTTTTCATACCAATAAATTCTGGTATGATTTTTATGGTATGAAATTCATACCAAAAAATTCTGGTATGAAATTCATACCAGAAACTCATACCAGAATTTTTCGGCATGAAAAATTCTGGTATGAAAAACTCTGGTGTTTTAAAATAATGGTATGCCGAAAAATTCTGGTATAAAAAATTCTGGTATGTTAAAATTCTGGTATGTTAAAATTCTGGTATGTTAATATTCTGGTATGTTAAAATTCTGGTATGAAAAACTTTTGGTATGTTAAAATTCTGGTATGTTCATTGTGGGAAAAAAAAAGCCAAAAATTTTAAAATAAAATATAAAAAAACAAATTCAGTAATTAAAAATTACACTTACATAATACTAACAAACCTCTATTATTCTTTTTATTAAAATAGAAGGGTTAATAATTTTTACCTACTATTAATAATCATAGAATGGTTAATTAATTTGGTATGAAAATTTCTGATATGTAATTTTTGGGAATGAATTTCTGGTATAAAAAACCTGGTATGGATTTCTGGTATGTAAATTTATGGTATGTAAATTTGGTACGAATTTCTTGTATGTATTTTTGTTATGGGAATTTCTCGTATGAGAATTTCTGGTATATGAACTTCTAGTATGTAAATTTCTAGTAAGTGAATTTCTGGTATGTAAATTTCTGGTATGTAAATTGATGGTATGAAAAATTCTGGTATGAAAATATATCAAAAAAAAAAAAAAGAAAAAAAGAAAAAAGAAAAAAAAAAAAAAGAAAAAAGAATATAAAAAAGGAAAAAAAAGCAAATAAAAAATTAAGTTCACAGTAACTTACGTATTTGAAAATGAAAAGTCCTCTTATTTTATTTTCTTTTTTTTAAATAGAGAAGTTTCTTCTTCTTTTTTAAATAAATGGGTTAATTAATTTTACCTACTATTAAATGAAAGTGGTAAAAAATTTAGGGTACACTTTCTTAAACATAAACTCAAAAAAGCCTAGTATGTCAAATTATCCCAATTTTTTTTGCATTTAATTTGGTGCATTATTAGCTAATTAATTAAATTAGATAAATTTTAGCCTAGAAAAGCTTGCTTTATGCTCCTAAACTAACGTTTATTTTAGGCATGTGATGTTTGATTTTTTTTTTTAAAAAACCCAATCTAAAATTTAAGCTTCATGCTATATTTCATGAAATTAATCACACTCATACATGTAATTAATTCTTTTTGAGATCATGAATTATGATAACAAAATTCATGAAATTTTCATGCAAACAACACCTTCCCCTTCGCTAAACCACTGAGCTCAACGAAGTAGGACTGCATCCAACATTCTAGTTTATTCTACCCCTTGCTGCTCAAACATAGTTTGACACCGGACCGGCTCATATTGCCCTCTCCTCCCCGGCCCAACTTTTCTGCCACCGGCCCAACTCTAAAAATTGGGTTTGCTTACCCATTGCCATCCACTACTACCCACAGCCCACTCGCTACAACCCGGGGTTTCCCGAATAGACCCATGGCCCGCTCCCATTCCGTGCCTCTATCCCGACCTAAATACAACATGACCACTCGTGGCCAACACGACATTCACAAACTGAACCCAAAATACCTCATGTTCACCGCCCCGACTACCACTTGACCTCTCCTAAAATCAGCCATCCTAACCTTGAAGGACCCAAACAGGCTGACAACCATGCAAGAGGAACTTAGTTCTCTAATTACAAATAGTACCTAAGAACTTGTTTTGAGGCCCCTCGCCACTAATATTCTCCAATGCATGTGGTTGTTTAAGCACATATATAGGTCCGACGGCTCTCTTGAGCGCCACAAGACGCGCCTGGTGGTTAGTAGAAGATCTCAACATGTGGGATAATTGCGATGAGACCTTTAGCCCGGTTGTTAAACCGGCAAAAATTCGGACTGTTTTGAGCCTTGATTTGTCTCGTGATTGGCCCATTAACTAGCTCAAAGTCAAAAACGCTTTCCTTCACCGATCTCTTCAGAAGACTTTATTCATGCATCAACCTCCTGGATTTCGACATGCTAAGTTTCTGGATCACATATGCTTGCTCCTTCGTTCTATCTACGGGCTCAAGCTGGCACCTTGAGCATGGTTTCACCGGTTTGCTACCTATATTCAATTACACGGTTTTATTGGCAGTACCAGTGATCATTAATTATTTGTCTACACATCTAGTTCGAACATGGCATACCTCTTATTACATATTGACAATATTGTTTTGACTGCCTCCTCCCCTGCCTTATTGGACCCCCTAATGGTTGTGCTGAATTCTAAATTTGATATGACTGACCTTGGACCTTTTTGTTTTTTTTGGTAGACAGTGCATGCGACACGACATAAGGATGTTTTTATCACAGGCTAAATATACTCGGTAGATCATTAGGTATGGTCACATGGCTTCTTGCTAGCCACCCTCCACACATGTTGAGACAAGATCGAAACTAGAGGCGGACACCGGCTCACCTGTATCGAACCTTGGTCTATATCGTAGTTTGCCAGTGCAATATAGTACATCACCATCACGCGACGTGACATATCCTTTGTAGTCCAACAATGTTGCTTTTTCATGCTCGTTCACAAGGAGCCCCACTATGAAGCTAACAAACGGATCAACCGCTACTTACAAGGTACATCGGATCTTGGTTTGCATATGACCGTCACTTCCACTTTGGGTCTTACGGCCTACTCTGATGCTGATTGGGACGGGTGTCCCGACAGTACTCTTAGATCTACTTCCGGATATTGTGTTTAATTAGGAGACAATTTGATCTCATGGTCCTCCAAGCGATAACCGACTATGTATCACGGGAATGCTAATGCCTCCTTATATGTATGGATGAATGAAATTTGGAGAGTTAGGGAGTCAATTCAATGATTAACAGTGAGAACATATAGTTATACATTGTTTTAGAAAAAAAAAATGATAGAGAATAATGGGTTTGGGCGAGCGTAAAATAAAAAATTGATGAAGAAATTAGTATGGTTAAGTAGTTAAAAATAGTAGTGGGATAGCTAGAATTAGAGTCTCCTAAATATTGACATAGATTATGATAAGATATAGTTTACTAAGGAGGGATTGGAAAGATGTGGAGTAGAGAGAATGACGATTGGGACACGTGGGTAGTAGAAAGACTGCGCGGTGTCAAGCGGAGTTTACGTACGTACCTACCAACTGTTTTTTCAGTTATTGTTTCAACCACGCCCGTTCTTTTTTTTTTGACTAATTTGTGTCCAACATATATCCTTCTTCACTTGCACCGTACCCTCTAAGAAATCCTTTTGACTCCCCTCCCCTCCCCTCCATTTATATTCTTCGATACCATGTTGTCTCCTAACCAAGTCAAGGAAATCGAAAACGATCAATCGATGCAGGAGGAAGCAATCGTTGAAGACGAACATGTGTCTACGACTCCCATCATCAAGGGAAAGAGGACCAAGCGCCAACGACCGCAATCTCCTGTTTCCTTTTGTTTGAACCTCAACCCGGACGAGGAGGGCGAGCAAAACACGCCGGAATCCGAGGAGTCGAGAAGCGATATCTGTATCAATGTCCCGGACATGAACCAGAATACAAATATGGCATACGAAACCAAAGAGGTAGAGGAAGAGGAAGAGGAAGAGATTGCCAACTGTCTAATCCTTTTAGCTCAAGGGCACCCTCGTTGGATGGACGTCGACGACGACTATAAGCAACCCGCGGCCGATCAAAAGAAATTCACAAGCAAGAAGTTTATGGAAACCCCATATGGTGATAAAGCTGGTTATTATGTTTACGAGTGCAAGACTTGTTTCAAGACCTTCCCTTCCTTCCAAGCGCTAGGTGGGCACCGAGCCAGCCACATGAAGCCCAAGAAGGAAGAGGAGAGAACAAACAATCCAATACCAAATGTCGATACACATTACACCCAACCTTGTTATAACTTTACCAACAACAAGAAGCAAAGGATTCACGAGTGCTCCACTTGCGGGGCCGAGTTTCTATCCGGCCAAGCTTTGGGCGGCCATATGAGGAGGCATCGAGCAACCACCATTAATGCCTCCTCTCGTCACAATCATAACCGTAACGATACTAACTTCCCCGAGCTCGCATCCTCCTTGTCCTTCATGTCCTCCATCATGGCTAACACTCATACAACCAATTCTTCCGCCATCGAGGCTAAAAAACTATTCTTGAATTTGGATCTCAACCTGGCAGCACCTCAAGAGGACGAATCTTGTAAGATTCACTCCACAACAAAAGAATAGTTCCCAGCAAACCATTTATTAGACAAAATTCTAAACATCTGACTCTCACTGTCAAATTTGTAGTAGACCACTATAATTGGTTCAGATTGTATCATTTAATATTCTACATTTTTTGTAAAAAAAAAGTGTATATATTCATTCGGTTTTACAATAGCATGATACCTAATTGATGTGTTAGGATTTTCGTGATACCTTAAACCCCTTCACCAACACCGTTGGAAGTTTACTTTTGTATTTATCTAATTGAGTATGCATCGGTTACAAGCATACATTTTACCATAACATTGTGTAATTGTCACAATTCCCCCTAGAAAATGATATAACTATGTACCATAGGAGGTAAAGGTGCCTTTGTTCTTCTTCTTGACTCTAGATGTCTTACAAGTGTCAACCTGAAACATAGAGATAACTATGTATATATAGTTACATATCATATCCAAATAAATAAAACCATAATCATATGTCCTTAAATGCTTAACTAACCTAAGAAAATATCATCTTATTGACTTCCTAGATTACAATGTTTCCTAATCAAGAAGATTTCTGAGAGTCTAAATAATAACTTCCAAAGATAAGCACCTCCGCTATCCTCAAGTAACTTGGAAACCCTAGAAACGTTGGCTTTTCCAATTGTGTTTTGATTCTAGATGCCCTCGTTGGCCAACTTCTCTACATAGTCCGTCTTTGGACATCTCATTCTTCCTGAAACATAGGAAACAAAAGGAAACACGAGACGTTCCTTAGTCCCCCTTGGCTAATTCATAGTAATTCTCACCTATGATACACTGACAAGGACAAGAAAAATAAACACGGCGAGAAACGAGAAAGCGGCAATTTTCAAAAGGTAAACGAGAATAAGGCGAAGAAAACAAATAATATATCAATTTAAAGTTATTGAAATGTAGAATTTACATATCATAATGACATACATATATATGAAAAACTCAACGGTATATGGTAGATAAAGAAATTAACATGACAACAAAACAACTGAAACAAAAGCTTAAAAAAAAACATTTTCAGTCTAACAAAACATCGAAATAAACATATTTAGTTTGATAATCTCAAATAAACATACTTAGTTTCAAAATTGAAGAATGAACAATCCATTTTTCAAATCAACAACTACCGAACAACATAATCAACCCAAGAAAACAATAATAAAAATTTATAATCAGAAAAAGTGAAAAAATTGAAATAACAGACTCAACATTTAACAATGAAATATTACACGGTAAATATTATTGGCGGGGACCAATAACTTAGACGGCCAACCGTCAAAGACCAAACCTTTATTAACTACCGCAGATAACTATGACAAGAAAACAAAAAACTTCATAAAACATTCAAAAGAGCTAGGGATGAGCTAGGCTAAAAGATAAAGAGTATAAGATGAGTGTTGAGTTCCGTCTAAGGGGCTTCCACATCTTAAGCATCATGGGGAGGGAAACGCGCAAAAACTCCTTGGTTAGATCGATTAACTTGTTCAACTTTGTCCTTAAAGTCTCTTTCCAAAATCGACCGTAGGGGCGCCAAGGAGGGGCGCAGGGGCGGTGACAGTCTTCGTTCCGGGCGCTAGCGAAGGCACAAGTTGTGTTCCGTCACCCGCAGGGGCGGTAACACTGCTCCGCGGGGGCGGTGAGGCACCAGAAACTTTGTCTTCGTAGAAGATCTTCATTCCCAAGTGCTTCTAACTTCTTGTTTAACTTCTTTTAGGCTTCTTCTTCTGGATTAAGAAGTTAGTAGTATAAACCGACTCTAATGTAATAAAAAGACTCTAAAAACTAACCTAAATGATAGTGATTCCATCACCTATCAGTTACCTGATGGTGGTAGGGTCAGAGGTACCCACGAGATACGTGATTATCCCATTTGTTTAGGGAATGTGTGTTGCTTGTAGACTTATTTGTCATGTCATTGGTGCATGAGGAACTCATTTTGGGTATGGATTGGATGCATAGAAATCGTGCGGTATTAGATGTAGGTAGGAGGATTGTTATAGTCTCTACTTAACTAGGTTAGATAATGGTCTTCCGAGGCTGGGACCTTGGGAAGACGGGTTGTGTCATCAGTGCGGTGTGTGCAGCGAGATTGATCGCTCAGGGTTGCGAGGCCTTTGTAAGAGCCTTAGTCTTTGAGAGATCCTGCACCTGCGCTTCTGCCGAGACACAGCTGCTCTACCTCTTTGGAGTTGCAGAGGGCCGCCCCTGTGCTCCTGGCTGGCCGCCCCTGCGGTTCTGTGAGCCGCCCCACCGGCCAGGCCAGCTGCCCCTGCGGTTTATGGTGGGCTGCAACCGTCTTCTTTGACCCGAGCTTTGCTTTTTGACCCTTCTTTCCTTTATATCTTCTTCTTCTCCTCCAAATGAGGGTTACCTCATTCTCTCTCCTGCTCCATCTCCCTCACGATCTTCTTCTCCTCTTCTCTCCCCTTGGATCTCTTCTTGATCTTTCTTGGAGTTTGTGTGAGCTTATGTGCTTGTGAGCTTGGCTTTGCTTGCTGTTGTTGATGGTTGTTGTTGTTGTGCCTTGTTGAGCCAGCTTGAGGTGGTGGTGTTGTATGTGTGATCTTCTTCAGAGCTCAGCTTGGTAAGCTTCTATGGTTTCCCCTCTTTCTTTCTTCTTTCCCTCATCTTTTCCCTCTTTCCTTAGCCTTGCGTAGATCCTTAGGTTTGGATCTTGTTCCAGCCTTAATTGGCTTATGTTGATGTATATATATGTATGTTTCCGTATGTATATGTGTTGGACAAAGAAGAAGTGAAGGAATCAAAGGAAGAAGTGAAGAAGCAACTGAAGTGGTGTGTCTCTTCACACCAACGCCCCTGCGCCATCTCTGGACCGCCCCTGCGCCATCTCCTAGCCGCCCCTGTGCCACCTACGCTAGCTTGGTGTTGCACTTGGTTCTACAGGTGTGTGTTGCTTCTAGCCCTTCCTTAGGGTGCCTTTGTTCCCTCCTTTCCTAGTATGAGTGTATAGGATCATGCTAGATGTGTGAGGATGTGTTTGGTTGAGGTTATGATCAGTTTATGCATTGCATGGCTTTAAGGACTTAGGTTGATGTTGATTAAGGTTCTGAGGTTGAGCATGATCACTATGGATCCCTTTGGGTCTAGGTGTGACCCCTTTGATGAATAGAAGTTGATATATCTTTATGCCTTGTTATTAGGCTGTGCCCCTCTCTCAGGATTGGAGGTTGTTGTGGTTGAGTTGTGTACGAGGTTGAGGTAAGTCCGTAGGACTTACTTAGCTGTCATCCTTATATTGGGTGTTTGTATGAGTGATGTGTATTTTATATGGTTGCTATGATAGCATGAGATGTCTTATATACCGACCTATGTCTTATTGATTGCCCCATATGCGTGGCTGTGATAACCTTTCCCTTTCATCCCGCCGTGGAGTCTGGGAGGTTCTCTTGAGTCAGGCCATACTTGGTATACGGGGAGGACACAACACCACTCCCATAGGGTACACGGGTTGTGTGACCGATTCCACTCCAGATGGCTAGTAGGCTCATAGGCGAGGATGTATCAGTCCTCGTGTCACATATTTTCATCTATGGATATATATACGATTTGAGTGAATGACCACTATATAAAGATGAGAAAATGGGTAAATGTGTATGTTCGCTCCAAATGGTGTGTGCAAGCTTTAAATTTATAACCCTAGATGTAAGCTTAAAACAAGGATGCGAACCCGCAGTGTACGGGTCAATCGTAGTAAAAAGCAAGGAATTACAGGGGTCGATCACAGAGACTTAGTGAAACAAAGTCGGAATAGGTAAGCTACGTAATTACTAACCATAAAAGCGATTAAAACAATCAAGGATGATAAAAAGTCAATTAAGGAAATATGCAATTCTACGGATTAAAGCATCTAGTTGTGGTTCCAACTCAAGATCTAAAGATAAGCGGACAAAGTTGAGATATTTGCATAGGGAAGGTGTTACTAAAGTGGAATAGATCACCGGGTAAGTCTCACTACTCACTAATCCCAAACCGTAACTCCTATTACCGGGTAAGTCTCAAGGAATTAAGGAAAATAACTATAGCCTCAAACTAACACTCCAACAAAGGGAATAGAATCAACCTTTACCGGGTAAGTCTCGGGCTAACTCACAAAGATGGAATGAAAGCACACTCAAACCCCAATAAAGGATAAACCTTTATTACCTACACTTATGATCTTTGATAAACAAACAAAGGAATTACCGGGTAAGTCTCATCCTAGGCTTGCATTGAACCACGAAAGTTGTAATAAGAATAGGATTTGGCAAACTCTAACACTTAACTCTCAGTTTCGGATCAAATAAGTCACCTCGGTCAGAAGAATTCCACCCCGGCCGAGATGTTCATCGACTGAGCGAGATGCTTTAGGGTTAAGGATAAAGACTCGAGCTTTCAGAGTCCTACTGTGATTAAGATCATTCTATCATTGTTTTTCCCACAACCTTCAGCCAATCACCCTAGAATCACACAAGGAAATTAGCCACTCATCGTCATGAAAGTAATAATCAAATATATGGGAAGAAAGAGAATAATTGAACAAGAAAACCTTAAGAGAAAGGCTTCAATAACTGAATCAATTATCAAACAACAAGCGTTCCTTGGATCAAAATCCACAAAGACAATCAACAAAGAATGGAATCTAAGAGAATCTTACAAAACCCTTCACAAAAGCTATAAAAGCTATAAACTTTCTTCTTTCAACCTTCAAAAAGGTTCTTCAAATCTCCCAACTGTGGTGTATGCGGGGTGTTGCTGCTGTAAATGTCTTCCGGGTGATAGCGGATGTTCAGCCCTAAGCGGTCTATGGATTTGTGGTAAATCCAACCCTTTTTATAGGAAAATTACTCTCCAAAGATAAGATATCTTAGAAAGATCTTTTCCCATAAAAATAGGTAAAATATATGGGCTAATTTATCTTCTTCCTTCTAGGAATCCAGCCCAAAAATATAAGATCCTCTTTCCAAAGATAAAAGATCTCAGCCAAGAATAAAATATCCTTACCGCGTCCAAGGTGTTCGCCTCGGTCGAGTCAACTCCTCTGGATCACCTCGGTCGAGGTGAATTTGTAGTTAATCGAGGTGAATCACAACTGAATGTGAAATCTCTCAAATCTGGTCCAAAGTGAATCTCTAATCCAATTCCATGATTCCTGGATTCTTCCTTAAGCTCCTGAATGTAGCTCCAATGACTCCTTAGCTCCTTTTGCTCCATTTTAGTCCAAAATGTGCCATTTTACCTACGATTAGAACAAAACTAGGTGTAGACCTCGATTCCCGCAAAGGTAGATGAAACGACAATATAATCTCATAATATACATCCAAACATGCAGATTATCGAAGATAAAACGTCTAAACAATTCTCAAAATATAGACAATAATTCATGCTATCAGTGCGATAGCATGATGATGTATTTATCCTTCATGATTATGTTTGTGCTTATGCATTACATCATATATGTATGGTTAGCTAACGGTTTCATACCGTGTTGTATATGTTTACAGGTTAGGCGCTCCTGAGTGATATGGTAGGGTGGCAGGCCGAGGACTCTTGTACATTAGGTGGTTGGTTTGGATTTGTTGTGTTTCCCTCCTGTGTGAGGATGATCTTTTGTACCTCCTGTGTGAGGATGTTGTTTTATATACTCGGTTATGTTGTTGTTTTTACCTTTGGTTGTATAGTTTATAAAGTTTTATGTATTTGTTTTATATATGCCAGTGCCATGTTATAAGGTCCAGTGAACTTGTTGTCAGGCTAGGGTCAGGATCCATTGTGAGATCCTAGCCCAATGTGGTATCCCGAGTCCCGCGGATTCGGGGTGTTACAGCCTTCTGGTGTTATGCCATGAAGGATGGGGAGAGTCCAACATTTGAGGATATTCTAGTGGTTAGTGAGTTTACAGATGTGTTTGTTGAGCCGTCTAGTTTGCCGCCTCAGAGGAGTGTGGACTTCGGCATCGATTTGGAGCCTGGTACGAGACCGATCTCGAAGGCCCTATATCGTATGGCACCTATCGAGATGTTGGAAATGAAGAAGCAACTCGAGGAGTTGGCTGAGAAGAGCTTCATCTGCCCTAGCGTATCCCCGTGGGGAGCACCTATCCTCTTCGTGCGGAAGAAGGACGGATCGTTTAGATTGTGCATCGACTACAGAGAGCTGAACAAGGTGACCATCAAGAACAAGTATACATTGCCCCGTATTGACGATTTGTTGGATCAGCTACAAGGACCGACTGTGTTTTCCAAGATCGACTTGCACTCTAGATATCACTAGTTGAGGGTAAGAGAGCAGGACGTGCACAAGACGGCATTTCAAAACCGATATGGACACTACGAGTTTGTGGTGATGCCATTTGGGCTTAAGGAATCCCCAACTGTTTTCATGGAGTTGATTAATAGCATCTTCATCGACTTCCTAGATCAGTTTGTGGTTGTCTTCATAGACGATACCAGACAAGGATATTTTCTTAGGTTGTTTATATCCTATCAAAGTAATTTTCGAACTCAATACTAAAGCAAGTATAGTGATTAAGTAAGGTCGAACCCAAGAGATATAGAGAGTAATTAAAGCACAAATGTGATTAAACTATCACCTATATGTAACCAAGGGGTGTTTGTGATTGTTAAAGTGACAAATAGGCAAAGCAAACAAGAAGTTGATTTCAATGATTTTAAGAAAACGTTGCACTTGATAGTTATCCGCTTCAACATAAGATATGGTTGATCATTGTTTTACTGAACTTTATTCAAAAGTTTGTTCTCATCTCGATCATATTTAAATACCGGTTCAACCAGCCCCGATATAACTTATTGTTAATCCTAACTCGTAAACCTACAGAATAAGATTTTAACAATAGCATTCAAATAAAGATAAAGAGACACATGATTTAGAAACAACCCGTTACTAAAATCATTTGGTTATGTTCCACTCACGAATTACACTTGCAACCCGCTTATGTAAACGTATTTGCTACTAGAAAGATGACCCAAACCCGGAACCACAATTCCTAGCACATTGGATAAGACCCAAGTACCTAGATGATCAAGCTAGATAGAGGGTGAGATACAATCAAGAAGTTAAGCACAAGAACATAACAAAAGTCATTATGGAATAACAACTTCAATTATAAAACTTACAACCAGATCTATGTCGAGAGCTTCCAATGTCAAGCACAACTAAAGGTGCTTAGCCCTTCATAGAGAACAAAACAAAACAAAACAAAGAAAACAAAAGTGTTTTTGATGTGATGAGGTGAAAAATGAGATGATTCTAACACTAACCTAGCATCTCTATTTATACTAATTAGGACATTAAATTGCAGTAAATAGGCAGCCTAAATCGTCACTTTAAATGTCATAAAGTGAGAGTCTAAACAACCAAACTTATTACGACTATCGCATAACCACGGGCGTGGATCTGGGAGCCGCGGGGGCGGTTTAGTGCAAAACGCTCCATCTTCATCTGATCCGTGGGAGCGGTATGGCAGGGCCGCGGGGGGGGGGGGGTCATTAATCCTTTGGAACGTCTGATTGTTGATCTTCTTGACGTTTTCTAGTGTCTAACCGCAGGAGCCGCCCAGTGTCGCCTCGGGGGGGGGGACAGTGTCGCCGCGGGGGCGGCACAGTGTCGCCGCGGGGGCGGCACAGTGTCGCCGCGGGGGCGGCACAGTGTCGCCGCGGGGAAGGCACAGAACAAACAAGTAGATCCCTCCCCATGCTTGAAGATCACTTTGCCATCAAAGTGTGAAAATGAAGGATAAAACAAAAAAGGGAGAAGGATGAAGCACAAGCTTACTGATGAGATGGTGGAAAATCGGGAAGTATAAGAAGAAGAGCTCCTACCACAAGTGCAGATCAGGTGGTGGTGTTGGATAAGTGGATGTGAGTGTGGAGGATAGGTTTTGAGTGGAGAAAAATGGTGAATGTAAGTGGTGAGGGAAAGAAGGGATTGTGGTCGGAGATTTGAGAGGAGGTGAAGTTTTTCTTTCTTTCACTATTTTTTAATGTACATACTTGTCATCATGGCCACCGCGGTCGCGGCTCTTCTTTGCCGCTGGTACGGCAACAGCTGGGTTGGCCGCGGTCGTGGCCCTTCATAGCCGCGGGGGCGGATAGACGACATAAAGACTTTAATTTCTCATTCCTCGAGCAGCGCCTTTGTTTTACGTCGTTGGCTCGACGTAAGTCCTAGATCATGCTTGTATGACTCCTCCGGGATCAATTCCTTGGAGTTGAGGTCTTATCCCGTTGATGTTATCCATAATTCAACCACTTGTTTTCTTACTCTCTTCTAGTGCAAAAGAGAGATTAGTAGCATGAGTTTGAACAATACAAATGATTCAAACCAATAATTGACAATAAAAATAACTGAGTACTTAAAAACTCTAATCTCCCCTGCAACGGCGCCAAATTTGACAAGGATATTTTCTTAGGTCGTTTACATCCTATCAAAGTAATTTCCAAAAAGCAAGTATAGTGATTAAGTAAGGGTCGAACCCAAGAGAGATTGAGACTAATTAAAGCACAAATGTGATTAAACTATCAACTATATGTAACCAAGGGGGGTTTGTGATTGTTAAAGTGACATATAGGCAAAGCAAACAAGAAGTTGATTTCAATGATTTTAAGAAAACGTTGCACTTGACAATTATCCGCTTCAACATAAGATATGGTTGGTCATTGTTTTCATGAAGTTTATTCCAAAGTTTGTTCTCATCTCGATCGTATTTAAATACCGGTTCAACCAACCCCGGTATTATTTATTGTTAATCCTAACTCGTAAACCTACAAAATTAGATTTTAACAATAGCATTCAAATAAAGATAAAGAGACACATGATTTAGAAAAAACCCGTCACTAAAATCATGTGGTTATGTTCCACTCACGAATTACACTTGCAACCCGCTTATGTAAACGTGTTTGCTACTAGAAAGATGACTTGAACCCGTAACCACAATTCCTAGCACATTGGATAAGACCCAAGTACCTAGATGATCAAGCTAGATAGAGGGTAAGATACAATCAAGAAGTTAAGCACAAGAACATAACAAAAATCATTATGGAATAACAACTTCAATTATAAAACTTACAACCAGATCTATGTCGAGAGCTTCCAATGTCAAGCAAAAATAAAGGTGCTTAGCCCTCTATAGAGAACAAAACAAAACAAAACAAAACAAAGAAAATAAAAGTGTTTTTATGTGATGAGGTAAAAAATGAGATTATTCTAATACTATCCTAGCATCTCTATTTGTACTAATTAGGACACTAAATAGCAGTAAATAGGCAGCCTAAACCGTCACTTTAAATGTCATAAAGTGAGAGCCTAAACAGCGAAACTTATTACGACTGTTGCATAACCGCGGGCACGGATCTGGGAGCCGTGGGGGCGGTTTAGTGCAAAATGCTCCATCTTCAACTGATCCGCGGGAGCGGCATGACAGGGCCGCGGGGGCGGGTCATTAATGCTTTTGAACGTCTGACTGTTTATCTTCTTGACGTTTCTGGTGTCAAACCGCGGGGGCGGCCCAGTGTTGCCGTGGGTGCGGCTTAGTGTCGCCGCGGGGGTAGCACAGTGTCGCCGCAGGGGCGGTGACAGGGTTCCTCTAAAGTCAGTGTCGCCACGGGGGTGGGACAGTGTCACCGCGGGTGCCGTGACAGGGTTCCTCTGGACTTCTCTTTGCTTCCGTTCTTTTTCCAACTGTTGCTAAATCTTTGGATTTCTTCATTGCTTAGTTCTTCAATTGGATTTACACATTTGGCAACAAAATACAACCATTTGACTCTAAAAACATACTTAAACTACCATAATCAGATAGTGATTCCATCACCTATCAATATCCTGGTCTACTCTCGTAGTAGAGAGGAGGATGCTAGACACCTGAGGATTGTGTTGCGGGTTTTGTAGGATAGAGAGTTGTACGCCAAGCTCTCTAAGTGCGAGTTTTGGATGCCAGAGGTAGCATTCTTGGGTCATATAGTTTCCGCCGAGAGGTGTTAGCATGAAATATTGTGATATTTTAGGCACGTTTTCTAATCGTATTTGATTCATATTGATAGTCTTTGATTGAGCTTTGTGCATATGTGAGCTAATATTGCCTATATTGTCGATATGGATGTCTACACGAGTTCTATGTTGATTATAGGTGATTTGGAGCTATTTCCGAACGGAATCGAGCAAAGGAGAGTTGAGTTGATATGTCCATAGATCGAGGACACCTTTTGGAAGCAATTTGGAGTCTTAGATTGAGGAATGCACGAATGAAGGCCAAAAACCACGCTCTTACCCTAAATTACGGCCGTGGAAACCAAGTCAAAATTCGATGTTCATTCCAGGGGATATTACGGCCGTGGAACTAACCGTAGTAGTTTCCACGCCCTAAATTACGGTCGTGAAAAGATTCCACGACCGTGATTTTGGCGAATCTTTTCGCCATGTTTCGAAGCCACGATCTTTTGAAGATTGGGCCGGGCCGACATTTTGCCCTGCATTATAAAATAGACGGATGAGGCAAGATTCCGTCACCTCGCTTACGACCTTTCAACCCTCGCTTAGCGGCAAAACGCAAAAACCCTCATCTTGGAGGTAATTTGGAGATCTCATTGAAGATCAAAGTTCATATTGAAGAGTTGCTGTTGGTGATCTTCATGTTTGTGGAAGATCGAAGTTCTTGGAGGATTTTGCAAGAAGATCTCTCTTCTTGTTTAGGTTTGATTCAGAATCGGATTGACATCCCGTTTCTCTTCTTTCCTAAAGATTGTGATTGCTTGGTCCGTTTTGAATCTTTAGATAACACTTGTTCTTGATTGTGATTCTGAGATTCACTTGAAGATTATTGATAGTTCTTGAAAGTTTTCATCTTTTATCTCTTAATTCTTGAATCAATATCAATATGACAGTTATTGGCTAAAAACCCTTAACAATTCTAAGGTGAAGGGTTGATAGTTGTGGCTTAGATGATGATAGATCGATCGTAAACAGATTAGACCCTGAGAGTTAGAGAATTATCGCCGACAACCCTAAATCACGGGCTGTTCTTGAGTTCCACGACCGTGGAATCTCAAGAACTAACCGTGATTTTCCTTAAGTCTACGAGCCTGCTTTTACTTTAATCTAAAGTTAAAGATTTGCTTTAGCTTAGCTTGGACTTGTCTTTTCTAGGTGGTAGTGAAGCCTCAACAACCTCTACCTCGATTGTGAGCCTCAACAACCTCAATCGGATAAGTTAGTCTTGATCTTTAGATTATAAGTTTGGGTATTTGATACTAATCCTTGCCTTTAGAATCTTTCTATATTGAGCCTCAGCAACCTGTATAGGGAGTGTCTTTTAGGTGAATTACATAAGGTTTTTGGAACCTCAACCGTACGATTACCTTACATTAGTATACCCTTGCATATCTCGACTCTGTCTTTATATCATTAGTATATCTTGAATCAATTGCCACAGCTGGATACTTGGATCTTTAGGATTGTTGTTTTCCCGATAATTTGCAAACTCCCATATTCACTTGCTTGATAATCTGCGATCGAGTTCGTTCCACCCAAATCCCTGTGTTCGATACTCTGGAATTCTTGCTAATCTACGTCGATCCGTACACTGCGGGTTCGCTTGCTTGATTCTAGTTTTATAAATTTAAAGCTTATTTGCACACATCTCTAGGGGCGAACAAGTTTTTGGCGCCGTTGCCGGGGATTTGGCTTCGTCCGAATCCGGTAGCCGGTTGTCAAGCTTGGGAGCTTGCTCTCGTTATTTGATTTTTCTTTGAGTGCATGCGCAGGTCTAGGAACACCAAAGATCTCTTACCTCTTGATCAAGAGCTAGAGAAAACCTTGAGGCAAAAGCGCAAGGAAAGGAAGATGGCTGAAGAAGACGAGCACAATCTTCAAACTAAGTTGGCGGAGAAAGAAGCTCAACTCCGATGGAATGAGACTCTCCTCCAGGATGAGATGGATCGTCATCAAACTCAAGTTAACGGTCTACAAGACATGATCGTCCAAATGAAGATAAAAATGAGTGATCTTGAAGATAAGGTGGGCAAGAAGTCCTCGAGAAGGAGGACAAGATCTAGAAGAAGAAACCACTCATCCACCGATGATAGTGATTCTTCCATGCCTCCGCTAGAAGAGATTGATCCCACGATCAATATAAATCCTTTCAATCCACAAGGAGCTGCTAACCGCCGCATTCCACCTAGGAACGCGAGGGTCGAACGTGTGGATAATGAGCCGAGAACTCTTGGCCAGCGGATGGATCCGACACAACAACCACGCCGCTTAGGTGTGAATTTTGATGCTGAGGATGTACAAGGGTTTAGCTTTAACCCTCAAGTTATCACTCTTGTTCGCCAAAGTCAGTTTGGCGGTACAAGCGCTGAATCTCCACACCAACACTTGCAAAACTTTAAGTGTATGATGGAGACGATGAGACCGAAGAGCGCTACTACCAACAGCTATAAGCTCAAACCTTTCTTTTTCTCCTTGAAAGGGAAAGCGCTATCTTGGTACCAAGCTCTTCCTAGTGGGAAACTAGAAACATGGGAAGACCTCTCCGCAGAGTTTCTCACCAAATTCTTTCCGCCATCCAAAACGGCGGAACTTAGAGGTAAGATTAATGCTTTTTCTATGAGACCTAACGAAAGTTTGTTTCAATCTTGGGAAAGGTTTCAGGATTTGCTCTTGGATTGCCCTCATCATGGCATATCCAAGCTTGCCTTGCTGGAGATTTACTACAAAGGGCTGGATGCGGGAACGCAATTCAACCTCCAATCCCTCTCATGTGGAACGTTCATGGACATGAGAGAAGATGACGCTTGGGACTTCATTGAGAAGCAAGCAAAAGTCATAGAGAAGTATTCCCACCGGAAAGTGGAGGGAAATCGTGTGGAGCAAGGAGCAAAGCTCACACATGAAGCTCAAAATCAGATTTTCTCCCTCAACAATGAGATCAAAGAGTTGAAGGAGACTATCAAGACCAACTTCCCAAAGCAACAAGAGAAGGATGTTGGCTATTTGGGCAACAACAACGGCGGTGATAACACCAACCGCAACAACAATAACCGGAACAATAACCGGAATAACAATTGGAATGGAAACAACAACAACCGGAACAACAACAATTGGAACAACAATCGGGGTTCGAACAACAACAATTGGCGCTCCAATCAACAAAATTCCGGTAACTCCTATCCTTCCAATTCCAATTCACTAACTCCACCCTCTTCTTCCTCTACTCCTTTGAAAAGCCAGGGGCAATCATCAAATGGAGGAAACAATACGGGAAAGGAGAAGCCGGATCCTATGTTGGAAACAATCTTGGGAAAGCTTCAAGGGTTGGAGAACCGCATCATCAAGGTTGATGATCAAATTTCTAAGGTTGACAAAGCTCAAAAGGTTTTGGAAAACCAAATGTTCAACCATGCGGAGGAAGTTCCTAGAAATCAAGGGAAACTTCCAGGAAAAACGGAGGACAACCCTAAAGGAAGGGTAATGGCGATTACAACTAGGAGCGGAGTGACTACCACCGATCCGCAGCCTACGTTCGTTGAAGTCCCCGTAGAGAAGGGCAAAGAAAAGGGGAAGGAGAAGGAAGACGTCTATGTTCCTCCTCCAGCTTTCAAACCTCCCCTACCGTTCCCTCAATCTAGAGCGCGAGCGCGCCTAGATAAACAATTTGGTAAGTTTATAGAACTCATGAGCAAGCTGCATATTAATATACCTTTCATTGATGCCATTGTAGGTATGCCGGCTTATGGCAAGTTCTTGAAGGAGCTCCTCTCTAACAAGAGGAAGCTAGAAGATTTTGGTGAAGTCAAGATGAGTTCGGATTCTTCGGATCTCATCAAGACTATGAAGGAGAAAATGCCCCCAAAGCTGAAAGATCCGGGGTCATTTTGCATTCCCATTGGAGTGGGAGAGGTCACATATGACGCTTTATGTGACTTGGGAGCAAGTGTGAGCATCATACCACTTGCATTGTGCAGGAAGATCGGTTTAGGCGACCCTAAACCGGTGAAGATGACGTTATACATGGCGGATCGATCCATTACTCGCCCCGTCGGCATTGTAGAAGACGTCCCGGTCAAGCTAGGCAAGTTCTTTGTTCCCATTGATTTTGTCGTGCTTGACATTCCTGCGGATAGTCCGGTCCCGATCATACTCGGAAGGCCGTTTCTTGCAACTTCTGGCTGCATGGTCGATTGCAAGAATGGGAGGCTCGCTTTTGATATTGGGGAAGAGAAAGTAGAATTCGTTCTTTCCACTCTAGTGAAGGAGCCAATCTTTGATGAGGATATTTACAATGTCCAAGACGAAGAAGGTTTATCTAGGGAAGAGGTAAGTGCAATTCTCTTTAACGATCCTTTGCAAAAGGTTATTACTATGAGTCTAACCGATGTAGGAGAAGAGGAAGAGTGCAAAGAGGAAATTAAAGCCTTAGGAGCACAAGAAGAGATGTATGAAGTGGAGTTTGAGATACTCCACGATGAGGCTGAAAATACTCGAATCCACGGTCATACTCTGTATTCCACGACCGTGGATTCCACGACCAAAATCAACCTCCATTCTAGAGGATATTACGGCCGTGGAACTCCAGAGGAGACCGTAATTTTGGCCGTGGAAGATGGTGATCGGCATACTTCTCCAACTTCTTCTAATTCTTCTCCAAACCATCCAACCTCCTTAGAAACTTCTAAGGAAACATCGGAAGCTCCTCAAGGATCATTGGAAGCTCCGAAAGCAATGGAACTCAAACCACTTCCTACTCATCTAAGGTACGCTTTTCTTGGATCTAATTCCACCTTCCCGGTTATCGTTAGTTCCGAATTAAGCATAGATGAACATGAACAGCTCATGATTGTCCTTAGGAAACATAGAAAAGCCATAGGCTATACTATTGAGGACTTAGTAGGAATTAAACCCTCCCTATGCATGCATAAGATACTAATGGAGGAGGACTTTAGAACTTCAAGACAACCTCAAAGGCGGTTGAATCCGACCATGAAGGAGGTTGTCAAGAAGGAAATTCTTAAACTTCTTGATGCAGGTATCATCTATCCTATCTCCGATAGCAAGTGGGTGAGCCCAGTTCAAGTAGTTCCGAAGAAGGGAGGAATGACAGTCATCACCAATAAGAACAACGAACTCATTCCTACCCGAACTGTAACTGGATGGCGAATGTGCATAGACTACCGCAAGCTCAACAATGCAACGCGGAAGGATCACTTTCCATTGCCATTCATCGATCAAATGCTTGAAAGGTTAGCACAACATTCATACTTTTGCTACCTTGACGGCTATAGTGGTTTCTTTCAGATCCCGATACATCCGGATGATCAAGAGAAGACCACATTCACGTGCCCTTGGGGTACGTTCGCTTATAGGAGAATGCCGTTCGGGCTTTGCAACGCCCCAGCCACCTTTCAACGGTGCATGATGGCCATCTTCTCCGAATATGTAGAGGAAATCATGGAAGTCTTCATGGACGACTTCTCCGTTTACGGTTCCTCTTTTAACGATTGTCTTTCTAACCTTTCTCTTGTTTTGCAAAGATGTGAAGACACTAACCTAGTTCTTAATTGGGAGAAGTGTCAATTCATGGTTAAGGAAGGAATCGTGTTAGGTCACTTAGTCTCTAGTAGAGGGATAGAGGTAGACAAAGCTAAAATAGAGACCATAGAGAAACTTCCTCCCCCAATTTCGGTGAAGGGAATAAGAAGTTTCCTAGGACATGCTGGATTTTATAGACGTTTCATTCAGGACTTTTCTAAGATATCAAAACCTCTCACTAATCTATTGATGAAGGATGCGGTTTTTGAGTTTTCACAGGAATGTCTAGATGCGTTCAACACCATTCGGCAAGCTCTAATTTCAGCACCCATTATCCAACCCCCGGATTGGACTCTCCCTTTCGAGATTATGTGTGATGCTAGTGACGTAGCCATTGGAGCTGTTCTTGGGCAACGAAAGGAAGGACGAACCCACGCCATATACTATGCTAGCAAGACGCTAGACGAAGCCCAGCTCAACTACGCCACTACGGAAAAAGAGTTTCTAGCCATTGTCTACGCTATTGACAAGTTTCGCTCTTATCTTGTAGGTGCAAAGGTGATTATCTACACGGATCATGCTGCGATCCGGTACCTCCTTGCAAAGAAAGACGCGAAGCCAAGGCTAATTAGATGGATTCTTCTCCTACAAGAATTCGATCTTGAGATCCGCGACAAGAAAGGCTCGGAAAATTCTGTTGCGGATCATTTGAGTCGTCTAACACATCTAGAGGACGACCATTTACCCATTGATGACTCCTTCCCGGACGAACACCTACATATCATAGAGGAGTGCATCAAGGTAATCTCCAAAGGTAACGAACCATGGTTTGCTGACTTCGTTAACTATTTGGTTTGCCAGGAGATACCACCCGGACTGTCATACGCACAAAGGAAGAAGTTCTTCAAGGACGTCCGAGAATACCATTGGAACGAGCCTCTCCTCTTCAAGAGAGGTCCGGATGGCATCATCCGGCGATGTGTGCCGGAAGATGAGATGCAAAGTGTCATCCGTCATTGTCATTCACTACCTTGTGGAGGACACGCTAGTTCGAACAAAACTAGCGCAAAGGTATTGCAATCTGGATTCTATTGGCCTACTTTATTTAAAGATGTGCAATCCTTTGTTTCTTGTTGCGATGCTTGTCAAAGAACAGGCAATATCTCTAGGAGGAACGAGATGCCCCTCAACAACATCCAGGAGGTGGAGATTTTCGACGTTTGGGGAGTCGATTTCATGGGACCATTCCCTTCTTCTTGTGGAAACCAATACATACTATTGGCGGTAGATTACGTCTCCAGATGGGTCGAAGCAATTGCCTCTCCCACAAATGATGCCATGGTGGTGGTCAAGTTCTTCAACAAGACCATCTTTCCGCGATTCGGGACGCCAAGGACGATCATTAGTGATGGAGGTTCTCACTTCATAGCCCGTCGCTTTGAAGCTCTTCTAACCAAGTATGGGGTTACTCATAAGATCGCCACCCCTTACCATCCACAAACGAGTGGACAAGTTGAGATCTCAAATAGGGAGATCAAGGGAATTCTAGAGAAGACGGTTTCAAGGACTAGGAAGGATTGGTCCTTGAAACTAGATGATGCATTATGGGCATACCGGACTGCATACAAGACTCCCATAGGAACCACACCATACAACCTTGTGTATGGGAAGTCTTGTCATTTGCCGGTAGAGCTAGAGCACAAAGCGTTTTGGGCTATCAAATGGCTGAATTTCGGCATGAAGGAAGCGGGAGAGAAGCGTCTCCTAGACATCAACGAGCTGGATGAACTCCGTTTGAACGCCTATGAAAACGCTAAGATCTACAAGGAAAGAGCAAAGCGTTGGCATGATAAGCATATCATTCCAAAGGACTTCCAAGAAGGAGATCAAGTTCTCCTCTTCAATTCGAGACTTCGCCTCTTTCCAGGTAAGTTAAAATCTCGTTGGACTGGACCTTTTCTAATTAAGCGTATTTTCCCCCATGGTGCAGTTGAAGTATGGGGTGAAGCTAGTGGAAGTTTTAAGGTGAACGGCCAACGACTCAAGAAGTACTCGCCGGAACTCCAAGCTGAGGAGTTTGCACCTACCGCACTCGAATAAGTGCGAGATTGGTCTAGCTACGGACCTTAAACAAAGCGCTTCTTGGGAGGCAACCCAAGGTATTGCATTCTCGTTTTTGTTTTCGATTCATAGATTAGCTTAGAATAGACGTTTTCGCTTTGTTTTGCCTCGATTTCTTCCGGTATGTTCGTGTTTTTGGTTGTAGGAATGATGGAAAAGGAGAAAGGAGGGATAATGTCAAAGAAAAGCGACGAAATTTGGACTTTGAAGCTTTACAGAGGGTTCCACGGTCTAAATCACGGTCGTCATAGCTACAGTGGCCGTAATTCTCAAAAGCCTGTGAAAAATCACCAAAACCACGGGTCCGTACATTTCCACGGCCGTGGAATGCCCCGACAGACCGTGATTTTTGAAATTTTGCCTGCGAGTATAAAAGCCACACTTCGTCACAAAAACACCACAATCCTTCCCCAATTCCACGACCTAGATACCGAAAACACGAACCCTCTCCAAATTCTTCATTTTCTAATCGTTTTCAACGATTCTTCGTCCTAAACTGCAGCAAATCCAACCACGAACAAGATTCAAGCAACAAATCGAGTGGAAAACGATCAACAAACCCGCATTTTGGATTATTCAATCCGAAAAAAAAGGTTATTTCCTTCTCTTCGATTCTAGTGGATTTGGTTCGTTTTTGCCATAGATTTTTAGGAAGAACTGATAAAGATTGGAAGAAATTAGATTAGGACTGCTTGTTGTGGTGAGATTGGGTGAATTTGCTGAGATTCACAAGATTCTGTCTAGAATTACGGTCTCTGGAGGTTCCACGGCCGTGGTTTTTGAAGAACAGACCGTAATTTTGAACAGAAATGGATTTCGTAAGGAGAGTTTCGGGAAGGATAAAGGAGAAGAAAGGGGACCAAAATAAGAAAAGAAAGGGCAACCCCTCCACATCTAGGGCACCACCACCCTCATCTCTCTCACCACCATCCTCACCTTCACCTCCATCTTCACCACCTCACCCTAACATCCCAACCATACATGATGACCACCTAGGTGCATTTGAGAAGATAGAGAAGAGGGCAGTGATTGGCCCTAGGTATTTGTTGTTGGAGGATCTACATCCTCTCAACATAGTTGACGATCTTACATGGCTCTTGGATAGAGCCGGATTGACCGTCTTCACGAACATTCGTGAAGATGCCTATGAGGAGATCACCCGAGAGGTTGTGACATCTTTCGAGCACAGCCATGTTGATAGGACTGTCTCCTTCCGTCTCATGAATCGAGACTACCAGTTGAGTATAGTTGAGTTTGGAGCCATTTTCGGGTTCCATGAGACCTACAATGGTCGATTCCCTAGCGGTATCTACCCTAAGGATTTCTGGGAGGAGGTAGCCATGATCTACGCCGACGAGGACCGTTGGCAACCCGCTGATACCAAGGCTAGATTGATGTACCATCTAGCCTTGAAGATAGCTCACCGTGTTCTTTCGGAGTGTCTCTTTCCTAGGACGGAGACGCCCCAAAAGATCAAGACGGATGAGCTATTCCTGCTATACTGTATGCTCTACGGTCGCCGCGCAGATTGTGCTACTCTTTTGGCGGCTACAATGAGTAAATTGAAGAACAAGAGGAAGGGGAACATTGGTTATGGAGGGATAGTGACCCACATAGCTAGGACATTCGGAGTGGATTTTTCTGGTTGCACCCGCATACCCGCCGTACCTCTAGGATTACATGCGTTCATGGTTAGGGGACTCATCTTCCCCACACATAGAGGTCCGCCTTATGCGGGCATGCCCTGGGAGAGTAGGACAGGCAGGGGTATTGAGTGGCTGCCGGAGTATTCCATTGTGGCGGGACGCCACAATTGGAAGGAGACGTTCGCTGCGATGCATGCGAACAGGCTAGGAGCTCCCCTTTACGTTCCACCGCCAGTTGTGGATGAGGAGGAGATGGGAGAGCAGTACGAGAGTGGTGGAGGAGCGGAGCAGGAGTTCGGCTCGTTTCCGGATCAGCCGGAAGCGGCCCCGGATGTACCTAGGCGCTCTCCACGCCCAGCTAGAGCTTCAGGCTCATCATCTCGCCGCGCCAGCGTGAGTGAGAGGCCCACGTGGATGACTACACCTTCCACTTGGTACGATACACCCCCTCCTTGGTCCACGACGCAGCCAGCAGCACCACCACCACCACCAGCACCAGCACCAGCCGATGCCCCCGCATGGTATGGTCACCCCCCGGGATGGTACGAGCAGATGCCGGATTGGGCTACCGGACTTTCAGAGAGAGTCGGAGCACTAGAGATCCGGGCGGATGCTAGAGACGGACGCCTAGACGACCTCGACCACATGATGAGGGACGTCTACCGCCAGCAGTTTGGGCGGTTCTATGATCCGAGTTTCTCTCCATTCCCACCACCACCGCCGCCGCAGTGATCGATGCATGACAGTTTGTTTTAGACATTCCCGCCACCACTTGTGAGTTTCTTTTTCTTTTGCTTTCTTTTGTTCTTTCTTGTGAACATTAGGGACAATGTTCGCCCTAAGTATGGGGTGGGATGTACTAAATGTTTGTAATAACTCTACTCTATATGTTGCTTCCATTACGAGACTATCATTGCATGTTCATTATATGTTACATGTTTCATTCTTGCATTGCATGAAAAGTGACTTGAAAAACCCATAAAAATTGAAAAATTTTGAAAATTTTGTGCTTCTAATGAATTGAGATGATTTCCATGATAATCACTACTTGTGAATTGAGTTTGATGACAATTGCATGCTTAAAAGGATTGTAAATTGAAATGAATTTGAATGAATGAATTTTACCTCTTTTGCAAGCTTTATAATGTGAAAACGTTACCTAAATCATGTTGAGAGATTGAAGTTGAAATCACATTATAAGTTCCTATACTTCTTGTTGAAATGATTAAGGCAATTCGATACTTTCTTTCTTCTTTCTTTGATCATCTAGCTCCTCATTGAAATATTAGCCTCCCTTACCTATCCGGGAATTTGGAGAAGTGAATGAGAAAAAGGCATGTTTGATGTGGGAGGGCCATGAGAGCAATTATTTGCAATCAATCGAATAGAAAGAAATTATAAGTTTGGGGAAGTCAATCATGACGATGAGTAACTCGGCACCATTCACATAGCCGGGTGTTTGTGTCTTGCCAAAGTCGGATTGAGCGATATTCCTAGCGGATTATGGTATGTGCGCTAAGGGTTTGAGGCATCTCTTGCAATTTTGAGAAACGCCAATCTCCTAGGCTTCGGTTTTTGTGCACCTCTATCCATAACTCCAAAAGTAAAGTCGAAAAAGAAGAGAGCAAAGCTCTAAGTGAAGTGTTGCGGAAACCGCAAAAGAAGAAGAAGGTAGTTGTCCACTTTCCCGGATTTATGCACCACTCTCCCTTAAAGTTTTCCCTTCCCTTCCATATTCTAGACCCTTTTTTCTTTAAAAGTCCTTAAGATCAAAGGAATGTTATATGGCTTGGTGATCTAAATTGAAGTTCTTATGATTGATTTTGATAATATTTGAAGGTTATAATGCTTGTTTGGAAGTTAATTTGATTCATGAGTTTTCTTTGCCTTTTACTCTCTAATCAAGTGTGTGAAAGTTTGAAAAACGATTGAAGCAAGGTTTGAGAATGATCTATTCTTTAGAAGTCACTTTCATCCAAAAGAAGGTACACATATTTCATCCTAACTCTTGTTTAAAACTTTTTGAAAGACTTTGCTTAGGGACAAGCAAGTACTAAGTATGGGGTTATTTGTTAGCATGAAATATTGTGATATTTTAGGCACGTTTTCTAATCGTATTTGATTCATATTGATAGTCTTTGATTGAGCTTTGTGCATATGTGAGCTAGTATTGCCTATATTGTCGATATGGATGTCTACACGAGTTCTATGTTGATTATAGGTGATTTGGAGCTATTTCCGAACGGAATCGAGCAAAGGAGAGTTGAGTTGATATGTCCATAGATCGAGGACACCTTTTGGAAGCAATTTGGAGTCTTAGATTGAGGAATGCACGAATGAAGGCCAAAAACCACGCTCTTACCCTAAATTACGGCCGTGGAAACCAAGTCAAAATTCGATGTTCATTCCAGGGGATATTACGGCCGTGGAACTAACCGTAGTAGTTTCCACGCCCTAAATTACGGTCGTGAAAAGATTCCACGACCGTGATTTTGGTGATCTTTTCGCCATGTTTCGAAGCCACGATCTTTTGAAGATTGGGCCGGGCCGACATTTTGCCCTGCATTATAAAATAGACGGATGAGGCAAGATTCCGTCACCTCGCTTACGACCTTTCAACCCTCGCTTAGCGGCAAAACGCAAAAACCCTCATCTTGGAGGTAATTTGGAGATCTCATTGAAGATCAAAGTTCATATTGAAGAGTTGCTGTTGGTGATCTTCGTGTTTGTGGAAGATCGAAGTTCTTGGAGGATTTTGCAAGAAGATCTCTCTTTTTGTTTAGGTTTGATTCAGAATCGGATTGACATCCCATTTCTCTTCTTTCCTAAAGATTGTGATTGCTTGGTCCGTTTTGAATCTTTAGATAACACTTGTTCTTGATTGTGATTCTGAGATTCACTTGAAGATTATTGATAGTTCTTGAAAGTTTTCATCTTTTATCTCTTAATTCTTGAATCAATATCAATATGACAGTTATTGGCTAAAAACCCTTAACAATTCTAAGGTGAAGGGTTGATAGTTGTGGCTTAGATGATGATAGATCGATCGTAAACAGATTAGACCCTGAGAGTTAGAGAATTATCGCCGACAACCCTAAATCACGGGCTGTTCTTGAGTTCCACGACCGTGGAATCTCAAGAACTAACCGTGATTTTCCTTAAGTCTACGAGCCTGCTTTTACTTTAATCTAAAGTTAAAGATTTGCTTTAGCTTAGCTTGGACTTGTCTTTTCTAGGTGGTAGTGAAGCCTCAACAACCTCTACCTCGATTGTGAGCCTCAACAACCTCAATCGGATAAGTTAGTCTTGATCTTTAGATTATAAGTTTGGGTATTTGATACTAATCCTTGCCTTTAGAATCTTTCTATATTGAGCCTCAGCAACCTGTATAGGGAGTGTCTTTTAGGTGAATTACATAAGGTTTTTGGAACCTCAACCGTACGATTACCTTACATTAGTATACCCTTGCATATCTCGACTCTGTCTTTATATCATTAGTATATCTTGAATCAATTGCCACAGCTGGATACTTGGATCTTTAGGATTGTTGTTTTCCCGATAATTTGCAAACTCCCATATTCACTTGCTTGATAATCTGCGATCGAGTTCGTTCCACCCAAATCCCTGTGTTCGATACTCTGGAATTCTTGCTAATCTACGTCGATCCGTACACTGCGGGTTCGCTTGCTTGATTCTAGTTTTATAAATTTAAAGCTTATTTGCACACATCTCTAGGGGCGAACAAGAGGATCAACGTTTATCCGTCAAAGATTGAGTCCGTAGCAGTAGTGACGATACCGACGAACGTCAAGGTAGTGCGTAGCTTCCTTGGCCTAGCCGGATATTACCGATGCTTTTTAGAAGGATTTTTTGTGTTTTCCCGTCCACTTACGAGTTTGGTGAGGAAGACTACCAGATTTGTATGGTCTCAACAGTGTGCCTAGAGTTTTGAGGAGTTGAAGAGGCACCTTACTTCTGCTCCTATCTTGGCACAGCTAGAGGGTACCGATGATTTTGTGGTATACAGTGATGCATCCAAGCTAGGCTTGGGATGTGTGTTGATGTAGAGGGGGAGAGTGATTGCATCTGCATCTAGACAGTTGAAGACATATGAGGAGAATTACCTGACTCATGATCTGGAGTTGGCAGCGGTAGTTCATGCTTTGAAGATCTAGAAACATTACCTATATGGTGTTACGTGCCAGATCTTTACAAACCATAAGAGTCTTAAATATATTTTTATACAGCGGGAATTGAATAACCGCCAGCGTAGGTGGCTTGAGTTGATCAAGGACTTTGACCTTGAGATATTGTATCATCCAGAGAAGGCAAACCTTGTCGCCAATGCCCTGAGTAGGAAGACGCCTCGAGAGAAGACGATTGTGAGACTTACAGTTCAACATCAACTATAGAGAGATCTAGCTTGGCTATAGTTGGACATCCAATTTCCTGATGAGGATGCCCAGTTGTACACTTTAGAGGTTTTACCTAATCTATTGGGTGAGATCTAACAAAAGCAGGGGACCTGCCCGACCTTGATGAGGATTCGAGAGAGGATGTCTCATGGTGAGGCACCACAGTTCTCCATAGGAACGAATGGAGTGATGAGACGCCACGATTGTGTTTGTGTACCCGCTAATGCGGAGCCGAGACAGAGGATTTTACATAAGGCTCACTATAAATCTTACTCGGTACATCCACGTACGAGTAAGATGTACCATGAGGTTAGACGAACATATCGGTTGGAAGGGTTGAAGCCGGATGTGACCACATTTGTGGCTTAGTATGCGACTTGTCAATTGGTCAAGATAGAGCATTGCAGACCTAGAGGTGAGCTCCATCCACTGCTAGTACCGCAGTGGAAGTGGGAGGATGTCTCCATGGACTTTGTGACCGGATTGAGGCCTAGTAGAAGTTTTGATGTTATCTGGATTGTGGTTGATAGACTGACGAAGACTTCACGTTTCATCCCTATTCGGGAAACGAGCCTAGTGAGTAGATTGGATTAGGAGTACACTCGGCATATAGTCAGACTCCATGGTGTACCAAGGACGATCGTCTCAAATCGAGATGGGCGATTTACCTTGGGGTTTTGGCAGCAGATTCAGACTGCTCTGGGGACGTGTCTACACTTTACGACTGCGTGCCATCCTTAGACAGATGTTCAATCAGAGAGGACCATCCAGACCCTTGAGGATATGCTGCAAGCTTGTGTGTTGGATTAGGGACAAGTGTGGACAGATCATCTCCCACTAGTTGAGTTCTCATACAACAACAGCTGGCATGCATCGATTGGGTAGGCCCCATATGAGGCACTGTATGGGCGTAGATGCCGTACATCGCTATGCTTGGATGAGCCTAGCAGTGTTAGTAGTTTATGACCTGATCAGATTCATGACGATATGGCTCGAGTAACGCTGATCAGAGCGAGGATGTTGGTTGCACAGAGTCGCCAAAAGTCGTATGCAGACAGAAGGTGTCGACCTCTAGAGTTCAGAGTGGGAGCTCATGTCTGGCTGAGAGTATCTCCGACGCGAGGCGTTAGACGTTTTGACATAAAGGGGAAGTTGAGTCCCCAATATGTCGGTCCTTTTGAGATACTAGACAGAGTTGGGAGGGCAGCATACAGATTGGATTTGCCTCTGAGGTTAGAGGGTGTTCACCCTGTGTTTCACGTGTCTCAGCTGAGGGAGTACATACCAGATCCGAGACACAATGTGAGTTATGATGATTTGGTGGTTGGGCCATACCACACTTTTGTTGAGCATCCGATTGTAGTCCTAGAGCGAGGTATGAGACGTCTACGTTCGAAGGACGTTCCCATGCTAAAGATATTGTGGTCGAGACGAAGACCTGATGAGGCTACATGGGAGACTGAGGATAGTATCCAGAAGAACTATCCAGAGTTTTATGCCGAGATAGATGCACCTGTAGGATCGATGAGTAGATCTTAGTGCTCTCTTGGTGAGTGTAGTGATTATGTGATTATGTGTATGATGTGTTTATTTCATGCTATTTATTATATGATTTATGATCTTGTTTGATCTTGATATATTAGCGCAATTTATGATTATAGCTGGAGATGGTTCTTTCCTCCATGCTATTTGGATGCGATTAGGATTTAGGTGGAGATGGTTATTCCTCCAAGCTATTTTTGATGGACATAGTTTTGCTGGAGATGTTTTTCCTCCATGCCTTGTGTTATGAGTGTGATATGGTAAGAGATGTGTTTCCTCTATGCCTTTGTGATATGATTATAGGTTGGCTAGAGATGGTTTTCCTCTATTCCACTGGAGAGCATATTGATGTTGTTTCTAGAGATGATGATTCCTCCATGCATGTGTTTTGAGGTTATAGAATGATATATGTTGTGACCTTTTGAGCGGAGATGAGATACCTCCGATAGAGAGAGTTATACCTCGGCTTTGCAAGTTTCGGCACGAAACTTGTTTTAAGTGGGGTTAGATGTAAGAGGCTTAGTCTTTTAGAGATTCGGCACCTACGCCTCAGCTGAGACACAGGTGCTGAGCAGTGCTGAGCTAAGACCTAGCCGCCCTTGAGTGTTCAGTAAGCCTCCCGTGCAGGTCTTGTGGTCCGCCCCAAGGGCCCTGCAAATCCGCCCCTGCTGTTTTGTGCGGTTGCAACCGACTTTGTTGACTCTTGGCTTGTGCTTTACCCTTTCTTCTCCTATAAGTTTCCTTCTTTGCTTCTGAATGAGGATTTCCTTCATTCCCCAGCTGCCCTATGTTCTTCTTCTCTTCTTCTTCTTCCTTTGATCCTCTTGTTGAGTTCTTGATCTTGTATGAGGGTTCGTGTGGATTTTGTTGTGGATGATGATGAGAGGTGTTGAAGTGCATTAAAGATCCGCCCCAGCGGAATTGTGTAGCCGCCCAAGCGGCCCTGAAGAAGATCAACCGATTCTGCCTAAACCGCCCCTCGGTTCCTGAAGGCCGCCCCTGCGGTTTAACGCCAAAAGCTTTCTCCGGCTGTTTACACCACTTTTATGGCATTTAAGGTGGCTGTTTTAGGCCGGCTATTTACTCCTAATTAAGTGTCTTTTGTAGTATAAATAGTCCATGGCTGACTGCTAGAATCATCCATGCTTTTCCTCACAAAATCCATTTTAGACTCGAGTTTTCCATTGTAACGAGTTGCTAACTCCCTTGCTACATTGGGTTGGTTTGAAGCTGCATTGTTACCTTGGTTGTAAGTTCTTTTTAATCTAAGTTTTCATTCAGTAATACTTTGTGTTTCCTTGATCTCCATTGTCTAATTGTATGTTTACTATTGCTTGAGATTGATCACCTTAGGTTCTAAAGTGCATGCAAACAACTAGGATTAATAGGTTCCGGGTCCGGGTCTTTAATCTAGTAGCAACTTTAAGTAATAACGGATTGTGATTAGTTAAAGAAAAGGAACACAAATATAAAGATAAGTTTAACCGTTTTAATCTTCTCTTTATATCCCTTAGTCTTTGTTTGAAAGCTAACCTGTTATTTGTTCTTGTAGGTTTATGGAACTTTAATAGGTTAAGTTGTGTTGATGCCGGTTGACTCAACACATATATACCATCGAGACGGGAGATTACTTTAAAACTTGTAAAAGGAAATCACCAATGTAGCAATTGCATGCTTAGAATCAACCTAGTGTAGATTCATCCATTATTGTCTTACTTGTCGCATGAATCATTTTCATAAGTTTTTGTGCATCAATTCAACCAAACCCCCCTCCCCCTCCCCTTTTGTGTCACTTGTCATTATAATCGATAATTGTATCTAAAACACCTTAACTCTCTTGGGTTCGACCCTTACTTAATTACTATACTTTTTCTTAGTGCTAAGTCGGGATTTACTTTTGATTGGGTATAGACGACCACAGAAATACCTTCGGTCAAATTTTGCCGCCGTTGTCAGGGAGTTTTTGTGTTTTATTGTTATTATTGATTATTGGTTTGAACTATTTTTATGGTTCAAACCCGTGCTACTAATTCCGGCTTTGCTTCTTTTGATCCAGAAATTGAGAGGACGCACATCCGGCAACGAAGACAACAACAACTTCAACAAGAGATGGCTGACCGTACCCTTCGTCAACTTACGCAGCCCACCTTGGCTCAAAACTCTCTTGCGGTCGCTATACCGGCACTAGGGGAAGGAGTCAACTTTGAGCTCAAGCCGGGCCTCATTCACTTGCTTCCATCCTTCCATGGGCTAAGTGGTGAAGACCCCATCAAGCACCTCGGGAACTTCCATCCTGTGTGTATGAGCATGAAGCCGGCCAACATTACCAAAGAACAGATCAAGATGAGGGCATTCGGCTTCACACTTAAAGATTCGGCGGATGATTAGTATTACCACCTTCCATCCTGGAGTATTGACACTTGGGAGAACCTTCACAAAGCGTTCTTGGAGAAATACTTTCCAGCTAAAAAGGCCAATAGCTTGAAGAAAGCTATAAGCAACATCGAGCAAGAGGCAACCGAAACTCTCTACGAGTACTTTGAAAGGTTTACACACCTCCGATCCAGTTGTCCTTTTCACGGATATTCAACTCAAGATCTAGTCTTGTACTTGTACAATGGCTTGCTGGACAATGAAAGGAGGATCGTCGATGCGGTTTGCGGAGATAATATTCTTAACTCTACTCCTGACCTTGCTTTGGAAAAGATACAGGAACTAGCGGAAGGAACTCGGAACTTTGGAAGGACCCCGGCTAAGAAAGGAGTTCATGCTGTGAGTTCCGGGAAGAGGGAGATTTCCACCTAGCTAGCGGAATTGAAGGAAATGGTGAAGAGGCTAACACTTATGGGAACACCGCAACAGCTCAAAGCTTGTGGAGTTTGTGCTAACCCGTATCATCCAACGGACATGTGTCCACAAGTTCAAGATGACGATGCTGAAGTAAATGCAATGGGTTATGGACAACCACAGCAGCAAAGACCTAGGAACGATCCCTAATGCACAAAATTTCATGCCAAATTGGCGTGACCAACATAATTTTCGTTGGAAGGATCAACAAAACCAACAACAACAGCCCCGCCAAGGTAAGTATCACTCAACTGAAGATATGTTGCAGGTTTTGACTAAACACTTTGCTACTCATGTCCAAACAACAAAATCTAGCATCAAGAACCTTAAGAAATAGGTTAGTCAAATGGGGGAAGCTATTTCAAGAACCGAATCAAGGCTTTGCGGAGGATTGCCTTCCCAGACGGTTATAAACCCCAAGGAGAATGTTAGTGCCCTAACATTAAGGAGCGGGAAGCAAATCCAACAAGAACCAACAAAAGAGTCACAAAGCGAACCTTCTGTCATTTTTTCCGCACCCACAGCCGCCCCGGCGGATGAAGCTACGCCCAGCACAGAACGAACGACGCCTCTGCGGCTCGCTGCCCCCGCCCCTGCGGTGACAACCCCTGAGCCGCCCCTGCGCCTTCAAGCTGGCGCCCCTGCGGAAAACACAACAGAAGGTCCTGCTGAAAAGGATACCTACATCCGGCCTAACTTTCCGCCACTGTACTCCGAGAAACAACCGGCTCCTTTTTCTGAAGCATTGAAGGAGCAAAGAATTATAGAGGACAAGGACCTCTTTGAGACTTTCTCTAAATGCGAGGTAAACATTCCCCTCCTTAAGTTGGTGAAAAGTATCCCTAAGTATTCTCGTTTTTTTGAGGAACTTTGCACTATCAAGAGGAATCAAAAGCTAAAGGAGAAATAGAAAGTGCAAGTGAGTGAACATGTGTCGGCAGTTTTCCAACGGAGAATGCCCAAGAAGTGCAGTGATCCCGGCAGGGTAAGCATTCCTTGTGTTATAGGGGAAACCCGCTTTGACAAAGCAATGCTTGATCTCGTTGCTTCTATTAATGTCTTGCCATATTCGATTTTCAAATCACTTGGCCTTGGGCCACTAATGAAAACAAGGATTGTAGTACAACTTGCTGATAGATCTAATGTGTACCCGAAAAGGATAATTGAAGATGTATTAGTGATGGTAGACAACCTAATTTTTCCTACTGATTTCTTTGTAATGGATATAGAAAATGACTCGCATGCCGCACCCATTCTGTTAGGTAGGCCATTTCTAAAAACGGCTAGGACTAAAATTGATTATGTTAGTGGTAAATTGACCATGGAGTTTGATGGAGAAGTAGTTGAATTTGACATCTATGATGCAATGAAATTTCCTAGCGATGATCATTCTCTATGTGCTATTGACATTGTTGAACCTTTTGTGCAAGATGTTTTTGATAACTCTGATGTGGATGAATTAAGAAATGTGATTGAGCATGACATTGATGGTTTCAAATCAGATTATGTGTTAACATCTAGCATGAAAGAGGTCCTAGCCCAATTAGATGGGCATAAAAGGCTACCTATCTCCAATTTGGCCATTGGGCCCACTTTACTAACCCCAAGCGAGAAGCTTGTTCCATCCATAGTACAGGCACCGGCAATAGAATTGAACGACCTTCTGTCCCACCTCAATTATGTTTTCCTTGGAGCACACAATACCTTGCCGGTAATCATCTCCAACAAATTGACCACCGGACAAGAAGATAAGTTGGTTAACGTACTAAAGGAGCACAAGACGACCCTTGGATGGACTATTGCGGACATCAAAGGGATAAGTCCTTCCACTTGCATGCATAGGATTTTACTTTAGGATGAAGCCAAGCCCTCTAGGCAACCTCAAAGGAGGTTGAACCCACCAATGATGGATGTGGTCAAAAAGGAAGTGTTGAAGCTCCTCCAAGCGGATATGATCTTCCCTATCTCAGATAGCACTTAGGTTAGCCCGACCCAAGTAGTTCCAAAAAAGGGAGGCATCACTTTGGTGGAAAACCAACATGGAGAGATGGTTCCAAGCAAAACACAAACCGGATGGAGAGTTTGCATTGACTACCGCAAGCTCAATAAGGTAACAGGAAAAGACAATTTACCATTACCTTTTATTGATCAAATGTTGGATCATCTTGCAGGTCATCAATACTACTGTTTCCTGGATGGATATTCGGGCTATTTCAAAATAGCCATTGCACCAGAAGATCAAGAGAAGACGACGTTCACTTGCCCATTTGGCACTTTCGCATATTGTAGAATGCCATTTGGACTTTACAAAGCACAAGGCACTTTCCAACGGTGCATGATAAGTATTTTCTCCGAATACATAGAAAATTTCATTGAAGTCTTCATGGATGATTTTACCGTCCATGGTCGAACAAGGAATTGTACTAGGGCATGTAATATCCTCAAAAGGGATAGAGGTAGATAAGGCAAAGATTTCTACTGACGGTTCATCAAAGATTTTTCAAAGATTTTTCAAAGATTTATCCTACTAATGTTCGGGAAATCCGGTCTTTTCTTGGTCATGCAGGTTTCTACTGACGGTTCATCAAAGATTTTTCAAAGATCTCAGCACCCCTGTGTGAATTGCTCAAGAAAGATGTCACCTTCATAGTGGATGAGGATTGCAAGAAGGCTTTCGAAACTTTGAAGACATGTCTCACCACCGCACCGATCATCTGTTCTCCGGATTGGGAGAAACCTTTTGAAATCATGTGTGACGCCAGTGACTACGCCGTCGGAGCTGTCTTTGGACAAAAAGATGGACGAGCCTCCCATGTGATCCATTATGCGTCTATGACACTCAATGGAGCACAAAGGAATTACTCTACCACCGAGAAGGAGATGTTAGCGGTAGTTTTTGCCCTTGAGAAATTCCGGCAGTACCTACTTGGGGTAAAGGTAATTATCTTCACGGACCATGCAGCTCTTAGATACCTCATGGCAAAGAAGGAGGCAAAGCCACGATTGATCCGTTGGGTGCTTCTTCTAAGCGAGTTTAACCTAGAGATAAGGGACAAGAAGGGAGCTGAGAACCTGTTGGCCGATCATTTGAGCAGACTAGTGCAAGAGGAGGAAGATCCAGGAAAAAGAGAGATAGCCGGAAATTTTCCAGACGATACATTCTACACAACTCTCTGTTGTGTAACCTCCCCGCGCCTCACACCAGCCGCCCCTGCGGCTCAGTCTAGGCGCCCCTGCGGAATTGTCGACAGAGGTTTGTCTTAAGCTTCAATCTTTTAAACCTTGGTTTGCTGACATTGTGAATTTCATTGTCAGGAAGGAGTATCCTCCAGACTTCACCAAGGCACAACGAGAGAAAATAAAAGCTGAAGCTCGACACTACATTTGTGACGATCCTTACCATTGGAAGCATTGTAGTGACCAAGTGATCCGGCGTTGCATCCCGGACAATGAGGTACAATCCGTCCTAACTTTCTGTCATTCTGAAGCATGTGGAGGGCACTTTGGAGCTAACAAAACTACAAGAAAAGTTTTGGATGCTGGTTTCTTTTGGCCGCACATTTTTCGAGATGCTTTTGCGTTTTGTAAAGTGTGTGATAGATGCTAAAGGGTAGGAAATCTTTCAAGGAGACATGAAATGCCCCAATCCTCTCTTATATTTTGTGAAATATTCGATGTTTGGGGAATTGATTTCATGGGGCCGTTTCCTACTTCATTCGGGAACACATATATTTTGCTTGCGGTGGACTATGTTTCCAAGTGGGTGGAAGCAAAGACCACCAAATGTGATGATTCAAAAGTAGTTGCAGCTTTTCTGAAGGAAAATATCTTTGCAATATTTGGAATCCTAAAAGCCTTAATCAGTGATAGGGGTACCCATTTTTGCAACAAGACGATCACAACTCTCCTTAAGAAGTATCATGTTCACAAAGAGTGTCAACAGCTTATCATCCACAAACAAACGGCCAAGTTGAGGTGTCCAACCGGGAAATAAAGACCATCCTTGAAAAGACGGTTTCTCCCGGGCGGAAGGATTGGAGTGCAAGGCTAAATGACGCCCTATGGGCATATCGGACAGCCTACAAAACTCCCATCGGAATGTCCCCTTTTAAGCTCGTGTTTGGGAAAGCTTGGCACCTACCGGTGGAGTTAGAGCACAAAGCTTGGTGGGCGGTAAAGAAGTTCAACATGAACATACAAGAAATGGGAGAATTCCGGAAGCTCCAATTGCAAGAGTTGGAGGAACTAAGGCTAGATGCATATGACCATGCTACCACATACAAAGAAAAGACCAAAGCATGGCATGACCGGAACATCCTCCGGAAGGACTTCAAGGTAGGTAATAAAGTACTTCTCTTTCAATCCCGTTTGAAACTCTTTGCAGGTAAGATGCGTTCAAGATGGACAGGGCCATTCATAGTAGCCGAAGTATACCCTCACGGGGTTGTGGATCTCTATGACCCCCAAACGCACAAGGTGTTTAAGGTGAACGGACAAAGGCTAAAGCTTTAGCTTGAAGGAGTCAAGAACGATCCGATTGACGAGATGGTACTAGAGGAGGCACAGTCAGAGAAGTAGAGATCTTACGTCGAGCCAACGACATAAAACAAACGCGCTTCTCGGAAGGCAACCCGAAGGAATAAAAAGATGATCTTCTGTCAATAAATCTGCCCCTGCGGTTTTGTTTCCCGCCCCATCGGTGACACTCAGGCCAGCGCCTGCAAAACGCCTATCACCGCCCCGCGGTGACATCCCCACGCCCCTGCGACGGCCATCCTTGACACAAATTCCAAGCGCCGCCCCCGGCGCTGGGCCTGTGTGCCCCTCTCCCTTGTCGCCACCCCTGCGGTGTCAGACCCTCGCCCCTGCGGGTTTATCCAGAAAAAAAAAAAAAATAGGATCTCGAAAAACGCCTACACCTACCACGCACCAATCACCAACCTTCTTCACCAAACACAAACCCTCCAAACTCCCTTCCTTCAGAAACACCCTCAACGCCCCTGCGTCCTCTGCCCAAAACCAATCTCGCCGACGCCCCTGTGCCGCCTCCGACAGCTAGCCACCAGTCGAAACATCCATGCGCCACCTTCTCCAACTACCCCTGTTCTCTCTCACATCCCTACGGCGTTCTTCCTCACCCACTTCATACATTCCACTCCAGCTACATCACCGGCGAGGCTACACCACCAAGGACGTCACCGGAGCAACCTCAGCAACACCCTCTCCATCACTCCTCAAAAATTGCCTCTGCACTTCTCCCGCACCTGCGGCTGCAAGCATCCGTCCCTGCGCCTCACCGCCCCTGCGCCTGCACAACCGCCCTTGCAGAAATCACAACAGAAAGGTCGTTTTCTTTTCCTCATTTCAATATTTGCTAATCCTTTGCTTCAAATACTTTCAAGAATGGATGCCCCAAGGAAATACAAGATGACCGAAGCAGAGAAGGAGCGTTATAGGATTGTGCAGGATCGAGTTGTGTATGCAACTCGATTTCTGCATATCCCGACCTTGGAGAAACTGGGGATGCTAGAGAGCATGCAAACATTTTTGGCGAATGCTGGGCTCGGAGACTTCCTCCAGAAGAGTGCTCCGACATATCCAGAGCTCAGCAGACAGTTTATCTCCACTTTCACAATGGAGAAGGAAGACCACGTGTGTACCGGCCTCACCTTCAAGTTCAACAAGGTGAAGTACACTCTTGACTACACCGATTTACGGGAGGCTTTTGGGGTGACTCTAAACCCCTTTGAGAACTGGTGGGATCCAGTCCCGGCCCCGGACCTATGTGAGTTTTGGCAAGCACCTACCGGGTCGGAATTCCATGCTGGGGTTGAGTACTCCAACAAACTCACTCACCCTAACTTGAGGTGGATTTCAAAGCTCCTCATGAGTGTCTTCTGTGGACACAAAGAAGAAAACAAGGTCGCTCTCAAGGACCTCCCACTACTCTACTCCTGCCTTCCACAGAGCGAGAAGTTGATGGATTGTCCCTCTCTCTTCCTCGACGCTTTGAAGCGGATCAGGAGGAATGAGCCCAGGGATATTGTCGGCGGTGGGGTGATCTCTTTGATCGCCTCACAAGCGATGGACCTGTCCGAGTTAGAGGATGGGATGACGGCTCCTCTCTATACTGAGGGGATGCTTAGGAGGTGCAAGCTCCTCCGATGGGACGGAGAGAATCTATTTTGGGTCTCCCTTGCAGATGGGAGCCACCTCACCTACCTCCCCCGACCTTTACCACTAGGAGGTGAGCTCTCAGAGCTTTACATACCGGCAGATCCTTTCGTGCCGAGGAGGCTACTAGTGTCCATTGTGGAGAGGCATGCCGCCAACTCCAGCCGGCCCCATTAGGAGGAGCACCTGCCCATCCCAGATGACGAGGAGATGCCCACAGCGGCACCAGAGGAGGACCCGACCCTTGCGAGCCTTCAGGCTCAGATGGCGGCTATGACAACCCAGCACCGGGCATGGCAGTCCGATTACCAGCGGACTATGCTGGAGCAGTAGTAGAGCTGGTAGGACAGTTTTTCCACCTCCATGACCTCACACTTCGACCAAAGGCAAGAGGCCTGGTAGGCAGCACAACAGCAACAGCTGGAGGCTCAGCAGCTGGCTTGGCAGGCCAGTTTTGAGACTTCTTTTGGTCGCCGGATGTCTGGCCAGCAGGACCGCATTGATGACATCTACCGCCGCCAGGAGCATTTCTTCAACCACTTCCCTTACCCACCGGAGGAGGGTCCGGGTGGTCCATCCGGACCACTCCAGTGAGGGGTACATTTCTTTTCCCTTCTCCCGCATTTATCTTTGACTCATTTCCACTTTGAGGGCAAAGTGTACTTCAAGTATAGGGGAGGGACATATCATTGCTTGTACAGTTTATTGACTTGTTTTTGGCATTTGTTTTGCATTGTTGAATTCGTTTTCATAAAAAAAAAACAATAAAAAAAAAGCCAAAGAAGTGAAAAAGGCATGAAAATCCTTGGATAAACCGAAAACCCGAAAGGGCAGTTTAGGTAAAAAGAAGGTAGTCCGACCGACCTTAGGTTGGTGCAAAATTGGACTTGAGGGATGTGAGTTTAAGTGAGAAAAGAAGAAGAGTGGCAAGGTGAAAACCCGAAAGGGCGCCTTGGCAAAATGAGCAACACCGAGTGTAGGTTTCCCTTCCGGTGTTTTGGCAACATAAGAAGGGGAGTCATAAGGAGGTTGTCCGGGTAGGCCACTCTTGGAGCAACAAGGATGGTAGTATCTCTTTTCTCACATTTCCTCTCTTTTCTTTCTTTCTTTCTTGGCTTTTCTCTTGTTTTCCATTATCTTTCTTCTTACTCATGCTTCCTGAGGCCTTTGAGTCTAGTGAATGTCATTTGTTTTTACTCGGGACGAGTAAAAGGTCTAAGTATGGGGGAGTTTGATAGGTGATGGAATCACTATCATTTAGGGTAGTTTTTAGAGTCTTTTTATTGCATTAGTGTCAGTTTATGCTACTAACTCCTTGGTCCAGAAGAAAAAGATCAAAAGAAGCTAAAGAAGGAGTTATAAGCACTTAGGAGTGAAGATCGATCACGAAGCAAAGCTTCTGTTGCCTCACCGCCCCTACGGGTCCTTGCAGCCGCCCCTACAGATGACGTTTCCACTGGAACGCTCCCTGCGCCTTCACCAGCGCCAGCCATGAAGTGTGTCACCGCCCTTGCGCCACTCGTTGGCGCCCCTGCGGTGACCTGTCCTGAAGATATGAAGACCAGCTCCCCTGCGTCTCCCACTGCGCACCTGCCTGCGCCCCAACCAGGGAGCTAGAAGATGAAGAGGCTGTGTCAATGCCCCTGCGTCGACATAGGGACGCCGGGCGGCTTGACATCAGAAACGTTAGGAAGGCGAAAGGTCAGACGTTGAAGTGCATTAAAGATCCGCCCTAGCGGAATTGTGTAAACCGCCCCAGCGGCCCTGAAGAAGATCAACCGATTTTGCCTAAACCGCCCTTGCGGTTCCTAAAGACCGCCCCTGCGGTTTAACGCCAGAAGCTTTACTCCGGTTGTTTACACCACCTTTATGGCATTTAAGGTGGCTGTTTTAGGCCGGTTATTTGCTCCTAATTAAGTGTCTTTTGTAGTATAAATAGTCCATGGCTGATTGCTAGAATCATCCATGCTTTTCCTCACAAAATCCATTTGAGACTCGAGTTTTCCATTGTAATGAGTTGCCAACTCCCTTGCTACATTGGGTTGGTTTGAAACTGCATTGTTACCTTGGTTGTAAGTTCTTTTTAATATAAGTTTTCATTCAGTAATACTTTGTGTTTCCTTGATCTCCATTGTCTAATTGCATGTTTACTATTTCTTGAGATTGATCTCCTTAGGTTCTAAAGTGCATGCAAACAACTAGGATTAATAGGTTCCGGGTTCGGGTCTTTAATCTAGTAGCAACTTTAAGTAATAACGGGTTGTGATTACTTAAAGAAAAGGAACACAAATATAAAGATAAGTTTAACGGTTTTAATCTTCTCTTTATATCCCTTAGTCTTTGTTTGAAAGCTAACCTGTTATTTGTTCTTGTAGGTTTACGGAACTTTAATAGGTTAAGTTGTGTTGATGCCGGTTGGCTCAACACATATATACGATCGAGACGGGAGATTACTTGAAAACATGTAAAAGGAACTCACCAAAGTAGCAATTGCACGCTTAGAATCAACCTAGTGTAGATTCATCCATTATTGTCTTACTTGTCGCATTAATCGTTTTCATAAGTTTTTGTGCATCAATTCAATAAACCCCCCCCCCCTTTTGTGTCACTTGTCATTATAATCGATAATTGCATCTAAAACACCTTAACTCTCTTGGGTTCGACCCTTACTTAATCACTATACTTGTTCTTAGTGCTAAGTCGGGATTTACTTTTTATTGGGTATAGACGACCACAAAAATACCTTCGGTCAGATATCCACTTTCCGGATTCAGACAGCTACCTATCCACCTTGGAGATAGTACCTGATTTGTTGGCTGAAATCCGACAAAAGTAGGAGAGTTGCCCGGCTTTGACACAAATCTGAGACCGGATGTCTCGAGGAGAGGCACCATAGTTTGTAATTAGTGCTGATGGGATCTTGGGTTGCAGGAGCGTGTTTATGTGCCATCAAATAAAGAGTTGAGATAGAGGATCCTTCAGGAGGCTCACTCTTCACCTTACTCAGTGCACCTGGTGCGAGTAAGATATACCAGGATTTCAAACGCTCTTTCTGGTGCGGAGGTATGAAGTCAGATGTGACGAGATATGTAGCTCAGTGTGCGACCTGTCAACACGTCAAGATAGAGCATCATCGACTAGGAGGCGAGCTACACCCACTTCCCGTTCCTCAATGGAAGTGGGAGGACATCTCTATGGATTTCGTTACCGGTTTGAGACCGAGTCGAGGTTTTGATGCTATCTGGGTCATAGTATATCGACTGACCAAGCCCGCATGTTTCATTCCAATCAAGGAGATGTGGCCGGTGAGTCAATTAGCACAGGAGTTCACTAGACAGATAGTGAGACTTCATGGAGTACCTAGGACTATAGTCTTTGATAGAGACGGACGGTTCACCTCAAGGTTCTGGCAGCAAGTTCATGCCGCCCTAGGTACGAGTCTGCAGTTTATTTATTGCTTATCATCCTCAACCCGATGGTCAGTCCGAGCGGACCATCAAGACTTTGGAAGACATGTTGAGAGCCTGCGTGTTAGACTAGGGACACGTGTGGCTAGATAACCTTCCCTTAGTGGAGTTTTCCTACAACGACATTTAACACCCATCGATCAGGATGGCTCCTTATCAGGCTTTATACGGACAGAGATGTCGTACACCGTTGTGTTGGGATGAGCCGAGTAGTGCTAGCGGAGTAGCACCTGAGCAGATTCAGGACGACATAACTCGAGTAGAGGTGATCCGTGAGCGGATGTTAGCAGCACAAAGTCGACATAATTCTTATGCAGATAAGAGGCTCAGACTTCTAGAGTTCAGAGTTGCAGCTCAAGTTTGGTTGAGAGTATCTCCGACACGAGGCGTTAGATGTTTCGGTGTCAAGAGGAAGTTGAGTCCTACATACGACGGACCGTTTGAGATTCTTGAGCGATTTGGAGAGGTAGTATACAAACTTGCTTTGCCACCGAGGTTGGAGGCTGTTCACCCCATCAGCCATGAGGATGTAGTGATCGAGCCAGACCAGACATTCGTTGAGCACCCGGTAGCTGTCCTAGAGCGTAGTACGAGACGCTTAAGTTCGAATGACATACCGGTAATGAAAATTCGGAGATCGATGCGAGGAGCTGATGAGGCGACTTGGGAGATAGAGGATAGTATCCAAAGGAACTATCACGAGTTTTACGCTGAGCTTGATGCACCTTTAGCATAGTCGTTTTGTTTCGGTTTTTCCTTTGTTGTGTTGCGTACGCTTTTGTGACGTTTTAAGTTACATGCCCCGAGTGGGAATATATGAATTCTGTTCCGCATTTCCCTGATTGTTGTTATGTGTTCTTTCGGCCGTTGCATGTTTTGGGACGAAACTTCTTTTTAGGGGGATATGTTGTAAGACCCCAGTCTTTCGCCTTCACCGCCCCCGCGGTGAAATGTGCCGCCCTTGCGGCAAGCCGCACCCGCGGCATGGTAAGCCGCCCTTGCGGCTGACTACAGATCATGCCCGATCTTTCATTCATTCGTTTTATCTTCTTTCCATTGATACAAGATCCGATCTACTATCTTATGTGTCGGCTTCCTTATCTTCTCCCTAAACCTACACTTCCTTTCCATCTATCGTTCCCCTTGCTTCCCCTGTGATCTTGTTGAACGTGTAAGTTCCTTCTTATCCGATTCTTCCTCACGTACATGAGTTGTTGCATGCCCTTTCCTTCTATTCGCTTTCCTCTTTCGTTCTTCCTTGTCTTCTTCTCCAAGTATCAAGATGGAGCCTTGATTCTTGTTACCTTCTCGTTGTTGATTCGTTGATGTTCACAAGCTCGCTTGGTTGCGTTGTGACGTGATTGTGCGTTGAGAGAAGCAAGATTTGGCCTTTGGTGAAGTTCCTTGTTATCAAAGGATAAGTCGGCCTTTCTATCACCGAAACTGCCCCTGCGCCCTGTAGTGCTGCCCCCGTGGGTTTTCCGCCCCTACGCCTTGTCCAGCCGCCTCTGCGGTTTCCTCTTCAGTAGCTCCCGTCTTTGGTGAGTTGTTTCCTTCTTTGCTTTCCTTGTTCCTTTCATTGGTTCTTATGGATGTTGTTGACCCTGAGTATGCTGTAAGACTGAGGTTGAGCCCTTAGCTTATTGAGATCTCTTAGAGATCGTTAAGACTAGAAGTTATAGACTTCTAGCAACCATTTTGTTCCTGTTTCGTGATGCTTATGTGAAAAGGCTTTCCTTGCTCCCTTCATGAGGGAAACTGAGTTTTTCTCTGAGTTGTTGTTGAGCTTTGAGATTATCTTCGAGTGAGATAAGTCCCTTGGACTTACTTAGCTTCATTCCGTATATTGGTTTGAGTGTTTTGGCTTGTTTGTGTTGTTTATTGTTATAACGGATAACCGAAATAGGATTCACCCTTATAACCTTAATTGGCCCAAGTGTATGATAATCAAGCGATGACAACATGTCTAGTTCTACAAGAGAATAGAACGTTCTCTTACAACCCAAACCCGTAGGTAACGAATAGTACTGATCTATTCTTATTGGTAGATGGTAGCGAGGTGAGTTTTTGGAGATTCTCGTGTGACAAAAGAAGTTGAATTTGTAATGGATAACTTAATGAAAGAACAGGTTGAGTGCGAAGCATGTTATATGTTTACTTTACCTTATGTGTGTTTGTGTCTTTACCCTCATTGATGACATGACTTATGAAGTGAGTTTAGGCATTCATTTAGGTAGTTTTTCCCGTTATTCATGCATGGTTTGGCATTAGTTCGTGATGTTTACGCTTAATTGATCCACATTGTTGAAATAGACGTCTACACGAGATTTTGTCGGTTTTGTAGGTATTTTAGAGAGCTTTAGGACTTAATCGATACATTCGAGGATCATTCCTCGTGATGGCACACATCTGGACTCTTTAAGGAGCAAGCTAGGAGCAAATGAGAACACAAAAGAACTTATTGGTGCATGCCTTGCACCAACTCATGACTTAGTGATTAAAGGATGGCTGGACTGTAGGAACCACGGCCCAAAGGCCATTTCCACGCCCGTGGAATCATTGTTTTGCCCGTGGTTTTTGTCTGGACAGCGTTGACACTTGTCACACGATTTCTTTGCCCAACCTTTGCTTTTCTTGTTGAGTGTGGACTTGGGAGAGCCTGCAAGCTGGCTTTTGGACTCTCTCTCAATCATCCATTGTTGGAGAGGAAGACTTGGAAGAAGAAAAAAAACACTCTCATTTTGGGAGAAGAATAAGATCATCAAACTTAGATCTAGAGTTAGACTTTGAGTTGTTTTTAGAGATTTTTGTTGAGAAGCTTTTGGAAGTGTTGTAAGGAACTATTATAAGCTGCATTTGAATGGTTGTAAGTCTTGTTTAAACTCATATTCAGCCAAGATTTCTTGCTTTTACATGCTTTCATTCACCATCTAGCTATGAAACCCATGTATGCTTATATGATGATTCTAGATCTTTAGTTGCATGTTATTGGCTAAGTAATTGTGATTCTAGGGTGATAGACAGAAGGTTATGGCTTGGATAATGATATAATAGACTTGAATGTACCTTTTCATGACTTGCATGTTCGAAACATAACCCCCGATCAAAACCATGGCTTGTTCCTCCTAAACCACAGCCGTGGTTGTGTATGATCAGCCCGTGGTTTTTCTCTATTGTGCTTACATTGATAAATCCGTATGTTAGGATGTTAGATTGTTGAAATCCTAGTGTTTGTTAAGCCTTATCTATCATAGGGTGACCTAATGCTAGCAAACTAAGTGAGGAAAGAGACTTACCCAGTAATTCCCGATCTTAGATACCAAAGATGATAAACTCTAGGTAGTTGTTGCCTCGCAAGCCGCTATTGGATTGAGTGTGCTAGGATTGTTCCTTAGGACTTGTCTCACCGAGACTTACCCGGTGAGGAGAGGTTTGACCCCTAGATAGTAATTTGGTTTGTGTAGAATTCCCAACCTTAGGTTCCTAGAGACTTACCCGGTAATAGGACCTGAGGTGCGGGATTAATGAATCTTGAGACATACCCGGTGATTGATCCTATTAAAGAAACACCCTTTCCCAACATACCGCAGCTTGTTCAAGGTTGATTAGAAGCTTGAGTCCAATGCCATAACCGGAAGTCTCAATCCCTAAAATCCACTTTTCTTACTTGATCACATATCTTGTTCTTAAGTTGTTTTTTTTTTGTGTTGCTTGATTGATTGATAAACTTGCATGATTTTTTATCTTTGTTTGATCACCACAAAAACTCAACCAAAAAATATCATGACTTTCATTTCTTTATTTCTTTCTCTTTTCTTAGACTAGATTTGCACTATCCAAGATCACTTGTTTGATTTGATTTCACCTTAGTCTTCGTGTTCGACCTGGGAGTACTATCCTTGCTACAAAACGACTCATACACTGTGGGTTCGCTAGGAGTTAGGAGAATATATCGAGTTATAAATTGTAAGGCTTTTTCTTGGTACATTTCCTAGCGTAACAAGTTTTTGGCGCCGTTGTCGGGGACTAGGTCTAGATTGAATCATTGTTTGTAATTGTTTATAGTGTAGATCTTTCTTTTGCTTGTGATCTTGTTTGTTTTGTGTCTTTGATTTTTCTGGACATCTCTCACTCTTTAGGTGCATTCGAAAATCTCGTTGTAAGGATTTAGCTCCATTCGATCCCGAACCGGAGAAGACCCTTAAGACTAGATCCAAAGGTGCTAAGAAGAAAGGGATGGGCGAAGTAAACCTTAGGGCTGAATTGGATGCAACTCTAGAGCAACTAAGACTTAGAGAAGAAATTCTAAGGAAAATGAGGCTTAGGGAAGAAGCTTTTTAGAATGAGAGGAGACTTGCAAACGAGAGGCAAGAGGCTTTTAGGAGGGAGATTGATGAGATTAGGCAAGCTCTTGTGCAAAGAGAAGTTAATGTTCATCAACATCCACCTCCACCACCACCGCAGCCGGCGGTACATGTACAGAATGAGCCTAGTATCATTGAGGAGCCACAAACGCTAGGGCAACGTATGGATCCAACCCAAAGAGTGCACCATCCGGGTGTAAACTTAAGAGATCCCGCAGCCCATGACTACGAGCTCCGCCCTCAAGTGCTACAAATGATCCGGCATAATCAATTTGGAGGGATGGAAGGAGAGTCTCCTCATCAACACTTGATGAATTATGAGATCTTGATGGAGAATCTAAGGCCACCTAGATTGGAAAGCAACAACCACAAGCTTAGGGCTTTTTGCTTCTCACTTAAGGATAAAGCCTTGGCTTGGTACCAATCTATTCCACTAGGATGTGTGGGTACTTGGGAGGAGATGACAACCGAATTTCTTACAAAGTTCTTCCCATCTTCCAAGACAACCGAGCTAGGAGGGAAGATCAATGCCTTCATGATGAAGGACAAGGAAAGCCTATTCAAATCTTGAGAGAGGTTCAAAGACCTCCTGCTAGATTGTCTACACCATTGGATACCGAAGATAGAGCTATTGGAGATTTATTTCAAGGGTCTTGATGAGGATAGTCAATTCAAGCTCCAATCACTTTCCGGAGGAATATTCATGGAGAAGAATGTGGATAAGGCTTGGGACTTTGTAGAGAAGCAAACCTTGGTGATAGAGAAGTACTCCCATAGGAAGAATGATGGGAGGAAACTAGGAGTAAATGAAGTAAGTGAAGTCACCATGAGCAACTACAAACTTGATGCAATCAACAATAAGCTTAAGTCCTGTAGGGAGTTGTGTACCACAACCTTGAAGAGTCAAGCAAGTCCTCAAGTGCAAATGCAAGCCAACTTGGCTTCCAAAGAAGAGGATGTTAACTACATGAGAAGGGGCAATTTCAACAACTACCAAGGCCCTAGAAACTTCAACAACAACAACCGGCAATACAACAATTATCGGCCTAATCACAACCATCCCGAGTTCTCATACTCTAACCCAGATGGTGCCTTGAACCCTCCCACTTCCACAAGTGCATCCCCACCACCTAAAAGGCGTCACAAGATTCTCCACCCGGTTTTGCTCAACCTCCAAAGGATACGACCGAAATGATGTTTAAACAACTTCTAGGGAGGTTGAGTGGGCTTGAGAGCACGGTGACATCCATTTCCAAGGCTCAATAGGTACTAGAAGCACAAGTGTTCCAAAAGGCGGGTGAGGCACAAAGGGATCCGGGAAAGCTTCCCAGAAGGACCGAGGACAATCCAAGATGCCAAGTGTTGGCCATTACCACAAGGAGTGGGCTGAGCATGAAAGATCCCTCACCAAAGGAGAATTACAAGGGGAAGCAAGTAGTAGTGGAAGAAGAACCATTGCAAGAAGAAGAAAGCAAGAGCAAAGATGATGAGCCAACATATGTGGCACCTCCTCCATACAAGCCACCACTACCATTTCCACAATCACGAGCAAGAGCTCGTTTTGATAAACATTTCGGTAAACTCCTTGAACTCATGTCTAAATTACATATTAACATTCCATTCATGGATGCGATTCTAGGTATGCCGGCCTATGGAAAGTTTTTTAAGGAGATACTCTCCAAGAAGATAAAGTTTGAGGAGTATGGAGAAGTGAGGATGACAAAGAGGTCTTCCGAGTTGATTCAAACTATGAGGGAGGAGATGCCTCTCAAGTTGCAAGATCCGGGGTCTTTTTGTGTACCAATTGGAGTTGGAGAAGTGCAATATGAGGCCCTATGTGACCTTGGAGCAAGTTTAAGCATTATCCCGCTTGCACTTTGCATTAAGGATGGGCTAGGAGAAATGAAGCCGGTCATGATGACCCTCTACATGGCGGACCGATCCATCACTCACCCCGTGGGGATCCTAGAGGACATACCGGTTCAGCTTGGGAAGTTCTATGTGCCAATCGATTTCGTTGTTTTGGACATCCCGGCGGACTACCCGGTTCCTATCATTTTGGGAAGGCCATTGTTAGCCACATCCGGATGCTTAGTGGATTGCAAAAGTTGGATCCTCTCCTTCAACATAGGAGAAGAAAATATCAAGTTCAAACTGTCCACAATGATGAAGGGGCCAACCCTTGGTGAAGACGTTTTCAACATTGTCGAGGAAGAAGTGTCCAGGGAAGTTGTGAGCTCAATACTAATCAAGGATCCATTAGAGAAGGTTGTTAGCATGAGTATCATGGAGGAAGGAGTTGAGGAAGATTGCAATGAAGAAATCCAAGCTTTGGATGCGTTAGAAAAGGAGACAAGTGTTGAATTTGAAGTGCACGAAGGAGGGCTGAAACAATGTAAGAACCACGGCCCAGAGGCCATTTCCACGCCCGTGGTTTCAATAAATAGACCCTTGGAAAACTATGTCGTAGCTAAATGTGCAAGAACCACGCCCGTGGTTATGCAAGAGCTTGTGGGATCACCCGTGGTTTCTCCAGAAGGTCCCTTAGTTGTTGATAAAGTTTCAAGGAGTCTTGGAGAGTCCTCAATGGCTTTGGATTCATCTAATGTGGAGCTATATGGATCACATCCAAGCGATAAAGGTCCTCCTAAACTTGATCTCAAACCTCTCCCTTCTCATTTAAAGTATTTTTTCCTTGGTTCAATTTCTACTTATCCCATGATTATGAATGCATCTTTGAATGATATGAGCTTGATAGATTGTTGAATAAATTGAAATTGCATAGGAGAGCTATTGGTTACACCATTGATGACTTAGTTGGCATTAAACCATCCTTGTGCATGCATAAAATCTTGATGAAAGACAACCATAAACCTTCTATTGAACCTCAAAGAAGATTGAACCCTATCATGAAAGAGGTATTCAAGAAAGAAATCTTAAAGTTGCTAGATGCGGAAATCATTTTTTCCGATTTCGGATAGTAAATTGGTTAGTCCCGTACATGTTGTTCCTATGAAGGGTGGTATGACCGTAGTAACTAATGAGAAAAATGAACTAATCCCAACTAGGACGGTTACGGGGTGGAGAATGTGTATTGACTATAGGAAATTTAATGTGGCCTCTAGGATAGATCACTTCCCTCTTCCCTTTATTGACCAAATGCTAGAAAGGTTAGCTCAACATTCACATTTTTGTTACCTTGATGGTTATAGTGAATTTTTCCAAATTCCGTTTCACCCGGATGACCAAGAGAAAACCACATTTACTTGTCCTTGGGGAACATTTGCATATAGAAGGATGTCATTTGGGTTGTGTAATGCACCCGCCACCTTTCAAAGTTGTATGATGGCTGTTTTTTCTGAATATATTGAGAATATTATGGAATTGTTTATGGATGATTTCTCGGTGTATGACTCTTCATTTGATAATTGCTTGGCTAATCTATCTTTGGTGTTGAAGAGATGTGAGGAAACTAATCTTGTATTGAATTGGGAGAAATGCCACTTCATGGTGAGTGAAGGCATAGTATTGGGACACTTGGTTTCCCACCGAGGCATTGAGGTTGATAGAGCAAAGATAGAAACGATAGAGAAGTTGACATCGCCTAACTCGGTGAAAGGGGTAAGGAGTTTCTTAGGGCATGCCGGTATTACCGGAGGTTTATAAAAGATTTCTCTAAAATTTCTAAGCCTCTCACTAACCTACTAATGAAAGATGTTGAGTTTGTTTTCTCCATAGATTGTCTTGAAGCATTTTGTAGGTTGAAGGATGCTTTGATCTCCGCCCCTATCATGCAACCTCCGGATTGGAGCTTACCATTTGAAGTAATGTGTGATGCGAGTGACGTGGTTGTTAGGTATGTTTTAGGAAAAAAGAAAGATGGGCTTACACATGCCATCTACTATGCTAGAAAGACGCTAGATGATGCCCAACTAAACTATGACATAACCGAGAAGGAGTTGCTAGCGGTAGTGTATGCCTTTGAGAAGTTCCGCTCATATCTTGTTGGGGCAAAGGTTATTGTGTACACGGATCATGTTGTGATCCGTTATCTCCTCACAAAGAAAGATGCCAAGCCTCGCCTCATTCGGTGGATTCTTCTCCTCCAAGAATTCGACTTGGAAATTCGAGACAAGAAAGGTTCCGAAAATTCAGTAGCGGACCACCTCAGTAGGCTACCACCATTGGAGATTGAAAGAGATGACATCCCGATTGATGACTCATTCCGGGATGAACAATTGCAAGTAATAGAGGAATTCTTACTTCAAGTGTCTAGAGGGAGTGAGCCATGGTATGCGGATATAGTGAATTATCTTGTGTGTGAAGAGGTGTCACCCGGTTTGTCATATGCCCAAAGGAAAAAATTTTCAAAGATGTGAGGCATTATTATTGGAGTGAGCCTCTCTTTTTCAAGAGAGGGCCGGATGGAGTCTTTAGGAGGTGCATTCCGGAGGACAAGATGGAGAGTGTGATCCGTCATTGTCATTCCTTGCCATGTGAGGCCACGCTAGCTCACACAAAACATGTGCAAAGGTATTGCAATCCGGTTTTTATTGGCCTAACTAGTTTAAGGATGTGCAGAATTTTGTAGTAGCTTATGACGCTTGCCAAAGGATGGGAAACATCTCAAGAAGGAATGAGATTCCCTTGAACAATATCCAAGAGGTTGAGGTCTTTGACGTTTGGGTTGTGGACTTCATGGGGCCATTCCCCTGTTCATGTGGCAACCTTTACATTCTATTGGCGGTGGATTATGTGTTAAGTTCGGTGGAAGCAATCACCTCTCCAACAAACGATGCCAAAGTAGTGGTGCGGTTCTTCAACCGAGTCATCTTCCCTAGGTTTGGAACACCAAGAGTAATCATAAGTGATGGAGGGAAGCATTTCACCAATAGGAATTTTAAATCACTTTTTGCTAAGTATGGGGTGACTCATAAGGTGGCCACACCTTACTATCCCCAAACTAGTAGCCAAGTGGAGATTTCCAACCGGGAGATCAAGGGGATACTTGAGAAGACGGTTTCTAGGACAAGAAAAGATTGGGCTATGAAGCTTGATGATGCCTTATGGGCTTATATAACCGCCTTCAAGACACCAATTGGCACCACTCCCTACAAGCTAGTTTATGGCAAGTCTTGCCACCTTCTGGTGGACATGGAGCATAGGGCATATTGGTTCATAAGGTGGCTGAATTTTCACCTCAAGGAAGCTGGTGAGAAGAGGTTGCTAGACATGAATGCTCTTGAGGAGATCCAGTTGGATGCTTATGAAAATGCCCGGATTTACAAAGATAGGACCAAGCGTTGGCATGACCAACGTCTAATCCCAAAGGAATTGAGTGAAGGTGACTTAGTCCTTCTCTTCAATTCAAGGCTACGACTCTTCCCCAGAAAGCTCAAGTCAAGATGGACGGGTCCTTATGTGGTGAGGAAGGTTTTCCCCCATGGAGCGGTTGAGATAGGTGGGGAGCATTGTGGAGGTTTCAAGGTGAATGGGCACCGTTTGAAGAAGTACATCCCAGAAGCTCCGGTGGATATGATTGTCCCACTTCACCTTGAGTGAAACGCTCCCGGTTTTGGTCAAGCTAATGATCTTAAAGAAACACTTAATGGGAATTGGAGCATGCTAGTGTGTTGAGTGTTTGAAGCACCTCAATTGATAAAAAGTTTGACCTCTTCTGACCCATCCGGGAATAGGAGCATGCTAGTGTGTTGTGTGTGTGAAAAGCAATTTTGGGGTATTGAAGGAAGTGTATGAATGTTATGAATGAAGTGCTGAATGTGTTGTGAAAGTGTAGAAAAAAATATAGGTTTGGGGACGTTGGTTTTGATGACGAGTAACTTGGCACCATTCACATAATCGGGTGTTTGTGTCTTGCCAAAGTCGGATTAACCGATAGTCCTATCGAGCCTTGGTATGTGTGCCCGGTGTGAGGCACCTCGGAAAAATCTCGAGGTCCGCTAATCACCAAGGTTTTGGCTTTTGTACACCAATGACATTTCCTCAAAAATAATCAAAGAAAAAAGAAGAAAAAGAAAACAAAGAAAAGAAAAAGATGGAGAAAAATTTACACTTATGGTAGAGTTGAACAAAAATGAAGTTGTGGAGTTAGTTCCTTTCCCGGATTAGCATCACATGACCTAAAAACTCCCACCTTTAACAAAGTTTCTTGGTCTCTTCTTTCCTAAGTCCTTAAGACCTCTATGCACATGTGTTTCGACTTAAGTGATTTAGATTTGATATCTTCATGATCATCTAGACATTCTCGATTTACTTTGCATATATGATTTCAAGTTCAGTGTGATTGTCTTTCCATGCATTTATTCTCTTGATACACATTTCCTCATCCTTTGCCATGAAACATAACTATGAAGGTGATCTATGACTAGAAGCACAATTGCAAAAATATTTTCCGTTTTTTCGCATTCATAACTCATGCCATCTTGTAGCTTAGGTTTGAACCTTGCTTGGGGACAAGAAAGTGGCAAGTATGGGGTATTTTGATGACATGATTTATGAAGTTAGTTTAGGCATTTATTTAGGTAGTTTTTCCCGTTATTCATGCATGGTTTGGCATTGGTTCGTGACGTTTACGCTTAATTCATCAACATTTGGGGAGCTTTTGGACTTAATCGATACATTCGAGGATCATTCCTCGTGATGGCACACATCCGGACTCTTTAAGGAGCAAGCTAGGAGAAAATGAGAGCACAAAAGACCTTATTTGTGCATGCCTTGCACCAACTCATGACTTAGTGATCCAAGGACGGCTGGACTATAAGAACCACGGCCCAGAGGCCATTTGCACGCCCGTGGAATCATTGTTTTGCCCGTGGTTTCTGCCTGGACAACCTTGACACTTGTCACACGATTTCTTTGCCCGACCTTTGCTTTTCTTGGTTGAGTGTGGACTTGGGAGAGCCTGCAGGCTGGCTGTTGGAATCTCTCTCAATCATCCATTGTTGGAGAGGAAGACTTGGAAGAAGAACAAAAACACTCTCATTTTGGGAGAAGAACAAGATCATCAAACTTAGATCTAGAGTGAGACTTTGAGTGGTTTTTAGTGATTTTTGTTGAGAAGCTTTTGGAAGTTTTGTAAGGAACTATTTGAAGTTGCATTTGAATGGTTGTAAGTCTTGTTTAAACTCATATTCAGCCAAGATTTCTTGCTTTTACTTGCTTTCATTCACCATCTAGCTATGAAACCCATGTATGCTTATATGATGATTCTAGATCTTGAGATGCATGTTATTGGCTAAGTAATTGTGATTTTAGGGTGATGAACAGAAGGTTATGGCTTGGATAATGATAAAATAGACTTGAATGTACCTTTTGATGACTTGCATGTTCAAAACCTAACCCCCGATCAAAACCACGGCTTGTTCCTCCTAAACCACGGCCGTGGTTGTGTATGATCAGCCCGTGGTTTTGCTCTGTTGTGCTTACATTGATAAACCCGTATGTTAGGATGTTAGATTGTTGAAATCCTAGTGTTTTTTAAGCCTTATCTAGCCTAGGGTGACCTAATGCTAGCAAACTAAGTGAGGGAAGAGACTTACCCGGTAATTCCCGATCTTAGATACCAAAGATGATGAACTCTAGGTAGTAGTGTGCCTCGCAAGCCGCTACTGGATTGAGTGTGCTAGGATTGTTACTTAGGACTTGCCTTACCGAGACTTAACCGGTAAGGAGAGGTTTGACCCGTAGATAGTAATCCAGTTTGTGTAGAATTCCAAACCTTAGGTTCCTAGAGACTTACCCGGTAATAGGACCTTAGGTGCGGGATTAGTGAATCTTGAGACCTACCCGGTGATTGATCCCATTAAAGAAACACCCTTTCCCAACATACCATAGCTTGTCCAAGGTTGATTAGAAGCTTGAGTCCAATGCCATAACCGGAAGTCCCAATCCCTAGAATCCGCTTTTCTTACTTGATCACATATCTTGTTCTTGTGTTATTTGTTTGTGTTGCTTGATTGATTGATAAACTTGCATGATTTGTGATCTTTGTTTGATCACCACAAAAACCCAACCAAAAAATATCATGATTTTCATTTCTTTATTTCTTTCTCTTTTCTTAGACTAGATTTGCATTATCCATGATCACTTGTTTGATTTTATTTCACCTTAGTCTTCGTGTTTGACCTCGGAGTACTATCCTTGCTACAAAACGACCCATACATTATGGGTTCGCTAGGAGTTAGGAGAATATATCGAGTTATAAATTGTAAGGCTTTTGCGTGGTACATTTCTAGCGTAACACTCATTCTTATATTTAGAATGTTAGCTAACGGTTTATACTGATGTTGTAGATGTTCCGCAGGTTCAGGATGTTGTTGAGTGATTTGGGTGGTGTGGTTAGTCGGGGTTCCCGTACATTATAGGACAGGATCGGGTTTATGTTTATGTTGTTGCTTTACCTTTTGTTTTGAACTCGGATGCGAGTCTTTTACGCTTCCCTTTGTTTAAACTTTAGGTTTTATATTGAGTTTTGGTTTCATTTGTCTGTGCCTTGTTGTAAGATCTGTTGTATTGTTGCTACTGTGAGGGTCGGGACCCATTGTGAGGTCTTAGCCTGTGACACTTCGATTTCTCAGAACTTGGGGTGTTACAATTTTATTGTATGCGAGTTTGTGGATGTGTTTGATACGCCATCTAGTCTACTATTACGAAGAGTTAGACCCAGGGATGAGACCGATTTTGAACGCACCATATCATATGGCGCTATTAGAGTTAAAGAAACAACTCGAGGAGTTAGAAGAGAAGGGCTTCATATTCCCTCGCGTTTCCCCATGGGTTGTGCTGGTACTTTTGTACGGAATGATGGATCGATGAGGTAATGCATTGATTTTCAGAAGATCAATAAGATGATAAACAAATAGGAGTAGTCTTGGCCCTACAGTGACGATCTGTTGGAATTGTTGTAGGGAGCTTTAGTGTTTTTCCGGATAGATTTGAGTTCTACATATCACCAGTTGAGAGTGGGAGAGCAAGATGTGCCCAAAATGGCATTTCGGACCCGGTATGACCACTACAAGTTCGTAGTGATGCCATTCGGGCTCACGAATGCGCCGCCACCTTTATGAAGTTGATGAACAACATCTTCATCGACTTCCGTGATTAGTTGTGGTGGTATTCATAAATGGAATCCTGGTGTACTCTCATAGCAGAGAGGAACACGCAGGATATGTGACGACAATGTTACGAGTTTTGCAGGATAGAGAGTTGTATGACAAGCTCTCTAAGTGCGGGTTTTGGATATTTGAGGTAGCCTTTTTAGGTCTTGTGGTTTCCGCCGAGGGGATCAAAGTTGGTCTGGCAAAGGTTGGGGTTGTTGTAGATGGAACGATTCTAACAAATGGCAAGGAAGTACGTAGCTTCCTTAACTTATCCGGAGATTACCTTAGATTTGTGGAAGGGTTTTTTATGATTGTCCGACCACTTACCAGTCTGTTGAGGAAGACTACTCTATTTGTATGGTCCGAGCCATGTACTCAAAGTTTTAAGGAGATGAAGAGGAGATTGACTTATGCTCTTATCTTAGCACACCCAAAGGTCACAGATAATTTTGTGGTGTAATGTGACGCTTCTAAACTTGGCTTGGGATGTGTGTTGATGCAACGACGTAGGGTAATTGCCTATGCGTATCGACAGTTAAAGACGAATGAGGAGAATAACCTGACTACTGACATTGAGTTAGCTGCACTAGTTCATGCTTTATAGATCTGGCGGCATTACTTATAGAGTTTTGTATCAGATCTTCAAGACCATAAGAATCAGAAGGATATTTTACTCAGCGGGAATTATATAACCGTCAGAGTAGGTGACTTGAACTGATCAAGGATTTTGACCTTGAGATTTTGTATCAACCAGAGAAGGTGAATGTAGTCGTCGATGCCTTTAGTATGCAAACACCTGGAGAGAAGGCGATAGAGGTTCTACCTGATCTGTTGGGGGAGATCCAACAAAAACAGGAGACCTGCCAGATGTTGAAATGGATCCAAGACAAGATGTCTCGAGGTGAGGCCCCACAATTCACCATTGGTGTTGATGGAGCAATGAGACGCCATGAGCATGTGTGTGTACCTTCTGATGGAGAATTGAGAGAGAGGGTTTTGTAGGACGCTCACACCACCCCTTACTCGTGCCCCTAGGTGCCAGTAAGATGTATCAAGATGTGAGGCACTTTGGTGGGGCAGGCCGAAGCCCGACGTGGCCCAGTTGGTGGCCCAGTGTGCGACTTGTCAACAGGTCAAGATAGAGCATTGTAGACCTGGAGGAGAGCTTCATCCACTGCTAGTACCGTAGTGGAAGTGGGAGGATATCTCCATGAATTTTGTTACCAGCTTGAGGTCGAGCAGGAGTTTTGATGCCATTTGGGTTTTAATTGATAGACTAGCAAAGACGGCATGCCTCATCCCTATTCGGGAAACGTGGCCGGTGAGTCGGTTAGATGAGAAGTTCACTAGACTGATAGTGAGACTCCATGGAGTACCGAGGACCATTGTGTCTGATCGAGATGGATGATTTACCTCTCGGTTTTGGTAGCAGGTGCATACTGCCTTGGGTATGAGCCTTAACTTTACAACGGCTTATTATCCTCAGTCAGATGGTTAGTCAGAGCGGACCATTCAGACGTTAGAGGATATGTTGAGAGCTTGCGTGCTAGATTGGGGACAAGTGTGCTCAGACCACCATTTGTGGTTAAGACCGTAAAGCGACAATTGACTTATGTTAGTCAGGGTGAATTTATATGAATTGTTGTATGAAAGAGGTGTTAGATACCCCTATGATGCAATGAGTCAAATAGTACTAATAGTGTAAACCTGGAAAGGTACAAGATGATGTGATCCAAGAGCAGATATTGATAGTGTAGAGCCACCAATAGTTGTATGTGGTTAAGAGGCGTCGGCCTCTAAGAGTTCTGAGTAAGCACTCATGCCTGGATGAAAATGACATTCATGTGAGGCGTCGGAGCTTCAACATTAAAGGGAATGGAATCCCTGATACGCCGTATTGTGTGTGGTTCTGAAGCAAGTTGAAGTGATGGTATACCAACTTGTGTTGCCACCAAATTAGAGGGTATTTACCCGTTTTCATGTGTCTCAGCTTGAGGAGTATACACCCGATCCGAGGCACATTATCAATTATAAGGATTTAGTGGTTGAACCGGACCACATGTTTGTTGAGCATCCAATAGAGGTCCTAGAGCACGTATTAGGCGTTTACGCTCGAAGGACGTTCCGATGACTAAGATTCAGTGATTTTGATAGTTGACCAATAAGGCCATATGGGAGATTGAGGGTAGTATCCGGTAAAACTACCCAGAGCTTTATGCAGGAAAAACTGCATTTATGGGATTGACGAGAAAGAGTTTTAGTAGTTCTTGAGGGACTAATGTGCTTATCTGACTATGTGATTTGATATGTGTTATTATTGTTGTGCTAGATTGTGATGTGTGATCTTAGTAGATCTTGTTGTGCTAGCACGGATCGTAATTATAGTGGGAGATGGTTCTACCTCTATGCTATTGAGATGTGATTGTAGTCTAGCTAGAGATGGTTCTACCTTCATTTTATAGAGCGAAATTAGGATAGTTGGAGATGATTTTACCTCCATGATTTGAGTTGTAATATTTTGATTTTGCTGGAGATGTTCTTCCTCCATGCTATCGTTGTGATTATAGTTGTTGGAGATGTTCTTCCTCCATGCTATCGTTGTGATTATAGTTGCTAGAGATGTTCTTCCTCATTGATATTGTTGTGATAGTTGCTGGAGATGTTCTTCCTCCATGCTTTTGAGTTATGATTTTGGTTTGCCGGAGATGTTTTACCTCCGTGTCTTTGTGATGGGTTTAGATTTTCCAGAGATGTTCTACCTCCGTGCCTTAGGGATGAGTTTAGGATTATTTGAGATGTTATGCCTCCACGTGAGTGAGTGTTTATACCTCGGCATATAGTACCGAGAGGATTTAGGTTTGTCTAAAGTTTCGGGACGTAACTTTATCTTAAAGGGTGTGATGTAAGAGCTAGGATTTTCGAATCCTAATTAATGATTATTAATGTTGATTAACTTAATTATCGATAGTTATTAAAACATAACTCATGAAGAGTGCGTAAGTGATGAGTATGAGTCCCACCGTTATGTTCCTGGCATAATTTTGTACTTATAGGAAATTTTTCACTTTTTCCCCGGGTAATTATTTTTACCCTCCGGTGTTATTTGAAGCATTTGACAGCTTCAATTAATAAGAATGGAGGTTAGAGAAATGATCAGGACATCGGACATGTCCTAGATATGAAATAACATGGAAAGGCAAAACGACCAAAAGAGTTGTTATTTTGTTTTTTAGCGGCTAAGAAAGACGACTTAGGAATACCCATTTTCCGAGGCAGTTGTGGAATAATTATCCCTAGAATATTCCATATTTATTTTTCCAATTTCGAGAAGTTTGGAGAAGGAGGTTCAACCCGCCTTTGGATCGGAGAAAGAATAATTATCGACTTCGCTAAAAGATAATTATCGTCTTCGCTATACATAGCGGAAATATATCATTCTCGCCTCTGGGTACTCATGCCCAAACCCAAGGGAATCAAAGATAGTCCAAAGTGGTTAAGGTTGTGACATTCGAAGCCGAAGTAGAGGGTGTTCAGTCTCACTACTACCTAGAAAAAGTAAGCCAAGGCTAGTTTAAAGCAAATATTTAACTTTGGATCAAAGCAAAAGCAAAAGACCTACGAAAGAGGAAACCACGGTCGGTCTTGATGAACCACGGCCGTGGAATTCAAGAACAAGCCGTGGAAAGCCTCGACGATGAGGTTTCTCGCAACTCTCAGGGTCCAATCTGTTTTGGTTCAATCTATCATCATCTATGCCACAACTATCAACCCTTCACCTTAGAATCGCTTAGGGTTTTCAGCCAACAACCATCATCATCAAATCAATAATCAAATTTAAAAGAGAAAAAGGGTAAAACTTCAAAAACTTTATAATATCCGAACAATCAATCTCAAAGATAATCAAAGCGTTTTTGTGTTCTAATGAAAGTAGAATCAAAGAACAGAAAATCTCACAAAAATCTTTAGGAACAATGAAGAACGGGATGTCAATCCGTCTTCAAAAGGAATCCAAAGATCTTCTTCAAATACGCAATCTCAAAAATGCGTCCTTCTCCGAATCTTCCTTGTACGCAATAAAATCTTCCAAGAATCTCCTAAGCTATGCTCTCGAAATACCCTAGATGCAAGCCGTCCAGATTTCTTCTTTCTCCAGCCTTCTTATAGGGAAAAAAGGGTTACGAAAGCCCAATAACCGCTGTTGACGTGGCAATTATGACACGTGGCAACCGTTAGAGAAATCACGGCCAAGTACAAATTTCCACGGGCGTAGAATGGGTCGTGGAACCTTTTTGTTGCTCCTGACCTTGTTTTCCACGACCTCAGTGCCTAAGCCACGGTCGTGGTTCTATTTGTTTAGCCGTGGAAACTCCAACTCCTTTGTAAAAGCCTTTGTTTCGTAAAAATCTCTAATCATGCTCCTTCCTTAGCTCCTCCAATGCATCTTCTCGATATCTAGCATGGTTAAATACTCCTACTCACTCCATATATGCTTAAATCCAAGCCTTCATTCACCTAAAAACACAAGAAAGCTTGTGAAGATCTCTATATCGACAAAATAGGTGAATGTGCTCATAAATGCTTCAAACTCGTATCCATGTACACAATAAAAGGGGAAAAACAACCAAAGCAAGTGCCTAAAATATGGTCATATTTCATGCTATCAAAATACCCCATACTTCTCTCTTGCTTGTCCCCAAGCAAGGTTTTCAAAAGCTTAGAACATAAGGTAGAATGAAATATGAAAGCAAAACAAGGTAAAAACAATATTTTTGGTATTGTGCTTCTAATCAATAGATCACCCTCAAATCTTTCTTCATGTCTCCTTGAGAACTTCCATGTACATAACTCAAATTATATAAAGCAAAGGAAACATCATATATTGCATAAACTTCAAGACAAACATCATAACCTTAAGAAATGTAGAAATCAATCATGTGAAATTCCAATTTAGATCACCAAGTCAAACAACATTCCAAAGATCTTAAGGACTTTCAAGCAAAGGTCAAGAAACGTGAATAGGTGGGAAACTCATAAGGGAATGTGGTGCCAAATCCGGGAAAAAGGAACAACACAAACTCTTTTCTTTCACATATCGAACCAACCACCATTTGAGAGTTTTGCTTTACCTTTTCACCATAAAATTCTTTTTCGAATTTACTTTTTGGAAAAATGGACAACGGTGCACAATAACCGATGCCTAGGAGATTGGCGTTTCTCAATTTTGAGATGCCTCAAACCCTTGATGCACCTACCAAAATCCGTTAGGAATATCGCTCAATCCGACTTTGGCAAGACACAAACACCCGGCTATGTGAATGGTGCCGAGTTACTCATCATCATGATTGACTTCCCCAAACCTATTTTTCTATACTTTGAATGCACAAATTTTCTTTCATGGCTCTCCCACATCAAACATGCCAAAATCAACTCTTCCTAATTCCCGGATAGGTAAAGGAGGCAACAATTTCTTTGAGGGGCTAGATGAACAAAGAAGAAGCAAGAAAAACGATGTGCCTTAATTATTTCATAAAGAAGTGTAAGAACTTATATTGTGATTTCACCTTCATTTCTCAACATGATTTAAACATAAAACTTTCAGATTATGAAACTTGCAAGAAAGATCAAACAACATATTCAATTTCTTCACAATTCACAATTCAATTCAAGCATATAAGAGTAATCAAAAAGTCAATCCACAAGTAAATTCATCATAGAGTTCATCTCCAATCCTAGAAGCACAATAATTTTCAAAATTTTTCAAATTTTTATGGGCTTTTCAAAGCTTTTTAATGCAATGCAATAAAGAAACGTGTGACAATAAAAGAAAGATGCAAGTGTTCATGGAATAAAGTGAAGCAAGTGTATCAAGTTATTACATCAAACGAGAGTCACACCCCACCCCATACTTAACATACACATTGTCTTCAATGTTAGAAAAATAAAGAAAAGAAAAAGAAAAAGGAAACTCACTAAGGCGGTGGAGTAGCTCAAACGAAGCGGTATCTCATTAATCACATAGGAGGCGGTGGTGGGTAAGGGTAGAAGTTGGGGTCGAATGGACGCCCAAACTGCTGGCGGTAGACATCACGGAGGATCCTAGCATTCTCCTTGCGCTCATCATCATGTTCATTGAAGCGAGTGTTTAGGTTTTCCATCCTTCTACTAAGATCGATCGCCCATCCTAGTTGCTGGGTCATCCAAGCAGAAGGTTGTTGCATCAACTCCGGCGGCTGTTGTGTCCAAGTTGGGGGAGCACCCATCCAAGAAGGAGGAGCACCCATCCAGTCCGGTGGGCCGTCCATCCATGAAGGACGCTCACTAACGCTAGCACGGCATGAGGAAGAAGAGACGGAAGGCCGCTGATGATATGTGGACCTCCTAGCTGGCTCCTGAAAGACTGTTGGCTGCTCTAGGAATGCTCCAAAGTCCTGCTCACCACCTCCAACATTTGGAAACTTGTCTCCACCCATCTCCTCGTCGCCATCATCATCAGTTGCAGCGGGTACCTCATCAGGAATGTAAGGTGGAGCTCCTAACCTGTTTGCATGCATAGGAACAAAAGTAGCCTTCAAGTTCTGCCGACTAAGTCTAAGACAATAGTAGGCGATCCATGGAATGCCTCTACAACCTTTATCTTCCCAAGGCATAGATGCAGTAGGTGGACCTCGGTGGCGGGGAATCAGGAGTCCCCTAGTCATAACTCCATGAAGCCCTAAAGGCCTCGTAGTAGCTGCCCTCTCACAAGCTGAATAATCGATCCCTAGCTGTTTTGCAATGTGTATTACCATCCCTTCATAGCCAATGTTCCCTGCTGATTTGTTCTTTCCCTTACTAAGAGTGGAGACGAGCATGGTAGCATAATCCGGAGAGTGACCGGCAATCATACAATACAAAATGAAAAGCTCATCAGCCTTGAGCTTCTGGGGAGTCTCGGTCCTCGGAAATAGTCACTCAGAGAGGATCCTATGGGCTATCTTAAGGGCAAGGTGGTAGATGAGCTTGGCCTTTGAGTCGGCCGGTTGCTAACGGTCCTCATGACCTACAATCATAGCAATAGAAAAGTTATAATTGCACAATAGAAAAGTTATAATTGCGCTCCATCAACCGGAAAGACATTGTTCGGTTAACGGCGCTATGCTCGAAGGAAGTAATAAACTCCCTCATAATCTCCTCGTAAGCGTCTTCTCTAATGCAAGAAAACACAATCAAACTAGCTCTATCCAACAACCATGTCAAATCCTCAACCACATTCAGCTCCTGGAGTTCCTCCATAACAATGTACCTAGGAGCTATCACCTTGCGTTTATGGATTTTCTCTATAGCTCCAATATAAATCTCATGGATTGTAGGGACTCTAGGGGTTGGTGGGACTATGGGAGGGGGTTGGGAAGAGGATCCAACACCCTTTTGCTTCTTGTTCCTATTTGATTTTCTAGTTCCAAACATTTTCTCACAAAAATTCAAAAACCACAGCCTGTTCTTCAAATTCCACGGCCGTGGAATGGTACGACAGCCCGTGGAATTGCTCGAATTCACCCAAAAACTCAGCAAATCAACAACAAACTCAACAACAGCAGTCCTATACTACTTCTAAGTTCAATTTTGTTCAGTTCTCCTAAAAATCTTTAAGAAAAACGAGTGAAATCAACCAAGGAGAAGATAGAGAGAAAACCTAGGGTTTGGATTTGAGAAAATCCAAATTCACTTCCGATCGTTGATTTTTCGTACAGCTTGTTGCTGTAATCCTTTGTAGAATCTGATTTGTTTCAAAATAGGCTAAAGAATCGCTCAAAACGGTTACTGAATGAAGAAGCATGGTAGTGAGGGTTGTTCCGGCGTGGTTTTGGGCGTGGATAGTGTGAGAGTTGTGAGAAATGTGTGAAGAAGAAGAACTTATATAGGGCCGTAAAAATCTTGAAAACCACGGCCTATCGGGGTGTTCCACGGCCGTGGTTTTGTACGGACACCCGTGGTTTCTGGCTCTTTTATTTTAATTAGCTACGACATGCTTTTCCACGGTTCAATTTAGCAAACCACGGCCGTGGTTTTGCCTCTTTGACCGTGGAATCCTCTGTTCTAGCTAAAATTCCAAGTTTCATCATTTTTTTGGCTTTCTTCACTTCTTTTGCCTGTTTCTTATCACTGACATCCAAAGACACAAACATACCGGAAGGTATCGACGAAAAACAAAGAAAAGCAACTAAACCAGCTAATCTAGGAAACAAAACGAAAACAAAAGCAAGAATGCAATACCTTGGGTTGCCTCCCAAGAAGCGCTTTGTTTTAGGTCCGTAGCTATACCATTCCTTAGTGTTTAGGTGAGGACAATCGGAGCGATTTCCTCATTTAGGAGTTCCAGTGAGTACTTCTTGAGTCGTTGGCCATTCACCTTGAAACTTCCGCACTTCTCACCCCATACTTCAACTGCACCATGGGGAAAAACGTGTTTAATTACATAAGGTCTTGTCCAACAAGATTTAAGCTTACCGGGAAAGAGTCAAAGTCTAGAATTGAAGAGAAGGACAAGGTCTCCTTCTTTGAGATCCTTTGGAATGATATGCTTATCATGCCAACGCTTCGCTCTTTCTTTGTTGATCTTGGCATTCTCATAGGCGTTCAAGCGGAGTTCCTCTAGCTCGTTAAGATCCAAGAGATGCTTCTCTCCCGCTTCCTTCATGCTAAAGTTCAACCACTTTACAGCCCAATATGCCTTATGTTCCAGCTCCACCGGAAGATGACAAGACTTTCCATACACAAGATTGTATGGTGTTGTACCGAAGGGAGTCTTGTATGCCATTCTATACGCCCATAACCCATCATCCAGCTTTAATGATCAATCTTTCCTCGACTTTGACACCGTCTTCTCAAGGATTTCTTTGATTTCCCTATTTGAAATCTCAACTTGTCCACTTGTTTGCGGATGGTAGGGTGTGGCGATCTTGTGAGTCACCCCATACTTAGCTAGTAGAGCTTCAAATCGTCGGGCGATGAAGTGTGACCTCCGTCACTAATAATGGTTCGTGGTGTCCCAAACCTTGGGAAAATAGTTCTATTAAAGAACTTAACAACCACCATCGCATCGTTAGTTGGAGAGGCAACAACTTCGACCCATCTTGAAACATAGTCTACAGCTAGAAGTATGTATTGGTTTCCACAAGATGATGGGAATGGTCCTATGAAGTCAACTCCCCAAACGTCAAAGATATCCACCTCTTGAATATTGTTGAGAGGCATCTCGTTCCTTTTAGAAATATTTCTTGTTCTTTGACATGCATCGCAACAAGCAACAAAGGTTTGCACATCCTTAAATAAAATAGGCCAAAAGAATCCACATTGCAATACCTTAGCGCTAGTTTGATGAGAACTGGCGTGTCCTCCACAAGGAAGTGAATCGAAATGACGAATGACACTTTTCATTTCGTATTCCGGCACACATCTTCTAATGATTCTATCAGGACCTCTCTTGAAGAGTAGAGGCTCATTCCAATGGTACTGGCGGACATCCCTAACGAACTTCTTTCTATGTGTGTAGGATAGTTCGGGAGGTATTTCCTCACAAACCAAATAATTCACAAAATCAGCAAACCAAGGTTCGTTACCTCTAGAAATAAGATCGATGCGCTCTTCCATTATATGCAATTTTTCGTCCGGGAAAGAGTCATCAATAGGCAAGTCGTCACTAGTAGCATATGGTAGACGACTCAAATGATCCGCAACAGAATTCTCGGATCCCTTCTTGTCACGCATCTCAAGATCGAACTCTTGGAGGAGGAGAATCCACCTAATCAACCTTGGTTTTGCGTCTTTCTTGGCAAGCAAACACCGAATTGTTGAATGATCCGTGTATACTATCACCTTCGCTCCTACAAGATAAGAACGAAACTTTTCAAAAGCATAAACAAAAGCAAGAAATTCATTTTCCGTTGTAGCATAATTGAGTTGTGCTTCATCTAGCGTCTTGCTAGCATAATAGATGGCATGAGTTCGTCCATCCTTCTTTTGTCCAAGCACCGCTCCTACATCTACGTCACTTGCATCACTCATGATCTCAAAGGGGAGATTCCAATCCGGAGGTTGAATAATGGGGGCTGAGATTAGAGCTTCCCGAATCCTGTAAAAGGCATCCAAGCATGCTTTCAAAATTCGAAAACAACATCCTTCATCAATAGATTAGTTAGCGGTTTAGATATTTTCGAAAACTCTTTTATGAATCTTCTATAGAATCCAACATGTCCTAGAAAACTTCTAATCCCCTTCACCGAAGATGGAGGAGGAAGTTTTTCTATTGTTTTAATCTCAGCCTTATCAACCTCAATCCCTCTATTAATAAACAAGTGTCCTAAAACAATGCCTTCCTTAACCATAAAGTGACACGTTTCCCAGCTCAGAACTAGGTTCGTGCCTTCACACCTTTGCAAAACAAGATCAAGGTTAGCAAGACAATTATCAAATGAGGAACCGTAAACAGAAAAATCATCCATAAAAACCTCCATGATTTCCTCAATGTATTCCGAGAAGATGGCCATCAAGCACCTTTGAAAGGTGGCTGGAGCGTTGTGAAGAACTGATAGGTGAAATATATAAGGTAAAAGATACTCTAGAAGGGGGGGTGAATAGAGTATGAAAACCTTTCTCAAACCAAATCTCAACGCCTTGAAACTCCTTTCAAGGGCCTTGATGTCGATCTGTGATCTTTGTGAAACTTTGATTTCAAGGGCTTTGAAACTACTTTCAAGGGCCTTGACTTCTTGCTCTTGCAAAACAAAGTAAGTCACAGTAAAGTATGTATGGTGCGGAATTGAAAAGATCGACACGAAGATATGTTTATGAAGTTCGGCTCTAAATAGCCTACTCTCCGTCCCAGGGTATAGCCTTATCATCTAACTATCTATTATCAGCTTCAAAGAGCCCTAGATACAAACTAGAAGAAATTCCCTTCTTCTCTCACTATAGCCAATGCTACGATCTAGCTCTAACTCTCAACCTAGCTATAATAGCCTAGTTACTTCGCAGAGTAACACACATTTTAATATAACACTATTTAGATCTTACAATGAAGCTCTTGTGTTTTCTCTCTCTAAGGGGATATAGCTTTTGCGTAAAAGAGAGAAAGAAAAAACAATGAATGAAGATGCTTAGGTTGCTTGAAGACGTAAAGATGTTTTCCTGTGTAAGCTTGTGTATTTGTCTTCTTCGACCATCATCTTCATTTATACTCTTCTATGGAGAGGTCTTCTAGCCGTTGTAGAGATGAACGTTTGAAGATGAATCTTCTTCTCCATGAAAATCGTTTCTTGTTTTGAGATAAGGTAGACGTTGCAAATCTTCAGCTCTTGAGAACACGTCGAGTCCTTAGCTCCTTGATCTTCTCGTCTTCTGTTGAATCGAGAGAGAAGATATTTTGCCGCTCTTTGTTTTTAGAAAATCTTCTGAAAAGATTCTCTAATCTTGGGTTGAGATCTTTCTTCTATTGATGAGATCTTTCTGTTAAGAAAAATCTTTCTGGAAAATCTTCAGCTCATTTGAATCCTTGTTTCGTGCATCTATAACTCCAAGGCCTTTGAGATCGTCCCTTTGTAAATGCTATCTTCCTTGTCCTTGAGTTATACTTCAAGGCCCTTGAAATCTATATCAAGGCCCTTGACATTTTGATAAAACCTGCACTGAATTCAAACCAACCAAACATCTAGAGCATATAATCAATACATTGTTAGTGTATCCAACTACCACATTTGTGTTAAGTCTTCCATCATCAACACCTGTAAAACATTTTAATCAAGGTGGAATTTTCACATTGCAAAGTCTGAATGGCATCCTCCTATAGGCAAACGTACCCCATGGGCACGTGAATGTGGTCTTCTCTTAATCGTCCGGATGAATCGGAATCTGAAAGAAATCACTATAACCGTCAAGATAGCAAAAATAGGAGTGTTGTGCTAACCTTTCAAGCATTTGATCAATGAATGGCAGCGGGAAGTGATCCTTCCTAGTTGCATTGTTGAGCTTGCAATAAACAATGCACATCCTCCATCCTGTAACGGTTCTTGTTGGAATGAGTTCGTTGTTTTGGTTAGCTACAATGGTCTTTCCTCCCTTCTTAGGGACAACTTGAACGGGAATCACCCACTTGCTATCGGAGATAGGGTAAATGATACTTGCATCAAGTAATTTAAGGATCTCCTTCTTCACAACCTCTTTCATGATCGGATTTAACCGTCTTTGAGGTTGGCGTGAAGGCTTATAATCCTCTTCCATTAGTATCTTGTGCATATATAAAGATGGTTTGATTCCTACAGGATCTTCTATGGTGTAACCTAGAGCTTTCCTATGTTTCCTCAAAACAATCATAATCTTTTCATGTTCATCTTCACTCAAATCGGAACTAACAATAACGGGAAACATAGAGTTAGTTCCCATAAATGCATACCTAAGATGTGTGGGAAGTGGCTTCAATTCTAAGGTTGTTGATGCCTTTGGAGTGTCATGAGGGTTGTCCGGTGTTTCCTTGGAAGTCTCCAAGGGTGTGGAAGTGTTGGAAGAAGAATCATGAGTGTTTGTAGAAAGAACGGAGTCATCTTTAGCATTTTCCAGAATCACGGCCCCACTGTTACTTCCACGGCCGTGGTTTGTGTCTTGGGGGCCGTGGAAAGTGGTTTGAATTAAATCTTTGCTCTCGACATAACTTTCCACGGGTGGTATAGGTGAAACCACGCCCGTCGAAAAGCACGACTAGCTGTGATTTTTGACGTTTTCGGAGCCATCATACAATTTTTCGAATTCGTCAACTTGCACTTCTTTTAGCTCTTCCAAAGCATCAACCTCAGCATTACAATCCTCTTCTTCTCCTCTTTCCATGATGCTCATGGTTATGACCTTTTGCAACGGATCTTTGAACAAGATCAAACTTACTTCTTCCCTAGATACCTCTTCATCATAGATGTTGAACATGTCCTCTCCTAGTGCTGGTTCTTTTGTCAAATACGAGAGGACAAATTCAACCTTCTCTTCTCCAATATCGAAGGCTAATCTAGCGTTCTTGCAATCAACCATACAGCTGGAAGTTGCACGAAAAGGTCTCCCGAGTATGATCGGGACCGGACAATCTGCAAGAATATCAAGCACAACAAAGTCTATAGGGATATAGAATCTACCGAGCTTAACCGGGACGTCTTCAATGATTCCTACGGGTCGAGTAATGGATTGATCCACCATATACAATGTCATCTTTACCGGTTTAGGTTCACCTAAACCGACCTTCCTACACAAGGCAAGTGGAATAATGCTCACACTTGCTCCCAAGTCACAAAGTGCATCGTATGTGACCTCTCCAATTCCTATTGGTATGCAAAATGACCCCGGATCTCTCAGTTTTTGGGGCATCTTTTCTGTCATCGTTTTGATGAGCTCCGAAGATTCCGAACTCATCTTGACTTCTGAAAAGTCTTCCAGCGTCCTCTTGTTAGAGAGGATCTCTTTCAAGAACTTCCCATAGGCGGGCATACCTAAAATCGCATTTTTACTTGTCTAGACGTGCTCTTGCTCAAGATTGCGGGAATGGTAAGAGAGGTTTATAAGCTGGAGGAGGAACATAGACATCTTCCTTCTCCTTTCCCTTGTTGTTCGCTCCAAAAGGTGTGTGCAAGCTTTAATTTTTATAACCCAAGAAGTATGCTTAAACAATATGCGAACCCGCAGTGTACATATCAATTGTAATAAAAGCAAATATTCTAGGGGTCGATCACAGGGACTATGGTGAAACAAAGCACGAAAATCAGGTTGTCAAATAACTAATGACCTGAATTAAAACAATCAAAGATGATATAAAAGTCAGATAAAGGGAATGCGGATTCTAGGGATTAAAGCATCTAGTTGTGGTTCCAACTCAAGATCTCAAAGGATAACGCGGACAAAGCTGAGGTTTGCAAAGGGAAGGTGTTTTAAGGTGGGAATAGATCACCGGGTAAGTCTCACAACTCACTATCCCAAACCAAAGATCCTTTTACTGGGTAAGTCTCAAGGTACTAAGGAAAGGTACTATAAATGCAAACCAACACACCACCCAAGGGAATAGAATCAACCTTTACCGGGTAAGTCTCAGGATAACTCACAAAGATGGGATGAAGGCACACTCAAACCCCCATAAAGGATAAACCTTTATTACCTACACTCATGATCTTAGGTAAACAAACAAAGGAATCACCGGGTAAGTCTCATCCTAGGCTTATATTGAACCAGGAAAGGTATAATAAGAATATGATTTGGCAAACAGAAACTATTAACTCAGATAAGGTTCAGGAAAGGTTCACCTCGTTCAGTTATTGATGCGTCCTTGGACACGTCAATGAAGTATTCCGGATCTAGATCAAGCTGAAGCTCAACTACTCCTTAGTTGAAGTGCGAATGCAATTGAAGATGGGTTGCGGAAGCTTAGAGATGGAGGCGGAAGTTGTATGATTGAGTCGATCTAGATTGATCGATCAAACCTTGAAGTGGGTCAGTTGAGTTGGTTCTTGAAGAACCCTCGAAGGTGGTTGAGTTTGGATCGAAGATCCAAAAGAAGAACTTTGAGAGGATTGGAAGAGGGATTGATGCTCAAGTAAGTTGGAGGAAAATACTTCTCTTTACTTAATCAAATTGAACATGCTTTACAAATGAGCCAAGCATCACCTTATATAGTGGATAAAGGCTATACAAAGAGTCGGAAATTAAATGACGGAAATAAAGTCGGAATTTAAGTTCCGGAAATGAAACACCTAAAAATATGAAAGGTTGAGAATTTAAGTTCGGAATTAAGTTTCCGAATTAAATTCCGAAACCAAAAGTCTAATCTTAAATTCGGAAAATTAATACCCGGAAATAAAGTCCCGGAAATTAATATTCCGAAAATAAAAAGACTTATTATTACAAAACGCTAAATTATGGAAAATGCGGAAAATGCGCCGGAACGGTGCCGGCTTGACAAGCTTCAAGTCATAGTGGCGTAGAGACACGGTTTGCAACCAATGGGTCCGTGACAAGCAATGGTGCGGCTAATGATGGAGCCGGTAGCTTGAGCGATTGCTTTAGCACGGGAACGGGTGAGCGGTCCATCGGAACGAACCCGAAGTGCCTCGTCTTCCTCGTCTTGGGACATAGGGGTCAAGGGCGCATCAGTCCCCCCATCTTGGATGTGAAACGTCCCCGTTTCACCTTCGTCAAATAGGGGCTCAATGTATGGTGCAAGGTCCTTGACATTGAACGTCGGGTGCACGCCATAGTCGTCCGGAAGCTCCAACTTGTAAGCATTCGGGCCATGGCGGGATAAGATGCGGAATGGTCCATCACCGCGGTCCGAGAGCTTGCCTTTGCAGCGGGATGGAAAACGCTCCTTCCTTAAGTGGAGCCAAACAAGATCACCAGGCTCGAATGACATTGGACGGCGCCCTTTGTTGCGTTGTGTGGCAAGTTGATCGGCACGCCGTTGGAGTTGTGTCCTAGTCCGCTCATGAAGCTCAATGATGTGAGCGGCACGACTTGCTCCGGTGATGTGTTCTCCGTCTTTTAGTGGACGCGGAGTGAAGTCCATCGGGGTGTGTGGATTAAGGCCGTAGACAACTTCAAAGGGTGAAAGCTTTGTTTCCGAGTGTCGAGACCTGTTATAAGAAAACTCCACAATAGAAAGTAAGTCCTCCCACTTGCGTGGGTTGTTCCTAAGGGTCGCTCTAAGTAGAGCGCCTAGAGTCCGATTGGTCACCTCCGTTTGACCATCGGTTTGGGGAAGATAGCTACTTGAAAACAACAAGTTGGTTCCAAGTTTCCCCCATAAGGTTCTCCAAAAATGGCTCACAAACTTTACGTCCCGATCACTAAGGATGGAACGCGGTATTCCATGTAAGCGCACAACATTGTCAAAGAAAAGGGTAGCTACTTCACTAGCATTTTGTGTGCTCTTACATGCAATAAAATGTGCCATTTTCGAGAAACGATCGACTACCACATAAATGGAGTCTTTGCCTCGTTTTGACATGGGTAGGCCAACCACAAAGTCCATAGAAAGATCCTCCCAAGGTCCCATTGGTATAGGCAAAGGAGAATACAATCCATCCGGACCTTGGCGCGATTTTGCATGGTGACATGTGATGCAACTTGTGCAAAACCGTGTCACATGCTTGCGCATGCGGGGCCAAAAGAAGTGCTCTTGTAGAGCGGCGAGAGTCTTGGTAGCACCGAAGTGACCACGACCCTCATGGGCCTCCTTTATCAACAAATGACGAATACTCGAGCGCGGGATACAAAGTTTGCCCGCACGGAATAAGTAGCCATCGTTAATAAAGAAAGACTCATGCTCTCGGAGGTCAAGGCATTGAGCAAATATATCCTTGAAGTCAAGATCCGTGGCATATAACTCTTTGATAAGAGCAAAGCCATGGATCTTGGCGTCCATATGCACAAGAAGGATATATCGGCGAGAAAGGGCGTCAGCTACCACATTCTCTTTACCTTTCTTATGTCGAATGACATAAGGAAAGGTCTCAAGAAACTCTACCCAACTCGCATGGCGCCGACTCAAGGTAGTTTGACCCTTGAGATACGAAAGAGCCGCATGATCCGAATGAATCACGAACTCCTTCGGCCATAAGTAATGTTGCCATGTTTTAAGACAATGAACTAAAGCATATAGTTCCTTGTCATAAGTTGGGTAGTTGAGTGATGGACCGGAAAGTTTTTCGCTAAAATAAGCAATGGGTCGATTCTCTTATAGGAGAACCCCCCCCAATGCCTACATTAGATGCGTCACACTCCACCTCGAAGGTTTTCGAAAAGTTTGGGAGTTGGAGTAGTGGCGCATTACAAAGACGGTCTTTGAGCGACTCAAACGCTCGAGCATGGGTGTCACGCCACTCAAACGTGACACCTTTATTAGTAAGCTCATGTAGCGGTGCCGCTATCGAGCTAAAGTCCTTGACAAAGCGTCGATAGAAACTCGCTAAGCCGAGAAAGGCTCGAACCATGGTGGCCATGGTAGGAGTAGGCCACTCCCGAATGGCGCGAACTTTTGATTCGTCCACTCGTATTCCGTCCTTAGACACGACATAGCCAAGAAAAATTGTGGTGTCCGAGCAAAAGACACATTTCTCCAAATTGACATATAATTGCTCTTGTCTAAGGCACTCGAGCACTTGGCGAAGGTGCTCGATGTGGGCATCTAAAGACTTGCTAAAGACTAAAATATCATCGAAATAGACAACAACGAAAATACCCAAAAATTTGCGCAAGACGTGATTCATGAGGCGCATGAAGGTGGATGGTGCGTTGGAGAGGCCAAATGGCATGACAAGCCACTCGTAGAGGCCATGCTTCGTCTTGAAAGCCGTCTTCCATTCATCACCTTCGGCCATGCGGATTTGATGGTATCCGCTCCGGAGATCGATCTTTGAGAAGATAGTGGCGCCATGGAGCTCGTCCAACATATCATCAAGGCGCGGGATCGGATGACGATACTTGACGGTGATTTGATTAATGGCTCGGCAATCTACACACATCCGCCAAGATCCGTCTTTCTTGGGCACAAGTATGACCGACACGGCACATGGAGACAAGGACTCACGGACATAGCCCCGGTCTAGGAGCTCTTGGACTTGGCGTTGTAGCTCCTTGGTCTCTTCCGGACTTGCACGGTAAGCGGCACGGTTGGGAAAAGAGGCGCCGGGCACCAAATCGATTTGGTGCTCAATTCCTCGGATTGGTGGCAAGCCGGGTGGTAGTTTGTCGGTCAAGATATCCTGAAATTCGGACAACAACAAGGACACCTCGTGTGGCACATTACTAGGGTCATGGGAAATAGATAAACAAAAAGGGACAAGTAAGAAACAAGGAAACTTACCTTCCATGACCGGTGTCAAGTCATGTCGTCGGGCCAACAGAATTCGGGGCTCACATCGCCCTTGAATGGTAGGAACCGGCGGTGCATGTGTCGGGACAAAGCTCTTACTACCTCTTGCTTCGGTAGTGTTACCCTTATGGCCGGAATTACGGGAACTGGAAGTAGGAACATCCACAATATCGGGAGAATGACGAGAAGGGTCCGATGTGGCCGGCGGTGTAGTAGTGTCATCGATCACTTGTTGCCTCTTTCGTTCTGCATAGTCAACTAAAATTTCCTGTGGAGTCATAGGCAAAAGTGTGATCCGTTTTCCATTGTATTGGAACATGTAACGGTTGAGATAACCATCATGAAAAGTTTTACGGTCAAATTGCCATGGTCGTCCCAACAATACATGTGTGGCGTCCATTTTGATAACATCACAAAGGACCTTATCAACATAGGCGCCAATAGAAAACGTCACCCACGCTTGTTGTGTGACGGTGTCACTTGCCTTATCGGAAATCCATTGGAGTCCGTAAGGTTGTGGGTGGGGGGTTGTAGGCAACTTAAAGTGTTTCACCACTTTTTCGTTGATAATATTACAACACGAACCGCCATCGATGATAAGAGAGAGACTAGTGTCATTGATCAAGCAACGAGAGTGGAAGAGATTCTCGCGTTGGTCAATAGGGAGATGCTCTTTTATAGCAAGAATGCGACGAGAGACAAGAGCAAACTTACCTGGTTGTGCCGGACCGCAAGCAAGTTGGTCGTCACATGGCTCCATGCCATAGTATGGGTCGGCATCTTGGTCATCTTCCAAGAGGATATCACCATTATAATCCTCTTCGCCATCGTCATATGATGGGTTGGCAAACATCACCCGCTTGGTGTTCGGGCAATCACGTTGGACATGACCAAACCCGCTACATTTGAAACACACGGGTTCTCTTGGGCGGGCCACCGTTTGAGATCCTTGTTGGGGTCGGCCCGGAGGCGTTTGTGGTGGAGCAACGGTGCCACGGTATGGTGGTTTCTCGGTAGCCGCTTGCCGGGTTGGTTGACTCATCCGTGGTGATCCTTTAGCGGCTCCGGAATCTTGGGAACTAGAAACATCTCGAGAACGAGAATTAGTGGTATAAGAGTATTGATTAGTGGAAGAATTATACCTTGAGTATCGAGGCGTTTCGAGTTGTTGCTTGTGAAGCTTCATGGCGGCATGACATAAGGCTCCTAAGTCCTTGTATGGGACAATCTCGAGGGGCCGCCGAATTGATGGATTAAGGCCGCTCATAAATTTGGTTCGAAGGGCGGAGGCGGAGGCCGAGATGCCGGCCTTCATATGCATGTCCTCCAGCTTGGCTAAGTAAGCCACCGGAGTAAGGCTTCCTTGTTGGAATTCGGCAATTTGCAACCGCATGTCGTTTTTGAAGTCGTCGGGCACGTACTTCTTAGTCATGACATAGATTAATTGATCAAATGTCGCAACCGGTGCCCATCCTCGGTTCTCACGGTTGGTCTCGTACCGGTTCCACCAAGATTTTGCATCACCTTCAAAGTAAAGTGTCGCCGCTTTGATTTTCTCGTACTCTTCATAATGGCAATGCTTGAGAGCTCTTTTCATATCCTGTGCCCAATCAAGAAACGCACAAGGATCATATTCACCATAAAATACCGGAAATTTAACCTTACCTTCCCTACGAGCTCGGTAGGGATCCAGTCGGGGTGGTGCTATATAGGCGTCTTCGTGATGGGCTCGCCGGTGGCCATCGTTATGCCTTTGGCGCCCATGATTATGTGGTGCACGCCTTTGTGGGTTAGAAGGAGGCAACCATTCCTCTCCTCGATCCTGGTTCTCAAAAGGCTCTCGGATGGGTGGGTGCCATGGACGGACATGTGCCACCCGTTCCAAGTCCGACTCATCATCGGAGAACTCGTCAAAGTCATCTCTTTCATCATACTCTTCATAATCATGATACATCGGTTGCCGGCTATGCCGTTGGCGGCGTTGTCCGGACCGATCATTCTCGGGACGTTGAGAGCGGTCATTTGTTTGATGATTGTACCGGTCATCAATCCGGGAGGGACGGTTGGTGCGTTGGGCACTAGATGGAGGAGGGGACGTGCCATACTTACGTCGGTTGTGCTCATAGCGTTTGTGCCGATTCTCCGTGTCAACATATAGCAAATCATTTGGAGAAGGGTCAGGGTTCTCGTCACCTTCATTGTGGGACTCATGACCGTCATTTTGGGAGGGCCCGTGGTTTTCAATGACGGAGGCAAGCCGTCGACCGTTAGATGGTTCGGCTACCAATATACCTTTGCCTTTGCGTCGTCCATCGGATGTGGAAGCATCGACCAAGGTTCCATTTGGATTCGGTGGAGCGGTCGTCAGGGTAAGCATTTGGGCCTTCAAAGCTTCAAGTTCTTGCCTAAGGGAGGCATTTTCTTCGGTCAAAGTAGGGATCTCATGCCTTTCACTAGATTCCTGAGAATTTTCCATTGTGACGTTAGTCATAACTCCAAGATTGGACACAAATTGCAAGCAATCAAATGAGCAAGGTGACAAGATAAGTCAACGTTACCCAAGTTCAAGTGCGTTAAGGTTCTACCTTTAGGAAAGCCGTTTGGCGGTTAGGCAAGGAAGGCAAATCCAACAAATTTGAACCAAAATGCACACAATTTCAAGAGAAAATTTGCAACTTGTGAGAAAATGGAGAGGTAGGAAATGGACGGATCGTTTATCGGCAAGTTTTACTTGCTTTGGTCTTTGACCTTTTCAAAAATCCGATTTTTCGGATGGACCGGTTTGCCGGACGTCTTTTACTTTTGTTTTTGTGGATTTGTTTCTTTTTGAAACTTTTTAATGCAACCTCTGGAATGCAAGAAATGAATCCACTTTTCTTTGAAAAAATCCGTTTTTTGAAGAGTTTTTGCTTTGTTTTTGGTTTTTGGAATATCAAAAGGCGTGATATCCGATTTTGTCAACAAAAAATCGCAAGAAAATGGTGAAAATGATTAACAAAAATGTCGGATTGGGTGAGGAAAAATGTTTTGTTGATTAATGGTTTGATGGCAAACCAAAAATCTCCTAAATTTGATTTGCAAAATGGATCGAGAAAAAAAAAATTTCAAGAACGTGGATGAAGATGCGAAGAACATGATGAAGATGGTGATGAACAAAAGGCAAAAAGGATGAATATAATAACGCACAAAAACAAGAGTAAAGATAACTTAGCTTAGATCCCTTTGCTCTGATGCCAATTAGATGCGTCCTTGGACACGTCAATGAAGTATTCCGGATCTAGATCAAGCTGAAGCTCAACTACTCCTTAGTTGAAGTGCGAATGCAATTGAAGATGGGTTGCGGAAGCTTAGAGATGGAGGCGGAAGTTGTATGATTGAGTCGATCTAGATTGATCGATCAAACCTTGAAGTGGGTCGGTTGAGTTGGTTCTTGAAGAACCCTCGAAGGTGGTTGAGTTTGGATCCAAGATCCAAAAGAAGAACTTTGAGAGGATTGGAAGAGGGATTGATGCTCAAGTAAGTTGGTGGAAAATACTTCTCTTTACTTAATCAAATTGAACATGCTTTACAAATGAGCCAAGCATCACCTTATATAGTGGATGCAGGCTATACAAAGAGTCGGAAATTAAATGACGGAAATAAAGTCAGAATTTAAGTTCCGGAAATGAAACACCTAAAAATATGAAAGGTTGAGAATTTAAGTTCGGAATTAAGTTTTCGAATTAAATTCCGAAACCAAAAGTCTAATCTTAAATTCAGAAAATTAATACCCGGAAATAAAGTCCCGGAAATTAATATTCCGAAAATAAAAAGACTTATTATTACAAAACGCTAAATTATGGAAAATGCGGAAAATGCACCGGAACGGTGCCGGCTTGACAAGCTTCAAGTCATAGTGGCGTAGAGACACGGTTTGCAACCAATGGGTCAGTGACAAGCAATGGTGCGGCTAATGATGGAGCCGGTAGCTTGAGCGATTGCTTTAGCACGGGAACGGGTGAGCGGTCCATCGGAGCGAACCCGAAGTGCCTCGTCTTCCTCGTCTTGGGACATAGGGGTCAAGGGCGCATCAGTTATATTCAATCCCGGCCGAGATGTTCAATGACTGGCCGAGGTGTTCTACGGTTAAGGTAAAGACTCGAGCTTTCAGGGTCTTGTTGTGATTAAGATCATTCTATCATTGTCTTTCCCACAACTTTCAGCCAATCACCCTAGAATCGCATAAGAAACTTAGCCAACAATCATCATGATAACAATAATCAAATTTATGAGAAAGGAATCAATATTCAAAATATATCCATATCTCTTAAAATAAATCAGCCAAATATAATATCTTCCTTCCAGAAATCCGGCCAAATATATATGATATTCTCCTTCCAAAAATAGAAGATCTCAGCCAAAAATAAAGATCTCGCCGGTGACAGGGTGTTCGCCTCGGTCGGGACGCTCCTCAAGATCACCTCGGTCGAGGTGGTACTGTAGCTGACCGAGGTGAATCTCAGCTGAATGTGAATCATCTCAAATCTGGTCCAAAATCAAGCCTCTAAATCATTTCCATGCTTCCTGAGATCTTCTCAAAGCTCCAGAATGTAGCTCCAATGGCTCCTTAGCTTCCTTGGCTCCATGTTGGTCCAAAACATGTCATTTTTCCTACAATTACAACGAAACTAGGTGTAGACCTCGATTCCCGCAAAGGTAGACAAAACAACAATATAATTACATAATATACATCCATACAGGCAGATTTATGAAGATGAAATGTCTAAACCAATCGCAAAATATAGACTATAATACATGCTATCATAATACCCCATACTTGTCCCTTGCTTGTACCCAAGCAAGTTCCAAATCTTGGATACAAGATAGAATGGTTTATAAGTCAGAAAGATCAATGAAAAATATTTCAAAACCTTTTGTGGTGTGCTCCACTTATAGATCACTCTAAGAGAATGCTTCATGTCAAATAAAATCAAAGATATGATCAAAACATTTTATAAATATAGGAAATTTGTTCATCTTTGCAAAAAATCATAGAATGCATAATAAATCATATTTATCGAAATCAATTATGTATAATCTAGTTTAAACCACCAAGTCAATCAACAAGCTCGAGGTCTTAAGGGCTTCCAAAAGAGGTCAAGAAACGTGTCAGGGTGGGATGTATATAGGGTAATGCGGTGCTAGAATTCGGGAAAAGGATCTTACTTCACTTCTTTGAATCTCAACATCTTCCACCAATAAGCTCTGCTTATTTTCACTTTTTACTTTACTTTTTGGGATGCATGGATAGAAGTGCACAATAACCGAAGCCTAGGAGATCAGCAATCATCAATTTCTCGAGATGCCTCAAACCCTTGATGCACATACCATGACCTGTTAGGAATATCACTCAATCCGACTTTGCCAAGACACAAACACCCGGCTATGTGAATGGTGCCGAGTTACTGATCATCATGATTGACTTCCCCAAACCTAATTGTTCCTTTCTAACATTTTCAGCCAACATCTCAACTTCACTTTTACTTGCTTTTCTTTGCTTGCTTCCAAATTTCCGGATAGGTAAAGGGAGGCAAATATGTATATGAGGGGCTAAGCATGATCAAGAAGAAGAAGAAGAAGAAGAGAAGAGAATGAATTGCCTTAATCATCCCAGGAAGAATGTGATAGAACTCATCATGTGGTGTCAACCTTCAAATCCAACATAATTTTGATAAAAACAAAGTATTAAACATGCTAAAACTTCAAACAAAGCATTTTGCAACTTAAACATATTATAAAACCTTTTGAGCATATAAAGATTTCAAAACCAATTTGCAAACAATATCATCATTGAGGTCATATCCAGAGAAGAAGCACAAAACGTTTTGAAAACACTTAGTTAAGAACCCACCTCGACCGAGGTGTTCTGGCGTCATCCGAGGTGTTCAACCTCGATCGGCCATGAACATCCCAGTCGAGGTCATAAAATTTTTTTTTTTTCAAACCAGTTTTCGACGTTTTTCTCGAACAAAAACCTGTATGTATGCATGTAATGACAAATAAGGACATAAGGCCACATAAACAATAATAATTTGAAGAGTCATACAAACCATACAAGCGTCGAAGCAAATAAGTCAAGTAATACATCCACAATACCCTATACTTGGGACACATTGTCCCAATGGGTCAAATATAAGTCTAAAGAATAGGATACTCACCGGACCTAGCTAAACTGCATAACAAATATAAAGAAAGAAAATCCATGCAACTCTAATCCTCGTCAACCGGTGGTGGTGGATGTGGAATGTAAGGGTGCTGGGTCGGGTCGAATGGATAGCCCATAACCTGCTGATAGTGGAACTCCATCATCCGTTTTAGTGTTGGCTCTCCAACATCTGATGTGTCCAACCCTCAATACCTCGGTGCTGGTCCTCGAAACGCTCATGAATGTCAACGGTCAGGGTTGCGTAAGCGTCGATCATCTGATTAGTGAGATCATCAATCCTTTGGTGTGCCTCGGGATCTCTGAACCTGTGGCGGGATCTGTGCTGAGGTGGTGGTGGTGGTGGTGTTGCTCTCTCCTCCTCTATCGCCTCATCATGAAGGTCCACAACTAGAACACTAGGGCCGCCGGTATCAGTACCGGTCTCCATAACAGCTCCTCCATCATAACCCTCATCATCATCAACAACAGTGTCTCTAGCGTCCTGCAGGTAAGAAAACCAGGCAGCAGACCAGTACTGGCGGTCAAAGACAGAGAATTGAGATGACCATAAAATGCCCTTGGGAGCCGTCGTCTCCCATGGCATGGCAACGTAAGGCGTGCCAAGACCATGAGGAACGAGGATACGTCTGGTGATCATCTCCTGCAATCCCAGCGGCTTCGCAGCTGCAACTAGTGTACACGCAGAAAGATCCAGACCCATAGCAATAGCAATGTGGGTCACCAGTCCTCCACAACAGATATCTCCTCTAGACTTGCCCTTGATCTTATGCAAGTCCTCCGCTAGCATACCAGCAAAATCAAGAACTCCCCCTTTGACCATACAAAACAGACTCAAAAGCTCTCCCTGACAAACCTTTTGGGGCGTCCCGGTAGGCGCAAGAAGAGTCTCACTAAAAATCCTGTGAGTGTTCGCTCCAAACGGTGTGTGCAAGTTTTAAATTTATAACCCAAGAAGTGTGCTTTAAACAAGGATGCGAACCCGCAGTGTACGGATCAATTGTAATAAAAAGCAAGAATTCCAGGGGTCGGTCTCAAGGACTTAGGTGAAACTAAGCACCAAATAGGTTGTCAAATATTGCAATTAACCAAAGCAATTAAAGTAATAAAAGATGATATAAAAGTCAGATAAAGGGAATGCGGATTCTAGGGAGTAAAGCATTCAGTTGTGGTTCCGGCTCAAGATCTCAAAAGATAATGTGGACAAAGCTGAGGTTTGCAAAGGGAAGGTGTTTCTAAAGTGGGAATAGGTTACCGGGTAAGTCTCACTACTCACTATCCCAAACCAAAGCTCCTATCACCGGATAAGTCTCAAGGTACTAAGGAAAGGAACTATAATCTCAAACCAACACACCACCTAAGGGAATAGAATCAACCTTTACCGGGTAAGTCTCAGGCTAACACACAAAGATGGAATGAAGGCACACTCAAACCCCAATAAAGGATAAACCTTTATTACCTACACTCATGATCTTGGGTAAACAAACAAAGGAATCACCGCGTAAGTCTCATCCTAGGCTTGCATTGAACCAGGAAAGGTATAATAAGGATAGGATTTGGCAAACTAGAACTCTTAACTCTCAGTTTCGGATCAGAAAAGGTCACCTCCTTCAGTCAAGTTCTGTTAGCATGAAATATTGTCATATTTTAGGCACGTTTTCTAGATGTATTTCATCCATATTGGTGTTCATTGATAAAGCATTTAAGCAATTGTGAGCTAGTTTGTCTATATTGTCGATATAGAGGTCTACATAAGCTTTGTGTTGATTGTAGGCAAATAAGAGCTAAAACCGAACGAATTAAGAGAGAATGGAGATGAATTGAGCATGTCCAAGGATTGAGGACACCACAAAGGAGCTAAGGAAGATGCTAGGATGAAGAATGGCACAAAACAAAGTGAATTACGAGCTACTTATGTTTCCACGCTCTAAAATACGGCCGTAATGAAGTCCACGCTCTAAACCACGGCCGTGGAACTTCGGCAACACAAGCGTGGAGCATTCTAGTAAGTTACACGGCCGTGGAAGTTGTGAAGCACCGTAATCAAATTCCACGCTCTAAACCATGGGCGTGGAATCCTCTATGACCGTGATTTAGGCGATCTTTTAACTTAAAAATTAAAGCCACGATCTTTTACATATTGGCCAGGGAGAGACATTTTATCTTGCCCTACAAAAGGACTGAAGGAAGGAGAATTCGGCATCACCGCTTACACCTTCGCTTACGCGCTTAGAGCCGCTTACGCCCTCGCATAGAGCATCGTCGCTTGGAGATTCGATTCCGCATATTGAGGGTATCATTGGACATACGGAGATTACGTCTTTTGTCCTTAGGTTTGATTAGAAGACGGATTGACATCCCGTTCTTCGTTCTTATCAAGGATTGTGATTGTTTGTGTTATTCTAAATCCGATATACATCATTGCTCTTGTTTGTGGATTTGAGATTGACTTAAAGTTTATTGAAGGTTTTCGAAGGTTTTCATCTTTCTTTCTTTTGAATCTTGAATTTGATATCATAATGACTGTTGTTGGCTAAAACCCTTTAGCAATTCTAAGGTGAAGGGTTGATAGTTGTGGCTTAGATGATGATAGATCGATCGTAAACAGATTGGACCCTGAGAGTTAGAGAATCGCCGACGAACCAAAATCACGGTGTGTTCTTGAGTTCCACGGCCGTGGAATCTCAAGATCCACCCGTAATTTCCCTTAGTTTACGAACCTTGCTTTTACTTTAATCCAAAGTTAAAGATTTGCTTTAACTTAGTCTTGGCTTGCCTTTTCTAGGTGGTAGTGAAGCCTGAACAACCTCTACCTCGATTTCGAGTGTCACAACCTTAATCGGTTTAGTTAGTCTTGATCCTTGGATTACAAGTTTTGGTATTTGATATTAATTCTTGCCTTTAGATCCTTTCTATACTGAAGCCTCAACAACCTTTATAGAGAGTGTCTTTAGAATAGTCATATAAAGCCTTGGAACTTCACCGTACATTGCTTTACCTTAGCATACCTTTGCAACTCTTAGCTCTGTCCTTATATCTTTAGTATATCTTGAATCGATTGCCACAGCTGGACTCCTGGATCTTTAGAATTGTTGTTTTCCCAATATTTACAAAGCTTCATACATTTACTTGCTTGACAATTCTATAACTGGATTTAACCCCCCAAATCCCTGTGTTCGATACTTTGGAATTCTTGCTTAACTACGTCGATCCGTACACTGCGGGTTCGCTTGCTTGATTTCTAGTTTTATAAATTTAAGACTTATTTGCACGCACGCTAAGTGGCGAACAAGTTTTTGGCGCTGTTGCCGGGGATTTGGTTTAGGCCGAATTCGGTTATCGGTTGTCAAGCTTGGGAGCTTTTCCCTTGTTATTTGATATCTCTTCGCGTGTATGCGCAGGTCTAGGAACAACGAAGACCTCTTACCTCTTGATCAAGAGCTTGAGAGGACTTTGAGGAGAAAGCTTAAGGAAAGAAAGATGGCTGAAGAAAGAGAACGTGATTACCAAACGGAGTTGGCGGAAAAAGAAGCTCAACTCCAATGGAGTGAGAAGACTCACAGGGAGGAAATGGATCGTCATCAAACGAAGGTTGATGATCTAACAGACATGATGTTTCAAATGAGGCTGGAAATAAACAACCTCAAGAAGACAAAGAGAAGAAGGAGGCCATCAAGATCGGTTAGAACCAACTCAACCAATGAGGATAGCGACTCTTCCATGCCACCACTAGAGGAAATTGATCCAACGATCAATGTGAACCCGTTCGTTCCACGGGCAGCTGCCAATTGCCGTGCCCCAGCTAGAGGTGCGAGAGTCGATCGTGTGGAGCCAAGAAATCTTGGCCAAAGGATGGATCCAACGCAGCAACCACGCCGTTTGGGTGTGAACTTTGATGCTGATGATACACAAGGGTTTAGCTTCAACCCGCAAGTTATTACCATTGTCCGCCAAAATCAATTTGGGGGAACAAGCGTTGAATCTCCACATCAACATCTACAACATTTTGAGATCATGATGGAGACAATGAAGCCAAAGAATGCAACTACCAACAGCTATAAACTCAAGCCTTTCTTCTTCTCTTTGAAGGGGAAAGCATTGTCTTGGTATCAAGCTCTTCCAAGTGGGAAACTAGACACATGGGAGGATCTTTATTCGGAATTCCTCACTAAGTTCTTTCCGCCATCCAAAACGGCGGAATTGAGAGGTAAGATTAATGCATTTTCTATGAGATCTAACGAAAGTTTGTTTCAATCTTGGGAAAGATTTCAGGATTTGCTATTGGATTGCCCTCACCATGGCATATCCAAATTGGCACTATTGGAGATATACTATAAGGGGCTGGATGTGCAGACACAATTCAAGCTCCAATCCCTTTCATGTGGTACATTCATGGACATGAGGGAAGATGACGCTTGGGACTTCATTGAGAAGCAAGCTCGAGTCATTGAGAAGTATTCTCACCCGAAAGTAGAGGTGAATCAAGTGGAGCAAGGAGCAAAGCTATCACAAGCGGCTCAAACTCAAATCTTTTCTCTCAATACGGAGATTAAAGAGTTGAAGGAAGCCATCAAAACCAACTTTCCGAAGCAAAAGGAACAAGATGTAGGTTATTTGGGCAACAACAATAACCACAAAGGGAATGAGAATACAAACCGCAACAACCGGAACAACAACCGAACAATTGGAACAACAACAACAACCGGAACAACAATTGGAACAACAATAGGGGTTCAAACAACAACAATTGGCATCCCAACCAACAAAATTCCGGTAATTCTTATTCCAATTTAGGAAATTCACTAACTCCACCTTCCTCTTCTTCCACTCCTTTCAAAAGCCAGGGGCAAACATCTAATGGTGGAAGTACTTCGGAGAAAGAGAAGCCCAATCCCATGTTGGAAACAATTTTGGGCAAGCTTCAAGGATTGGAGACTCGCATCATCAAGGTTGATGATCACATAACTAAGGTTGATAAAGCCCAAAAGGTTTTAGAAAACCAAATGTTTAGCCATGCGGAGGAAGTTCCTAGGAATCAAGGAAAACTTCCAGGAAAGACGGAGGACAACCCAAAAGGAAGGGTGATGGCAATCACAACTAGGAGCGGAGTAACAACTACCGACCCGCACCCTAAGTTTGTAGAAGTCCCCATTGAGAAGGACAAATAAAAGGGGAAGGAGAAGGAAGATGTCTACGTTCCTCCTCCAGCTTACAAACCTCCCCTACCATTCCCGCAATCTAGAGCAAGAGCGCGTCTAGACAAACAATTCGGTAAGTTTATTGAACTCATGAGCAAACTGCATATTAATATACCTTTCATTGATGCAATTGTAGATATGCCAGCTTATGGAAAGTTCCTAAAGGAGATCCTCTCTAACAAAAGAAAGCTAAAGGATTTTGGAGAGGTTAAGATGAGTTCGGATTCATCGGATCTCATCAAAACCATGAAGGAGAAGATGCCCCCAAAGCTGAAGGATCCGGGGTCATTTTGTATTCCCATAGGATTGGGAGATGTCACATATGATGCGTTATGTGATTTAGGAGCAAGTGTGAGCATCATTCCGCTTGCCTTATGCAGGAAGATCGGTTTAGGCGATCCTAAACCGGTAAAGATGACGTTGTACATGGCGGATCGATCCATAACTCATCCTGTCGGTATAGTTGAAGGCGTCCCGGTCAAGCTCGGTAAGTTCTATGTTCCTATAGACTTTGTTGTGCTTGACATTCCTGCAGATAGTCCGGTCCCGATCATTCTCGGAAGACCGTTTCTTGCAACGTCCGGCTGTATAGTCGATTGCAAGAATGCTAGACTCGCCTTTGACATAGAAGAAGAGAAGGTAGAGTTCGTCCTTTCCACTTTAGTGAAGGAACCAGCCTTCGATGAGGACATATTCAATATCCATGACGAAGAGCTATCTAGAGAGGAGGTAAGTTCTATTCTCTTCAAAGATCCCTTGCAAAAAGTTCTTTCTATGAGCATTATGGATATAGGGGAAGAAAAGGAGTGCAATGAGGCAATTGAAGCCTTAGAGAAACAAAAAGAAGTGTGTGAAGAAGAGTTCGAGAAACTCCACGATGAGGCAGAAAACGTACGGATCCACGGTCAGACAGCTTATTCCATGGCCGTGGAGTTCACCAACACAAGCGTGGAGCATTCCAGTATGTTACACGGCTGTGGAGGAAACAGAGGCACCATAATTACTTTCCACGCCCAAAATCACGGCCGTGGAGAAGGCAGGGGTGCCGTAATTTTGGGTGAATTCGAAGGAAATTGTGTTTCCTCCACAACTTCTCTTGATTCTTCTCCAACACCTTCTACTCCCTTAGATACTTCTAAGGTACCATCGGATATTCCTCAAGAGCCATTGGAGACTCCTATAGTGATGGAATTGAAACCACTTCCTACACATCTAAGGTACGCATTTCTAGGATCTAATTCTACCTTTCCGGTAATTGTTAGTTCAGATTTAAGTATAGATGAACATAGTAAGCTTATGATTGTCCTTAAGAAACATAGGAAAGCCTTAGGATATACTATAGAGGATTTAGTAGGAATAAAACCTTCCCTATGCATGCATAAGATCTTAATGGAAGAGGACTTCAAAACTTCGCGACAACCTCAAAGGCGGTTAAATCCGACCATGAAGGAGGTTGTCAAGAAGGAAATTCTTAAACTACTTGATGCAGGTATCATCTACCCTATCTCCGATAGCAAATGGGTGAGTCCCGTACAAGTGGTTCTAAAGAAGGGAGGAATGACGGTCATCACCAACAAAAACAATGAACTCATTCCTACACGAACCGTAACAGGATGGCGGATGTGTATAGACTACCGCAAGCTAAACAACGCGACGAGGAAGGATCACTTCCCACTACCCTTCATCGATCAAATGCTTGAAAGGTTAACACAACATTCACACTTTTGCTATCTTGACGGTTATAGTGGTTTCTTTCAGATCCCGATACACCCGGATGATCAAGAGAAGACCACGTTCACGTGCCCATGGGGTACGTTTGCCTATAGGAGGATGTCGTTCGGGCTTTGCAACGCCCCAACCACCTTTCAAAGGTGCATGATGGCCATCTTCTCGGAATATATAGAGGAAATCATGGAGGTTTTTATGGATGACTTCTCCGTTTATGGTTCCTCTTTTGACAATTGTCTTTCTAACCTTGCTCTTGTGTTACAAAGGTGTGAAGACACTAACCTAGTACTTAATTGGGAGAAGTGTCAATTTATGATGAAAGAGGGCATTGTATTAGGACACTTGATCTCTAGTAGAAGGATTGAGGTGGATAAAGCTAAGATAGAGACAATAGAAAAGCTTCCTCCCCCAACTTCGGTGAAAAGTATAAGAAGTTTTCTAGGACATACAGGATTTTATAGGCGTTTCATAAAGGATTTCTCTAAGATATCAAAGCCGCTTACTAATCTATTAATGAAGGATGCAGTTTTTGATTTTTCGCAAGAATGCTTAGATACGTTTAATATGATTCGTGAAGCTCTAATCTCAGCCCCGATTATCCAACCTCCGGATCGGAATCTTCCCTTTGAGGTTATGTGTGATGCAAGTGACGTAGCTATAGGAGCTGTTTTTGGGCAAAAGAAGGAAGGACGAACCCACGTTATCTACTACGCTAGCAAGATGCTAGATGAAGCGCAGCTCAACTACGCCACTACCGAAAAGGAATTCTTAGCAATTGTATATGCAATTGACAAATTTCGTTCTTATCTTGTAGGTCCAAAGGTGATTGTATACACGGATCATGCTGCGATCCGGTATCTACTTGCAAAGAAGGATGCGAAGCCAAGGCTAATGAGATGGATTCTTCTCCTACAAGAATTCGATCTAGAGATCCGCGACAAGAAGGGTTCGGAAAATTCTGTTGCGGATCATTTGAGTCGTCTAACACATCTAGAGGACGACCATCTACCTATAGATGACTCCTTTCCGGACGAGCATTTACATATTATAGAGGAGTGCATCGACGTGATCACCAAAGGTAACGAACCATGGTTTGCTGATTTTGTTAACTATTTGGTTTGTCAGGAATTACCACCCGGATTATCCTACGCACAAAGAAAGAAGTTCTTTAAGGACGTTCGGGAATACTTTTGGAATGAACCTCTCCACTTTAAGAGAGGTCCGGATGGCATTATTCGGCGATGTGTGCCGGAAGATGAGATGCAAAGTGTCATTCGTCATTGTCATGCACTACCTTGTGGAGGACACGCTAGTTCAAACAAGACTAGTGCTAAGGTATTGCAATCTAGATTCTTTTGGCCTACTCTATTTAAATATGTGCGAACCTTTGTTTCCTGCTGCAATGCTTGTCAAAGAACAGGGAATATATCTAGGAGGAATGAGATGTCTCTCAACAACATCCAAGAGGTGGAGATCTTTGACGTTTGGAGAGTAGACTTCATGGGACCTTTCCCATCATCTTGTGGAAACCAATAAATACTTTTAGCGGTGGATTATGTTTCGAGATGGGTAGAAGCAATTGCCTCTCCCACCAATGATGCCATGGTAGTGGTTAAGTTCTTTAACAAAACCATCTTCCCACGATTTGGGACACCACGGACTATCATTAGTGATGGAGGCTCTCACTTCATTACCCGACGCTTTGAAGCTCTTTTAGCTAAGTATGGGGTGACTCACAAGATCGCCACCCCTTATCATCCACAAACTAGTCGACAAGTGGAGAACTCAAACCGGGAGATCAAAGGAATCCTAGAGAAGAAGGTTTCAAGGACAAGGAAAGACTGGTCTTTGAAGCTAGATGATGCATTGTGGGCGTACCGGACTGCATATAAGACTCCCATCGGAACTATGCCATACAACCTTGTGTATGGGAAGTCTTGTCACTTACCGGTAGAGTTGGAGCACAAGGCGTATTGGGCAATAAAGTGGTTGAACTTCAGCACGAAGGAAGCGGGAGAGAAGCGTCTCTTGGACCTAAATGAACTTGAAGAACTTCGCTTGAACGCCTACGAAAACGCCAAGATCTATAAAGAAAGAACGAAGCGTTGGCATGATAAGCATATCATCCCAAAGGACCTCAAAGAAGGAGATCAAGTTCTCCTCTTCAATTCAAGGCTTCGTCTCTTTCCACGTAAGCTTAAATCTCGTTGGACTGGACATTTTCTAATCAAACGTGTTTTCCCCATGGTGCAGTTGAAGTATGGGGTGAAAAGGGCGGAAGCTTTAAGGTGAACGGTCAACGACTCAAGAAGTATACACCGGAACTCCAAGCTGAAGAGTTCGCGCCCACCGCACTGGAATAAGTGCGAATATGGTCTAGCTACGGACCTTAAACAAAGCGCTTCTTGGGAGCCAACCCAAGGTATTGCATTTACATTGTTGTTTTTGATTCATAGTTTAGAATAGTATAGACGTTTTGTTTTGTTTTTCCTTCGATGCCTTCCGGTATGTTCGTGTTTTTGGATATAGGATCAGTGGAAAAGAAAGGGGGAAGGAAAAGCTTGAAGAAAATTGACGAAACTTGGACTTTGACACATTACAGAGAGTTTCACGGCCAAAACCACGGCCGTGACAGCTACAGTGACCGTAATTTTCAAAAGCCTGAGAAAAATCACCAAAACCACGGTTCCGTACAAAACCACGGCCGTGGAAACCCCCGATAGACCGTGATTTTCAAAAATTTTTACGGCCACTATAAAAACCACGTTTCTTCACAAACACAATCAACAATCCCATTTCCACGCCCAAATCGCCGAATCCCTCCCTATCTCCCAATTTCTCGTTCGTTAATCGTTTTTAATGATTCTTTGGCCAAAACTGAAGCAATTTCCATCACCTACAAGATCCAGACAACAATTCGAGCGGCAATTCACCGGAGAAGACAGAATTCAGATTCCAAAATCCGAAAACCTAGGTTTTTCATTCTTTCTTTCTCTTCGTCGATTCGGCTTCGTTTTTGATAGAATTTTTAGGAGAACTGATTGGAATTGGACTGAAATTAGTCTAGGGCTGCTTGCTATTGAGTTTGGTGTGATTCTGCTGAGTTTTGCGAATTTTCGAGACGAATCACGGTCTCTGGGCTTTCCACTGCCGTGGAATTTGAAGAACAAACTGTGGTTTCTGACAGAAATGGATCTCGTTAGGAGAATGTCCCAAAGAAATAAAAAGAGGAAAGGCAATACTTCTTCCTCTTCTAGAGCACCACCTGCTGAGCCCCATCACCCCCATCATCACCATCACCACCTCCCCCTAGGATCCCTACTATCCATGAGGATCATCTCGATGCTTTAGAGAGGATCCATAAGCGAGCTGTCATAGGACCTAGATATCTACTACTTGAGGAGTTAGAGCCTTTGCATGTGGTAGGGGATCTCACTTGGCTACTAGCAAGAGCCGGATTAGTCGTCTTCTCCGCTATTCGGGAAGACGCATATGAGGAGATTACTAGGGAGTTCGTGGTCTCGTTTGAGCATAGCCACGTTGACAGGACCGTTTTTTCCGGCTGATGGAGAGAAACTATGATTTTTCTATTAGAGAGTTTGGAGCCTTTTTTGGGTTCCATGAGACCTTCAATGGTCGATTCCCTAGTGGTATGTACGCCAATGATTTCTGGGAGGAGATAGCTATGATATACGCCAGCGAGGACCGCTGGCAACCTGCTGATACCAAGGCTAGGTTGATCTATCACCTAGCCTTGAAGATTGCCCATAGAGTGCTTTCTGAGTGTCTCTTCCCTAGGACGGAGACATGAGACCTTCAATGGTCGATTCCCTAGTGGCATGTACGCCAAGGATTTCTGGGAGGAGATAGCTATGATATACGCCAACGAGGACCGCTGGCAACCTGCTGATACCAAGGCTAGGTTGATCTATCACCTAGCCTTGAAGATTGCCTATAGAGTGCTTTCTGAGTGTCTCTTCCCTAGGACGGAGACACCTCAGAAGATTAAGACGGACGAGTTGTTTTTGCTCTATTGTATGCTGTACGGTAGGCCAGCTGATTGTGCCACCCTCTTAGCTGCTACTATGAGCAAGCTAAAGAATAAGAGGGCTGACAACATTGGATACGGTGGGATGGTCACCCACCTTGCTAGGCAGTTAGGGATAGACTTCTCCGCGTGTACTCGCATTGCAGCTAGACCCCTAGGACTTCAGAGCCTCATGACTAGAGGCATCATCTTCCCTACACATAGAGGTCCACCTACAGCTGTCATGCCTTGGGAGAGTAGGACAGGTAGAGGGATTGCATGGCTTCCTGAGTATTCCATTATGGCTGGACACCATAATTGGAAGGAGACATTCGCTGCTATGTATGCAAATAGACTTGTAGCACCGCCCTACGTTCCCCCTGAGCCACCAGTTATAGAGGAGGAGGTGATGAGTATGAGGGAGGAGGAGGAGAGCATGACTTTGGCACCTTTCCGGATCAGCCGGATGCAGTTCCCGACATTCCTAGACACTCTCCCCGTCCCGCTAGAGCTTCAGGTTCTTCCTCTCGCCGTGCTAGTGTGAGCGAGAGACCGACTTGGATGGCGGACCCTCCTACATGGTATAGCACTCAGCCGGATTGGATGGGAGCTCCACCACCTTGGCATGCACAGCCACCATCTGCACCAGCACCGTCAGACGCACCGGCATGGTATAGCCAGCCGCCCGGATAGTATGAGCAGCTACCGGAGTGGGCCACCGATCTTTCTAGCAGGGTCGGAGCCTTGGAGATCCGTGCAGATGCTAGGGATGCACGAGCTGCCGATCATGATCGCATGATGAGAGACATATACCGCCAGCAGTTTGGGCGGAACTATGATCCCGGCTTCTTCCCGTTTCCACCACCGCCTCCACCTCAGTGATGACCTGGACGATCCACCGTTCTAGCCGCTCCACCACCGTTTTGTGAGTTCTTTTTCTTTCTTTCTTTTCTTCTTTTTCTTTTTGAACATTAGGGACAATGTTTGTTCCAAGTATGGGGTGGGGTGTGACTAATCGTTTGTAATAACTCTTACTCACTTTGTTTGCTTTGATTGAGAACACCGTGCATGTTTCATTCTATTGTTACACGTTTCATTATTGCATTGCATGAAAAGCTTTTGAAAAACCCATAAAAATTGAAAAATTTTGAAAATTTTGTGCTTCTAAGGATAGAGATGACTTCTATGATAATCACTACTTGTGAATTGAGTTTTGATGACAATCGCATGCTTAAACAAATAGTGAATTAAAAAGAAATTGAATGAGTTGATTATTCCTCTTTTGCAAGTTTCATAATGTGAAGAATGTTACTTAAATCATATTGAGAAATCAAAGTTGAAATCACATGATAAGTTCTTATACTTCTTGTTGAAATGATTAAGGCAATTTGATTTTCTTTCTTCTTTCTTTGATCACTTAGCCCCTCAATAAAATAATGGCCTCCTTTACCTATCCGGGAATTTGGAGGAGTTGATATTTGGCATGTTTGATGTGGGAGGGCCATGAAAGCAAAAATTTTGGATTCAAAGAATAGAAAGAACTTATAGGTTTGGGGAAGTCAATCATGACAATGAGTAACTCGGCACCATTCACATAGCCGGGTGTTTGTGTCTTGCCAAAGTCGGATTGAGCGATATTCCTAGCGGATTATGGTATGTGCATCAAGGGTTTGAGGCATCTCGCAAAAATGAGAACCGCCAATCTCCTAGGCTTCGGTTTTTGTGCACCTCTGTCCATAACTCCAAAAGTAAAGTCGAAAAATGAATTGAAAAGAAGAGCGCGAAGCTCTAAGTTGAAAGTGTTGCGAAACCGCAAAAGAAAAAGAAAAGAGTTAGTTATCCACTTTCCAGGATTCATACACCACATTCCTTAAAGTTTCCCTTCCCTTTCCGCATTCTATACCTTGTTTGAAAGTCCTTAAGATCGAGAGAATGATATATGACTTGGTGATCTAAGTTGAAGTTTTTTATGATTGATTTTGATAATGTTTGAAGGTTATGATGTTTACATGGAAGTTTGATCAATTCATGAGTTTTCTTTACTCTTTACTCTTTGATTATGTATAATAGAGTCTTATAAATGAATGAAGCAAGATTTGAGAATGATCTATTTACTAGGAAGCACATTCATCTAAAAGAAGTTTTGTTTTTGAGAGTGTATCCATATTTCATCCTAACTTGAGTTTTAAAGCTTTTGAAAGACCTTGCTTGGGGACAAGCAAGTGGCAAGTATGGGGTATTTTGTTAGCATAAAATATTGTGATATTTTAGGCATGTTTTCTAGATGTATTTCATCCATATTGGTGTTCATTGATAAAGCATTTAAGAAATTGTGAGCTAGTTTGTCTATATTGTCGATATAGAGGTCTACATAAGCTTTGTGTTGATTGTAGGCGAATAAGAGCTAAAACCGAACGAATTAAGAGAGAATGGAGATGAATTGAGCATGTCCAAGGATTGAGGACACCACAAAGGAGCTAAGGAAGATGCTAGAATGAAAAATGGCACAAAACAAAGTGAATTACGAGCTATTTATGTTTCCACGCTCTAAAATACGGCCGTAATGAAGTCCACGCTCTAAACCACGGCCGTGGAACTTCGGCAACACAAGCGTGGAGCATTCCAGTAAGTTACACGGCCGTGGAAGTTGTGAAGCACCGTAATCAAATTCCACGCTCTAAACTACAGGCGTGGAATCCTCTATGACCTTGATTTAGGCCATCTTTTAACGTACAAATTAAAGCCACGATCTTTTACATATGGGCCAGGGAGAGACATTTTATCTTGCCCTATAAAAGGACTGAAGGAAGGAGAATTCGGCATCACCGCTTACACCTTCACTTACGCGCTTAGAGCCGCTTACGCCCTCGCATAGAGCATCGTCGCTTGGAGATTCGCTTCCGCATATTGAGGGTATCATTGGACGTACGGAGATTACTTCTTTTATCCTTAGGTTTGGTTAGAAGACGGATTGGCATCCCGTTCTTCGTTCTTATGAAGGATTGTGATTGTTTGTGTTATTCTAAATCCGATATACATCATTGCTCTTGTTTGTAGATTTGAGATTGACTTAAAGTTTATTGAAGGTTTTTGAAGGTTTTCATCTTTCTTTCATTTGAATCTTGAATTTGATATCATAATGACTGTTGGTGGCTAAAACCCTTTAGCAATTCTAAGGTGAAGGGTTGATAGTTGTGGCTTAGATGATGATAGATCGATCGTAAACAGATTGGACCCTGAGAGTTAGAGAGAATCGCCGACGAACTAAAATCACGGTGTGTTCTTGAGTTCCACGGCGGTGGAATCTCAAGATCCACCCGTAATTTCCCTTTGTTTACGAACCTTGCTTTTACTTTAATCCAAAGTTAAAGATTTGCTTTAACTTAGTCTTGGCTTGCCTTTTCTAGGTGGTAGTGAAGCCTCAACAACCTCTACCTCGATTTCGAGTGTCACAACCTTAATCGGTTTAGTTAGTCTTGATCCTTGGATTACAAGTTTGGGTATTTGATATTAATTCTTGCCTTTAGATCCTTTCTATACTGAAGCCTCAACAACCTTTATAGAGAGTGTCTTTAGAATAGTCATATAAAGCCTTGGAACTTCACCCTACATTGCTTTACCTTAGCATACCTTTGCAACTCTTAACTTTGTCCTTATATCTTTAGTATATCTTGAATCGATTGTCACAGCTGGACTCTTGGATCTTTAGGATTGTTGTTTTCCCAATATTTACAAAGCTTCATACATTTACTTGCTTGACAATTCTATAACTGAATTTAACCCCCCAAACCCCTGTGTTCGATAATACTCTGGAATTCTTGCTTAACTACGTCGATCCGTACACTGCGGGTTCGCTTGCTTGATTTCTAGTTTTATAAATTTAAGACTTATTTGCACGCACGCTAAGTGGCGAACAAGTTCCACCCCGGCCGAGATGTTCATCGACTGAGCGAGATACTCTAGGGTTAAGGTTAAAGACTCGAGCCTTCAGGGTCCTGCTGGGATTAAGATCATTCTATCATCGTCTTTCCCACAACTTTCAGTCAATCACCCTAGAATCGCACAAGAAATTTAGCCACTCATCATCATGAAAACAATAATCAAATATATGGTGAAGGAATGAATATTCGAACAAGTAAACCTTAAGAAAAATGCCTCAATAACTTAATCAAATAAACAACAAATCAGCGTTCCTCAAATCACAAGTCCAACAAGACAACAAAGCAAAAAGGGAATCTAAGAAAGTCTTACAAACTCCCTCTAAAGCTAATCTCCAAACTATGAATCCTTCCTTGATTGATCTTCAATCCTTCCTTCAAGGTTCCAAAAAATCTCTTAACTACTGTGTATTCTCAGCCTCCAAGCATGCGACGATGCTGAATTGTAGAAAATTCATTCCCTTTTATAGGAGAATTATCTTCCAAAGATAATAATATCTTAAAAAGATAATTTCCTAGAAAATATATCCATATCTTTAAAATAGATCTCCCAAAAATAAAATCTTCCTTCCAGAAATCCAGCCCAAAAATATAAGATATCTTATTTCCAAAAATAAAAGATCTCAGCCAAAAATATGATCTCGCCGGCGGCAGGGTGTTCGCCTCGGTCGGGACGCTCCTCAAGATCACCTCGGTCGAGGTGACACTGTAGCTGACCGAGGTGAATCTCAACTGAATGTGAAATCTCTCAAATGTGGTCCAAAGTAAATCTTCTTCATTAATTTCATGCTTCCTGAGTTCTTCTTTAAGCTCCGGAATGTAGCTCCTATGATTCCTTAGTTCCACAGCTCCATTTTAGTCCAAAACGTGCCATTTTACCTACGATTACAATGAAACTTGGTGTAGACCTCGATTCCCGTAAAGGTAGATGAAACAACAATATAATCACATAACATACATCCATACATGCAGATTATTGAAGATAAAACGTCTAAACAAGTCCCAAAATATAAACTATAATATATGTTATCAAAATACCCCATACTTGTCCCTTGCTTGTCCCCAAGCAAGTTCCAAATCTCAAGTACAAGATAGAATGGATTATAGGTCATAATGATCAATGAAAAGTATTTCAAAACATTTTTTGGTGGTGTGCTCCACTCATAGATCACTCTACGAGAATGCTTCAGGGCAAATAAAATCATAACATGATGAAAACATTTTATAAATATAAGAAAGTTGTTCATCTTTGCATAAAATCATAGAATGCATAATAAATCATATTTATCGAAATTAATCATGTATAATCCAGTTTAAACCACCAAGTCAATCAACAAGCTCGAGGTCTCAAGGGCTTCCAAAAGAGGTCAAGAAACATGTGAGGGTGGGATGTATATAGGGAATGTGGTGCTAGAATCCGGGAAAAGGATCTTACTTCACTTCCTTTGAAACTCAACATCTTCCACCAATAAGCTTTGCTTATTTTTACTTTACTTTTTGGGATGCATGGACAGAGGTGCACAATAACTGAAGCCTAGGAAATCAGCAATCATCAATTTCTCGAGATGCCTCAAACCCTTGATGCACATACAATGACCCGTCAGGAATATCGCTCAATCTGACTTTGGCAAGACACAAACACCCGGCTATGTGAATGGTGATGATAACACGATTTATGACGTTAGTTTAGGCATTAATTTAGATAGTTTTTCCCGTTATTCATGCATAGTTTCACATTAGTTCATGACGTTTACGTTTAATTCATGCATATTGTCGAGATAGACGTCTACAAGAACTATTGTCGGTTTTATAGGTATTTGGGGAACTTTTGGAGCTTAATCGATACATTCGAGGATCATTCCTCGAAGTGACACACTTCCGGACTCATTAAGAAGCAAGCTAGGAGCTAAGGAGAACACATAGGACCTTGTTGGTGCATGCCTTGCACCAACTCATGGCTTAACGATCAAAAGAGAGCTGTTTCACCAAAACCACGGCCTAGAGGCCATTTCCACGCCCGTGATTTTGGCCGTGGTTTTCTTTGGACAGCTGTGAGAGTTGTCCCACGATCTCCATAACCGACTCTTGCCCTTGATGGAGGATATAAGTGGTCCTGCAGGCTGATGCTAGAGGATTCTCTCCCACACTCTCTCATTACAAATCATTCCATTGGAGGCTACTCTTATGGGAGGAAGAAATACTCTCTAATTTTGGAGAAGAAGAAGAAGAACAACACTAGTTTTAGAGTTTTTAGAGTGTATAAGTGGTTTTTGAGTGAGCTTGTTGAAGACATTTGCAAGGATTTGTAAGGAACGATTTGGGCCTTCTTTCAAAGGGTTGTAAGTCTTTCTTAAACATATATTCAGCTTGGTTTACTTGTGTTTACTTGTTTCTCTTCTCTTTCATTTCATTTTCTTGCTATGGAAGCCATGAATGTTTGCTTGTTGAGTTTGAATGTTGAAATGCATGTTGTTGGCTAAATAGTTGTGATTCTAGGGTAATGGAATGATGGTTATGGCTTGGACTATGATAGAATAGACTTAAATGTATCCTTAGATGATTTGCTTGCTAGAACCTAACTCCCGATAGAAATCACGGTCAGTTCCTCAAGAACCACGGCTGTGGTTTAGTATGAACAGCCCGTGATTTTCTCTGTTGTGCTTGTATTGATGAATCTTAATGTTAGGATGTTAGATTGTTGAAATCGTAGTGTTTGTTAACCATAATCTATCCTAGGGTGACCTAATTCTAGCAAACTAAGTGAGAGGAGAGACCTACCCGGTGATTCTTGATCTTAAGTACCAATGATGACGAACTCTAGGTAGTAGTGAGCCTCATAAGCCGCTATTGGACTGAGTGTGCTAGGATTGATGTTTAGGACTTAACTTCCCAAGACTTACCCGGTAAGGAGAGGTTAGACCCCTAGGTAGCAATCCGGTTTGTGTAGATTTCCCAACCTTAGGCTCCTAGAGACTTACCCGGTGATAGGACCTTAGTTGCGGGATTAGTGGATCATTAGACCAACCCAATGATTGATCCCGATTGAGAAAGACCCCTTCCCAACTTACTATAGCTAGTCCAAGGTTCATTAGAAGCTTGAGTCTAATGCCATAACCGGAATTCCTAACCCCTAGAATCCGCTTTTCTATCTTTGATAACATATCTCGTGTTTGTGTTGCTTGTTTGTGTTGCTAGCTAGATTTGTTAGTTTGTTTTATAATCTTGCATTAATTGTGATCTTGTTTGATCACCACAAAACCAACCCAAAAACATTATGATTTTTATTTCTTTATTCCTTTCTCTTTTGTTAGACTAGATTTGCACTATCCATAATCTCCTATTTGATTCGATTTCACCTTAGTCTTTGTGTTCAACCTCGGAATACTATCCTTGCTACAAAACGACCCATACACTGTGGGTTCGCTAGGAGTTAGGAAAATATATTGAGATTATAAATTTAAGACTTTTGTGCTACACAATCTTAGCGTAATAAGTTTTCGCGCCGTTGCCGGGGACTAGGTCTAGATTGAATCATTGTTTGTGATTGTTTATAGTGTAGGTCTTTCTTGTTGCTTTTGATCTCATTTGGTTTGTGTCTTTTAATTTTCAGGACATCTCCCATTCTTTAGGTGCACGCGAAGATCTCGTGGGAAGGATTTAGCTCCATTCGATCCCGAACCGGAGAAAACCCTTAAAGCTAGATCTAAGAGAATTAAGAAGAAGAAGGAGATCGCCGCAAGAGATCTTCAAGCTGAGTTGGATGATGCGTTAGAGCAAATTAGGCTAAGGGATGAACTCTTGGAGAATGACAAGAGACTTGCCAATGAGAGGCAAGAAGCAACTAGGAGGGAAATGGAAGAGATTAGGCAAGCTCTTGTACAAAGAAAGCTTAATCGTCAACAACCTCCTCCACCACCACCACCGCAGCTGGTGGTCAATGTTCGGTTCGAGCCAATCACGATTGAGGAGCCACAAACGTTAGGGCAACGTAAGGATCCAGCCCAAAGAGTGCACCGTCCGGGTGTAAACTTAGGAGATCCCGCAGCCCATGATTATGAGCTCCGCCCTCAAGTGCTACAAATGATCCGACACAATCAATTTGGAGGGATGGAAGGAGAGTCTCCTCATCAATACTTGATGAACTATGAGATCTTGATGGAGACTCTAAGGTCGCCTAGATTGGAGAACAACAACCATAAGCTTAGCACTTTTTCCTTCTCACTTAAGGATAAAGCCTTGGCTTGGTACCAATCCATTCCACTAGGACGTGTGAGTACTTGGGAGGATATGACAACCGAGTTTTTGACAAAGTTCTTCCCACCTTCCAAGACAACCGAGCTAAGAGGGAAGATCAATGCCTTCGTGATGAAGGATAGAGAGAGCCTATTCATATCTTGGGAGAGGTTCAAAGACCTCCTCCTAGATTGTCCACACCATGGGATACCGAAGATAGAGCTATTGGAGATATATTTCAAGGGGCTTGATGAGGATATCCAATTCAAGCTCCAATCGCTTTCTGGAGGCACATTCATGGAGAAGAATGTGGATGAGGCTTGGGAGTTTGTAGAGAAGCAATCCTTGGTGATAGAGAAGTACTCCCATAGCAAGAGTGATGGGAGGAAACCGGGAGTATATGAAGTGAGTGAAGTCACCATGAGCAACTACAAACTTGATGCAATCAACAATGAGCTTAAGTCTTTGAGGGAGTTGTGTGCCACAACCTTAAAGAATCAAGCAAGTCCTCAAGTGTGAGTGCAAGCCAACTTGGCTTCTAAGGAGGAGGACATTAACTACATGGGAAGGGGCAACTTCAACAATTATCAACGCCCTAGGAACTTCAACAACAACAGCCGGCAATACGACAATTACCGGCCTAATCACAACCATCCCGGGTTCTCCTATTCTAACCCGGATGGTGCCTTGAACCCTCCCGCATCCACAAGCGTAGCACCACCACCTAAGGCTTCACAAGAGCCTCCACCCGGTTTTTCTCAACCTCCAAAGGATAGAACCGAGATGATGTTTGAACAATTGCTTGAAAGGTTGAGTGGACTTGAGAGCACGGTGAATTCCATTTCTAAAGCTCAAAAGGTACTAGAAGCACAAGTGTTCCAAAAGGCGGGTGAAGCACAAAGGGATCCGGGAAAGCTTCCCGGAAGGACCGAGGACAATCCAAGAGGTCAAGTGTTGACCATCATAACAAGGAGTGGGGTGAGCATGAAAGATCCCTTACCTAAGGGGAATGACATGGCAAAGCAAGTAGTAGTGGAAGAAGAACGATGCAAGAGGAAGGAGGCAAGAGCAAAGATGATGAGCCAATATATGTGGCACCACCTCCATACAAGCCACCACTACCATTCCCACAATCGTGAGCAAGAGCTCGTTTGGACAAACATTTGGGTAAATTCCTTGAACTCATGTCTAAATTGCATATTAACATTCCGTTCATGGATGCTATTCTAGGTATGCCGGCCTATGGAAAATTTTTGAAGGAGATACTCTCCAACAAGAGGAAGTTGGAGGAGTATGGGAAAGTGAGGATGACAAAGAGATCTTCCGAGTTGATTCAAACTATGAGGGAGGAGATTCCTCCTAAGCTAAGAGATCCGGGATCTTTTTGTGTGCCAATTGTGGTTGGAGAAGTGCAATATAAAGCCGTATGTGATCTTGGAGCAAGTGTAAGCATTATCCCGCTTGCACTTTGCAACAAGGTTGGGTTAGGAGAGCCAAAGCCGGTCAAGATGAACCTCTACATGGCGGACCGTTTAATCACTCACCCCGTAGGGATCCTAGAGGACATACTGGTTCAGCTCGGGAAGTTCTATGTGCCAATAGATTTCGTTGTTTTGGACATCCCGACGGACTACCCAGTTCCTATCATTTTGGGAAGGCCATTCTTAGCCACATCCGGATGCTTAGTGGATTGCAAAAATGGAATCCTCTCCTTCAACATAGGAGAAGAGAATATCAAGTTCAAGCTGTCTATAATGATGAAGGGGTCAGCCCTTGGTGAAGATGTCTTCAACATTGTCAAGCAAGAGGAATGTAGAGAAGTTGTGAGCTCCATCTTGATCAAGGACCCTGTTGAGAAGGTTCTTAGCTTGAGTTTTATGGAGGAAGGAGTTAAGGATGATTGCAATGAAGAAATCAAGGCTTTAGATGCATTAGAAAAGGAGACAAGTGCTGAATTTGAAGTGCACGAAGTTGTGCTGAACCACTGTAGGAACCACGGCCAGAGGGCAAGAACCACGGCCGTAATTCTACCCGTGGAACTCTCTGGAATGCCCAAAAGTGCCAGCTCTTCTAGTTCCATGGCCGTGGTTGTGCCAGAGGTCATGGTTTTGCCCGTGGTTTCTCCAGAAAGTGCCTTAGTTGTTGATCAAGCTTCAAGGAGTCTTGGAGAGTCTTCCATGGCTTTGGAACCATCTCAACCTACATTTTATGGATCGTCTCTAACCGATAAAGGTCCTCCTAAACTTGAACTTAAGCCTCTCCCTTCTCATTTGAAGTATGCTTTCCTTGATGCAAATTCTACTTATCCGGTGATTGTGAATGCATCTTTGAATGATGATGAGCTTGATAGATTGTTGCATGAGTTGAGATTGAATAGGAAATCCATTGGTTACACCATTGATGACTTAGTTGGCATTAAACCTTCCTTGTGCATGCATAAAATCTAGATGGAAGATAATCATAAACCTTCAATTGAACCTCAAAGAAGATTGAATCCTATAATGAAAGAAGTAGTCAAGAAAGAGATCCTTAGGTTGCTAGATGCGGGAATTATTTTCCCGATTTCGGATAGTAAATGGGTTAGTCCCGTACATGTTGTTCCTAAGAAGGGTGGTATGACCGTAGTAACTAATGAGAACAATGAACTAATCCCAACTAGGACGGTTACGGGGTGGAGAATGTGTATTGACTATAGGAAGCTTAATGTTGCCTCTAGGAAAGATCATTTCCCTCTTCCCTTTATTGACCAAATGCTAGAGCGATTAGCTCAACATTCACATTTTTGCTACTTAGATGGCTATAGTGGGTTTTTCCAAATCCCTATTCACCCGGATGACCAAGAGAAAACAACATTTACATGTCCTTGGGGAACATTTGCATATAGCAGAATGCCATTTGGGTTGTGTAATGCACCCGCCACCTTTCAAAGGTGTATGATGGCTATCTTTTATGAATATATTGAAAACATCATGGAAGTGTTTATGGATGATTTCTCAGTTTATGGATCTTCATTTGATGATTGCTTAACTAACTTGTCTTTAGTGTTGAAGAGATGTGAGGAACTAACCTTGTTTTGAATTGGGAGAAATGCCACTTCATGGTGAGTGAAGGCATTGTGTTGGGACACTTAGTTTCCCAACGAGGCATTGAGGTTGATAGAGCAAAGATAGAAACGATAGAGAAGTTGCCACCACCTACCTCGGTGAAGGGGGTAAGGAGTTTCTTAGGGCACGCCGGTTTTTACCGGAGGTTTATAAAAGATTTCTCTAAAATTTCTAAGCCTCTCACTAACCTACTAATGAAAGATGTTGAGTTTGTTTTATCCAAGGATTGCCTTGAAGCATTTTGTAGGTTGAAGAATGCCTTGATCTCTGCCCCTATCATGCAACCACCGGATTGGAGCCTTCCGTTTGAGATAATGTGTGATGCAAGTGATGTTGCCGTTGGGGCTGTTTTGGGACAAAGGAAAGATGGGCTTACACATGCCATCTATTACGCTAGAAAGACGCTAGATGATGCCCAACTCAACTATGCCACAACCGAAAAGGAATTGCTAGAAATGGTGTATGCCTTTGAGAAGTTCCGGTCATATCTTGTGGGAGCCAAGGTCATTGTGTACACGGATCATGATGCGATCCGTTATCTCCTCACAAAGAAGGATGCCAAGCCTCACCTCATTCGGTGGATCCTTCTCCTCCAAGAGTTTGACTTGGAAATTCGGGACAAGAAGGGTTCCGAAAATTCAGTGGCGGACCATCTTAGTAGGCTACCACCATTGGAGATTGAGAGAGATGACATCCCGATTGATGACTCATTCCGGGATGAGCAATTACAAATGATGGAGGAGTGCTTACTTCAAGTGTCTAGAGGGAGTGGGCTATGGTATATGGACATAGTGAACTACCTTGTGTGTGAAGAGGTGTCACCCGGTTTATCGTATGCCCAAAGGAAAAAGTTCTTCAAAGATGTGAGGCATTACTATTGGAGCGAGCCTCTCTTGTTCAAGAGAGGACCGGATGGAGTCTTTAGGATGTGCATTCCGGAGGATGAGGTGGAGAGTGTGATCCGCCATTGTCACTCCTTGCCATGTGGAGCCCATGCTAGCTCACACAAGACGTGTGAAAAGGTATTGCAATCCGGTTTTTATTGGCCTAACTTGTTTAGGGATGTGCAGAATTTTGTAGTGGCATGGGATGCTTGCCAAAGGACGGGCAACATCTCAAGGAGGAATGAGATGCCCTTGAACAACATACAAGAGGTTGAGATATTTGATGTTTTGGGTGTGGACTTCATGGGGCCATTCCTCTTTTCATGTGGCAACCTCTACATTCTATTGGCGGTGGACTATGTGTCGAGATGGGTGGAGGCAATCGCCTCTCCCACAAATGATGCCAAAGTTGTAGTGCGGTTCTTCAACCGAGTCATCTTCCCTAGGTTTGGAACACCAAGAGTGATCATAAGTGATGGAGGGAAGCATTTCACCAATAGGAACATTGGGACACTTTTGGCTAAGTATGGGATGGGGTGACTCATAAGGTGGCAACACCTTACCATCCCCAAACTAGTGGCCAAGTGGAGATCTCCAACCGGGAGATAAAGGGGATACTCGAGAAGACGGTTTTTAGGACAAGAAAAGATTGGGCTATGAAGCTTGATGATGCTTTGTGGGCTTATAGAACCGCTTTCAAGACACCGATTGGCACCACTCCCTACAAGCTAGTTTATGGCAAGTCTTGCCACCTTCCGGTGGAGATGGAGCATAGGGCGTATTGGGCCATAAGGTGGCTGAGTTTTGACCTCAAGGAAGCCGGTGAGAAGAGGTTGCTAGACATTAATGCTCTTGAGGAGATCCGGTTGGATGCCTATGAAAACGTCCGGATTTACAAGGAAAGGACCAAGCGTTGGCATGACAAACGTCTCATCCCAAAGGAGTTGAGAGAAGGTGACTTAGTGCTTCTCTTCAACTCGAGGCTGCGGCTCTTCCCCGGAAAGCTAAAGTCAAGATGGACGGGTCCTTATGTGGTGAGCAAGGTCTTTCCCCATGGAGCGGTTGAGATAGGAGGGGAGCATTGTGGACATTTTAAGGTGAATGGGCACCGTTTGAAGAAGTATATCCCGGAAGCTCCGGTAGATATGATTGCCCCCACTTCACCTTGAGTGAAACGCTCCCGAATTTAGTCAAGCTAATGACCTTAAACAAGCGCTTAATGGGAGGCAACCCATTGGTACATATCTTTCCCTTTTCGTTTTTTGTTTTCGTTTTTGCTTTATGCTTTTGTCTTTGTTTTGGTGTGTTTGTGTGTTTGGTGTTTGTGTGTTAGAGTCTAGGGAGCATGGATGTCTTGCAATGCATGAGAAAGGTGATGATGATGATTCCGCATCAAATGTGGGTGGAGTGGACGTGGGACTTGGACGGCTAGCAGTGCTTAGCGCGGGTCCCGACGCCATATTGAACATCAAAGAGCTCTCTACCACCTTTAATTGATCATCCACCATCACTCCACATGAGTGGACCAAAATACCAAAGCAACACCATTTTTACATTGTGAGGACTCTCTTTCACTCCTCTTTACTTGATTTGCACATTGGGGACAATGTGTTTCTAAGTATGGGGTGGGGTTTTCATGATCATTTGCATGATTGCATCCATTTAGATAGTTTTTCCCGTTATACATGCATAGTTTGGCATTAGTTCATGATGTTTACGTTTAATTCATGCATATTGTCGAGATAGACGTCTACACGAACTATTGTCGGTTTTGTAGGTATTTTGGGGAACTTTTGGAGCTTAGTCGATACATTCGAGGATCATTCCTCGAAGTGACACACTTCTAGACTCATTAAGAAGCAAGCTAGGAGCTAAGGAGAACACATAGGACCTTGTTGGTGCATGCCTTGCACCAACTCATGGCTTAACGATCAAAAGAGAGTTGTTTCACCAAAACCACGGCCTAGAGGCCATTTCCACGCCCGTGATTTTGGCCGTGGTTTTCTTTGGACAGCTGTGAGAGTTGTCCCACGATCTCCATAACCGACTCTTGCCCTTGATGGAGGATATAAGTGGTCCTGCAGGCTGATGCTAGAGGATTCTCTCCCACACTCTCTCATTACACATCATTCCATTGGAGGCTACTCTTGGGGGAGGAAGAAATACTCTCTAATTTTGGAGAAGAAGAAGAAGAACAACACTAGTTTTAGAGTTTTTAGAGTGTATAAGTGGTTTTTGAGTGAGCTTGTGGAAGACATTTGCAAGGATTTGTAAGGAACGATTTGGGCCTTCTTTCAAAGGGTTGTAAGTCTTTCTTAAACATATATTCAGCTATGTTTATTTGTGTTTACTTGTTTCTCTTCTCTTTCATTTCATTTTCTTGCTATGGAAGCCATGAATGTTTGCTTGTTGAGTTTGAATGTTGAAATGCATGTTGTTGGCTAAATAGTTGTGATTCTAGGGTAATGGAATGATGGTTATGGCTTGGACTATGATAGAATAGACTTAAATGTATCCTTAGATGATTTACTTGCTAGAACCTAACTCCCGATAGAAATCACGGTCAATTCCTCAAGAATCACAGTCGTGGTTTAGTATGAACAGCCCGTGATTTTCCCTGTTGTGCTTGTATTGATAAATCTAAATGTTAGGATGTTAGATTGTTGAAATCCTAGTGTTTCTTTAAGCATAATCTGTCCTAGGGTGACCTAATGCTAGCAAACTAAGTGAGAGGAGAGACCTACCCAGTGATTCTTGATCTTAGGTACCAATGATGACGAACTCTAGGTAGTAGTGAGCCTCATAAGCCGCTATTGGACTGAGTGTGCTAGGATTGATGTTTAGGACATACCTTCACAAGACTTACCCGGTAAGGAGAGGTTAGACCCCTAGATAGCAATCCGGTTTGTGTAGATTTCCCAACCTTAGGCTCCTAGAGACTTACCCGGTGATAGGACCTTAGTTGCAGGATTAGTGGATCATGAGACCAACCCAATGATTGATCCCGATTGAGAAACACCCCTTCCCAACTTACTATAGCTAGTCCAAGGTTCATTAGAAGCTTGAGTCCAATGTCATAACCGGAATTCCTAACCCCTAGAATCCTCTTTTCTCTCTTTGATCACATATCTCGTGTTTGTGTTGCTTGTTTGTGTTGCTATCTAGATTTGTTAGTTTGTTTTATAATCTTGCATCAATTGTGATCTTGTTTGATCACCACAAAACCAACCCAAAAACATTATGATTTTCATTTCTTTATTCCTTTCTCTTTTCTTAGACTAGATTTGTACTATCCATAATCACCTATTTGATTCGATTTCACCTTAGTCTTTGTGTTCGACCTCGGAATACTATCCTTGCTACAAAACGACTCATACACTGTGGGTTCGCTAGGAGTTAGGAAAATATATCGAGATTATAAATTTAAGACTTTTGTGCTACACAAACTTAGCGTAACAGGTGCCGAGTTACTCATCATTATGATTGACTTCCCCAAAACTATTTGTTTCTTTCTAAAACTTCCAGCCAACATCTCAATCTTCACTTTCACTTGCTTTTCACTTGCTTGCTTCCAAATTCCCGGATAGATAAAGGGAGGCAAATATGTAAATGAGGGGCTAAAGCATGATCAAGAAGAAGAAGTGAAGAGAATGAATTGCCTTAATCATCCCAGGAAGAATGTGATAGAACTCATCATGTGGTGTCAACCTTCAAATTCAACATAACTTTGATAAAAACAAAGTATTAAACATGCCAAAATTTCAAACAAAGCAATTTTGCAACTTAAACATATCATAAAACCTTTCGAGCATATAAAGATTTCAAAACCAATCTGTAAACAAAATCATCACTGAGGTCATATCCAGAAAAGAAGCACAAAACGTTTCGAAAAATCTCTCAGTTAAACCGCCTCGGTCGAGGTCTTCTAAGTCATCCGAGGTGCTTTACCTCGTTTGGTCAGAATCATCCCGGTCGAGGTCATAAAAAAAATTCTTAAACCAGTTTTCGACGTTTTTCTCAAACAAAAACCTGTATGCATGCATGTAATCTCAGATAAACACATAGAGCATAAATAAAATCATAAATATCCAACTCAAGTCATACAAGCATACACAATGTCAAATCATACATATAAATACCCCATACTTGGGACACATTGTCCCAATGGGTCAAAATAAGTCTAAAATAAGAGAACTCACCGGACATGTTGAACTGCATAATAAATAAAGAAAAGAAATCCATGCAAGCTCTAGTCCTGATCCGTTGGTACTGGTGGATATGGGATGAAGGGATGCTGAGATGGGTCAAACGGGTAACCCATAGTGTGTTGAATCTGGATCTCCATCATCCTTTGCTGGAAGTGCTGGCTCTCTCTAAGCTCCATCATCTCCAATGTCAAGGTTGCGTAAGAGTCGATCATCTAGTATGTCAGCTCATCAATCCGTCGGTGAGCTACTAGATCTCTCTATTTGCGGACTCTACGCCGGGCAGGTCGTGATGGTGCAGCCGCCTCCTCTGTAATAGATAGGATTTTCGAATTATAATTAATGTTGATTAACTTAATCAGTGATAGTAATTGACATATAACTCGGGAAGATTGCGTAAGTGTTGAGTATAAGTCCCACCGTTATGTTCCTGGCGTAATTTTGGGCTTATGGTGAAATTTTCACTTTTTCCCCCAGGTAATTATTTTTACCCTCCGGTATTATTTGGAGCATTTGGGAGCTTCAGTTAATAAAAATGCACTTGAGAGAAATGATCAGGACATCGAACATGTCCTAGATATGAAATAACATGGAAAGGCAAAACGGCCAAAAGAGTCGCTATTTCGTTTCTTAACGGCTAAGAAAGACGGCTTGGGAATACACGTTTTCCGAGGCCATTTTGGAATAATTATCCCTACAATATTCAAGATTTATTGTTCCAATTTCGAGAAGTTTGGAGAAGGGGGTTCAACCCGCCATTGGATCGGTTAAAGGATAATTATCGACTTAGCGGAAAATCGTTTATTAATTCATTTCCTTTCACGTTTCCTCGTAAAAGCTCTGATTCCTCTCAAACTTCAAACTCAGATTTACTCTCCGTTTCTAATCCGATTTCAATTCCGTTTGACTTCCTAGATTCCTCTCTTCATTCTCTTCATATCGGTACCGAGTTTCTGCATTTCCGAGAAGATGAAGACCTGGTCGAGCATATGTGTCACCGGGACGGTTCCGTCGCTCAGATTCCGGTGAATTTGATGTTGTACATGTGTAGTCTGCGTCGTTGTGATTTCGAATCTTCTTTCATATCGTCAATCGGGTTAGTAACGAATAAGTTATGAATTTATTTGTTTTCCGTACTGTGATTTGGCCCAAATTGACCTTAGGCTTTTCAAAATGGATAATTAGAAATTCCATTATGATCATTATATTATTCTGGTGTTATGGGTTGTTTGTTTGATGAAATCTGATGACAGGTGGGTTTAGAAATGGCCTGCAGGCAAAATGTTATTCTGGCGAAATTTAATTAATTAATTAAAGGTTAACTAATTAAATTAGGGTTAAATTTGAGATTGAGGAATACTGATTAGATGCATGCTAGGTGTCAGAATGAGTTGAGGATCATGATGATGTTATGGATATCGGTTATGGCCTTAAGGTTTAGTATGTGTACGAGTATGATGAGATGAGATGTTATGTTGAGGATATGCCTTAGGCATTTATGAATGTGTTGAAGATCTGAGGTTTAGATTTGAGATATAGGTTGGTTGTGGTTAGTGAGACGAGTCTCCTAACCTTTGCAGTATGTGATTGTGTGTGCCTTGCTATTGTAGGCGTTGATTACTTCCCCAAGGGGAAGCTATGACGTGGTACAAGTTACGAGTATATCAGGTAAGTCCATAGGACTTACTTAGCGTGCAGTTGTGGATTGTATGATTGTGATGGTTGTGTGTGTTCATATGATTGTGCATTTATAACCTAAACCGGACTAGGATGACCATTTATTACATTTATTTGGCCCAAGTGTATTATAACGGGCGGTAACCACCGGTCTCCGCCTGCTGGTTAGGAGGAGGTGCCTGGAAGCCAGTAACACAGGGGGGACGAGTGACGATCACCCACAATGCAAACCCCTGTGTTAACGGGGAAAGGGACGAGGTTCTTTAGGTTCCTCATGTTACAAAAGAAGTTGAATTAGTAATAGAATAACGTAATGAAAGATAATAAATGAATGTGTGTGGCATTGCATGTATGAGATGTTGATGTGTGGTTGTGCTATTACCTTCATGTTTTTCATTGTTGTAGCTAACGGTTTCATACCGTATTGTAGTTGATCTGCACGTTAGGAACACTGCAGGGTGAGCCAGATGGTGTGACCAGCCGAGGACTTCTGTACAATAGGATGCGTGGGATGGGGTATCTTTTGTGGTTATGGTTTATGATGTTGTTTTGTACTCGGCTTAGAGTTTGTAAACTCTTTTGATGTATCATACACAGCTTTTATGTATTTGGTTTTAATCTACCTGTGCCTTGTTGTAAGATCCAGTGAACTTGTTGTCAAGCTAGGGTCAAGATCCATTGTAAGATCTTAGCCCAATGTGACACTCCAAGTCCCGTGGATTTGGGGTGTTACAGAGTTGGTATCAGAGCCAGGTTGACAACAATGGCACTTGCTATCTGCAATAAAGGTAGAGTGGATAAATAAACAGAACCCACATGGGGTCTGACTTTTTAAAGGATTTTGGTTTTAAAGCGAGTACAGATGTTTTATATATATATATATATAGCCTTATAAGTTAGGAGCATACATTCTACAGATGGCTCAGACTCAGACTAGAGCAGTATCTGTAGTGGGATGACATAGGGGTACACCCCCTCTTCCTCCAGTAGCGTCAAGTCAGGGACAAGTATCCGTTGTTGTGTTGCCTATGGCACAGAACGAGTTTGAAGAGGCTGATTGTGTCTCCATGAGTAGATTCGAGTTTCAAGAGTATATGCAACAAGTATATGAGGTGGTGATAGCGGGTAGATCTACACCGGATTTACCAACATCTGTGAGACCGACTTAAGCTTCTGGATTAGAGAAGAAACAACGGGTTGAATCAGTGAAAGATGAGGTTGGATATCCGGGTTGCAAACCGAGCCCGACTTGTGGATGTTTGAGTACTTCTCATTTCACACGTACTTCTGGTGAAACGAGGACTTGTTATAACTGCGGGAATCCTGGACATGTACGACCACAGTGTCCAAGATTGCCAGTGACTTGCTTTACCTATTCTAGACAGGGTCATAGAGTTGTCTTCTGTAAGCAAACTGGAGTGGCATCACGACAGGGTTTTACTTCTGTTAGTGTAACGGGAGGTGGTCAGAAGACACCTCAGCAGCAGATGCGGGTACAGCAGAGAGTCCCAGATCATCCTTCTACTCAGGGATCCGTTCCTAGACTAAGTAGGGGTAAGGGTCGTGGTTGGAGTACCACGGACACTAGAAGAACTCAAGGTAGAGCCTTTGAGTTGGGCAATGCAGAGGAGTCACCCGTACTAGTGGCAAGGATGGGACGTATATGTCTCAACTGTGGTTATCCAGATCATTTGCACTCTAAGTGCCCCATGGCACCAATAGCTTGCTTTACTTGTGGTGAACTAGGCCATCTGGCCCCTTTCTGTCAGCAAGATAGTGTTTCTTCTCATCAAGACCTTCCTCTTTCCGATGCAGAAAGAGTGGAAGTGGAGGCTATGGCGGTGACCTCGGTGATACCTCAGGAGCATAGATCTGAGATTGAGTAATGATATGTAGTAGCTTCGGCCGTTAGCTGTTACAAGTACCATTCTTGTTAATGGTTTACCTAGTGGAGTTTTGTTTGTTGTGAGTGCTATGCACCTCTTGTCTTTCGATGCATGTGTTAATAGTTAACTGTGGATACAATAGAAGATAGATCTTCCTTATAGGATTACGAGTTACGGGTCTTAGGTACCCGCGAGATATGTAGTTGTTCCCTTTGTTCAGGGACTTGTGTATGACTTGAAGACTTCTTTGTCATGCCTTAGGTGCATGAGATGGTCCTTATGTGTGTGGTGGACAAATAGATATCATGTTGGTTTAAATAGCAGTAGGATGACTATTATAGTCTCTATTGAGATCGACTAGGTAGAGGTTTTTCAAGGTTATGAACCTTAAAGAGGCAAGTTGCCGACAATACCGTATTTGCAGCAAGGTTAATAAGGAGGTGATGATTTCTAATGTTATGTCGTGAAGGAAAGAAATAGTTCCACGTTGAAGAGTGTTCCAGTGGTTTATGATCTTATAGACGTGTTACTGAACCGTCTAATCTATTGCCTCAGTGGAGTGAGGACTTTGATGTTGTGTTGAAATATGGTACGAGACTGGTTGGGAGAAGGCCTATGAGGTATATGGCTTGTTGAGTTGTTAGAAATTGAAGAAGCAATTTGAATAGTGGATTGAGACGGGCTTCGTTCGTCCTAGCATGTTCTTTGCTACGTATTGACGACTTGTTGGATCAACTAAGAGAAGCAATTGTGTTTTTAAGATTTCCATATGCTTGGGATATCATCAGTTAAGGATGAGAGAGCATTGTGGGCATAGGACAGCATTCCATACCCGTTATGGACACTATGAGTTGTAGTGTTGTCATCTGAGTTGAGAAATGTCCTAGTAGTCGTTATAGGAGTTGATGAACAATGTCTTCATCTACTTCCTTAATCAGTTGGTGGTAGACCTTATTGATGACGTTTGGTGTACTCTCACAACGGAGAGGAACGTACCGGTTATTATGAGGACGGTTTTTGCAGAATCCGAGGGATAGAAGCCAGTGTGCTATGCTCCCTAAATGCGAATTGAGGTGCCCGAAGCAGCCTTCAAGATCATGTTGGTTTGCCTGTAGGATTATGGTTGATGTGGCGAGGAATGAGTATGAAGTCTTATGGATGATACTGATGAACGTTAAGGGAATGCGTGGTTTTCTCGGCCCAGCCGATTGTTACCAACGCTTTGATGGAAAGATTTTATGTGATTGCGTATATAATTACGAGTCTTCAGAGGAAGACCACCATAACTGTGTGGTTGAAGTAGTATGTCGAGGTTCTGAAAAAGTAGAAGAAGCACTTGACCTCTGCTTCTATCCGGTGATAATCAGAAGATTCTGGGAATTATGGGATTACATTGGTACATTCCAGTTAAGTTTAAGACGTGTATATATACATTGGAGTAGATAATATGTGTGTTATAGCTGAGAACGTATGAAAAGAATTGCCCGACTCATGATTTCGAGTTAGTGGTGTTAGTTCAAGTTTCAAGACTCGAAGACAATACCTGTGTGACATTTCATGTCAAATTTCCACCAATCATAGAGGTTGAAGTATATTTTTATACAATAGAAATTGAATAATCGCCAGCGTCGATGGTTTGAATTAATCAAGGATGTTGACCTTGAGATTCGTACCATTCTGGCAAGGAGAATGTGGTCACTGATGCCTTGAATAAGAAGACGCCTCGAGAGGAAGCGATTGTTGGAATTGTTGTACAGTCTCGGTTTCAAAATGATCTAGCTTGGTTAGAGTTGGACCTACAACTGTTGATAAGGACGTTAGTTTCATGTTTAGGGATTTTACCTGGTTTGTTGGATGAGGTCCAACAAAAACAGGGGACTTGCCGGACCCTGAGGGAACTTGATGGAAGGATGCCTCATGGCAAGGCACCATAGTTCTTTAATGGAATAGAAGGAGTCTGAGGCGCCGCAACTGCGTCAGTATAACCGCTTATGCGGAGTCGAGTGGAGAAGATTACAGTACACTCATAGTACACCTTCTTTAGTACATCCATGTACGAATAAGAGGTACCACGAAGTAGTAAATCAGGCTAAAGTGTTACTAACCTGGAGATGAGCTCATCCACTACTAGTGCTGTAGTGGAAGTGAGAGGACTTTTCTGTGGACTTGTGATGGGATTGAGACCCAGTAAGAGTTTTGGTGTTATCCATATTATTAGTAACAGATTTACAAAGGCGACACGTTCCATCTCTATAGAGAGACGTGGCTAGTGAATGAAGTAACAAAGGAGTACACTAGACAGATGGTGGGACTCCATAACTGTACCGAGGAAGATCGACTATGATTGTAGTAGACGGTTTACTTTGAGGTTTTGATAGCAGATTCAGACTGCTTGGGGAACGCGTCCACATATCATGATTAAGTTTTACCTCAGACTGACGGTCAGTCTGAGAGAACCCTCCAGACCGTAGAGGACATGTTCTGAGCTTTGGGATGGATTGGGAACAGGGACAATATGTTTATCTCCCACTCGTTGAGTTCTTATACCACCACCGTTGGTATGCATCTATAGGGATGTGCATCTGATTTGTTAGATCTTGTTTGCTAGCACGATATAGGTATAGCTGGAGATGGTTCTTTCCTCCATGCTATTGTAAAATGTTTAGGATTAGTTGGAGATGGTTCTTTCCTCCATGCTATTACTGATGGACATAGTGTGAGTGGAGACGGTTTTCCTCCACATAGTTGTGTTACGAGTACGATTGGCTGGAGGCGGCTTTCCTCCATGCCTTGTGACGTGCTTAGTAGTTGGCTAGAGATGATTTTTCCTCTATGCCTTTGGATAGCGTTATGATCTTGTTGCTGGAGTTGGTGATTCCTCCATGCTGTGTTTTGAGGTTATAGAGTGTTATAGGTTGATACGTTTGAATGGAGATGTGATACCTCCGATAGAGAGAGTGTTTATACCTCGGTGTATGGGTCTAAGAGGATTTGGGAATTGTTCAAGTTTCGGGACGAAACTTTTTCTTAAGGGGTGTGTGATGTAATAGCTAGGATTTCCGAATTCTAATTAATGTTGATTAACTTAATCAGTGATAGTAATTGACATATAACTCGGGAAGATTGCGTAAGTGTTGAGTATAAGTCCCACCGTTATGTTCCTGGCGTAATTTTGGGCTTATGGTGAAATTTTCACTTTTTCCCCCAGGTAATTATTTTTACCCTCCGGTATTATTTGGAGCATTTGGGAGCTTCAATTAATAAAAATGCACTTGAGAGAAATGATCAGGACATCGAACATGTCCTAGATATGAAATAACATGGAAAGGCAAAACGGCCAAAAGAGTCGCTATTTCGTTTCTTAACGGCTAAGAAAGACGACTTAGGAATACACGTTTTCCGAGGCCATTTTGGAATAATTATCCCTACAATATTCAAGATTTATTGTTCCAATTTCGAGAAGTTTGGAGAAGGGGGTTCAACCCGCCATTGGATCGGTTAAAGGATAATTATCGACTTAGCGGAAAATCGTTTATTAATTCATTTCCTTTCACGTTTCCTCGTAAAAGCTATGATTCCTCTCAAACTTCAAACTCAGATCTACTCTCCGTTTCTAATCCGATTTCAATTCCGTTTGACTTCCTGGATTCCTCTCTTCATTGTCTTCATATCGGTACCGAGTTTCTGCATTTCCGAGCAGATGAAGACCTGGTCGAGCATATGTGTCACCAGGACGGTTCCGTCGCTCAGATTCCGGTGAATTTGATGTTGTACATGTGTATCCTGCGTCGTTGTGATTCCGAATCTTCATTCAGATCGACAATCGGCTTAGTAACGAATAAGTTATGAATTTATTTGTTTTCCGTACTGCAATTTGGCCCTAATTGACCTTAGGCTTTTCAAAATGGATAATTAGAAATTCCATTATGATCATTATATTATTCTGGCATTATGGGTTGTTTGTTTGATGAAATCTAATGACAGATGGGTTTAGAAATGGCCTGCAGGCAAAATGTTATTCTGGCAAAATTTAATTAATTAATTAAAGGTTAATTAATTAAATTAAGGTTAAATTTGAGATTGAGGAATACTGATTAGATGCATGCTAGGTGTCAGAATGAGTTGAGGATCATGATGATGTTATGGATATCGGTTATGGCTTTAAGGTTTAGTATGTGTACGAGTATGATGAGATGTTATGTTGAGGATATGCCTTAGGCATTTATGAATGTGTTGAGGATCTGAGGTTTAAATTTGAGATATAGGTTGGTTGTGGTTAGTGAGACGAGTCTCCTAACCTTTGCAGTATGTGATTGTGTGTGCCTTGCTATTGCAGGCGTTGATTACTTCCCCAAGGGGAAGCTGTGATGTGGTACAGGTTACGAGTATATCAGGTAAGTCCATAAGACTTACTTAGCGTGCAGTTGTGGATTGTATGATTGTGATGGTTGTGTGTGTTCATATGATTGTGCATTTATAACCTAAACCGGACTAGGATGACCATTTATTACATTTATTTGGCCCAAGTGTATTATAACGGGCGGTAGCCACCGGTCTCCGCCTACTGGTTAGGAGGATGTGCCTGGAAGCCAGTTACACAGGGGGGGATGAGTGACGATCACCCCCAATGCAAACCTCTGTGTTATCGGTGAAAGGGGCGAGGTTCTTTAGGTTCCTCGTATTACAAAAGAAGTTGAATTAGTAATGGAATAACGTAATGAAAGATAATAAATGAATGTGTGTGGCATTGCATGTATGAGATGTTGATGTGTGGTTGTGCTATTACCTTCATGCTTTTCATTGCTGTAGCTAACGGTTTCATACCGTGTTGTAGTTAATCAGCAGGTTAGGAAGACTGCAGGGTGAGCTAGATGGTGTGACCAGGCGAGGACTTATGTACATTAGGATGTGTTGGATGGGGTATCTTTTGTGGTTATGGTTTGATTTTAATCTACCTGTGCCTTGTTGATGTATCATATACAACTTGTTGTCAGGCTAGGGTCAGGATCCATTGTGAGATCCTAGCCCAATGTGACGCTCCAAGTCCCGTGGATTTGGGGTGTTACATCCTCCTATGTCGCCTCATCATCTAGGTCGACAATCGGCACACTAGGACCAGCGGTATCTGTACCAGTATCCATGGCAGCTCCGCCATCATCATACTCATACTCCTCCTCTGCCGGTGCAGCATCTCTCGCATCCTGTATATAGGGCAGCCATGCAGAAGACCAGTACTGCGGATCGAAAATGGTAAACTGGTTTGACCATAGGATACCCTGAGGAGCAGTCTGCTCCCACGGCATAGCTACATATGGTGTGGTACGGCCACGAGGAACCAGAATCCTCGTGATCATCTCCTGAAGTCCTATCGGCTTTATAGCCGCCACCAATGTACAAGTAGTCAAGTCTAGACCATAATTGTAGCGATATGGGTCGCCAACCCTCCACAGCAAATATCTCCCTTTTCTTTGCCCTTGATCCGGTGCAGATCCTCTGCTAGCATGCCTCCAAAGTCAAGCACTCCTCCATTCACCATGCAAAACAGGCTCAGCAACTCTCCTTGTCTGATCTTCTGGGGCGTCTCAGTACGCGCCGGACGAGTCTTACTAAAAATACCGTGGGCTAGACGGAAAGCTAAATGGAAGATAATACGCTCGTGGAGTCTCTAGGTCTCCATCTGTCACTATGCTCCACCACATGGGCAATCTGCCCCCAGAACTGTCGAGCCACTGCTCGGGAAGGAAAGTCATTCACTGTCAGAGTCGGGAAACCGAAAATCTCTCTGAACTGATCCATAGGCACAATGTAGTTCCGGTTCAGTAATCGGTACTTGATATTGTTTCTCTCTGGAATGTGAGTGACAGAATTCCCAAACTCCATGGTCGGCTCAAGGTAGGTCGGAGCTCGGATCTCCATAAACTGCTTCATCCCTACCATGGATATCATCTTCTTTAAGTCCTCCGCCACGTGGAGGCACTCGAAGGCTGGAATATCCAAGAAACGCAGGGCAACTATGGGGCGCCCGCAAATGCGATCAAAATCTGCCTGGTGATGCTCATGAATCACAAGGATAGAAGGTCGAGAAGAAGGAGAAGGTGAAGAACCACTGGAAGCATCCCTCAAAAAAAGCTAACGATCAGATTGAGAACTCATGATTACTGACAAGATCACCTCGGTTGGTTTGACAGGCTGAAGAACACCTCGGCCGAGACACAGCTCGATTGGACCGAGGCGAAAAACTGGGCGATTTCTCCTCTTTGATTTTCAGTTATTTTCTCCCAAAATCACTACCAATTGCTTCCTATGGGGTACTTATACTCTTTTCAGCAATAAAATGTGGCAACCAAAGCCAAATATCTCTAAAATCAGTAAAGAGAGGAGAAGTTAGGGTTTCCGACAATTTACCCCAAATTGTGCAGATCCGAGGCGTTTAACTTGCAGTTTGTTGCTTGCAATCTGATCCTTTTGCTTTTCTTTGTGAAATCGGAGCAGAAATCGTGGAAAATAATTGAAAAACGAAGAAACGAGGTGATATATGCGCCGCGGTCGAGAAGGGAGTTGGGAGGGAAGAGAGAGAAATTTGTTCGCTTTTATACCCCTCGCCGATTCTGATATCACCTAGGTCGAGGTGTTCCCGACCGGACCGAGGTGGCTGACTGGATTGTTAGACCTAGTCACCTCGGTTGCCTCAAGAACATCTCGGTCGAGGCGCTGTGACAGCAACCGAGATGTGTCTCAGTCAAACTCCGTCTTTTCATTTTCTCGAACTTCTGTCTTTCTAGTGTTTCTCCTGAGTTGTAATCCTTCTTTAGAGAGTACCTGGTTTCTGTCTAGGAAGCCAAAACAAAACAAAGCAAAGCAAAAGCAAACTATCTAAAACTAAGCTAGAAAAAGGGAAAAGAAAGCAATACTTTGGGTTGCCTCCCAAAAAGCGCTTGATTTAAGGTCGCTAGCTGGACCGTACGACAACGCTAAACGAGGTATAGTGGTACAATCTCCTCAACCTGGACTTCCGGTTGGTACTTTTTAAGCCTATGACCATTGACCTTGAAGCTTCCACTTGTTTCTCCCCAAATCTCAACTGCACCATAAGGAAAAACATGTTTCACAACGTAAGGTCCTGTCCATCTAGATTTCAACTTACCTGGAAAGAGGCGAAGATGGGAGTTGAAGAGTATAACTAAATCTCCTTCTTTGAATTCCTTAGGAATGATATGCTTGTCATGCCATCTCTCCGTTCTTTCCTTGTAGATTTTGGCATTCTCATAAGCGTTTAAGGGCAACTCTTCCAACTCGTTGATGTCCAATAGCCTCTTCTCTCCGGCTTCCTTGATATCGAAATTCAACCACTTGATTGCCCAATATGCCTTGTGCTCTAACTCAACGGGTAGATGGCAAGACTTCCCATCTACCAAATTGTAAGGGGTGGTACCAATGGGAGTCTTGAATGCGGTCCTATAAGCCCAAAGAGCGTCGTCCAACTTCATGGACCAATCCTTCCTCGTTCTAGAGACGATCTTCTCCAAAACTGCCTTGATTTCTCTATTCGAGATCTCGACCAATCCACTAGTTTGAGGGTGATAATGGGTTTCTACCTTGTGGGTTACCCCATACTTCGATAGAAGTGCCTTAAACATCCGGTTGATGAAATGTGTCCCTCCATCGCTGATGATGATACGTGGTGTCCCAAAACGTGGGAAGATAGTCCGATTGAAGAACTTCACAACCACCATGGCATCATTAGTGGGAGAGGCGATGGCTTCCACTCATTTAGAGACGTAATCGACACCTAGGAGAATGTAGAGGTTCCCTGTGAATGATGGGAAAGGTCCAATGAAATTGATAGCTAGGAGAATGTAATCGTCATTAGTGGATATTGTTGAGTGGCATCTCGTTCCTTCTAGACAAGTTCCCTGTTCTTTGGCATGCATCACAAGAAATAACAAACGTTTGCACATCCTTAAATAATGTAGGCCAAAAGAAACCGGAACGTAATACCTTGGCGCACGTTTTGTGAGCGCTAGCATGTCCTCCACAAGCAAGCGAGTGGCAATGCCGTATAACACTAGTAACTTCATCTTCTGGAATGCATCGTCAAAGCATCCCATCCGGACCTCTCTTAAATAGTAGAGGTCATCCCAGTAGTAGTGGCGTACATCCTTGAAGAATTTCTTCTTTTGAGCGTTCGACAATCCGGGAGGTATTTCCTGGCAAACAAGATCATTGAAAAAGTCAGCATACCAAGGTTCTTTATTATCAGAAGCTTGGTGGAGCCAGTGCTCCACCAACTGTAAATGAGTCTCAGAAATGGGTGTAAGAGGTTTGTTGTCCTCAGTTGAAAACATCTCGCTTGTTGTCTCGGTCGGTGTCCGAGGTGGGTGACCGAGATGTTCTTCAGATAAGAATACCTCGCTTGGTCCAGAAAGTGTCTCGTTCGAGGTATTGGAACTGGGACTGAAACTTTAATTTCTCCTCTCCTGGATCAGTTTCTCAATCTTAGCTCCTGGATTTGCTTCTAGTGCCTTTAAGCTCCGTATATCTGCATCACAAGAAACATCTATACCTTTCTCCAGTAAGCTAAAACTAAGAACTCTTTCAAGAGGGTCATTAATAAGGATAGAGCTCACCAATTCTCTTGATTCTTCTTCATCATAGATGTTGAAGATATCATCCTCCAGCGGCTCTCCTTTCATTGCAGCAAGCAATGCAAACTCCACTTGATCACCGCCAATGTTGAATTTCAACTTGGCGTTCTTACAATCCACATTGCAACCCAAAGTTGCTAGAAATGGTCTCCCAAGAATGATACGAACGGGTAATCTGCGGGTATGTCAAGTACAATAAAGTCTATAGGTAAATAGAAGTTACCTAACTTAACAGGAACGTCTTCCAAAATGCCCACGAGATGGGTAATGGAGCGATCCGCCATGTACAACCTTATCTTCACCGGCTTGGGCTCTCCAAGTCCGATCTTCACACATAGCTCCAGCGGGATGATGTCACGCTGGCTCCTAGATCACACAACACCTCACAAGTTACATCCCCAACTTCAATGGGAATGCAAAATGAGCCATGATCTCTCAACTTGGGTAGCATCTTTTCCTTCATGATTTGAATGAGCTCCGAGGATTTAGATATCATCCTTACTTCTCCAAAGTCTTCCAGTTTCCTCTTCCTTGATAGAATCTCTTTCAAGAACTTCCCGTAGGCAGGCATCCCTAGAATAGCATCAAGGAAAGGGATGTTAATGTATAGTTTATTCATTAAGTCAAGGAACTTACCAAAATTCTTGTCTAGATGTGCTCTGGCCCTTGACTGGGGGAATCGAAGTGGTGGTTTATAAGCAGGAGGTGGGACATAAACTTCAGATTTGTCCTTCGCTTTCTGGGACTCCATCTCGGGTGGCACCTCGACCGAAGTGTTCCTCGTCTGAACCTGGACCGAGGTGTCCTTCGTCTGCACTGGCACCGACCGAGGTATTGGATCTGCAGTTTTCGGTCCACTTCTCGTTGTTATTGCCATGATCTGTCCTTTGGGGTTGCTCTTTGTCCTTGCTGGGAGCTTCCCTGGATCTCTTGGCGCTTCATTCTCCTTATTAAAGAATTGTTGCTCTAAGGCTTTTTGTGCCTTCGAAAATGAAGTCATAGACATCTCCATAGCGTTGAGTTTGATCAAGATGGCCTCCAGCACTACATCTTTCTTCTCTAGCTGGGACGAACTTGATCCAGGATCCTGGCTCTTCAAGGAGTAGAAGAAGAAGAAGAAGAAGAAGAAGAGGAGGGATTAAAAGAATTATTAGAATTAGAATTAGAATTAGAATAAGGGTTACCCGGATTTTGTTGATTAGATCTCCAATTGTTGTTGTTAGAGCCTCTATTGTTGTTGTAATTGTTGTTCCGTGACCCTTGGTTGTTGTTTCTCCCTTTATATCCTCCATCTTCCTTCTTCGTGTGAGCCACCAAAAGGTCCTTCAGTTGCTTCACATCGTTCTTAAGGGAGATGAGTTGATTGTCATTTGATGGAGTTCCTTGGAAATTAACTCTCTTAACTCCATTTTCGGCTCCTTGATGGGAGAATTTCTCCATATGCAAATCTTGCTTCTCAATGAACTCTCAAGCTTTGTCTATCGGCATATCCATGAATGTGCCGGCGGAAATTAGTAGAAGATTGAATTGAGTAGCTCCATCTAATCCCTTGAAGTATATCTCCAGCAATTCTATCTTTGGAATCCCATGATGTGGGCAATCCAATAGAACATCCTTGAATCTCTCCCATGACTTGGACAAACTCTCCTTATCCTTCATGATGAATGCATTAACCTTCCCTCTCATTTCAGTGGTCTTGGAGGGGGGAAAGAACTTTGTTAGAAACTCTGTCGTCATCTCTTCCCAAGTGTTGATCTTTCCGGGTGGAAGAGATTGATACTAAGTAAGCGCCCTGTCCTTCAAAGAAAAGTAGAAAGGCCTTAGCTTGTAGTTGTTGTTTTCCAGCCTTGAATTTCTCGAGGTCTCCATTAGAATCTCGTAGTTTTGCAAATGCTGATACGGAGACTCCCTCTCTAAACCTCCAAACTGGCATTGGCGGATCATGGATAGAACTTACGGTCGAAGTTCGTAATCATGCTCTGCTGGATCACCTAGGTTGACTCCTGGACGCCTCACTTGCTGATTAGGGTCCATCCTCTATCCTAGGGTTTGTGGAATTCCAGCAAAAAGAACATCTCGGACAGGCATCTGAGGTGGATGTATCTTGGTTGCGGCAACTGGGACTGGGTCCTGCCTCGGTCGAGGATCTGGGATCGGTCGATGCAGAATCTTGGCTCTTAGATCGGCCATATTTGCTTCAATCTCTACAGTTCTGGTGCGAGTCTGCTCTCTTTCTCGCTGCAGTTCTTCCTTATTGAGTCGCAACTATTCCAGCGCCTCCTTCAATTCGGCCTCAAGATTGCGATTGTCTTGGTTGGCCATCTTAGCTTCTTTCAATCGTTGTTTGTATGTCTTTTCTGGTTCGGGATCGTAAGGGAACGATTTCCTTCCCAGCTCGGGTTCTTCGCATAAACCTAAGAAAAAGATCCTGCGAAAACACTCAAGTAGAGTGGTTAGTAGCAACAAGGGCAATTGCCCCGAAAGACAACCGCAACCGGCTTGGTCTAGACCAAGTCCCCGGAAACGGCGCCAAAATCTTGTTCGCTATAAACGGTGTGTGCAAGCTTTAAATTTATAACCCAAGAAGTGTGCTTTAAACAAGGATGCGAACCCGCAGTGTACGGATCAATTGTAATAAAAAGAAAGAATTCCAGGGGGTCAATCTCAAGGACTTAGGAGAAACTAAGCACATAATAGGTTGTCAAATATTGCAATTAACCAAAGCAACTAAAGTAATCAAAGATGATATAAATATCAGATAAAGGGAATGCGGATTCTAGGGATTAAAGCATCGAGTTGTGGTTCCGACTCAAGATCTCAAAAGATAACGTTGACAAAGTTGAGGTTTACAAAGGGAAGATGTTTCTAAAGTGGGAATAGATTACCGGGTAAGTCTCACTACTCACTATCCCAAACCAAAGCTCTTATCACCGGGTAAGTCTCAAGGTACTAAGGAAAGGAACTATAATCTCAAGCCAACACACCACCTAAGGGAATAGAATCAACCTTTACCGGGTAAGTCTCAGGCTAACTCACAAAGTTGGAATGAAGGTACACTCAAACCCCAATAAAGGATAAACCTTTATTACCTACACTCATGATCTTGGGTAAACAAACAAAGGAATCACCGGGTAAGTCTCATCCTAGGCTTGCATTGAACCAGGAAAGGTATAATAAGGATAGGATTTGGCAAACTAGAACTCTTAACTCTCAGTTTCGGATCAGAAAAGGTCACCTTGTTCAGTCAAGTTCCACCCCGGCCGAGATGTTCATCGACTGAGCGAGGTACTCTAGGGCCGAGATGTTCATCGTCTTTCCCACAACTTTCAGCCAATCACCCTAGAATCACACAAGAAATTTAGCCACTCATCATCATGAAAACAATAATCAAATATATGGTGAAGGAATGAATATTCGAATAAGTAAACCTTAAGAAAAAGGCCTCAATAACTGAATCGAATAAACAACAAATCAGCGTTCCTCAAATCACAAGTCGAACAAGACAGCAAACCAAAAAGGGAAGCTAAGAAAGTCTTACAAACTCCCTCTAAAGCTAATCTCCAAACTATGAATCCTTCCTTGATTGATCTTCAATCCTTCCTTCAAGCTTCCAGAAAATCTCTTAACTGCTGTGTATTCTCAGCCTCCAAGCATGCGACGATGCTGAATTGTAGAAAATCCAGCCCCTTTTATAGGAGAATTATCTTCCAAAGATAATAATATCTTAAAAAGATAATTTCCTAGAAAATATATCCATATCTCTGAAATAGATCTCCCATAAATAAAATCTTCCTTCCAAAAATCCAGCTCAAAAATATAAGATATCTTCTTTCCAAAAATAAAAGATCTCAGCCGAAAATATGATCTCGCCGGCGGCAAGGTGTTCACCTCGGTCGGGACGCTCCTCAAGATCACCTCGGTCGAGGTGACACTGTAGCTAACCGAGGTGAATCTCAACTAAATGTGAAATCTCTCAAATCTGGTCCAAAGTAAATCTTCTTCATTAACTCCATGCTTCCTGAGTTCTTCTTTAAGCTTCGGAATGTAGCTCCTATGACTCCTTAGTTTCACAGCTCCATTTTAGTCCAAAACGTGCCATTTTACCTACGATTACAATGAAACTTGGTGTAGACCTCGCTTCCCGTAAAGGTAGATGGAACAACAATATAATCACAAAATATACATCCATACGTGCAGATTATTGAAGATAAAACGTCTAAACAAGTCCCAAAATATAGACTATAATACATGCTATCAATGAGCTAGGCGAAAGGCAAGGTGGAATATGATGCGCTCCCGGGAATCTCCGGGTCTCCACCTATCACTATGCTCAGTCACATGGGCTATCTCGCCCCAGAAATCTTGAGCTACAACTCGGGAAGGAAAGTCAGAAACTGTAGGGGTAGGGAAGCCTTAAATCTCCCTGAACTGATCCATAGGCACCACATAATTCCGGTTCAGCAACCGGTACTTGATCCCACTGTGCTCCAGATAAGCCGGCGCTCCATGAACTCCTCCATCCCTACCATGGAGATCATCTTCCTCAAGTCCTCCGCCACATGGAGGCACTCAAAGGCATAAATTTAAAGAAACCGCGGGGCAACGATAGGACGCCCGCAAATACGGTCATAGTCAGTCTGGTGTCGCTCGTGGATCACCGGAATCGCATATTGTGAAGCAGAAGAAGAAGAGGACTGGTGGGAACTACTAGGTCTGTCTCTCAAGACCAACTAGCGATCAGATCTGCTACTCATGATTTCTTACAAGGTCACCTCAGTTGCCTAAAGTACACCTCGGCCGAGACACAGCCGACTGGACTGAGGCGAAGGACTGTTCGAATTCACTCTCTGAATTTGTGATTTATTTTCCCCCAAATCACTACCAAAGGCTTCCTAAGGGGTACTTATATCCTTTTCAATAACAAACAGTGGCAACCAAAGCTAGATTTGTGCGAAATCAGGAAAAGAAGAAGAGGGTAGGGTTTTGGAACGAAATACCCAGATTCTGCAGATTTGGAGCGTTTTCATTGTTGTTTGATGCTTGGAAACTGATCCTCTCGCTTCCTCTAGTGTAATCAAGCCAAGAATCATGGAAAACGAGCAAGAAACGAAGATTTGAGGGGATTGAGCCGCCACGGTCGAGGTGCGCTATTGGGAGGGGAAAATGAAGAGAGAGAAAACCGTCTGGCCTTTTATACCTCTCGCTGATTTTGATTTCACCTCGGTCGAGGTGGTCCCGACCGGACCGCGGTGTTTGACTGGATGTCAGACCTAGTCACCTCGGTTGGCCCAAGAACATCTCGGTCGAGGTGTTGTGACAGCAACCGAGATGTGTCTCAGTCAAGCTTTGTCTTCTCAATTTCTCGAAATTCTGTCCTTTCAGTGTAGCTCCTGAGCTGTAATCCTCCCTTAGAAATTTCCTGGTTCCTGTCTAGAAGACGCAAAAATAAAACGAAGCAAACTATCTAAAACTAAGCTAGAAAAGGGAAAAGAAAGCAATACCTTGGGTTGCCTACCAAGAAGCGCTTGGTTTAAGGTCGCTAGATGGACCGTACATCATCCTTAAACATGCTGGAAGGTGTCCTCACCCCATACTTCACCTTCATCATGGGGTGAGACAAAGAAATCTATCCAGCGTTCCAACAAATGAAAGTGCTCTGTTAGCATGAAATATTGTGATATTTTAGACACGTTTTCTAAGTGTATTTCATCCATATTGGTAGTCATTGATAAAGCATTGAAGTATTTGTGAGTTAGTTTATCTATTTTGTCGATATAGAGGTCTACATAATTTTTGTGTTGATTGTAGGCAATTAAGAGCTAAATCCGAACAGATTGAGAGAGAATGGAGTTTGATTGAGCATGTCCAAGGACTGAGGACATCACTAGGAGCTAAGGATGGCGCCAACTTGAAGAATAGCACGAGACTAAGGAAAATTACGATCTACCTCTAAACCACGCTCTAAAATACGGCCGTACTAGATTCCACGTTCTAGTCCACGGCCGTGGAACTTCGACAAGAGAAGCGTGGTGCATTCCAGTAACTTACACGGCCGTGGAGAGTTGTGACAAACCGTGACCCAATTCCACGCTCTAAATTACGGGCGTGGAACCCTTCCACGACCGTGATCTTGGCGATCTTTTACGCAATATTTTAAGCCACGATCTTCTACGCAATGGGCCGGGCCAATATTTTATCTTAACCTATAAAAGGACGGAAGAAGAGAGATTCCATCACGTTCGCTTAGACTTTGTCTACGCTTATTGCACGTGCCTAGGGTTTCAAGTGGAACGTGCGGAGATTGCTATTTCGCGACGGAAAATTGGAGAAAGAGTGAAGATTGGGAAGATTGTTCGTAAGGAGATTTCACGCTTCATCTTTAGGTTTGATTAGAAGACGGATTGACATCCCGTTCTTCGTTCTTATCTAAGATTGTGATTGCTTTTGTTATTTCGAATCCATTTACACCATTGTTCTTGATTTGTGAATTTGAGATTGGTTTGAAAGTTATTGAAGGTTTTCGGAAGTTTTCATCTTTCATTCTTTTAAATCTTGAATTTGATATCAATATGACTGTTGTTGGCTAAAGCCCTTTAGCAATTCTAAGGTGAAGGGTTGATAGTTGTGGCTTAGATGATGATAGATCGATTGTAAACAGATTGGACCCTGAGAGTTAGAGAGAATCGCCGACGAACCTAATCCACGGTCTGTTCTTGAGCTTCCACGGCCGTGGAACTCAAGAACTACCCGTAATTTTGTGTCAATTTACGAAATTGCTTTTACTTTAATCCAAAGTTAAAGATTTGCTTTAACTTAGTCTTGGCTTGCCTTTCCTAGGTGGTAGTGAAGTCTCAACAACCTCTACCTCGATTCTGAGTATCACAACCTTAATCGGTTTAGTTAGTCTTGATCCTTGGATTACAAGTTTGGGTATTTGACGTTAATATTTACCTTTAGAATCCTTCTATACTGAAGCCTCAACAACCTTTATAGGGAGTGTCTTTAGGTGAATCATATAAGGTCTTGGAACTTCACCGTACATTGCCTTACATTCGTATACCTTTGCATATCTCAACTCTGTCCTTATATCTTTAGTATATCTTGAATCGATTGCCACAACTGGATTCTTGGATCTTTAGGATTGTTGTTTTCCCAATAATTTGAAAAGCTTCATACATTTACTTGCTTGATAATCTATAATTGAATTTGTTCCCCCCAAATCCCTGTGTTCGATACTCTGGAATTCTTGCTTTACTACGCCGATCCGTACACTGCGGGTTCGCTTGCTTGATTCTAGTTTTATAAATTTAAAGCTTATTTGCACGCACGCTAAGTGGCGAACAAGTTTTTGGCGCCGTTGCCGGGGATTTGGTCTAGGCCGAATTCGGTTATCGGTTGTCAAGCTTGGGAGCTTCTCCCTTGTTATTTGATATCTTTTCAAGTGTATGCGCAGGTCTAGGAATAACGAAGACCTCTTACCTCTTGATCAAGAGCTTGAGAGGACTTTAAGGAGAAATCGTAAGGAAAGACAAATGGCTGAAGAAAAAGAATGTGATCTCCAATCGGAGTTAGCGGAAAAGGAAGCTCAACTCCAATGGAGTGAGAAGACTCGTAGAGAAGAAACGGGTCATCATCAAATGAAGGTTGATGATCTAACGGACATGATGTTCCAAATGAGGTTGGAAATAAACAACCTCAAGGAAAAAAAAAAAGGAGGAGACCGGGAAGATCGGTTAGAGCTAACTCATCCAATGAGGATAGTGACTCCTCCATGCCACCGCTAGAGGAAATTGATCCCACGATCAATGTGAATCCATTCTATCCACGTCCAGCTGCGAATCGCCGTGTTCCACCTAGGAATGCGAGGATCGAACGTGTAGAAGAGGAGCCAAGAACTCTTGGCCAAAGGATGGATCCAACGCAGCAACCACGCCGTTTAGGTGTGAATTTTGATGCTGACGATGTACAAGGGTTTAGCTTCAACCCTCAAGTTATTACCATTGTTCGCCAAAATCAATTTGGTGGAACAAGTGCTGAATCTCCACACCAACATCTACAAAACTTTGAGATTATGATGGAGACAATGAAGCCTAAGAACGCAACTACCAACAGCTACGAACTCAAGCCTTTCTTCTTCTCCTTGAAGGGGAAAGCATTGTCTTGGTATCAAGCTCTTCCAAGTGGAAAGCTTGAGACATGGGAGGATCTTTCCGCGGAGTTCCTCACTAAGTTCTTTCCGCCATCCAAAACGGTGGAGCTAAGAGGTAAGATTAATGCATTTTCTATGAGATCTAACGAAAGTTTGTTTCAATCTTGGGAAAGATTTCAGGATTTGCTATTGGATTGCCCTCATCATGGCATATCCAAGCTTGCACTATTGGAGATATATTATAAGGGGCTGGATGTGGAGACACAATTCAAGCTCCAATCCCTCTCATGTGGTACATTCATGCACATGAGGGAAGATGACGCTTGGGACTTCATTGAGAAGCAAGCGCGAGTCATAGAGAAGTATTCTCACCGGAAAGTGGAGGGGAATCGTGTGGATCAAGGAGCAAAACTAACACACGAAGCTCAATCTCAAATCTTTTCTCTCAACAACGAGATTAAAGAGTTGAAGGAAGCTATCAAGACCAACTTTCCAAAGCAACAAGGAAAAGATGTGGGTTATGTAGGCAACAACAATAACCACAACGGTGGTGAGAATACAAACCGCAACAACAACAACAACCGGAACAACAACCGGAACAACAACCGGAACAACAATTGGAATAACAATAGAGGTTCAAACAACAACAATTGGCGCTCCAATCAACAAAATTCCGGTAATTCTTATCCCTCCAATTCAGGAAATTCACTAACTCCACCTTCCTCTTCTTCCACTCCTTTGAAAAGCCAGGGGCAAACATCTAATGGTGGAAGCACTTCGGGGAAGGAGAAGCCCGATCCCATGTTGGAAATGATTTTGGGGAAGCTTCAAGGGTTGGAGACTCACATCATTAAGGTTGATGATCACATTACTAAGGTTGATAAAGCCCAAAAGGTTTTAGAAAACCAAATGTTCAGCCATGCGGAGGAAGTTCCTAGGAATCAAGGGAAACTTCCAGAAAAAACGGAGGACAACCCAAAGGGAAGGGTGATGGCAATCACAACTAGGAGCGGGGTGACAACTACCGACCCGCATCCTAAGTTTGTAGAAGTCCCCGTTGAGAAAGAAAAAGAAAAGGGGAAGGAGAAGGAAGATGTCTATGTTCCTCCTCCAGCTTACAAACCTCCCCTACCGTTCCCGCAATCTAGAGCAAGAGCTCATCTAGACAAGCAATTCGGTAAGTTTATAGAACTCATGAGCAAATTGCATATTAACATACCTTTCATTGATGCTATTGTAGGTATGCCGGCTTATGGCAAGTTCTTGAAGGAAATCCTCTCTAACAAGCGAAAGCTAGAGGATTTCGGTGAGGTTAAGATGAGTTCGGATTCTTCGGATCTCATCAAGACCATGAAAGAGAAGATGCCCCCAAAGTTAAGGGATGCGGGGTCATTTTTTATTCCCATAGGAGTGGGGGATGTCACATATGATGCATTATGTGACTTGGGAGCAAGTGTGAGAATCATACCACTTGCATTATGTAGGAAGATCAGTTTAGGCGACCCTAAACCGGTGAAGATGACGTTGTACATGGCGGATCGATCCATAACTCATCCCGTCGGTATTGTTGAAGACGTCCCGGTCAAGCTAGGTAAATTCTATGTTCCTATAGATTTTGTTGTGCTTGACATTCCTGTAGATAGTCCGGTCCCGATCATTCTCGGAAGACCGTTTCTTGCAACATCCGGTTGCATTGTCGATTACAAGAATGCTAGACTCGCCTTTGACATAGGAGAAGAGAAGGTAGAATTCGTTCTTTCCACTCTAGTGAAGGAACCAATCTTTGATGAGGATATATTCAATATCCAAGATGAAGAAGGATTGTCTAGAGAGGAGGTAAGTGCAATTCTCTTCAAAGATCCTTTGCAAAAGGTTATTACTATGAGTCTAATTGATGCAGGAGAAGAAGAGGAGTGCAATGAGGCAATTGAAGCCTTAGAAGCACAAGAAGAAGTGTGTGAAGTGGAGTTTGAGAAACTCCATGACGAAGCAGAGAACGTACGAATCCACGGCCATACACTATATTCCACGGCCGTGGATTTCACCAACAAAAGCGTGGAGTACTCCAGAGGGTTACACGGTCGTGGAGAGAACAGAGCAACCGTATTTCCTTTCCACGCCCAAAATCACGGCCGTGGAGAAGTCAGGGAGGCCGTAATTTTGGGTGATTCCGAAGGTAATTGTGCCTCTTCTTCAACTTCTTTTGATTCTTCTCCCACACCTTCTACATCCTTAGATACTTCTAAGGAGGCATCAAACACTCCTCAAGAGCCATTGGAAACTCCGATAGTCATGAAACTAAAGCCACTTCCTACTCATCTAAGGTACGCATTTCTTGGACCTAATTCTACCTTTCCGGTAATTGTTAGTTCCGATTTAAGCATAGATGAACATAGTAAGCTTATGGTTGTCCTTAGGAAACATAGGAAAGCCTTAGGATATACTATAGAGGACTTAGTTGGAATCAAACCTTCCCTATGCATGCATAAGATATTAATGGAAGAGGACTTTAGGACTTCAAGACAACCTCAAAGGCGATTGAATCCGACCATGAAGGAGGTTGTCAAGAAGGAAATTCTTAAATTGCTTGATGCAGGTATCATCTACCCTATCTCCGATAGCAAGTGGGTGAGCCCGGTTCAAGTGGTTCCGAAGAAGGGAGGAATGACGGTCATCACCAATAAGAATAACAAACTCATTCCTACCCGAACCGTAACAGGATGGCGGATGTGCATAGACTACCGCAAGCTAAACAACGCGACGAGGAAGGATCACTTCCCACTACCCTTCATCGACCAAATGCTTGAAAGGTTAGCACAACATTCGCATTTTTGCTATCTTGACGGTTATAGTGGTTTCTTTCAGATCCCGATACACCCGGATGATCAAGAGAAGACCACGTTCACGTGCCCGTGGGGTACGTTTGCCTATAGGAGGATGCCGTTCGGGCTTTGCAACGCCCCAGCCACCTTTCAAAGGTGCATGATGGCCATCTTCTCCGAATACATAGAGGAAATCATGGAGGTTTTTATGGATGACTTCTCCGTTTATGGTTCCTCTTTTGACAATTGTCTTTCTAACCTTGCTCTTGTGTTACAAAGGTGTGAAGACACTAACCTAGTTCTTAATTGGGAAAAGTGTCAATTCATGGTGAAGGAAGGCATTGTTTTAGGACACTTAATCTCTAGTAGAGGGATTGAGGTGGATACTAAAATAGAGACTATAGAAAAACTTCCTCCCCCAACTTCGGTGAAAGGGATAAGAAGTTTTCTAGGACATGCTGGATTTTATAGGCGCTTCATAAAAGACTTCTCTAAAATATCAAAACCGCTTACTAATCTATTGATGAAGGATGCAGTTTTTGAGTTTTTGCAGGAATGTTTAGATGCGTTCAATATGATTCGGGAAGCTCTAATTTCAGCTTCGATTATCCAACCTCCGGATTGGAATCTTCCCTTTGAGGTTATGTGTGACGCAAGTGACGTAGCTATAGGAGCTGTTCTTGGACAAAGAAAGGAAGGGCGAACCCATGCCATATACTACGCTAGCAAGACGCTAGATGAAGCGCAGCTCAACTACGTCACTACTGAAAAAGAATTTTTAGCCATTGTTTATGCAATTGACAAATTTTGCTCTTATCTTGTAGGTGCAAAGGTGATTGTATACACGGATCATGCTGCGATCCGGTATCTCCTTGTAAAGAAGGATGCGAAGCCAAGGCTAATTAGATGGATTCTCCTCCTACAAGAGTTCGATCTAGAGATCCGCGACAAGAAGGGTTCGAAAAATTCTGTTGCGGATCATTTGAGTCGCCTAACACATCTAGAGGACGACCACCTACCTATAGATGACTCCTTCCCGGACGAGCATTTACACATTATAGAGGAGTGCATCGATGTAATCTCCAAAGGTAACGAACCATGGTTTGCTGATTTTGTTAACTATTTGGTTTGTCAAGAAATACCGCCCGGATTGTCCTACGCACAAAGAAAGAAGTTCTTTAAGGATGTTCGGGAGTACTTTTGGAATGAACCTCTCCTCTTTAAGAGAGGTCCGGATGGCATTATTCGGCGATGTGTGCCGGAAGATGAGATGCAAAGTGTCATCCGCCATTGTCATTCACTACCATGTGGAGGACACGCTAGTTCGAACAAGACTAGCGATAAGGTATTGCAATCCGGATTCTTTTGGCCTACACTATTTAAAGATGTGCAAACCTTTGTTTCTTGTTGCGATGCTTGTCAAAAAACAGGAAATATCTCTAGGAGGAATGAGATGCCTCTCAACAACATCCAAGAGGTGGAGATCTTTGACGTTTGGGGAGTAGACTTCATGGGACCATTCCCATCATCTTGTGGTAACCAATACATACTTTTAGCGGTTGATTATGTTTCAAGATGGGTGGAAACGATTGCCTCTCCCACCAATGATGCCATGGTAGTGGTTAAGTTCTTTAACAAGACCATCTTCCCACGATTTGGGACACCACGGACCATCATTAGTGATGGAGGCTCTCATTTCATTGCCCGGCGTTTTGAAGCTGTTCTAGCTAAGTATGGGGTGACTCACAAGATCGCCACCCCTTATCATCCACAAACTAGTGGACAAGTTGAGATCTCAAACCGGGAGATCAAAGGAATCCTAGAGAAGACGGTTTCAAGGACTAGGAAGGATTGGTCTTTGAAGCTAGATGACGCATTGTGGGCATACCAGACTACGTATAAGACTCCCATCGGAACCACACCATACAACCTTGTGTATGGGAAGTCTTGTCACTTACCGGTAGAGTTGGAGCACAAGGCGTTTTGGGCAATCAAGTGGCTAAATTTTAGCATGAAGGAAGCGGGAGAGAAGCGTCTCTTGGACCTAAATGAGCTTGAAGAGCTTCGCTTGAACGCCTATGAAAACGCCAAAATCTACAAAGAAAGGGCAAAGCGTTGGCATGATAAGCATATCATTCCAAAAGACTTCAAAGAAGGAGATCAAGTTCTCCTCTTCAATTCAAGGCTTCGTCTCTTTCCAGGTAAGCTTAAATCTCGTTGAACCGGACCTTTTCTAATCAAACGTATTTTCCCCCATGGTACAGTTGAAGTATGGGGTGAAACGGGCGGAAGCTTCAAGGTGAACGGTCAACGACTCAAGAAGTACACTCCGGAACTCCAAGCTGAAGAGTTCGCACCCACCGCACTTGAATAAGTGCGAATTTGGTCTAGCTACGGACCTTAAACAAAGCGCTTCTTGAGAGGCAACCCAAGGTATTGCATTTACGTTTTCGTTTTTGATTCATAGATTAGCTTAGTTTAGACGTTTTTGCTTTGTTTTGCCTTCGATACCTTCCGGTATGTTCGTGTTTTTGGATGTAGGAACAGTGGAAAAGGAAAGGGGAAGAGAAAGTTTGAAGAAAAGTGACGAAACTTGGACTTTGGAGCATTACAGAGAGTTCCACGGCCTAAACCACGGTCGTGACAGCTATAGTGACCGTAATTTCCAAAAGCCTGAGAAAAATCACCAAAACCACGGTTCCGTACATTTCCACGGCCGTGGAAACCCCCCGATAGACCGTGGTTTTCAAAAATTTTGACGGCCACTATATAAACCACGTTCTTCACAAAAACACAACACAAACCCAAAATCCACGCCCAAAAACGCCGATTCCACGCCTCTTCCCTCAAAATTTCGTTCGTTAATCTTTTTTAACGATTCTTTGACCTAAACTGAAGCAAATCCGATCACCAATAAGATCCAGGCAACGATTCGAGCGGCAAATCACCGGAGAAGCCACAATTCGGATTTCAAAATCCAAAAACCTAGGTTTTTGGCTCTTTCTCTCTCTTTGTCGATTCGGCTTTGTTTTCTATAGAAATTGTAGGAGAACTGATTGAAATTGGAAGAAATTAGTCTAGGACTGATTGACTGCTGAGTTTGGTGATTGATTGCTGAGTTTTGAGAATTTTCGAACCAAACCACGGTTCCTGGAAGAACCACGGCCGTGGAACCCCAAGAACAGACCGTGATTTTTGACAGAAAATGGATTTTATGAGGAGAGTGTCCGTTAGGAATAAGGACAAGAATAAAGATAAGGATAAGAGTAAGAAAAGGAAGGGCAACCCCTCTTCCTCTTCTAGAGCACCACCACCTTCATCCCCTTCACCTCCATCATCACCATCATCACCACCTCGCCCTAGGATCCCTACCATTCATGAGGATCATCTCGATGCTTTAGAGAGGATCCATAAGAGGACGGTCATAGGACCTAGATACCTATTGTTTGAGGAGTTAGAGCCTCTACATGTGGTAGGAGACATTACTTGGCTCTTGGATATAGCCGGATTAGTCATCTTCTCCGCTATTCGGGAAGATGCATATGAGGAGATTACGAGAGAGGTTGTGGTTTCTTTTGAGCACAGCCATGTTGACAGGACAGTTTCTTTCCGGCTGATGGAAAGAAACTATGATTTCTCCATCCGGGATTTTGGAGCCTTCTTTGGGTTCCATGAGACCTTCAATGGTCGTTTCCCCAGTGGCGTGTACGCCAAGGATTTCTGGGAAGAGATCACTATGATCTACGCCAGCAAGGACCGCTGGCAGCCAGCTGATACCAAGGCTAAGTTGATGTATCACTTAGCCTTGAAGATTGCTCACAGGGTACTTTTTGAGTGTCTCTTCCCTAGGACGGAGACACCTCAGAAGATCAAGACAGATGAGCTCTTTCTTCTCTACTGTATGCTATACGGTAGACCTGCTGACTGCGCCACCCTCTTAGCTGTTACCATGAGCAAGCTAAAGAATAAGAGGGCTGGCAACATTGGATATGGTGGGATAGTCATCCACCTTGCTAGGTCATTAGGGGTAGATTTCTCCGCTTGCACACGTATTGCCGCTGTACCCCTTGGACTTCAGGCCCTTATGACTAGACGCCTCATTTTCCCCACCCATAGAGGTCCACCATACGCTGCTATGCCATGGGAGAGTAGGACCGGGAGAGGCATTGAGTGGCTCCCTGAGTATTCCATTATGGCTGGACGCCATAACTGGAAGGCGACGTTTGCTGCCATGCATGCGAACAGATTGGTAGCCCCTCCCTACGTTCCACCACCACCAGTTGTAGAGGAGGAGATGGGAGGAGATGATTATGAGGGAGGAGGAGCTGAGCAGGACTTTGGTACATTCCCGGATCAGCCGGATGCAGCTCCCGACATGTCTAGACGTTCTCCCTGCCCTGCTAGAGCATCTGGCTCTTCCTCTCGCCGCGCTAGTGTGAGCGAGAGGCCTACTTGGATGGCTGACCCTCCTGCTTGGTATTCGACTCAGCCAGATTCGATGGGAGCTCCTCTACCATGGTCTACACAGCTTCCACCAGCACCAGCACCTTCAGATGCACCGGTGTGGTACAGCCAGCCGCCTGGCTGGTACGAGCAGTTGCCAGAGTGGGCTACCGACCTTTCCAGCAAGGTTGGAGCTTTGGAGATCCGTGCCGACGCTAGAGATGCACGTGTGGACGATCTAGACCACATGATGAGAGACGTATACCGCCAGCAATTCGGACGGTACTATGATCCTAGCTTCTCTCCGTTTCCACCTCCACCGGCGCCGCAGTGACGACTTTGATAATCGACAGTTTAGCCGCTCCACCACCGTTTTGTGAGTTCTTTTTCTTTCTTTCTTTTCTTCTTTTTCTTTTCTTTGAACATTAGGGACAATGTTTGTTCCAAGTATGGGGTGGGGTGTGACTAATAGTTGTAATAACTCTTACTCACTTTTGTATGCTTCTATTGAGACTATCTTGCATGTTTCATTCTATGGTTACACGTTTCATTATTGCATTGCATGAAAAAGAATTTGAAAAACCCATAAAAATTGAAAAATTTTGAATTTTTTGTGCTTCTAAGGATAGAGATGATTTCTATGATAATCACCACTTGTGAATTGAGTTTTGATGACAATCGCATGCTTAAACAAATAGTGAATGAAAAGAAATTGAATGAGTTGATTATCCCTCTTTTGCAAATTTCATAATGTGATGAATGTTACTTAAATCATGTTGAGAAACTAAGGTTGAAATCACATAATAAGTTCTTATGCTTCTTTTTGAGATGATTAAGGCAATTCGATTTTCTTTCTTCTTTCTTTGATCATTTAGCCCCTCATTGAAATAATGACCTCCTTTACCTATCCGGGAATTTGGAGGAGTTGAATGAAAAAGGCATGTTTGATGTGGGAGGTCCATGAAAGCAATACTTTGCATTCAAAGGAATAGAAGAAATTATAGGTTTGGGGAAGTCAATCATGATGATGAGTAACTCGGCACCATTCACATATCCGGGTGTTTGTGTCTTGCCAAAGTCGGATTGAGCGATATTCCTAGCGGATTATGGTATGTGCGCTAAGGGTTTGAGGCATCTCATAAAAATTGAGAAACGCCAATCTCCTAGGCTTCGGTTTTTGTGCACCTCTATCCATAACTCCAAAAGTAAAGTCGAAAAATGAAAAGAAGAGAGCGAAGCTCTAAGTTGAAAGTGCTGCGGAAACCACAAGAGAAGAAGAAAAGAGTAGTTATCCACTTTCTCGGATTCATGCACCACATTCCTTAAAGTTTTCCTTCCCTTTCCACAATTCTAGACCTTGCTTGAAAGTCCTTAAGATCAAAAGAATGTTATATGACTTGGTGATCTAGATTGAAGTTTCTTATGATTGATTTTGATAATGTTTGAAGGTTATGATGTTTACATGGAAGTTTGATTGATTCATGAGCTTTCTTTACTCTTTACTCTTTGATTATGTATATGAAAGTCTTATAAGCAAATGAAGCAAGATTTGAAAATGATCTATTGATTAGAAGGCACATTCATCCAAAAGAAGTTGTGCTATGAGAAGGTACACATATTTCATCCTAACTTGAGTTTTAAAGCTTTGAAAGACCTTGCAGGGACAAGCAAGTGGCAACTATGGGGTTATTTGTTAGCATGAAATATTGTGATATTTTAGACACGTTTTCTAAGTGTATTTCATCCATATTGGTAGTCATTGATAAAGCATTGAAGTATTTGTGAGTTAGTTTATCTATTTTGTCAATATAGAGGTCTACATAAGCTTTGTGTTGATTGTAGGCAATTAAGAGCTAAATCCGAACGGATTGAGAGAGAATGGAGTTTGATTGAGCATGTCCAAGGGTTGAGGACATCACTAGGAGCTAAGGATGGCGCCAACTTGAAGAATAGCACGAGACTAAGGAAAATTACGATCTACCTCTAAACCACGCTCTAAAATACGGCCGTACTAGATTCCACGTTCTAGTCCACGGCCGTGGAACTTCGACAAGAGAAGCGTGGTGCATTCCAGCAACTTACACGGCCGTGGAGAGTTGTGACAAACCGTGACCCAATTCCACGCTCTAAATTACGGGCGTGGAACCCTTCCACGACCGTGATCTTGGCGATCTTTTACGCAATATTTTAAGCCACGATCTTCTACGCAATGGGCCGGGCCAATATTTTATCTTACCCTATAAAAGGACGGAAGAAGAGAGATTCCGTCACCTTCACTTAGACTTTGCCTACGCTTATTGCACGTGCCTAGGTTTCAAGTGGAACGTACGGAGATTGCTATTTCGCGACGGAAAGTTGGAGAAAGAGTGAAGATTGGGAAGATTGTTCGTAAGGAGATTTCACGCTTCATCTTTAGGTTTGATTAGAAGACGGATTGACATCCCGTTCTTCGTTCTTATCTAAGATTGTGATTGCTTTTGTTATTTCGAATCCATTTACACCATTGTTCTTGATTTGTGAATTTGAGATTGATTTGAAAGTTATTGAAGGTTTTCGGAAGTTTTCATCTTTCATTCTTTTAAATCTTGAATTTGATATCAATATGATTGTTGTTGGCTAAAACCCTTTAGCAATTTTAAGGTGAAGGGTTGATAGTTGTGGCTTAGATGATGATAGATCGATCGTAAACAGATTGGACCCTGAGAGTTAGAGAGAATCGCCGACGAACCTAATCCACGGTCTGTTCTTGAGCTTCCACGGCCGTGGAACTCAAGAACTACCCGTAATTTTGTGTCAGTTTACGAAATTGCTTTTACTTTAATGCAAAGTTAAAGATTTGCTTTAACTTAGTCTTGGCTTGCCTTTCCTAGGTGGTAGTGAAGCCTCAACAACCTCTACCTCGATTCTGAGTGTCACAACCTTAATCGGTTTAGTTAGTCTTGATCCTTGGATTACAAGTTTGGGTATTTGACGTTAATATTTACCTTTAGAATCCTTCTATACTGAAGCCTCTACAACCTTTATAGGGAGTGCCTTTAGGTGAATCATATAAGGTCTTGGAACTTCACCGTACATTGCCTTACATTCGTATACCTTTGCATATCTCAACTCTGTCCTTATATCTTTAGTATATCTTGAATCGATTGCCACAACTGGATTCCTGGATCTTTAGGATTGTTGTTTTCCCAATAATTTGAAAAGCTTCATACATTTACTTGCTTGATAATCTATAATTGAATTTGTTCCCCCCAAATCCCTGTGTTCGATACTCTGGAATTCTTGCTTTACTATGCCGATCCGTACACTGCGGGTTCGCTTGCTTGATTCTAGTTTTATAAATTTAAAGCTTATTTGCACGCACGCTAAGTGGCGAACATGCTCATCGGGAAACGAATCATCTATGGGTAGGTTATCCTTCTTGAGCGAGGAGGGAGGTAGCCAACTGAGGTGATCCGCAACAGAATGCTCGGATCCCTTCTTATCGCGAATCTCTAGGTCAAACTCTTGAAGCAAGAGAATCCAACGAATAAGACGCGGCTTCACATCTTTCTTAGCGAGCAAGTAACGAATAGCTGCATGGTCAGTGTAAACAATAACTTTCGCTCCCACTAAGTAAGAGCGAAACTTCTCAAAAGCATAAACAACTGCCAAAAGCTCTTTTTCGATGGTAGCGTAGTTTAGTTGAGCTTCATCTAGCGTTTTGCTAGCATAGTAAATGGCGTTGATCAACGCTTCCTTTATTTAAAAGATTAGTGAGTGGTGATCAAAGGGCAAGGTCCAATCGGGAGGTTGAATGATGGGAGCGGTGATCAACGCTTCTTTTACCTTGTAAAAAGCATCAAGGTATTCCTGCGAAAACTCAAAAACAACATCCTTATTTAAAAGATTAGTGAGCGGTTTAGAGATTTTTGAGAAATCCTTGATGAACCTCTTGTAGAAACCTACATACCCGAGAAAACTCCGCACACCCTTAACAGAACAAGGGGGAGGAAGTTTCTCAATAGTCTCGATCTTAGCACGATCGACCTTAATACCTCGGTTGGAAACGAGGTGTCCTAGAGCAATTCCTTCACTAACCATAAAGTGACACTTCTCCCAATTCAGAACAAGATTAGTGTATTCACAACTTTGTAGCACTAGAGAATGGTTAGCTAAACAATCATCAAAAGAGGAACCATATACCGAAAAGTCATCCATGAATACCTCCATGATCTCCTCAATGTACTCGGAAAAGATAGCCATCATACAATGCTGAAAGGTAGCGGGTGCGTTACACAATCCGAATGGAATCCTCCTATAAGCGAATGTCCCCCATGGACAAGTGAAAGTGGTCTTCTCTTGATCATCCGGATGGATAGGAATCTGAAAGAAGCCACTATAACCATCTAGATAGCAAAAATGGGAGTGTTGTGCTAACCGTTCAAACATTTGGTCAATGAAGGGAAGCGGGAAGTGGTCCTTCCGAGTGGCCACATTCAGATTCCTATAATCGATGCACATCCTCCAGCCAGTAACGATCCTAGTTGGAATCAACTCGTTGTTCGTATTCTTCACAACGGTCATCCCTCCTTTCTTTAGAACTACATGCACCGGGCCCACCCACTTGCTATCCGATATGGGAAATATGATACCTACATTCAACAACTTAAGAATTCCTTCTTCACAACCTCTTTCATGATCGGATTTAACCGTCTTTGAGGTTCCCGTGAAGTCTTATGATCGTCTTCCATTAGTATCTTATGCATGCAAAAAGAAGTCTTAATACCAACAAGATCATCAATAGTATAACCCAAAGCCTTTCGATGTTTCCTCAGAACATGCATCAGTTTAGACAACTCAGTTTCAGAACGGGAATCACTAACGATAACGAGATAAGTAGAATCCGGACCAAGGAAAGTATACCTCAAGTGACTAGGAAGTGGTTTAAGCTCCACGACTGGGGGTGCTTTCTGAGGTGGATTTGTGTTTCCTCCTTCCAATGAAGTGTACTTAGACCGAAAAACTAGACTTTCAGAAGCCTCAGTTGACATCATCTCGCTGGCGACCTCGGTCGAGGCCCAAGGTGGGTGACCGAGATGTTCTTCACATAAGAACACCTCGCTTGGTCCAGGAAGTGCCTCGGTCGAGGTACTGGAATTGGAACCAAAACCTAAATTGCTTTTCTTCTCCTGGATTAGTTTCTCAATCTTAGCTTCTGGATCTGCTTCCAATGCTTTTAAGCTCCGTATATCTGCATCACAAGAGACATCTATACCTTCCTCCATTAAACTAAAACTAAGAACTTTTTCAAGAGGATCGTTAATAAGGATAGAGCTCACCAATTCTCTTGATTCTTCTTTATTACGCTAGGAAATAGCACAAAAAGCTTTAAATTTATAACTCGAACTAAAATCCTAAACTACCTAGCGAAACCCGCAGTGTACGGGTCGTTTTGTAGTAGGGATAGTATTATGAGGTCGAACACAAGGACTGAGGTGAAACTAAGTCATTTAATGATCGAAGATAGTGTGAATCTAGACTAAGATAGGATGAGGAATAAAGGAAATGGAAAAAACAATGTTTTTGGAGGGTTTTGGGTGATCGAACAAAGATCACAAGTATGTGAACACAATCAAGCAACACAAACACACACTAACACAAAAGATAGGAGAATGGAAGTAACAAAGCGGATTCTAGAGTTTGGAAGTCCGGTTATGGCATAGACTCAAGCTATCTATTCATTCCTCGGGTTAACTATGATATGTTGGGATTAAGCGTTTCTAGATTGGGATCAATTACCGGGTAGGTCTCATGGTCCACTAGTCCATTCCTAAGGTCTCATTACCGGGTAAGTCTCTAAGAACCTAAGGATAGGAATTCTACACAAACCGGATTGTTACCTAGGGGTCTAACCTATCCTTACCGGGTAAGTCTCGGAGAGGGAAGTCCTAAACAACCATCCTAGCACACTTAGTCCAATGGCGGCTTGTGAGGCTCACCACTACCTAGGGTATGTCATCTTTGGAATCTAAGAGTAAGAATCACCGGGTAAGTCTCTTCTAAACACTTAGTTGCTAACACTAGGTCACCCTAGGATAGAATTAGCTCAACAAACGCTAGGATTTCAACATTCTAACTAACTAAAGCTAGATCCATCGAACCAGGGAGAATCACGGGTTGTTCTACCACTTCCACGGCCGTGGAATGGCAAGAACAAGCCGTGGACTTCAACAGAGGCCTCGTTCAAGTAATCAAGTCATCCAAGGGTAAAACTAAGTCCATCCTATCATAGTCCTAGCCATAACCCTTCTTTCCTTACCCTAGAATCGCAATCTATCTAGCCAACAACATACATTTCAAGATCAAACTTCACAAATAAAGCATGCTTGCAAGTCATGGTTAATTGATGAAGACAAATCCAAAGAAAAGACATTAAAAGCATAGAATAGAGATTACCAAATCTTACAAGGTTCCAAGAGCTAATCCAACTTGACAACAATGGAAGCTTCACTCAAATCCACTCTAATCTCACTCTAAAACGAAAATCTACACTAATCTCTTCCAAGAACACCCACAATGGGTGCTTGGAAGAGAGGCAACAATGGAGAAGTGTTTTGGGGGAAGAAGATAGGTCAAAAGAGAGGAGGAGGATCCCCAATTACAGCCTGCAAAATCCTTTAAATACCCACTAAGATGCAAGAGCAATGGAAGAGATCGTGGCCAGCTGTCAACGTGGTCCTGGCAGGTTCCACGGGTAGAATCACGGCCGTGGTCTGGGCCCAGACCGTGGTTTGCTCCAGAAGTCCTCCTAGGCTCGTTAAGCCATGATTTGGTGCATGGATTGTGTTGGCAAGGTTCCATGAGTCCTCCTTAGCCCTTAGCTTGCATTCCAATGAGTCCGGAAGTGTGTCATCTCGAGGAATGATCCTCGGATGTATCGATTAGGCTCTTAAATCTCCCAAAATACCTACAAAGCAAGCAAAAGCCCGAGTAGACATCTATCTCGACAAAATACGTGATTTGAGTGCAAACGCCGTGAACTAATGCTAAACCATGCATGAATGAGCGGAAAATCTATCTAAATGAGTGTCTAAATCTAAGTCATAAATCGTGTTATCAAAATACCCCATACTTAAGGTTTGCTCGTCCCCGAGCAAATTCCCAACTATAGACTAAGAGATGACATGATTTATGTATGCAGAAAAATGGCAAAATCTTTTTGGAGTTGTGCTTCTACTATTTGCATCACCTTCACAGTCAGGTTTCATGGCAATGGACAAGCAATTATGTATCAAATAAATGAAAGCATGGAAAGACAATTACACTTAACTTGATAGCATGCAATGAAATGTAAAGATGAAGAAGTCAAGATGATCATGAGTATATCCAATCTAAATCACTTAGTCTTACACACATGCAAGTAGGTCAAAAGGACTTTGTAAAATAGAAGGCCAAGAAACGTTGTGATTAGGTGGGAATTTTCTAGGCTATGTGATGCTAATCCGGGAAAGGAACTAAACAACCACAACTTCACATTTCTTATCAACTTCCCTCAAGTGTATATTTTTCTTCATTTTCTTTTCTTTTATTTTTGAGACAATGGCATTGGTGTACAAAAGCCAAAACCTTGGTGATTAGCCATCCTCGGGCTTTTTCTATTTTTCGAGGTGCATCCACACCGGGCACACATACCAAAGCTCGCTAGGACTATCGGTTTATTTGACTTTGGCAAGGCACCAACACCCGATTATGTGAAGTGTACCGAGTTACTTGTCATTTAAACCGATGTCCCCAAACCTATATTTTTGGCTACACTTTCACAACAATTTCAGCACTTCATTCATGACATTCCTTTCATCAACAACTTCACCCCACACTTGCTTTTCACACACATCAACACACTAACATGCTCCTATTCCTGGATGGGTCAAAAGAGGTCAAATTTATCTCAATTGAGGTGCTCAAGCAACATGATCAAGATGAGAAGTAGAGGAAGATGAATTGCCTTAATCACTCCTAATTGATGTGCAAGAACTAGCATGCAATTTCGACTTTCAATCCTCAATTAAATCAAGGCAAGCATCATAATCACAAGTCATTCATGGAATTCAAGATAAGTATTTTAAGTCCACATATGCATCATCAATTAAACACACAAGGCCATCCATAGCCAATCCACAAGACAAGGTTCATCATTAGGGTCATATCCAAGCCTAGAAAGCACAAAAATTTTTAAATTTTCTGATTTTTTTGGAATTTTCGAAATATGTATGTACAATGCAAGATATAATAAAACATGTGACTAAAAAGAAACTACTCTAGATGCTAGTCATGCAAAAGATCATGCAAACCCCACCCCATACTTAGAAACACATTGTCCCCAATGTGGTATTCAAGTAAAGAGAGTGAAAGAAGGTTCTCACAATGTAAAATGGTTTGCTTCGGTATTTGGATGAACTCGTGTGGAGTGGTGGTGATGGATGATCGATCAAGCATGGTAGAGAGCTCTTCATAATCATTCCGGCGTCGAGACCCGCGCCAAGGTATATGTGAGATGGGAGCTCTTCCATCTAACAAGACACCTCAAGCCGTCCAAGCCCCACGTCCGCTCCACCCATGTTTGAAAACGAAATCATCGTCATCAACTCGCCTTGCAAGGCTTCCTCATTACCTAAAATCTACCACAAACACAAACACAAAAACACACAAAAGCAAAAACAAAGGCAAAAGAGAAAAGGGAAAGAGTTGTACCAATGGGTTGCCTCCCACCAAGCGCTTCTTTAAGGTCATTAGCTTGACCAAACTCCGTGGATATGTCAATCCACCTCGAATACCATGGTTTGCTTGAGGAGTCCAAGCAACCATCTCTTTCCGGAATCCATGATGACAAGCAAAGGCCACTTGATGCCCAAATAAGCTTTAAGTTCTCTCTTCACCGGTGAGTAGTAGACTCCTTCTTCACCGTTTCCTTGATGATAGTATGGAGTTGCAACCATAGGTGCCACCCCATACTTAGGCAATTTGTACTCCGCGGTCACACCGGTGAAATGCTTGTCATCCTCATCCTCTATGATCCGAGGAAAGCCGATTCTTGGAAAGAATCCTTCATTGAAGTACTTCATAACCATCATGGATCCATCATGCTTGCTTTCTTCATTCGATAATGGAGAATCCTTAGGAAAGGGGCTCCAATCTTCGTATGTACTCCGGGCAAGCAAGAAAGGATCGGAAGGAGCTGAAATTAGCTTAGGATTGTCTAGTATAGAAGCTTCCACGGGCGTGATTTGTCCTCCACGGCCGTGGTTCTCTCTGTTGCTTCCGTTCCAAGTGAGCTCTTCATGTATGGTTCCGGGGTTGATGGCAAGGATATCCGGGGGTGAGAGTACTTCATTGCACTCCTCCAAAGGTGAAGGAGATGGAGGTGAACCTTGAAGAATGGTAGGATCTCCTAGCATAAGAGCATTCCTAATCTCCTCAATCTCCCTCCTCATTTGTTCTTCTCTCTCGGTATTCAATCTCCTTTCTTCCTTCAGGGCCAAACCCCTTAGCCACAATTGCTCTCGAGCTTCATTCAACTCTTCCTCAAGGCTTCTATTGGTTATGGTTGAATCGGGCAATTCTTAGATCTCCTCATAGTGAACCTCCTCTTGATGACATACTTCCGCTTCAAGCTCCATGTGGGAACTAGAAATGGAAGCAAGGTTGCTTTCTAGATCATCCATCTTCCTCAACATTTTCTCTAGCATTGATTCCAATCGATCTTCATGAAGTTGATGGTGAGGTTCCTCATGAGATAATGTAATCATGTGAGCTTGATCATGGGACTCATGATAGACATTGAACTTCTCCCAATACTCAAACTCATCATGGAGAGATCCTAGATCTTGGCCTTCCATCCACTCCTCATACTCCATGTTGTCAAGGTCGTCTTGGAGGTACAATCCGTCCATGGCAAACATGAAAAGGCAAAGACAAAAACAACACAAGATCAAAAGTAACAAGAAAGACAAACACTAAAAACAATCAAAAGCAAATGACTTAATCTTAACCTAGTCCCCGGCAACGGCGCCAAAAACTTGTTACGCTAGGAAATAGCACAAAAAGCTTTAAATTTATAACTCGAACTAAAATCCTAAACTACCTAGCGAAACCCGTAGTGTACGGGTCGTTTTGTAGTAGGGATAGTATTCCGAGGTCGAACACAAGGACTGAGGTGAAACTAAGTCATTTAATGATCGAAGATAGTGTGAATCTAGACTAAGATAGGATGAGGAATAAAGGAAATGGAAAACACAATGTTTTTAGAGGGTTTTGGGTGATCAAACAAAGATCACAAGTATGTGAACACAATCAAGCAACACAAACACACACTAACACAAAAGATAGGAGAATGGAAGTAACAAAGCGGATTCTAGAGTTTGGAAGTCCGGTTATGGCATAGACTCAAGCTATCTATTCATTCCTCGGGTTAACTATGATATGTTGGGATTAAGCGTTTCTAGATTGGGATCAATTACCGGGTAGGTCTCATGGTCCACTAGTCCATTCCTAAGGTCTCATTACCGGGTAAGTCTCTAAGAACCTAAGGATAGGAATTCTACACAAACCGGATTGTTACCTAGGGGTCTAACCTATCCTTACCGGGTAAGTCTCGGAGAGGGAAGTCCTAAACAACCATCCTAGCACACTTAGTCCAATGGCGGCTTGTGAGGCTCACCACTACCTAGGGTATGTCATCTTTTGAATCTAAGAGTAAGAATCACCGGATAAGTCTCTTCTAAATACTTAGTTGCTAACACTAGGTCACCCTAGGATAGAATTAGCTCAACAAACGCTAGGATTTCAACATTCTAACTAACTAAAGCTAGATCCATCGAACCAGGGAGAATCACGGGCTGTTCTACCACTTCCACGGCCGTGGAATGGCAAGAACAAGCCGTGGACTTCAACAGAGGCCTCGTTCAAGTAATCAAGTCATCCAAGGGTAAAACTAAGTCCATCCTATCATAGTCCTAGCCATAACCCTTCTTTCCTTACCCTAGAATCGCAATCTATCTAGCCAACAACATACATTTCAAGATCAAACTTCACAAATAAAGCATGCTTGCAAGTCATGGTTAATTGATGAAGACAAATCCAAAGAAAAGACATTAAAAGCATAGAATAGAGATTACCAAATCTTACAAGGTTCCAAGAGCTAATCCAACTTGACAACAATGGAAGCTTCACTCAAATCCACTCTAATCTCACTCTAAAACGAAAATCTACACTAATCTCTTCCAAGAACACCCACAATGGGTGCTTGGAAGAGAGGCAACAATGGAGAAGTGTTTTTGGGGAAGAAGATAGGTCAAAAGAGAGGAGGAGGATCCCCAATTACAGCCTGCAAAATCCTTTAAATACCCACTAAGATGCAAGAGCAATGGAAGAGATCGTGGCCAGCTGTCAACGTGGTCCTGGCAGGTTCCACGGGTAGAATCACAGCCGTGGTCTGGGCCCAGACCGTGGTTTGCTCCAGAAGTCCTCCTAGGCTCGTTAAGCCATGATTTGGTGCATGGCTTGTGTTGGCAAGGTTCCATGAGTCCTCCTTAGCCCTTAGCTTGCATTCCAATGAGTCCGGAAGTGTGTCATCTCGAGGAATGATCCTCGGATGTATCGATTAGGCTCTTAAATCTCCCAAAATACCTATAAAGCAAGAAAAAGTCCGAGTAGACGTCTATCTCGACAAAATACGTGATTTGAGTGCAAACGCCGTGAACTAATGCTAAACCATGCATGAAAGAGCGGAAAATCTATCTAAATGAGTGTCTAAATCTAAGTCATAAATCGTGTTATCATTCTTCATCATAGATGTTGAAGATATCATCCTCCAGCGGCTCTCCCTTCATTGCTGCGAGCAATGAAAACTCCACATGATCTCCACCAATGTTGAACTTAAACTTGGCGTTCTTACAATACACATTGCAACCCGAAGTTGCTAGAAATGGTCTCCCGAGAATGATAGGAACGGGATAATCTGCGGGAATGTCAAGTACAACAAAGTCTATAGGTAAGTAGAAATTACCTAACTTGATAAGAATGTCTTCCAAAATGCCCACGGGATGGGTAATGGAGCGATCCACCATGTATAGCATCATCTTTACCGGCTTGGGCTCTCCAAGCCCGACTTTCTCACATAGCTCCCGCGGAATGATACTCACGTTGGCTCCTAGATCACACAATGCATCATAGGCTACATCTCCAGCTTGAATGGGAATGCAAAATGAACCGGGATCTCTTAATTTGGGTGGCATCTTCTCCTTCATGATTTGAATAAGCTCCGAGGACTTAGATGTCATCCTTACTTCCCTAAAATCCTCCAGCTTCCTCTTCCTTGATAGAATCTCTTTCAAAAACTTCCCATAGGCGGACATTCCTAGAATGGCATCAAGGAAAGGGATGTTAATGTGTAGTTTATTCATTAGGTCTAGAAACTTACCAAAATACTTGTCTAGATGTGCTCTCGCCCTTGACTGAGGGAATGGAAGTGGTGGTTTATATGCAGGAGGTGGAACATAAACTTCAGATTTATCTTTCGCTTTCTGGGTCTCCGCCTCGGTTGGCACCTCGACCGAAGTGTTCGTCTGGTTGTGGCTCGACCGAGGTACTAGATTTGTAGTTTTCAATCCACTGCATGTTGTTATGCCATAATTTGTCCCTTAGGGTTGCTCTCTGTCCGTGCTGGGAGCTTCCTTGGATCTCTTGGCACTTCATTTGCCTTGTTAAAAAATTGTTGCTCTAAGACTTTTTGTGCCTTTGAAAATGAATTCAGCGATGTCTCCATAGCGTTAAGCTTAATCAGAATTGGCTCCAGCACACCATCCTTCTTTTCTGGCTGGGACGAACTCGATTCAGGCTCCTGGCTTCTCAATGGAGTAGAAGAAGAAGAGGGGCTATTAAAAGCATTATTAGCATGAGAATAAGGGTTACCGGGATTTTGTTGATTAGATCTCCAATTGTTGTTGTTGGAGTTTCTATTATTGTTGTAATTGTTCTTCCGTGGCCCTTGATAGTTGTTTCTTCCTTGATATCCTCCATCTTGCTCCTTCTTTGTTTGAGCTACTAAAATCTCCTTCAATTCCTTTACCTCATTGCTAAACGAGGTGAGTTGAGCTCCATTTGATGATGTGTCTTGGAAGCTAACTCTCTGTTACGCTAAAAAGTGTGCACGCAATAAGCCTTAAATTTATACTCGTTATATTTATCCTAACTTCTAGCGCACCCGCAGTGTACGGGACGTTTGTAGTATGGATAGTATTCCGAGGTCGAACACAAAGACTAAGGTGAAATTGATTCGGTTTTGTGATTAAGTTTAGTGAAGGTCTAAGGTTAGAAAAGAGGGAAACAAAGAAATGAAAATCTCAATTGTTTTTGGTCGGTTTTTGGTGATCAATCAAAGATCACAATTCATGCAAAGTAAACAATCAAACTAGACTAAAAATCAGCACAAATGAACAAACCAAACAAGAATATAATCAAGGAAAGAAAAGACGGATTCTAGGGGTCGGAAGTTCCAGTTAAGGCATAGAACTCAAGTTATCTATTCATTCTTTGGATTAACTATGATATGTTGGGACTAAGTGTATCTAAATTGGGATCAATTACCGGGTAGGTCTCATGGTCCAACTAGTCCACACCTAAGGTCTCATTACCGGGTAAGTCTCTAAGAACCTAAGGATAGGAATTCTACACAAACCGGATTGTTAATTAGGGATCTAACCTATCCTTACCGGGTAAGTCTTGGAAAGGGAAGTCCTAAGCAACTATCCTAGCACATCTAATCCAATGGCGGCTTATTAGGCTCACCACTACCTAAGGTTTGCTATTTTAGATTCTAAGGGCAAGGATTACCGGGTAAGTCTTTCCTAACACTTAGTCACTACACTAAGTCACCCTAGGGTAGGTTAAACTCAACAAACACTTAGGGTTTCGACATTTTATAGGTCTAAGGCAAGATCCTTCGAACCAGGGAAAATAACGGTTTGTTCTTCCGAAACCACGGCCGTGGTTCTTCAAGAACTACCCGTGATTTCTAACAGCAACTACGTTCATAAGCAAAAGTCATCCAAAGGTAGATCTAAGTCCGTCCTATCATAGTTCTAGCCATAACCATCCTTTCCTTACCCTAGAACCACATCAATTTAGCCTACAACATTCATAATGGAAATCGAAACAAACAAACATAAAATCAAAACATCCATTGCAAGATAATTAAAGAAGAGAGATGAACAAGGGAACTTAATTCAAAACTAAGCTGAAGATTAGAATAGAGCCACTTACAACCCTTCCAAAAGAAGGTTCAAAGGTTCATACAATCTCTAGAAAACGAAATCCGAAATACAAGAAAGCTATGGTGTGTGTTCGTCTCCTCCTCTTCAATGGAGCTCTTCTTCTTCTCTTTGACACTTTCCTTCCTAGAAAAACTTCTTGTTTTTGAGAATATATTTGTTAGAGAAATGGATAATGGATGAGTTGCTCCCAAACTACCCCAGCTGCCTCAAACAACCCATGAAGGACCACTTTTATAACAAATCTTGCATGAGCTGGCCATGAGAGTCGTGGCACAGCTGTCACGAGAATCTGGCAAAATCCACGGTCATTTCCACGGCCGTGGTTCGTCAGAGAACCGTGATTCTATGCAGAAACTTCGCCTTGGATCATTAAGCTGTGGTTTGGTGCATGGCTTGTGTTGGTAAGGTTCCATGAGTCCTCCTCAGCCCTTGGCTTGTGTCCTAATGAGTCCGAGGGTGTGTCATCTAAATGAACAATCCTCAAACGCACCGTTTAAGCTCCTAAACTTCCCGAAATACCTACAAAACGCGCACAAGTCCGTGTAGACGTCTATCTCGACAAAATATGTGAATTGGGTGCAAAACGTCTTGAACTAATGCTAGATCATGCATGAATGAGCAAGAATTCTATCTAAATGAACACTTAAAACTATGTTATAAATCGTGTTATCAAAATACCCCAAACTTAAGGTTTGCTCGTCCCCGAGCAAATTCCCAACTATAGACTAAGAGATGACATGATTTATGTATGCAGAAAAATGGCAAAATCTTTTTGGGTTTTGTGCTTCTACTATTGGATCACCTTCATAGTCATGATCAATGGCAATTGGATAAGCAATTATGTATCAAACAATAAGGGCATGGAAAGACAATTGTACTTAACACAAAAGCATGCATGAGATGTGAGGATGAAGAGGTCAAGAAGATCAAGAGTCTATCCAATCTAGATTACTAAGTCTTACAAACATGCAAGTAGGTCATAAGGGCTTGTGACATAAAAGGCCAAGAAACGTTGCAATTGGGCGGGGAATTCTCTAGGTTATGTGATGCTAATCCGGGAATGGAACTAACTCCACATCCTTGTCCTCGATCAACTTCCCCCAAGTGTATATTTTTCCCTATCTTGCTTTCTTTTCTTTTTCTTTAACTCATTTTTGAGACAATGGCATTAGTGTACAATAGCCGAAACCTCGGTGATTAGCCATCCTCGGGCTTTTTCTCTTTTTCGAGGTGCATCCACACCGGGCACACATACCAAAGCTCATTAGGGCTATTGGTTCATTTGACTTTGGCAATGCACCAACACCCGATTATGTGAAGTGTACCGAGTTACTTGTCATTTAAACCAACGCCCCCAAACCTATATTTTGGCTACACTTCCACAATAATTTCAGCATTTCATTCACGACATTCTTTTCATTACATCTTCACCCCGCACTTGCTTTTCACACATTTCAACACACTAGCATGCTCCTATTCCCGGATGGGTTTAAAGGAGGTCGATTTTATATCAATTGAGGTGCTCAAGCAATCATGATCAAGATGAGAAGTAGAGAAAGATGAAATGCCTCATTCATTCCTAGATGGTATACAATAACTATCATGTAATTTCGACTTTTAATACTCAATCCATTCTAGGCAATCATCATGATCACAAGTCATTCATAGAATTTAAGAGAAGTAGTTCAAGTCCACATATGCATTTATCAATTCAACACATAAGGCCATCCATAGCCAATCACAAGACAAGTTTCATCATTAGGATCATATCCAAGCCTAGAAAGCACAAAATTTTTTTAAATTTTCTGATTTTTATGGGATTTTCGGTTTAAGTATGTACAATGCAAGACATGTGCAAATATTAACCTATCCTAGATGCTCATCATACAAAGGATCATGCGAACCCCACCCCATACTTAGAAACACATTGTCCCCAATGTGTAAATGAAGTAGAGAGAGTGAAAGAAGGTTCTCACAATGTAAAATTGTTTGCTATGGTATTTGGGAATTCTCAAGTGAATTGATGTTGGATGATCCTTTCAACCATGGTAGAGAGCTCTAAGCATCCTTCAAAGCTTCGGAACCCGCGCTAGGCACCGCTAGCCGTCCAAGTTCCGCGTCCGCTCCACCCATAATTGGTGAGGGTTTCATCATCATCATTTTCATTGCCAAGAAGGGCTTCCAATGCCACTAATGCTCTAGCACACACACGAAAGTAGACAAAACACACACAAAGCACACAAAAACAGAAAAATCTAAACAAAAATGAAAAGGGAAAAATGTTACCAATGGGTTGCCTCCCACCAAGCGCTTCTTTAAGGTCATTAGCTTGACCAAACTCGGGAGCGTCTATTCGAGGTGAAGCGGGGCAATCATGTCTACCGGGGCTCTGTTCGCCCCTAGAGGTGTGTGCAAATAAGTTTTAAATTTATAAAACTAGAATCAAGCAGCGAACCCGCAGTGTACGGATCGACGTAGTTAAGCAAGAATTCCAGAGTATCGAACACAAGGATTTGGGGGGAACGAACTCGATTGCAGATTATCAAGCAAGTAAATATGGGAGTTTTGCAAATATTGGGAAAACAACAATCCTAAAGATCCAGGCATCCAGCTGTGGCAATCGATTCAAGAATTACTTGATGATGTAAAGACAGAGTTGAGATATGCAAAGGTATACTAATGTAAGGTAATCGTACGGTGAAGTTCCAAAAACCTTATATAACTCACCTACAGGGCACTTTCTATACAGGTTGTTGAGGCTCAATATAGAAGGATTCTAGAGATGAGAATTAGTGTCAAATACCCAAACTTATAACCCAAGGATCAAGACTAACTTAACCGATTGAGGTTGTGACACTCACAATCGAGGTAGAGGTTGTTGAGGCTTCACTACCACCTAGAAAAGACAAGTCTAAACTAAGCTAAAGCAAATCTTTAACTTTAGATTAAAGTAAAAGCAGGTTCGTAGACTTAAGGGAAATCACGGTTAGTTCTTGAGGTTCCACGGCCGTGGACTCAAGAACAGACCGTAATTTAGGGTTGTCGGCGAGTCTCTCTAACTCTCAGGGTCTAATCTGTTTGCGATCGATCTATCATCATCTAAGCCACAACTATCAACCCTTCACCTTAGAATTGTTAAGGATTTTTAGCCAATAACAGTCATGTTGATATTAATTCAAGAATTAAAAGATAAAAGGATGAAAACTTTCAAGAACTTTCAATAATCTTCAATTCAATCTCAAAGTCACAAAGAGAACAAGCAATGTCAAGAGATTCAAAGTAAAACAAACAATCACCACCTTAGGAAAGAAGAGAAAACGGGATGTCAATCCGTTTTCCAAATCAAACCTAAACAAGAAGAGAGATCTTCTTGCAAAATCTTCCAAGAACTTCGATCTTCCGCCAATCCGGAGATCTCAACAGCAATCTCCACCAAAAGTGCGAGATTAGAGGAATTGCCAAACACGAACTTCGATCTCCCAAAGAGATGTCAATGATTCCAAGCAAGTTAAGCGAAGTGTAAGTGTGTCTAAGCGGTCCTAAGCGATGATGAATGAGGGTAAGCGGGGATTAAGCGGAGATGACGGATTCTTGCTTCGTCCGTCTTTTTATAGGGCAAGATAGAATATCGGCCCGGCCCAATCTTCAAAAGATCGTGGCTTCAAAGTGTGGCGAAAAGATTCGCCAAGATCACGTTCGTGGAAGTGTTCGACGACCGTAATTTAGAGCGTGGATATAAATACGGTTTGCATCATATATTCCACGGCCGTAATATCCTCTGGAATGAACATCAATTTCTGACTATGAATCCACGGCCGTAATTCTGAACGTGGTTTGGATTCCGGCCGTATTTTAGGGCGTAATTTAGGGCAAGAACGTGATTCTTTCCTAAACTCGTGCATTCCTCAAGCTAAAACTCCAATTTGCTTCCAAAGAATGTCCTCAATCCATGGACATATCAACTCAACTCTCCTTTGTTCGATTCCGTTCGGAAATAGCTCCAAATCACCTATAATCAACATAGAACTAGTGTAGACATCCATATTGACAATATAGGTAATACTAGCTCACATATGCACAAAGTTCAATCAAAGACTATCAATATGAATCAAATACGTTTAGAAAACGTGCCTAAAATATCACAATATTTCATGCTAACAAATAACCCCATACTTAACACTTGCTTGTCCCTAAGCAAGGTCTTTCAAAAAGCTTTAAACAAGAGTTAGGATGAAATATGTGTACCTTCTTTCGGATGAATGTGACTTCTAAAGAATAGATCATTCTCAAACCTTGCTTCAATCGTTTATCAAACTTTCACACTCTCAATCAAAGAGTAAAAAGCAAAGAAAATTCATGAACCAACTTAACTTCTAAACAAGCATTATAACCTTCAAACATTATCAAAATCAATCACAAGAAACTTTAATTTAGATCACCAAGTCATATAACATTCTTTTGATCTTAAGGACTTTCAAAGAAAAGGTCTAGAATACGGAAGGGAAGGGAAAACTTTAAGGGAAAGTGGTGCATAAATCCGGGAAAGTGGACAACTACCTTCTTCTTCTTACGCGGTTCCCGCAACACTTCAACTTAGAGCTTCGCTCTCTTCTTTTCATTTTTCGACTTTACTTTTGGAGTTATGGATAGAGGTGCACAAAAACCGAAGCCTAGGAAATCGGCGTTTCTCAATTTTTCAAGAGATGCCTCAAACCCTTAGCGCACATATCATAATCCGCTAGGAATATCGCTCAATCCGACTTTGGCAAGACACAAACACCCGGCTATGTGAATGGTGCCGAGTTACTCATCGTCATGATTGACTTCCCCAAACCTACAATTTCTTTCTATTTATTTGATCGCAAATAATTGCTCTCATGGCCCCCCCACATCAAACATGCCTTTTTCTCATTCACTTCTCCAAATTCCCGGATAGGTAAAGGAGGCTAATATTTCAATGAGGAGCTAGATGGTCAAGGAAAGAAGAAAGAAAGTATCGAATTGCCTTAATCATTTCAATAAGAAGTATAGGAACTTATAATGTGATTTCGACTTCAATTTCCTAGCATGATTTAGGTAACATTTTCACATTATAAAACTTGCAAAAGAGGTAAAATTCATTCATTCAAGTTCTTCTCAATTCACAATCCTTTTAAGCATGCAATTGTTATCAAACTCCATTCACAAGTAATGATTATCATGGAAATCATCTCAACTCATTAGAAGCACAAAATTTTCAAAATTTTTCAATTTTTATGGGTTTTTTAAAGTTCTTTTTCATGCAATGCGAAAACGAAACGTGTAACACATAATGAACATGCAACGATAGTCTTGAATGAAAGCAAACATAGAGAGTAGAGTTATTACAAACTTTTAGTACATCCCACCCCATACTTAGGACGAACATTGTCCCTAATGTTCAAAAGAAAGAACAAAAGAAAGAAAAGAAAAAGAAACTCACAAGTGGTGGCGGGAATGTCTAAAACGAACGATCATGCATCAATCACTGCGGCGCCGGCGGAGGTGGGAATGGAGAGAAACTCGGATCATAAAACCGCCCAAACTGCTGGCGGTAGACATCCCTCATCATGTGGTCAAGGTCGTCTAAGCGTCCGTCTCTAGCATCCGCCCGGATCTCTAGCGCACCTACTCTCTCTGAAAGTCCGGTAGCCCAATCCGGCATCTGCTCGTACCATCCCGGAGCCTGACTGTACCATGATGGGGCGTCGGAAGGTGCTGGTGGTGGTGGATGTGCTGCTGGCTGCGCCGTGGACCAAGGAGGGGAGGTGTCATACCAAGTGGGAGGTGTAGTCATCCACGTGGGCCTCTCACTCACGCTAGCGCGGCGAGATGACGAGCCTGAGGCTCTAGCTGGATGTGGAGAGCGTCTAGGTACATCTGGGGCCGCCTCCGGCTGGTCCGGAAACGTGCCAAACTCCTTCTCCGCTCCTCCACCACTCTCGTACTGATCTCCCATGTCCTCCTCCTCTACAACCGGCGGTGGGACGTAAGGGGGAGCTACTATCCTGTTCGCATGCATCGCAGCGAACGTCTCCTTCCAGTTATGGCGTCCCGCCATAATGGAGTACTCCGGCAGCCACTCTATACCCCTACCCGTCCTAGTCTCCCAAGGCATGCCCGTATAAGGCGGACCTCCATGTGTGGGGAAGATGAGTCCCCTAACCATGAATGCGTGTAGCCCTAAAGGAACGGCCGGTATGCAGGTGCAAGCAGAAAAATCTACACCGAAACTCCTAGCAATGTGGGTCACTATCCCACCATATCCAATGTTCCCCTTCTTCTTATTCTTGAGTTTACTCATCGTAGCCGCCAAAAGAGTGGCACAATCTGCACGGCGACCGTATAGCATGCTATAGAGCAAGAATAGCTCATCCGTCTTGATCTTTTGGGGCGTCTCCGTCCTAGGAAAGAGACACTCCGAAAGAACGCGGTGTACTATCTTCAAGGCTAGATGGTACATCAATCTAGCCTTGGTATCGGCGGGTTGCCAACGGTCCTCGTCGGCGTAAACCATAGCTACTTCCTCCCAAAAATTCTTGGGGTAAACTCCACTCGGAAATCGACCATTGTAGGTCTCATGGAACCCGAAAATGGTCCCAAACTCAACAATACTCAAATGATAGTCTTTTTCCATGAGGCGGAAAGAGACGGTCCTATCGACGTGGCTGTGCTCGAAAGACGTCACAACCTCCCGGGTGATCTCCTCATAGGCGTCTTCACGAATGTTCGTGAAGACAAGCAATCCGGCTCTATCCAAGAGCCATGTAAGGTCATCAACTATGTTGAGAGGATGTAGATCCTCCAACAACAAATACCTAGGGCCAATCACTGCCCTCTCCTTGATCCGGTCAAGTGCGTCAAGATGGTTCTCATGTATGGTTGGGATGCTAGGGTGAGGAGGTGAAGATGGAGGTGAAGGTGAAGATGGTAGTGAAGGAGATGAGGGTGGTGGTGCCCTAGAGGTGGAGGGGTTGCCCTTTCTTTTCTTATTTTGCTCTCCCTTCTTCTCTTTTATCCTTCCCGACATTCTCCTTACAAAATCCATTTTTCCACCAAAATTACGGTCTGTTCTTCAGGTTCAACGGCCGTGGTTTACCCAGAGACCGTGATTCGTCTCAGAATCTCACGAATCTCAGCAATTTCACCAACAATCACCACAACAAGCAGTCCTAATCTAATTCCTTCCAGTCTTTGTCAGTTCTTCCTAAAAATCTATAGCAAAGACGAACCAAATCCGCGAAAATCAAGAAGAAAGAATAAACCTCTTTTTCGGATTGAAAAATCCGAAATGCGCGTTTGTTGACGGATTTCCGCTCGGTTTGTCGCTTGGATCTTGTTCGTGGTTGGATTTGCTGCAGTTTAGGATGAAGAATCGTTGAAAACGATTAGAAAACGAGGAATTGGAGGAGGTTGTGGGGTTTCGGCGTTTAGGGCGTGGAAAGGGGTAAGTTTTTGGGAAATTTTGTGAAGAATGTGGCTTATATAGTCGCAGGCAAAATTTTGAAAATCACGGTCTATCGGGGTGTTCCACGGCCGTGGAAGTGTACGGACCCGTGGTTTTGGTGATTTTTCAAAGGCTTTTGAGAATTACGGCCACTGTAGCTATGACGACCGTAATTTAGACCGTGGAACCTTCTGTAAAGCTTCAAAGTCCAAATTTCGTCGCTCTTCTTCGACATTATTCTCCCTTTCTCCTTTTCCATCGATCCTACAACCAAAAACACGAACATACCGGAAGAAATCGAGGCAAAAATAAAGCAAAAACGTCTATTCTAAGCTAAACTATGAATCGAAAACAAAAACAAAAATGCAATACCTTGGGTTGCCTCCCAAGAAGCGCTTTGTTTAAGGTCCGAAGCTAGACCAATCTCGCACTTATTCGAGTGCGGTAGGCGCAAACTCCTCACCTTGGAGTTCCGGCGTATACTTCTTGAGTCGTTGGCCGTTCACCTTAAAACTTCCGCTAGCTTCACCCCATACTTCAACTGCACCATGGGGGAAAATACGCTTAATTAGAAAAGGTCCGGTCCAACGGGATTTAAGCTTACCTGGAAAGAGGCGAAGTCTTGAATTGAAGAGGAGAACTCGATCTCCTTCTTTGAAGTCCTTTGGAATGATATGCTTATCATGCCAACGCTTTGCCCTTTCCTTGTAGATCTTAGCGTTTTCATAGGCGTTCAAGCGAAGTTCATCCAGCTTGTTGATGTCTAGGAGACGCTTCTCTCCCGCTTCCTTCATGCCGAAATTCAGCCACTTGATAGCCCAAAACGCTTTGTGCTCCAGCTCTACCGGCAAATGACAAGACTTCCCATACACAAGGTTGTATGGTGTGGTTCCTATGGGAGTCTTGTACGCAGTCCGGTACGCCCATAATGCATCATCTAGCTTCAAGGACCAATCCTTCCTAGTCCTTGAAACCGTCTTCTCTAGAATTCCTTTGATCTCCCTATTTGAGATCTCAACTTGTCCACTTGTTTGTGGATGGTAAGGGGTAGCGATCTTGTGAGTAACCCCATACTTAGCTAGAAGAGCTTCAAAGCGACGGGCTATGAAGTGAGAACCTCCATCACTAATGATCGTCCTTGGTGTTCCAAATCGCGGAAAGATGGTCTTGTTGAAGAACTTAACCACCACCATGACATCATTTGTGGGAGAGGCAATTGCTTCCACCCATCTAGAAACGTAATCTACCGCCAATAGTATGTATTGGTTTCCACAAGATGATGGGAATGGTCCCATGAAATCAACTCCCCAAACGTCGAAAATCTCCACCTCTTGGATGTTGTTGAGGGGCATCTCGTTCCTTCTAGAAATATTGCCTGTTCTTTGACAAGCATCGCAGCAAGAAACAAAGGATTGCACATCTCTAAATAAAGTAGGCCAATAGAATCCAGATTGCAATACCTTTGCGCTAGTCTTGTTCGAACTAGCATGTCCTCCACAAGGTAGTAAATGACAATGGCGGATGACACTTTGCATCTCATCTTCCGGCACACATCGCCGAATGATGCCATCCGGACCTCTCTTGAAGAGGAGAGGCTCATTCCAATAGTATTCCCGGACGTCCTTAAAGAACTTCTTCCTTTGTGCGTAGGATAGTCCGGGCGGTATCTCCTGGCAAACCAAATAGTTAACAAAATCAGCAAACCATGGTTCGTTACCTTTGGAGATCACGTTGATGCACTCCTCTATGATGTGTAGGTGTTCGTCCGGAAAGGAGTCATCAATGGGTAGGTGGTCGTCCTCTAGATGTGTTAGACGCCTCAAATGATCCGCAACAGAATTTTCTGAACCTTTCTTGTCGCGGATCTCTAGATCGAATTCTTGTAGGAGAAGAATCCATCTAATCAGCCTTGGTTTCGCGTCTTTCTTCGCAAGGAGGTACCGGATCGCGGCATGATCCGTGTAGACAATCACCTTTGCACCTACAAGATAAGAGCGAAACTTGTCAATAGCGTAGACAATGGCTAGAAATTCTTTCTCTGTAGTGGCGTAGTTGAGCTGAGCTTCGTCTAGCGTCTTGCTAGCGTAGTATATGGCATGGGTTCGCCCTTCCTTTCGTTGTCCAAGAACAGCTCCAATAGCTACGTCACTAGCATCGCACATAATCTCGAAGGGGAGAGTCCAATCCGGGGGTTGGATAATAGGTGCTGAAATTAGAGCTTGCCGAATGGTGTTAAACGCATCTAAACATTCCTGCGAAAACTCAAAAACCGCATCCTTCATCAATAGATTAGTGAGAGGTTTTGATATCTTAGAAAAGTCTTTAATGAAACGTCTATAAAATCCAGCATGTCCTAGGAAACTTCTTATCCCTTTCACCGAAATTGGGGGAGGAAGTTTCTCTATGGTCTCTATCTTAGCCTTGTCTACCTCTATCCCTCTACTAGAGACTAAGTGACCTAATACAATTCCTTCCTTAACCATGAATTGACACTTCTCCCAATTAAGAACTAGGTTAGTGTCTTCACAACGTTGTAAAACGAGAGAAAGGTTAGAAAGGCAATCGTTAAAAGAGGAACCGTATACGGAGAAGTCGTCCATGAAGACTTCCATGATTTCCTCTACGTATTCGGAGAAGATGGCCATCATGCACCGTTGAAAGGTGGCTGGGGCGTTGCAAATCCCGAACGGCATTCTCCTATAGGCGAACGTACCCCAAGGGCACGTGAATGTGGTCTTCTCTTGATCATCCGGATGTATCGGAATCTGAAAGAAACCACTATAACCGTCAAGGTAGCAAAAATGTGAATGTTGTGCTAACCTTTCAAGCATTTGATCGATGAATGGCAATGGAAAGTGATCCTTCCGCGTTGCGTTGTTGAGCTTGCGGTAGTCTATGCACATTCGCCATCCAGTCACGGTTCGGGTAGGAATGAGTTTGTTGTTCTTGTTGGTGATGACAGTCATCCCTCCCTTCTTCGGAACTACTTGAACTGGACTCACCCACTTGCTATCGGAGATAGGATAGATGATACCTGCATCAAGAAGTTTAAGAATCTCCTTCTTGACAACCTCCTTCATGGTCGGATTCAACCGCCTTTGAGGTTGTCTTGAAGTTCTAAAATCCTCCTCCATTAGTATCTTATGCATACATAGGGAGGGTTTAATTCCTACTAAGTCCTCGATAGTGTAGCCTATGGATTTTCTATGTTTCCTAAGGACAATCATGAGCTGTTCATGTTCATCTATGCTTAGTTCGGAGCTAACAATGACCGGAAAGGTAGAATTAGATCCAAGAAAAGCGTACCTTAGATGAGTAGGAAGTGGTTTGAGTTCCATCACTTTCGGAGCTTCCAATGGTCCTTGAGGGGCATCCGACGTTTCCTTAGAAGTTTCTAAGGTTGTTGAGTGGTTTGGAGAAGAATCAAAAGAAGTTGAAGAAGTATGCCGAGCACCCTCTTCCACGGTCAGAATTACGGTCTCTCCATGTGTTCCACGGCCGTGTAATCCCCTGGAATGGAGGTCGATTTTGGTTGTGAAATCCACGGTCGTGGAATACAGGGTATGACCGTGGATTCTTACATTCTCAGCCTCATCGTGGAGTTTCTCAAACTCCACTTCATGCATCTCTTCTTGTGCTTCTAAGGCTTCAATTTCCTCTTTGCACTCTTCTTCTTCCCCTACATTGGTTAGACTCATAGTGATAACCTTTTGTAAAGGATCGTTAAAGAGAATCGCACTTACCTCCTCCCTAGACAAACCTTCTTCATCTTGGATATCGTAAATATCCTCGTCAAAGATTGGCTCCTTTACTAGAGTGGAAAGAACGAACTCTACTTTCTCTTCTCCAATATCAAAAGCGAGTCTTCCATTCTTGCAATCGACCATGCAGCCGGAAGTTGCAAGAAACGGTCTTCCGAGTATGATCGGGACCGGACTATCTGCAGGAATGTCAAGCACGACAAAGTCAATGGGGACAAAGAATTTACCTAGCTTGACCGGGACGTCTTCTACAATACCGACGGGGCGAGTGATGGATCGATCCGCCATGTATAACATCATCTTTACCGGTTTAGGATCGCCTAAACCGATCTTCCTACATAGCACAAGTGGTATGATGCTCACACTTGCTCCTAAGTCACATAAAGCGTCATATGTGACATCTCCCACTCCAATGGGAATGCAAAATGATCCCGGATCCTTCAACTTTGGGGGCATTTTCTCCTTCATAGTCTTGATGAGATCCGAGGAATCCGAACTCATCTTGACCTCTCCGAAATCTTCTAGCTTCCTTTTGTTAGAGAGGAGCTCTTTCAAGAACTTGCCATAAGCCGGCATACCTACAATGGCATCAATGAAGGGTATATTAATATGCAGCTTGCTCATGAGTTCTATGAACTTACCGAATTGTTTATCTAGGCGCGCTCGCGCTCTAGATTGAGGGAACGGTAGGGGAGGTTTGTAAGCTGGAGGAGGAACATAGACATCTTCCTTCTCCTTCCCCTTTCCTTTGTCCTTCTCTACAGGGACTTCAACGAACGTAGGTTGCGGGTCGGTAGTAGTCACTCCGCTCCTAGTTGTAATCGCCATCACCCTTCCCTTAGGGTTGTCCTCCGTCTTTCCTGGAAGTTTCCCTTGATTTCTAGGAACTTCCTCCGCATGGTTGAACATTTGGTTTTCCAAAACTTTTTGAGCTTTGTCAACCTTAGAAACTTGATCATCAACCTTGATGAGGCGGTTCTCCAACCCTTGAAGCTTTCCCAAGATCGTTTCCAACATGGGATCGGGCTTCTCCTTTCCCGTATTGTTTCCTCCATTAGATGATTGCCCCTGGCTTTTCAAAGGAGTAGAGGAAGAGGAAGGTGGAGTTAGTGAATTAGAATTGGAAGGATAAGAGTTACCGGAATTTTGTTGATTGGAGCGCCAATTGTTGTTGTTTGAACCCCGATTGTTGTTCCAATTGTTGTTCCGATTGTTGTTGTTTCCATTCCAATTGTTATTCCGGTTATTGTTCCGGTTATTGTTGTTGCGGTTGGTGTTATCACCGCCATTGTTGTTGCCCAAATAGCCAATATCCCTTTCTTGAAGCTTTGGGAAGTTGGTCTTGATAGTCTCCTTCAACTCTTTGATCTCATTGTTGAGGGAGAAAATCTGATTTTGAGCTTCATGTGTGAGCTTCGCTCCTTGCTCCACACGATTTCCCTCCACTTTCCGGTGGGAATACTTTTCTATGACTCTTGCTTGCTTCTCGATGAAGTCCCAAGCGTCATCTTCTCTCATGTCCATGAACGTTCCACATGAGAGGGATTGGAGGTTGAATTGCGTTCCCGCATCCAGCCCCTTGTAGTAAATCTCCAGCAAGGCAAGCTTGGATATGCCATGATGAGGGCAATCCAAGAGCAAATCCTGAAACCTTTCCCAAGATTGAAACAAACTTTCGTTAGGTCTCATGGAAAAAGCATTAATCTTACCTCTAAGTTCCGCCGTTTTGGAAGGCGGAAAGAATTTGGTGAGAAACTCCGCGGAAAGGTCTTCCCACGTGTCTAGTTTCCCATTGGGAAGAGCTTGATACCATGACAACGCTTTCCCTTTCAAAGAGAAAAAGAAAGGTTTGAGCTTATAGCTGTTGGTAGTAGCGTTCTTCGGTCTCATTGTCTCCATCATGCACTCAAAGTTTTGCAAGTGTTGGTGTGGAGATTCAGCACTTGTACCGCCAAATTGGCTTTGGCGAACAAGAGTGATAACTTGAGGGTTAAAGCTAAACCCTTGCACATCTTCAGCATCAAAATTCACACCCAAGCGGCGTGGTTGTTGTGTTGGATCCATCCGCTGGCCAAGAGTTCTTGGCTCATTATCCACACGTTCGATCCTCGCATTCCTAGGTGGAATGCGGCGATTAGCAGCTCCTTGTGGATGGAAAGGATTCATATTGATCGTGGGATCAATCTCTTCTAACGGTGGCATGGAAGAGTCACTATCATCAGCGGATGAGTGGCTTTTTCTTCTAGACCTTGATCTCCTTCTCGAGGATTTCTTGCTTCCCTTATTCTTAAGGTCGCTCATCTCTATCCTCATTTGGAAGATCATGTCTTGTAGACTGTTAACTTGAGATTGATGACGATCCATCTCATCTTGGCGGAGAGTCTCATTCCATCGGAGTTGAGCTTCTTTCTCCGCCAACTCCGTTTGAAGATTACGTTCGTTTTCTTCAGCCATCTTCTTTTCCTTGCGCTTTTGCCTCAAGGTTTTCTCTAGCTCTTGATCAAGAGGTAAGAGATCTTCGGTGTTCCTAGACCTGCGCATGTACTCAAAGAGATATCAAATAACGAGAGCAAGCTCCCAAGCTTGACAACCGGCTACCGGATTCGGCCTAAACCAAATCCCCGGCAACGGCGCCAAAAACTTGTTCGCCCCTAGAGGTGTGTGCAAATAAGTTTTAAATTTATAAAACTAGAATCAAGCAGCGAACCCGCAGTGTACGGATCGACGTAGTTAAGCAAGAATTCCAGAGTATCGAACACAAGGATTTGGGGGGAACGAACTCGATTGCAGATTATCAAGCAAGTAAATATGGGAGTTTTGCAAATATTGGGAAAACAACAATCCTAAAGATCCAGGCATCCAGCTGTGGCAATCGATTCAAGAATTACTTGATGATGTAAAGACAGAGTTGAGATATGCAAAGGTATACTAATGTAAGGTAATCGTACGGTGAAGTTCCAAAAACCTTATATAACTCACCTACAGGGCACTTTCTATACAGGTTGTTGAGGCTCAATATAGAAGGATTCTAGAGATGAGAATTAGTGTCAAATACCCAAACTTATAACCCAAGGATCAAGACTAACTTAACCGATTGAGGTTGTGACACTCACAATCGAGGTAGAGGTTGTTGAGGCTTCACTACCACCTAGAAAAGACAAGTCTAAACTAAGCTAAAGCAAATCTTTAACTTTAGATTAAAGTAAAAGCAGGTTCGTAGACTTAAGGGAAATCACGGTTAGTTCTTGAGGTTCCACGGCCGTGGACTCAAGAACAGACCGTAATTTAGGGTTGTCGGCGAGTCTCTCTAACTCTCAGGGTCTAATCTGTTTGCGATCGATCTATCATCATCTAAGCCACAATTATCAACCCTTCACCTTAGAATTGTTAAGGATTTTTAGCCAATAACAGTCATGTTGATATTAATTCAAGAATTAAAAGATAAAAGGATGAAAACTTTCAAGAACTTTCAATAATCTTCAATTCAATCTCAAAGTCACAAAGAGAACAAGCAATGTCAAGAGATTCAAAGTAAAACAAACAATCACCACCTTAGGAAAGAAGAGAAAACGGGATGTCAATCCGTTTTCCAAATCAAACCTAAACAAGAAGAGAGATCTTCTTGCAAAATCTTCCAAGAACTTCGATCTTCCGCCAATCCGGAGATCTCAACAGCAATCTCCACCAAAAGTGCGAGATTAGAGGAATTGCCAAACACGAACTTCGATCTCCCAAAGAGATGTCAATGATTCCAAGCAAGTTAAGCGAAGTGTAAGTGTGTCTAAGCGGTCCTAAGCGATGATGAATGAGGGTAAGCGGGGATTAAGCGGAGATGACGGATTCTTGCTTCGTCCGTCTTTTTATAGGGCAAGATAGAATATCGGCCCGGCCCAATCTTCAAAAGATCGTGGCTTCAAAGTGTGGCGAAAAGATTCGCCAAGATCACGTTCGTGGAAGTGTTCCACGACCGTAATTTAGAGCGTGGATATAAATACGGTTCGCATCATATATTCCACGGCCGTAATATCCTCTGGAATGAACATCAATTTCTGACTATGAATCCACGGCCGTAATTCTGAACGTGGTTTGGATTCCGGCCGTATTTTAGGGCGTAATTTAGGGCAAGAACGTGATTCTTTCCTAAACTCGTGCATTCCTCAAGCTAAAACTCCAATTTGCTTCCAAAGAATGTCCTCAATCCATGGACATATCAACTCAACTCTCCTTTGTTCGATTCCGTTCGGAAATAACTCCAAATCACCTATAATCAACATAGAACTAGTGTAGACATCCATATTGATAATATAGGTAATACTAGCTCACATATGCACAAAGTTCAATCAAAGACTATCAATATGAATCAAATACGTTTAGAAAACGTGCCTAAAATATCACAATATTTCATGCTAACAGGCTCCCGGAATATACTTCTTCAAGCGATACCCATTCACTTTGAAATTTCCACAATGCTCCCCTCCTATTTCAATAGCTCCATGGGGAAAGATCTTCTTCACCACATATGGCCCGGTCCATCTTGATTTGAGTTTTCCGAGAAAGAGCCTTAGCCTTGAGTTGAAGAGAAGGACAAGATCTCCTTCACTCAACTCCTTTGGAATGATCATCTTGTCATGCCACCTCTTGGTTCTCTCCTTGTAGATCCGGGCATTCTCACAAGCTTCCAACCGGAGTTCCTCAAGGGCATTGATATCAAGCAACCTCTTTTTTCCCGCTTCCTTGAGGTCAAAATTTAGCCACTTAATGGCCCAATAAGCTCTATGCTCCATTTCCACCGGGAGATGGCAAGACTTGCAATAGACCAACTTGTAGAGAGTGGTCCCAATTGGTGTTTTGAAGGCGGTTCTATATGCCCATAGTGCGTCATTGAGCTTCATAGCCCAATCCTTCCTTGTCCTAGACACCGTCTTCTCGAGGATGGCTTTGATCTCTCGGTTGGAGATCTCCACTTGACCACTAGTTTGGGGATGGTAAGGTGTTGCCACCTTATGAGTCACCCCATACTTGGCCAAAAGTGCTCCAAAGTTCCTATTTGTGAAGTGCTTCCCTCCATCGCTAATGATTACCCTTGGTGTTCCAAACCTAGGAAAGATCACCCGGTTGAAGAATCGCACTACCACCTTGGCATCATTCGTAGGAGAGGCGATTGCCTCTACCCATCTTGACACATAGTCCACCGCCAATAGGATGTAGAGATTGCCACATGAAGAAGGGAATGGTCCCATGAAGTCTACACCCCACACATCAAAGATCTCAACTTCTTGGATGTTATTCAAGGGCATTTCATTCCTCCTTGAGATGTTGCCCGTCCTTTGGCAAGCATCACATGCCGCTACAAAACCTTACACATCTCTAAACAAGTTAGGCCAATAAAAACCGGATTGCAATACCTTTGCACACGTCTTGTGTGAGCTAGCATGGCCTCCGCATGGTAAGGAGTGGCAATGCCGGATCACACTCTCCACTTCATCCTCCGGTATGCATCTTCTAAGCACCCCATCCGGTCCTCTCTTGAATAGAAGTGGCTCACTCCAATAGTAATGCCTTACATCGTTGAAGAACTTCTTCCTTTGTGCATATGTAAATCCGGGAGGCACTTCCTCACACACTAAGTAGTTCACGATGTTTGCGTACCATGGCTCACTTCCTCTAGCCACTTGGAACAAGCATTCCTCCACCATTTGCAATTGTTTATCCCGGAATGAATCATCTATCGGGATGTTGTCTTTCCCAAGCTCTAATGGTGGGAGTCTACTAAGGTGATCCGCCACGGAGTTCTCGGATCCCTTCTTATCTCGTATCTCCAAATCAAACTCTTGAAGAAGAAGGATCCACCGAATCAACCTTGGTTTGGCATCCTTCTTTGTAAGTAGATAACGGATCGCCGCATGATCCGTATAAACTATGACCTTCGCTCCAACAAGGTATGAGCGGAACTTCTCAAATGCATACACCACCGCCAACAACTCCTTCTCGGTGGTAGCATAATTGAGTTGGGCATCATCTAGCGTCTTGCTAGCGTAATAAATAGCATGAGTACGCCCTTCTTTCCTTTGCCCTAAAACGGCCCCAACAGCCACATCACTTGCATCGCACATGATCTCAAATGGTAGACTCCAATCCGGAGGTTGCATTATAGGTGCGGAGATCAAGGCGTTCTTCAACCTACAAAAAGCTTCAAGACAATCCTTGGAGAAGACAAAATCAACATCTTTCATTAGTAGGTTAGTGAGAGGCTTAGAAATTTTAGAGAAGTCTTGAATAAACCTCCGGTAAAAACCGGCATGCCCTAAGAAACTCCTTACCCCTTTCACCGAGGTAGGTGGTGGCAACTTCTCTATCGTTTCAATCTTAGCCCTATCAACCTCAATGCCACGGTTAGACACCAAGTGTCCTAACACAATCCCTTCACTTACCATGAAGTGGCATTTTTCCCAATTTAAGACAAGATTTGTCTCCTCACATCTTTGCAACACTAATGACAAGTTAGCCAAGCAATCATCGAAAGAAGAACCATAAACAGAGAAATCATCCATGAACACTTCCATGATATTTTCTATGTATTCCGAAAAGATGGCCATCATACACCTTTGGAAGGTGGCGGGTGCATTACACAACCCAAATGGCATTCTCCTATATGCAAAGGTACCCCATGGACATGTAAAAGTCGTTTTCTCTTGGTCATCGGGGTGAATAGGGATTTGGAAGAATCCACTATATCCATCTAGATAGCAAAAATGAGAGTGTTGAGCTAACCTTTCTAGCATTTGGTCAATGAAGGGGAGGGGGAAGTGATCTTTCCTAGAGGCCATGTTCAATTTCCTATAATCAATGCACATCCTCCACCCCGTAACCGTCCTAGTCGGTATTAGTTCATTGTTCTCATTAGTTACTACCGTCATTCCACCCTTCTTAGGCACCACATGAACGGGGCTAACCCACTTACTATCCGAGATAGGGTAGATAATTCCCGCATCTAGCAACTTAATGATTTCCTTTTTGACCACCTCTTTCATTATAGGATTCAATCTCCTTTGATGTTCAATAGAGGGTTTGTGGTTATCTTCCATCATTATCTTATGCATGCACAAAGATGGCTTAATGCCAACCAAATCATCAATAGTATAACTAATGGCTTTCCTATGCAATCTTAGTTCATGCAGCAATTTAGCAAGTTCATCATCACTCAAGCATGCATTAACAATCACAGGATATGTAGAATTATCACCAAGAAATGCATACTTTAAATGAGAGGGAAGGGGTTTAAGTTCAAGTGAGGGAGGACCTCTATCGGTTGAAGACGATCCAAATAAGGTTGGATGAGATGAATTCAAAGCAAAGGAAGACTCCCCAAGGCTCCTAGAAGCTTGATCATTATCAAGAGCTGATTCAGGGAAAACCACGGTTGGAAACACGGGTTGCTCATCTTCCACGGCCGTGGTTCTTGCCAAGCTTGCTTCTCGGAGTTATCCAGAAAGTTTGACGGCCGTGGAACATAAATCTCGACCGTGGAACTTGCAGTTGTTCACCACCTCTTCGTGGCTCTCAAATCCAACTCTTGGCTCCTCTTCCAAGGCTTCCAAGGCCTTGATCTCTTCATTGCAGGCCTCTTCAACACCTTCCTCCATCATGCTTAAGGTGAGAACCTTTTCCAAAGGATCCTTGATCAAGATCGAGCTCACAATTTCTCTAGATTCTTCTTGCTCGACTATGTTGAAGATATCTTCATCAAGGGTTGGCCCTTTCATCATTGTAGACAACTTGAACTTGATGTTCTCTTCTCCAATGTTGAAGGAGAGAGTCCCGTTCTTGCAATCCACTAAGCATCCGGAAGTGGCTAGGAAAGGTCTTCCTAAGATGATAGGAACCGGATAATCCGCCGGAATGTCCAACACTACAAAATCAATAGGCACGTAGAATCCTCCTAGCTGCACCGGAATGTCCTCTAGAATCCCAACCGGATGAGTGATAGAACGGTCCGCCATATAGAGGGTCATCTTGACCGGTTTTGGCTCTCCTAGCCCGACCTTGTTGCTAAGTGCAAGCGGTATGATGCTTACACTCGCCCCAAGATCACAAAGGGCCTCGTACTTCACATCTCCCACTCCTATTGGGATGCAAAAAGAGCCCGGATCCCTTAGCTTGGGAGGCATTTCTTCCTTCATGGTTTGGATCAATTCCGAGGATCTCTTGGTCATCCTTATCTCCCCATACTCCTCCAACTTCCTTTTGTTGGAGAGTATTTCCTTCAAAAACTTCCCATATGCCGGCATTCCTAAGATGGCATCCATGAACGGAATGTTAATATGTAACTTGGACATTAGTTCAAGGAACTTACCAAAGTGATTGTCCAAACGAGCTCTTGCTCTTGATTGTGGGAATGGTGATGGTGGCTTGTATGGAGGCGGTGCCACATAAGTTGGCTCTACATCCTTGCTCTTGCCTCCATCTTCTTGCTTTCTTCCCTCTTCTACCACTACTTGCTTTCCCTTAGCTTGGTCCTTGGGCAAAGGATCCTTCATACTCAACCCACTCCTTGTTGTGATAGCCAACACTTGACCTCTTGGGTTGTCTTCGGTTCTTCCGGGAAGCTTTCCCGGATCTCTATGTGCTTCACCCGCCTTTTGAAAGACTTGTGTTTCCAAGACCTTTTGAGCCTTAGAGATTGAAGTCACGGTGCTCTCAAGTCCACTCAATTTTCCTAGCAATTGCTCAAACATGACTTCGGTTCTATCCTTTGAAGGTTGAGAAAAACCGGGTGGAGGTTCTTGTGAAGCTCTTTGTGGTGGAGTTGTGCTTGTGGAGGCGGGAGGGTTCAAGGCTCCATCCGGGTTAGAGTAAGAAAATCCGGGATGGTTGTGGTTGGGCCGGTAATTGTTGAATTGCCGGTTGTTGAAATTCCTTGGGCCTTGGTAATTGTTGAAGTTGCCCCTTCCCATATAATTCACATCCTCCTCCTTGGAAGATAGGTTGGCTTGTGGAAGCACTTGAGGAGTTGCTTGGCTCTTCAAGGTTGTAGTACACAACTCTCTCAAGGACTTCAACTCGTTGTTGATGGCGTCAAGCTTGAAATTGCTCATGGTGACTTCGCTCACCTCATATGCTCCCGCCTTTCTTCCTTCACTCTTCCTATGAGAGTACTTCTCAATCACTAGAGCTTTCTTCTCCACAAACTCCCAAGCATCATCTACATGTTTCTCCATAAATGTCCCACCGGAAAGAGATTGAAGCTTGAATTGGCTATCTTCATCAAGTCCTTTGAAGTAGATTTCCAATAGCTCAATCTTCGGTATGCCATGGTGTGGACAATCTAGGAGAAGGTCTTTGAATCTCTACCAAGACTTGAACAAACTTTCTCTATCCCTCATCACGAAGGCATTGATCTTCCCTCTTAATTCGGTGGTCTTGGAAGGTGGGAAGAACTTGGTCAAGAACTCGGTTGTCATCTCCTCCCAAGTACCAACTCGCCCTTGTGGAATAGATTGATACCAAGCCAAGGCTTTATCCTTAAGAGAGAAGGAAAAAGCCCTAAGCTTATGGTTGTTGCTCTCCAATCTTGGCGGCCTAAGAGTCTCCATCAAAATCTCGTAGTTCATCAAATGTTGGTGAGGAGACTCTCCTTCCATCCCTCCAAATTGATTGTGCCGGATCATTTGTAGAACTTGAGGGCGGAGCTCATAGTTGTGGGTTGCGGGATCTCCTAGATTCACACCCGGTCGGTGTGCTCTTTGTGCCGGATCCATACGTCTCCCTAGGGTTTGTGGCTCCTCAATAGCAATGGGAACAACCCTAACATTGGCCGCCAGCTGCGGTTGTGGTGGAGGAGGTGGAGGTTGTCGGCGATTAAGCTCTCCTTGAACAAGGGCTTGCCTAATCTCCTCAATCTCCCTCCTTGTTTCCTCTTGCCTCTCATTGGCAAGTCTCCTTTCTTCCTCCAAGAGCTCATCTCTTAGCCTTATTTGCTCTAAGGCTTCATCCAACTCAGCTTGAAGATTTCTACCGGCCATCTCTTTCTCTTTTCGGATGTTCTTGGATCTAGATCGAAGGGTTTTCTCCGGTTCGGGATCGAATGGAGCTAAATCCTTGCCACGAGATCTTTGCATACACCTAAAGAGTAATAGATGTCCTGAAAAGCAAAGACACAAACCAAAGAGAGATCAAAAGCAACAAGAAAGATCTACACTAGAAACAATCACAAAATAGACTCAATCTAGACCTAGTCCCCGGCAACGGCGCCAAAAACTTGTTACGCTTAAAAGTGTGCACGCAATAAGCCTTAAATTTATACTCGTTATATTTATCCTAACTTCTAGCGCACCCGCAGTGTACGGGACGTTTGTAGTATGGATAGTATTCCGAGGTCGAACACAAAGACTAAGGTGAAATTGATTCGGTTTTGTGATTAAGTTTAGTGAAGGTCTAAGGTTAGAAAAGAGGGAAACAAAGAAATGAAAATCTCAATTGTTTTTGGTCGGTTTTTGGTGATCAATCAAAGATCACAATTCATGCAAAGTAAACAATCAAACTAGACTAAAAATCAGCACAAATGAACAAACCAAACAAGAATATAATCAAGGAAAGAAAAGACGGATTCTAGGGGTCGGAAGTTCCGGTTAAGGCATAGAACTCAAGTTATCTATTCATTCTTTGGATTAACTATGATATGTTGGGACTAAGTGTATCTAAATTGGGATCAATTACCGGGTAGGTCTCATGGTCCAACTAGTCCACACCTAAGGTCTCATTACCGGGTAAGTCTCTAAGAACCTAAGGATAGGAATTCTACACAAACCGGATTGTTAATTAGGGATCTAACCTATCCTTACCGGGTAAGTCTTGGAAAGGGAAGTCCTAAGCAACTATCCTAGCACATCCAATCCAATGGCGGCTTATTAGGCTCACCACTACCTAAGGTTTGCTATTTTAGATTCTAAGGGCAAGGATTACCGGGTAAGTCTTTCCTAACACTTAGTCACTACACTAAGTCACCCTAGGGTAGGTTAAACTCAACAAACACTTAGGGTTTCGACATTTTATAGGTCTAAGGCAAGATCCTTCGAACCAGGGAAAATCACGGTTTGTTCTTCCGAAACCACGGCCGTGGTTCTTCAAGAACTACCCGTGATTTCTAACAGCAACTACGTTCATAAGCAAAAGTCATCCAAAGGTAGATCTAAGTCCGTCCTATCATAGTTCTAGCCATAACCATCATTTCCTTACCCTAGAACCACATCAATTTAGCCTACAACATTCATAATGGAAATCGAAACAAACAAACATAAAATCAAAACATCCATTGCATGATAATGAAAGAAGAGAGATGAACAAGGGAACTTAATTCAAAACTAAGCTGAAGATTAGAATAGAGCCACTTACAACCCTTCCAAAAGAAGGTTCAAAGGTTCATACAATCTCTAGAAAACGAAATCCGAAATACAAGAAAGCTATGGTGTGTGTTCTTCTCCTCCTCTTCAATGGAGCTCTTCTTCTTCTCTTTGACACTTTCCTTCCTAGAAAAACTTCTTGTTTTTGAGAATATATTTGTTAGAGAAATGGATAATGGATGAGCTGCTCCCAAACTACCCCAGCTGCCTCAAACAACCCATGAAGGACCACTTTTATAACAAATCTTGCATGAGCTGGCCATGAGAGTCGTGGCACAGCTGTCACGAGAATCTGGCAAAATCCACGGTCATTTCCACGGCCGTGGTTCGTCAGAGAACCGTGATTCTATGCAGAAACTTCGTCTTGGATCATTAAGCTGTGGTTTGGTGCATGGCTTGTGTTGGCAAGGTTCCATGAGTCCTCCTCAGCCCTTGGCTTGTGTCCTAATGAGTCCGAGGGTGTGTCATCTAAATGAACGATCCTCAAACGCACCGTTTAAGCTCCTAAACTTCCCGAAATACCTACAAAACCCGCACAAGTCCGTGTAGACGTCTATCTCGACAAAATACGTGAATTGGGTGCAAAACGTCTTGAACTAATGCTAGATCATGCATGAATGAGCGAGAATTCTATCTAAATGAACACCTAAAACTATGTTATAAATCGATCACTCTCCTTGCTCCATTTTCAGTTCCTTGATGGGAGTACTTCTCCATGTGTAAAGCTTGCTTTTCGATGAAATCTCAAGCTTCATCTATTTGCATATCCATGAATGTGCCGGCTGAAAGTAGTTGGAGATTGAATTGAGTAGCTCCATCCAAACCTTTGAAATAAATTTCCAACAACTCGATCTTTGGAATCCCATGATGTGGACAATCCAATAGAAGATCCTTGAATGTTTCCCATGATTTGGACAAACTCTCCTTGTCCTTCATAATAAAATCATTGATCTTTCCCCTCAATTCAGCGGTCTTAGAGGGAGGAAAGAACTTAGTTAGAAACTCCGTCGTCATCTCTTCCCAAGTGTTGATTTTTCCGGCCGGAAGAGATTAATACCAAGCAAACGCCTTGTCTTTCAAAGAGAAATAGAAAGCACTCAACTTGTAGTTGTTATTCTCCAGTCTTGAAGGTCTCAAGGACTCCATCAGAATCTCATAGTTTTGCAAATCCTGATGCGGAGATTCTCTTTCCAAACCTCCAAATTGACATTGTCGAATCATGGTTAGAACTTGCGGTCGAAGTTCATAATCATGCTCAGCTGGATCACCTAGGTTGACTCCTGGACGCCTGACTTGCTGATTGGGGTCCATCCTCTGTCCTAGGGTTTGTGGAACTCCAGCAAAAAGAACATCTCGGATAGGCATCCGAGGTGGTAAGTGTATCTCGGCCGGGGCAACATGAACTGGATCTTGCATCGGTCGAGGATCTGGGATCGGTCGAGGCAGAAACTGGGCTCTTAGAGCTTCCATATCTGCTTCAATTTGGTCTGTTCTTGCGCGAGTCTTGTCCTTCTGTCGCTGTAGTTCTTCCTTACTGAGGCGTAGCTGTTCCAACGCCTCCTTTAATTCGGCTTCAAGATCGCTCGTCTTGATTGGCCATCTTAGCTTCTTTCAATCTTCTCTTGTAGGTCTTTTCTGGTTCGGGATCGTAGGGAACGATTTCCTTTCCAGCACGAGTTCTTCGCATAAACCTAAGAAAAGATCCTGCGAAAACACTCAAGTAAAGTAGTCAATAGCAACAAGGGCAATCGCCCCGAAAGAAAACCGAAACCGGCTTGGTCTAGACCAAGTCCCCGGCAACGGCGTCAAAAACTTGTTCGCTCCAAAAGGTGTGTGCAAGCTTTAATATTTATAACCCAAGAAGTATGCTTGAACAATATGCGAACCCGCGGTGTACGGATCAATTGTAATAAAATCAAATATTTCAGGGGTCGATCACAGGGTATGGTAAAACAAAGCACGGAAATCAGGTTGTCAAATAACAAATCACCACGAATTAAAGCAATCAAAGATGATATAAAAGTCTATTAAAGGGAATGCAGATTCTAGGGATTAAAGCATCTAGTTGTGGTTCTAACTCAAGATCTCAAAGGATAACACGGACAAAGCTGAGGTTTGCAAAGGGAAGGTGTTTCTAAGGTGAGAATAGATCACCGGGTAAGTCTCACTACTCATTATCCCAAACCAAAGATCCTTTTACCGGGTAAGTCTCAAGGTACTAAGGAAAGGAACTATAAATGCAAACCAACACACCACCCAAGGGAATAGAATCAAACTTTACCGGGTAAGTCTCAGGCTAATTCACAAAGATAGGATGAAGGCACACTCAAACCCCAATAAAGGATAAACCTTTATTACCTACACTCATGATCTTAGATAAACAAACAAAGGAATCACCGGGTAAGTCTCATCCTAGGCTTGCATTGAACCAAGAAAGGTATAATAAGAATATGATTTGGCAAACAGAAAGGCTAGGGTCAGGATGCATTGTGAGATCCTAGCCCATTGTGGCACTCTGAGTCCCGCGGATTTGGGGTGTTACAACGACGGCTTTTCATCTTCAATCAGATGTTCAATCATAGAGGACTATACATACCTTAGAGGATATGTTGAGCGCTTGTGTGCTGCCTGGGAACAAGTATGGTCAAATCATCTACCGTTGGTCGAGTTTTCGTATAACAACAGTTGGCATGCATCGATCGGGATGACTCCTTATGAGGCGTTGTATGGACGGAGCTGTTGTATGCCTCTATATTGGGATGAGCAGAGCAGTATTAGTGCAATAACTCCTAAGAAGATACAAGAGGACGTCGCTCGAGTAGCTTTGATTCGAGAACGGATGATGGCTGCACAAAGCCGCTAGAAGTCGTATGCTGATAAGAGGTGTCGGCTTCTAGAGTTCAAAGTTGGGGCTCATGCCTAGTTGAGGGTGTCACCGATGCGAGACTTTAGACGTTTTGGCATTAAGGGAAAGTTGAGTCCCCGATATGTCGGACCTTTTGAGATTTTGGAGCGAGTTGGAGAGGCGGCATACCGATTCACATTGCCACCTAGACTGGAGGGCGTTCACCTTGTCTTTCGTGTGTCTCAGTTGAGTGATTATATACCGGATCCGAGACACATCATCAGTTATGAAAATTTAGTGGTGGAGCCAGACCACACGTTTTTTGAGCATCCGGTAGCTATCTTAGAGCGGAGTACGAGACGCTTGCGTCGAAGGACATTCGGATGATGAGGATTCAGTGGTCTAGACGGACAGCCGATGAGGCTACTGGGAGACTGAGGATAGTATCAGGAGGAACTATCTGGAGTTTTATGTAAAGGTAGTTAAATCTGTAGGATTGACGAGAGAGTCTTAGTTTTATCTTGGCGAGTTTATGTGCTTATGTAATATTATGTGTTATCGGCTTTTCGTGCTAGATTGTGATGTGCGATCTATTAGATCTTGATGTGCTAGCACGAGTTGCATATGGGGGTAGATTGAAGGCTTATACCTTCCTGAGATCATGTGAGTATACCTCGGTGTATGAGACCGAGAGGATCAACGGTTATCCAAGTTTCGGGGCGAAACTTGTTTTTAGGAGTGTGTGATGTAAAAGCTAGGATTTTTGAATCCTAATTAATGATGATTAAAGGTAATTAACTTAATTATTGATAGGAAGTGACCCATAACTCACGAGTAGTGTGGAAATGATGAGAATGGGTTTCACCGTTATGTTCTTAACAAGACTCGGGACTTGTAGGAAAAATTTTACTTTTCCAACCGGGTAATTGTTTTAATCATCTTGTGTTATTTGGAGCATTTGAGAGCTCCAATGTATAAAATTGTAGTTGAGAGAAATGATTAGGACATCGGAGATGACCTATATATGAAATAACATGGAAAGACAAAACGGCCAAAGCAGTCGCTATTTCATTTCATAGAGGCTAAGAAAGACGGCTTAAGAATACGCATTTTCCGAGGCGGTTGCAGAATAATATTCCATACAATATTCCAAATTTATTATTCCAAATTTGAGATGTTTGGAGAAGGGGCTCAAACCGCATTCGGATCGGTGAAAGGATAATTATTGACTTCGCTGAAGGATCATTATCATCTTCGCTATAAATAGCGGAAAATCGTTTATTAATTCATTTCCTTTTACGTTTCTTCGTAAAAGCTCTGATTTCTCTCAACCTTCAAATTTAATCTACTCTCCATTTCTAATTTGATTTCAATTCCGTTTGACCTTTTGGATTCCTCTCTTCATTTTCTTCATATCGGTATTGAGTTTTCGTATTTCCGAGCAAGTGAAGGCCTGATCGAGCATATATGTTACTAGGTCTGTTCCGTCGCTCAAATTCCGGTGAATTTCATCGTCTCCATGCTCGTTATATTATTTTGGACATCATTGTCTATTTGTTTGATGAGATCTGATGATAGGTGGGTTTAGAAACTCTGTGCGGGCAAAACGTTATTCTAGTAAAATTTAATTTATTAATTAAAGGTTAATTAACTAAATTGGGATTCTATAGAAAGCTATAAGTTAACTAAATTCAAATGAATGAATTTAACTGATATTAGAAGTGAGAGGTTTAATACGAGGAATTTGATATTCTCGACATGTGGTGTTGGAGACGGTAGACTAACCATAGCTTAGTAGCTTGGTGAGCGTATCCAGGTAATTCAATGGGACTTACTTAGCTACGTTCGTATATTGGATGAGTACATGAGTGGTGATTGTTATATGCGTTATAGCATGTTATAGGTTGATTATTACAGACGTATGTTTGGCCCACGAGTGAGTTTGAGGGGTTCTTTGGGACTTGGCCAGTCCTGGTATACGGTGAGGGTACCGAACCACTCCATGTGGTATATTGTGAGATGCTATTAACCACTCTAGAAGGCAAGAGAAACAGAGGCGAGAGTCGTAGACTTTTCGTGTCACGCCTATAAATGGATTATGAGTGCATGTTGTTGTGAAAGATAATATGACTGAAAATCTATGATGGCATGTTTGGTGTTTATTGTACTTCTGATGTGTGTTTGTGCTTATCTATCATTCTAATATACGAATTATTAGCTAACGGTTTATACCATATTGTAGATGCTTTGCAGAATAGGAAGGTTGTAGAGTGATTTGGTAGGAGTGATCAGCCGAGGGTTTCCATACATGTAGGATGGGTTATGGGGTTTGTATGTACATATACATGATTATATAGTTTTGATACTCGGATGTGAGTTTTGTATGTTTTTTAAGTTTATGGCATTTCGGTTTTGTTGATGTTGGTATTTATATTTAATTGTTCCTTGTTGTAAGATCCGGTGAACTTATTGTCAGGCTAGGGTCAGGACCCATTGTGAGGTAATAGCCCGTAGCATCCCGAGTCCATAGGATTTGGGGTGTTACATAGGGTTAGTTTTAGGAAAGGGTATGGGATCCGATGGCGAGGTTGATGGTAACTAGTGAAATAGGGTAAGGTGGTGGTGCAACCGGGGGTGATTATGTCAATGTTGTTGGTGGTGAGAAATTGCCGGCGGGATCAAGAACGTGCAAGATCATGGAGGTTCTTTAGGTTTCGGTAAAGTGGTTTCCAATAAGGTGTTCGGTAAGGAATCCGACGGGTTTTGGTAAAAAAAATATCGGTTTTTGTTTGTTTCAAAAAAGTTTGGAAACATGCCGCAATTTTTAAAGTACTCGTAATTAAAATCGAAAATAGTAAAGAACGAGAATAGTAGAAACTGAGTGAAACGGTGATTGCTCCGGTGACTTTTTTTTGAACTTCTTGACGAATCTTGAGTTCTTGATTTTCTTAATGTCGGTAAACGCATATCCGATACCGATTTGATACAGGGATATGACGTTAAGAAGTCCAGATCTTTCGATACCAACAAGGGAAGACTCGATATCGATTCTTATTAGAGGAATCAGTCTGATGTGATGGGTAGGGCGACGATAATGGAAGAATACGAATGAATGATCCGGTGAATAATATGGATTGGTAGATGGATAGATCAAGAATGAATTGGATCTTATGAGCAATTTATTGTAACACCCAAAATCCACGGGACTTGGAGTGTCACATTTGGCTAGGATCTCACAATGGATCCTGACCTTAGCCTGACAACAAGTTCACTGGATCTTACAACAAGGCACAGGTAGATTAAAACCAAATACATAAAAGTTGTATATGATACATCAAAAGAGTTTACAAACTCACAGCCTAGTACAAAACATCAAACCACAACATCTGATACAAAAGATCCCATATCCCGCGCATCTTAATGTACAGAAGTCCTCGGCTGGCCACACCATCTGTCTCACCCTGCAGTCTTCCTAACTTGCAGATAATCTACAACACGGTATGAAACCGTTAGCTACAGCAATGAAAAGCATGAAGGTAATAGCACAACCATACATCAACATCTCATACATGCAATGCCACACACATTCATTTATTATCTTTCATTACGTTATTCCATTACTAATTCAACTTCTTTTGTAACACGAGGAACCTAAAGAACCTCGTCTCTTTCCCCGTTAACACAAGCTTATGCATTGGGGGTGATCATCACTCGTCCCCCCCTGTGTTACTGGCTTCCAAGCACCTCCTCCTAACCAGCAGGCGGAGACCGGTGGTTACCACCCGTTATAATACACTTGGGCCAAATAAATGTAATAAATGGTCATCCTAGTCCGGTTTAGGTTATAAATGCACAATCATATGAACACACACAACCATCATAATCATACAATCCACAACTACACGCTAAGTAAGTCCAGGACTTACTTAGCGTGCGGTTTCTCCACCAATAAAAGGAAGGTAATTTATGTAGTGATAAAAGGCACAAAAGCTCAACTAAACATGACTATTTCTCCACCAATCAAAATAACCCAAAAACCAGCACAAGAAATAAGCTCCAAAGCAATACCAAAATCAAAAGAAATAACCCGAAATAAGCACAAGAAAGCATTCAAAAAATGAATAACATGAATGATATCTATTTTTTAACCAAAGATGAAACACATATTTTTTGTTTTCTCTAAACTAATTCTTCGGTTTTCTTCAGGTTGGTTGTTGCAACACTAGAACCGGGTTCAAGGGATTGGTTCTAGGAGTAGCTTCTCTGGACCAGTCCAGCGAAGATAAGGACGTCGGGTTTGTTTCAGAGAAAAAAAATCAAGTTTGGTAAAACAATTTTAGGGTTTTGGAGGTTAGGGTTTTGTGAAGAGGGGTTGCGGTAGGTCATCTCGTGAAACCGAAGGACGGTGGGACAAGGTTAGGGTTTTTCAATTTTGTTGGTGGAGGCAGGAGAATGGGTGAGGTTTTTGGTATGAACTCAAATGGAGGAATGAAAGGGTTTGCCGGAACTAGGGTTCTACCAAGGTTGCAAATCATCGGATTTAAAAAAAACTGAGATGGGTTCGGTTTTTTGCTAGGTTTTGAAACGACGACAACAAAGAAGGATGACGGTGATAGTTCCCATATTCCGACCGTTCTTCAAGGTGAAACTTTTAGGTTTTGTCCTATTTTAATGGATAAAAACAAGCTGGAGAAAAACCCTTCACAAATATAAACAATTGGAGATCAAAATAATAAATAACGAAAATAGTATAACTAACTAAAACAATGATGCTCTGGTGACTTTTTTTTTTGCGAACTTCTTGATAGATCTTGAATTTCTTGATTTTATGATATTTTTTTCTGCATGTCGCTAACGCAACTCTGTTACCAATTAGATACGGGATAATCGTATATTGTCCCGATCTTCGACACCAAAGATAAATGAAATCGAGATCCACGAAAAAGGTATAAGTTGCGGCGGTTTTGGATGGAAAGGTGGGTGTATGATCCAATGAAGATGGATAAGTGATTGATAGATGTAGGTCAAGGCCAAACCCCTTGAGAGAACTTAGAGGACCTTGATTATATTAAACCCAAGACAAAGCTATGAATGATCAAAAAACCCTTCAGCTATCATCTCACACAAAAAGAAAATTATGTCAGAGAAGCACGAGAAGGAGGTTTGTGAGCGATTGGAGCACCAACTCGTAAATAAAAACTGATACAAGATCCAAACCATATGACAAACGAGACTTCACTCGCTCGCTCTTCACAACAGAATAAAAAGGTAACAAAACGTAAAACGTTAATTGATTCAAAGTTTAGGTGGCGAGATTACACGTCCAACTACTGAAAATGAGGTTTTAGGTCTACTTTAATCGGACCTAAATTATCCAAAAAGAAATTAATTAAAAGATGGGCCTAACATCACTTGAAGCCCAATTATTGAAACAAATACATAATCATTCAAAGTCTAGGACCAATGAGTTTTCTTTGTGCTAGACCGGTCAATTTTTCTCGACCGGTTTGGGGTTGGATATGTCACACCATTTTTATTGTTCCTTCCATGAATTTTACCTTTATCAAACTATTCCCTAGCCCATGTATCTCTCATCCAAGTTGCTCTCCTAATTTATGTGTTTGGGATCTTGTCAATGGTCTAGCTTCTAGGGAGTTATTATTGATAGAAGAAAGAAATTTAGAGGCAATGAGAATGATATCTTTTACGGGAAATGGAAGAGATAATATAGAAGAAACGTTTCTTTTGAAAATAAAGGACAATTTACGGGTGCTTTCTTCCTTTTACCCTCCTAATTAATTAATCATTTAAATATTAGTCTGTGATTGTTTAGATCCAACCATTCTTATTTCTCCATACAAGCTTATTCTATCAAAGCAAGATACCTAAATCACTCGTACAAGATTTACCCCTATGAAATCGTGTAAAGATATTATACTATAAAAAATTGTAAAATAAAAGTAACTAATTGAATAAGATAATTTTTCCAAGTTAATTCTTAACCTACACTTGCAAACAAAAATATGCCATTCTAGGTAAGAAAATTCCCAACTTCTATCCTCGTGAAATGATATTCATTCATTTCGGGAACGACTATATTAGTAGTAGATTCATTTTTTCTGGTTTTTAAACTTGATAACAAAAAACAAAACTATTTTCCATATATAAATTTAGTATATACACCACTCTTAACAAATAAAGTTACTCCGACTATATGAACTATTTACAATTTCTCAAGAAAAAACATGTTATCCTCCGAAAAAGAAGAGGTTAAGGGCTTGTTTGGTTACGGAAGTTTTTTTTTCCGTTGGTTTAAGCTTTTTGATAGTTTAACTTTTTTCGTAGTTTATGATGTAGATTTTTACAAGGTGTCGTAAAATCTAACAAATAACCTAGTTAATGTTTAGTAAGAATAGATTTATAGGTTAGATAAAAAAAAATACGGGATTGTATCAAGAATTATACTCAACAAAATGTGTGAGTATCCTTAGGTGTCGAGGTTTTTTAAATTCCACCGAAAAGCTCCTTAAAAAACTCTTAAAAAATATAATCCCTTCAAAAATCTATTATACCAAAAAATTTAAAAAATTAAAAAATTATACAATAATCTACTTAATAATCTCTTTCCGCTAAATATTAAAGACGAAAAAAGGAAAGTTAGCAAATGGGGCTGACACAATTTCTGGGAATATTCACCAATCACGAAATTATAATTATTAGTATAAATGGACGGTTGTGATGAAAACGATTGAATTTACCCATCTGAACAAGGAAAAGGGATTGAAGAAGGAAGAAGATGCAGCAGCTTAACTTCAATGGCACGCCTCCCTCGCCTTTTCTTGACCCATACTCAAAACCACCCACCTGTCTCTTTCCCAAAAATCCATTTCTTTTTTGCTGAAAAAGTAATTTATCAACAAATTCCTCACGCCTTTCCTTCAATCCCTCTTTTTCTACCCTGAATTTCCTTTTTTTGTTGCTTTTTAGGATATGGGTTTTGAGTCACCATCCTTGGCTTTGCAGTCGGCGGTGATACCGCTTACTCCGGCGCCGGAAAGCGCCGCAACATCTTTGGCTCCTGGGTTTAGATTCCACCCAACTGATCAAGAACTTGTGAGTTACTATCTCAAGAGAAAGATTTGTGGCAAGCCCATTCGCTTTGATGCCATTTCCGAGACTGATATCTACAAGTCTGAGCCTTGGGATCTTCCAGGTTAGCAATTCTGCCCCCCTTTTATTGCTGTTTTACTTTTTTAGCACTTTTGGGTTGAGTTTTCTCCCAGTTTGTGAAATTAACTTGATGGTAGGTTTAGCCTGTTCATCTTCTGACTGAGTTAAATTGGGTGGTTTCTAAGTACGACCCATCTGAAAGGAACTTACTGGACAAGTAATATGTCACTGCTGGCCTCACTGAACATGGGGAAGGATGTGGATGGAGGTTGATTTCTAAAACTGTGGTTGATACATCGTGGATGTTAATTCACCCCTAAATTGGCAAATTTATAGAAAACTTGTTATGAATTTTGATTATTGTCACGGGTGCTAATATGATATGTTGAACTGGCATCAGGAACAGAAAAATATGGAATTTGATAGGAGTTTAGCTCATTTGACTAGTTTTACGTTGTCGGAGGTTGCTGCACATCAAGTGAGTAGTTCTGGTACTAATAGGATTTGGATGTTAACTAACCTCAGAAGCAGTAAAAATCATACGTTGTGTTATGAGTTTATTCATTTGAGGTTGCTTTATTTTAAGTAACTGGAATTTGTATATGTATTAAAATTCAAGTTGGGAGTGGATTAATGACCGGAAGGTTTGGTTTGTGTTGAAATCAACTAGAAAGAATGTCAAGCTGGGTGAGTAGTATTTATCAAATGTGTTCTTTAAATAGCAAAGTGTTCCTGATGTGTTTTTTTTGTATTTGTTACTCATGCCAATGAACTGTAGATTTGTCAAGGCTGAAGAGCAGGGATAATGAATGGTACTTCTTTGGTGTGCAAGATAAGAAATATGTGAATGGTTCAAGGGTAAATCGTGCAACTGGGAAAGGATACTGGAAAGCTACTGGTAATGATCGTCCAATAATACATAGTACTAGGACAGTTGGTATGAAGAAAACACTTGTCTTTTATAGCGGCAGAGCACCGTGCGGAAAGCGAACAAATTGGGTCATGCATGAGTACCGGTTAACTGATGAAGAAGTTGTCAAAGATGGCATCTCACTGGTAAGGAGGAAATATGTCTTTTTTGTCATTTAAATTGTCACATAGCGCTTCTATTTTCCCCTTTTGACTATTTTTTGACTTTGTTTCAAGGATTCGTACCTGTTGTGCAAAATTTTGAAGAAGAGCGGACCCGGGTTTAAACCTGGAGAGCAGTATGGACCTTTTGTCGAGGAGGAATGGGAATGGGATAAACAGGATTCTGTCTTGGTTCCTGGAGAAGAAACCGAGGATGACACAGTTGGAAATATTGATTCCCGTGTTGAGGTGAGTGTTGAATAATTCTGCTCTTCCATTAGATTCTTTCCCAAAAACATGTTTTTTGTGTTAAACTGGGGACATCAACCATATCTAAGATGTTAACAGTTCACATGAAAAGTTGCAGTGTGCTGAATTGGTGATATTATATATTTCGTGAGGTAGATCTCTTGTTGAAAGTTTGCATATTCTTTATTTGCTTCTTGTTTGATAATTATGGATGGTAATAACCATCTGGAAGAATTCCAACATATATAGAGAAACTGGTTTCGTTTATGCGTTATTTTAGGTTCCGTGTTATCGATAAATAGTTCATAGATTTTGTTGTCCTATGCAGAGTGTGCAGATGCATGAAGATAATGTAGTTAACAGTTTTCTTTGGAACTTTGCCTGTGTGAAAAGATATAGGAAAGGGAGATAGTAGCTTAGTATTCTGAATTTTTCAAATGTGTCTTAAGGTCATTATAACTTTTGATATGCTCCATTGTTTCTTGTAAAGTTGGTTAGCAGCCTTAGAGATTTATTTGTATTGGTTTATCTTCAACTACAAGGCATATGAACAAGATAAAAAGGCAAAAAGTTTAAGAGTTTCCTACGCATCAATCGTTATTGTGGCGCTCTTCCTTAAATTGGTATCAAAATGGATAAAATAACACTTTAGCTAATAATTTGTCAAGAGTGCAAAAGCTTTTCTTGTTAGTTCCATGTAGTGTTTCCATATTATCATATTCCTGCCTTTGATTCTGAAATTCCTCTCATGATTTTGTTTGTTGTGTATCATGATGGAATGTGGAACTATAGTCTTGTTTAAGTGTTAGCATGGCACAGTGGGTTTTTTATGGTAGACAATTTCTTATAGATTAAGATATTCCTTTCCAAGCATGGCAAAGTAGCAAAATTTGTCAGAAATTTGAAATCAAAATAAAGTATTCAGAGTGATACTTTAATTCAAGCTCATGGTGGAACGAATACACTTCTTGGCAGTTCTCGGCAAATTAGTATGCTCAGGACACCTAATACTTCCAGCAATTATCATTAATAAGTTTCAGCACTATTTAAGATCTAAATCACCTTCATGCTTGGAAATTTTTGTAGCGAAAAATATTTCAGCAAGCATCTAGATATTGAGCTTGGGTTATTGAATAGGTGATTATCCAGGTCTAACTCTTGAGTGTGGCATTGAACTTCATTAAGCTTTGTCTCTGTTGGATAAGTTCAGCTTCCTGCTTGATACATGTGACAATCATGGGAAGTCTGAGTTATATGCATTCACTTTACTTGCTGAAGATATCAGCCCCTTGAGCAATGTGAGAGGATTGAACCCTCAAGCAAAATGTCTCAATTCTCTATGCACCTTTATTAAAATGTTTGGTTATACTGCTCCACATCCCTATTAGCATGTTCATATGCATGTCTCGAAAATTTGCAAAATGAAAATTTATACCTTGTGATTAAATGTACATCAGAAGTAGATGGTTGTATTTCAATGATCGATCAACCATAATCATATTGTTTGAGAGAAGATTAATATTAAGGTCCATTGGTATGGCTCTTTTCTGAAACAACGTGCTCATTTACTTGATTTGGCTCTCGGTCTTCATATCATTAGCCTGTAGTAGGTTCCTGCGATTCAAGCTAGGATGTTACACACTCAACAGCTGAAATTTTCATTTTCCTTGGGATGTTTTTTGGGTATTATAATCAACTTGTGGATGATTGTAGGATTCTGTTCATCCTAGCGAGACTGCTCGAGATATGTTATCATCTCTAAGCTGCAAGATTGAAAAAGTGTCGTATGATTACTGTTGCCCTCCTCGTAGTGGAAGCGGGCCAGAGCCATTTCCGCTCGCGCCAAACAAAAGACTGAGATACGAGCCCAATCCGTGTCGTTCGAATGCCTCAGAAATCTCAACCATGAGAACAAATGGCGCTTGCTCATCCTCAAATGGGGCCACGACAAACTTGTCGTCAGCATTGTTGGAGCTCCCGCTTATAGAAACGGTAGAGCGCAAAGAGGGTTCACCCCCAACTGCTGCCCCTCCTACACCATCAATCAATATCATCGATATGAACGTGCCTCCTAGCTACTTGAAGTTGTTCGAGGATTTGAGGAACGAGATTTACAAGATTTCAATCGAGAAGGAGTCGCTGAAGATAGAGGTTATGAGTGCAAGGACCATGATTAATATTCTCCAGTCAAAAGTTGATCACCTCAGCAAGGAGAATGAAGATCTCAAGAGGATCACTCGAGAAAGAGGAGAATAGGGGTTATTGTTGCTAGGGCTGTGTTCGGTGGTGGTAGTGGTGGCCCCTCAATGCTAGGATTATAGAGAGGGCAATAAGCTCGGTGTCAACCGTGGTTTCGTAGGCTTAAACGTCCTTCTTCCGAGTAGTTGCTAGGAGTTATATGTTTTCCCCATCGTAGTGACAAAAGTCTTCCGTCAGAACAACAATTTTCAGGTGTGGTGTATTGTTTTTGTCAGCAATTTGGTAGTTCGTGTTTGTATATGTTGGAGCTTTTGTTATTCGTGCCCGAAATAGCCTAGAAAACTAGAAATACAACATTTGGTATCTATTTTACTTTGGTCGGGGGTTTTATTTGGTGTTCTAAATACATTTAAATATGCAAGTAAACTTGTTTTATCCAGGAAAAAATCTCCAAATACAGACTCCCGTTTTGCCTTCAAATCCACACCTGTTCACCTTAACAGAAACAAGTTCGCATGCTTGGATGACACCCAACTCAAACGCCTATCAACCCGACAGTCGACAGTCTCGGATTGGTAACATACAGCATTGCACGCCAATATCATATGCATTTCATCTGTATTACTAGCTCACATGCTTCATCATTTGGTAATTATTTTTTTGAATGAAAAGAATGGAAAGCATCATTTCAATGACAACCACAAAATATCATAACAAATCTTCTGGCTACAAAATGAATTCGAGCAAGGCTATGGCGGCAACCTCTGCCTAGTTTCCTAAAGAAACATTTTCCCTGTGTAACTCAGGCCGCCACTAAATTTATACTCGAGCACATTTCTGTATCTTGACCAAGATCCAGTATCTAGTGTGGTGTATCATAGTGGAAGAAATCCAGGTGAACCTCAAAAATTATCTCATAATGCAGGCTCCAATGACAGTTCAATCAACTTAACATTTTCTCGACTGGTGTAAGTTAAACAATCACGTGTTATCAATTACCTCTCCGTAACAGAGGCCACTTTCTGCATAATCATGTTCTCTGCAGTTCGGATTGCCCTTGGAGATCCTGTGATCGTCACTTTCCTGTGCAAGGAATTGCAGTAAGATGAGCATACACATATAACTTATCTACAAGATGTTTCTAATATACTTTAGTGTAAGACTTTACCTATCAGATGTACCGGACATGAAATCACCCTTGTCTGAAATCTTAATCCTGGCTCCACTAACCTGCAAGTCCAAAAACTAAAATACAAAATGATCCACAACCACAAGTATGTAAAGGAATCAAGAGAGGTTCTATAGAACAGCACCTGACTAATTTCGTTTATACTCCTTCCGCCACGTCCTAGTACCACACCAATATGCTCATCCGCAACTCCAATCGTCACTGAGTTATTGTTATCATCCTATCATTGCAGCTTTTTAATACTATGAACAAGTTCAATCTCTCAAGACTAATGGGGGATAAGAAAATCCAATGAACATTAGAAACAGATTCGCTATGCAGAAACCCATTAAGAATAGAAAGGTAGATATGATGCTGAAGATGCAAATATGATAACCCGTCTTCTATAATTGAAATGTTTCAGTGAGGATACTAGGGGAAGTAAATTGCCACTTTGGACCTATTATGGAAAGAAGTTGGGATGACTACAGATCCTCTTGAAAGACGTTGAAATGAAAAATAGATCACATGTAAGACATTAAAAATGGCTGTTAATTTGGAAAAAATTGGCTAAAGGTGAAGCAGATCACGCAAAATTCATCCCATTCGTCCTCTTTTTCTTCTTATACTATTTTTTGGTGGCTAGGAAATAAGATGGTCCTTAAAGCTCTGTGCAAACAATACACATGACACAAGTACATTGTTGAACTCACATAAATTTTAACCTACGGAAAGAAACAAAGTATGTGAAAGAGTTTGGAATGTGCATTGGAAAACAATATAATCTAAAATAGGACACAGACTACCAGATGAGAATAAAATCAGCCTGTAAAAACAAACCCCCCCACATATTAAATTTTTCAGAAAAAAACAAAAAAAAAAAAACTGGAATAGCAAGAGGAAATTAATTTTTGTTAGGTGTGGCGAACACCTAACAGAACTTAAAAAATAGAAAAGAAAATAAGTGAAAGATATTTTCAGCTGTAGATGCTTGCTGGTATATGGCAAGAGCATGTATGTCTTTTTCTTCAACACTAAACAATAATAAAAACATTAGAACCTTTCAATTATTGATTTTTTACTTCGGGTAGCTAAGAACTGATACTCGGTATTTTTTGGCCTACGACATGCTTCTAAATAAGTGTAACTGGAATATGAACCACTTGGCAAACTTCAGAAAGAAAGGTTATTGACCTTGTTCTGGAATTTCCCCCCAGCACCATTTGACAGGCCATACTGAGAAGGTGCATGGTATGGTGATGACCCAACTGGAGGAAGCACATTGGGATACGGCATATGGTTTGAAAGCCAACATACAAAAATAGAACGCATTAGTTAGAGTACAGCATGAAAATCACCACTACAAGTCCCAGAAAACACATAAACTCCAAAAAGCTACTTTGACATGTACGTAGATATAACATATACTCTTACATATATGATACACCAAACATAGAAAAGGAAATTCTAAGCTGAAAAAGGAGGAGAAAAACATCCTCAAGTCCCTCACCTGAGTTGGGGAGAAAACAAATTGAAGAAAGAGGAACACATCAGCCTGAAAACTTACTAGTTGCTCAGTAGGTAAGGAGATAATTAGAACCCTACATTCTCCACACATGGTTTTGTAACTTCTTAGTATTTATGAGATTGATGAGCAAGAATAATGTGTATGATCAAGGGAGAGAACAGCATAAATTACCAATGCTATTGACCTAAACCATTGAATACTATGTTGTGTATAATGTTATTGATTGGATAAAAAGATACTCGCAGAAAAAAGGTTCAGCGAATAACAACAAGACTCAGACCAACAATGTCATACAAACAGCTGTGAGGTTGTGCTTTTTTGGGCACAATCCTAGATCTCAGTGAAACTAGGTTGTTCAAAACTCCATGGAACTTTTCTTTGAAATCGATATTCTCTATTTCCATTGTCTAAAAAATCCATTTGGACAATATTAAACCTACATTCTGGTACTCAAAGCAGGAACCACCTGCTGATGCTTTCTTCTTTACGTGCATATTTGCCTATTGTTATTCTTCTTATCCCCACCCGGCCTCAGAGAGGACAAGGGTAAAAGTACCACTTGCGAATGCTTTCTTTCTTCTTTGTCATAGACAGTTGGACCAGTTTCAAATTTCTATTAAGGTTACCATCATTCACAAAATACTAATAACCCAAATCGCACTCTGAACTCGAAACTCTTCAACTATTATTTTCTGTAATAATTTTTACCCAACCCAATTCCAAGGTGAAGTTCTTCCATTCCAGCTTAAGTTGAATCGCGTTATTATTTTGTTCACCTCATGTCCTCATCTACATCTTGCCAGACCCATCACATTCAAAAATCATACTGACATGTCCACATAAATAGACTCCATCTAAAAGAAGTTAGAATATTAGTTTTTAGCTCCACAATTTATTAGGGATATTGTCCCTGTATGTAAATTTGTCTCTTGCGCAAGAAAGAATCCAACTTTCCATTTCATATGGAGTTGGAGCGGAATGCCTCAAATAAGAAAAAGATGACCATCATATCCCTCAGTTTACGGGGTACCCCATATCCGAATGACCTATTAAAGCTCTTAAAATAACGAACACAAAAGTTCATCAAGAAGTACGTGACATAAGAAACCAGTAAGCTCTTGCTCTCCTGACCTGTACAAAACCGGGTCAGTCCGTGGAATAAAATAACAACTCAAACCCATTATTTTAAAAAAAAGGCAGGGCGGCCCAGACCAGTTTAGACCAAATGGTTGTCCATACCCACCATGATTTTCTTCGGGCAATCAAGTGGGCCGAACGGGCCAGCACGGCTTTGTACAAGTCTACTCTCCTCTAGTCTATAGAAATGAGCATCATTTTGCCTTCTTACTAGCAAAGGATATCAAATAATAAGCATAAACCAGAAATTGCATGATGATCTAAATTCAACATAATCACCTCCATTATTCTATGTCCAGCACTTCCCGCACGAATTAGAGTATACTTAATGCCAAGAATAGATAACCTAAAGCTCTTGCAACAAGGTCATGACATCAAGAAAACAGCATGCCAACGTATTTGGCCCAGCTGGTATTGAAAGGAAAGGTTACCAGATTGAACCATAATAACTAGTGCAATGTACAAAAAATGTTTAATAATAATAATTTACATGAACAAAAAATGTCATAGGAAGCCCTTTAAGTAATCAAATAGAAAAACCCCATACCCGGATATGACAAGGGGGAAGTCATAGACTGCAAATAGCGAGGATCTTCTGTTAGCTTGGACAGAACTAGTTCAACTGCATGCATTTGCCCTCCTAAAGCACCTGTCAGGGTCACAAGCCGGTCACTCAACCCAACATATCCATTATCTTGAGGAGATATCTTAATGCCAGCTTGAGATTCTTCAATAAATGACCTGCTTAGCATAATGATAACAACAGTTATCCTCTAGGTAAGAAAATGGAAAAACAAGATAAGCAAGATGAATTAAGAGTTTGGAAGAGTGGAATAACAACAGAGGAGTACCATAACAGAGCAAGTTGCATGTTCTTACAAATGCAACTTGCTAAATTTAAGTTCAACCAAAACATGTTAAGAAACCGAAGAAGCATAGGCTCCTTTTTTCACAATTACACACTTGCAATCAATTAAAAATATGATTCCAAATTTCATTAACTGCTCCAAAAGAAAGATCATCTACTGTCTTAGGAGGGGGTGGTGCATCACTGACATAGATTGCAAGTGTCGCCAGACATTAAGCACAGAAATATAGCACTACAATTACATCCCAGATTCCAAGTAAAGCTTTTTGATAATTTTTGTTGAGCTCATATATGACACTTAAAAGAGCATTTAAAATTTGTTAGTTTCAATGAGATTATTGTAGTAAGCATTTACGGTAGTTAATAGAGCATTTAGATGGCATTAAAGGACAGTGATCAACAGTTCATAATCTCTCTAGTAAACTTGCATCCTGGCCAGTAAAACTTTTGGAAAAAAAATTGTTTATTTCAATCAGTTTTTATGAAGTATAAATGGTATTTAAAAAGAGCATTTAGCTGGCATCAAGGGGACACGTGTTTGAAAGTTCGTAATCTCTCTAGTAAACTTACATAGCCACAGCAGAACTCCAACGATGTTTTTAGGAATAATCAATCAAAGAAGTTAAACAGCATGACCTCTTAACCAAACTCTACAACTTAATACAAAGATGCAACGTTTAAGCATACTACTACTACTACTACTCATTCTACTTAGAAGACAGATTTAGTCACTTGAGGTTCTCAATCCAACTATTAGAAATGGAAACATAAATTTTGCTTCTTGTTTACTCATTTTCACTCTTTGTTGCAACCTATTTATTTGGATCCCCTCAAATAGCAGATACATAGTTTAGTCTTTTCTAACCAATCTTGTGCAGTTGAAGTAAACTACAACCAACAAGCTTTTTCTGCAAATTACATCAAAGGAGAGCGACAACTCACAAACACATCTTACAAAATAATAGAAAAAAAAAAGAAGAAATTAAATACTTGATAGTAGCTCCGCCTTTTCCAATTATAGCACCACAACAGCTATTTGGAACGACCACCCTCACTTTTGATCTCGTATCAACATCATCAGCGTCCTCATATTGTATCTGACAGACAAAAGAGTTCATCAAATGAAGGGATCGCGAATTTCTACTATCTTCAAACTGTATGCTATGTACCTCAGTCAGCAACTTATTTAGGATAAGTTCTACTGCTTTAAGTATGTCGTTAATCTTCCCCGATACCATGATTATCCTATCAGATGTTCCTGGAAAATATTCTTGATTACGAGACAGCTGAATCCTTGCCCCAGACTGCGTTTGGAATTCAGTTATTGTTGTTCCACCCTTGCCAATAACAGAGCCTGCTTCAGCGTTTGACACAAGAAACTTGATGTATGTAGCCTTCTCCTCCATGTCCTCTGACAAATACATATATAAAACAGCTTAAATTTACCAACTAGGAAAGAGTAAATATAGATTGTTGTATTCGTATGTACAGGGTAACATGTTATAATGTCATGTTAATAGACGCTACACTTCGAATAAATATTCTGTGGAAATGAACAAGTGACATTTTTTTCATACTTTTTTGTTTGAACATTGCAGTGGAGGGGCAATTCTCTTTACATTTATCGTCTCAATAAAAATCTATTGCAAAGGTAAAAGAAACAGAAAATTTAAATCAAGTAGATGTAATATCCACCACAAAAATAAGGAAGTTGAAGATGAGTAGACAGCATATATACGTTAACAATGTCCAAATGGTCCAAAAAAAATTTCCAACTTCATATGTGCCACTGGAAGATAAGTCATTTTACAGTTACGGTTATAGAACTAACCAATATTGCCTTAAGGAAAGCCTGTTAAAACTGAGTTACGATGACAACTAAGGACAAGGGAAATTTCAAAAAAAAACATATCATGGAGTGTGCTGAACCAAGGTTTGCACATCAATCCATTGATTAAGTAAAAAGTTACAAAATGTCATATTCAACCTAAAAGTTAAGAAGTTCATTAAATTGAAGTAATCTGTCCAATTACCCTGATTTGGACAGAAATCTGAAAGGCTTTCTGCAGTTCAATATCAGTATCGCATTCAGTATAAGATAATCAACTTTTTTCACTTCTTAACAGAAAACCAACACAAAAGAGGTAGTTTTTCATTTTGCTATCAGTTTTTATCTACCAAAACCTTAGGTAAGGAACATTGTAATAGTGCCAGAATGCATCACGGTTGCACAACATCCCCATATTAAGTACAAGATTAAACCAGTCTTAAGAGAGAGAAACTGGATCGCATTATATTCTGTTTCACTACTTATAATGTCTCCCGTAAGAGCACCGTGATGCAACCACTCTCTCTGGCCATCTCATAGCTATACAAAAACAGGGTGAAAAACAGTTTTGAGGCCACAGCTAGACAAGCGACAGCTCAAATCCTGGTGCAAATAAAAAAAAGAGGTTTGAATGGTAGAGTAGTTCCCTTTCCTGTCACACTGTTGATGATTTTTCACAAGCAAATTCAGCTAGACGTGACCCTAGGGTTCCAAACAATATAGAGAATTCAAAGAAAAGAAACGAAAGTGAAAGACAGTTGCAACGCAATTGAATAGGGAAACGAAAGGCGCGGAAATAACCTCAGGAAAAGAGTCAAATGATTAGAAGGAGAGAGACAGAAGAAACAAAAACCGAGGATAAATGGCAGATCTCTATTCATGAAGGTGGTTAGAGGATCCGAAACTGGAAAGGAAAAAGTGGAGGTGTAGGAGAGGAAGAAGAGCGAAACCTGAATCAATCGGGATGTGGTCAGCAGCAGATCGCTTGGGATGTGGCTCAGGAGAAGAAACGTAGGCCGAGTCTGGGGACTCCATTGAATCAAACTAGTCGTAGGAGATGAAGGCGCAGACAGAAGCAAAGAGAGAGCGAGATGGATAATGAGGGATTGGGGAGTTTCACAAAGATGGGGCCATTATCTTGAAGCTTCGGTGAAGCTGCAGATAGAAAGCTGGAAACGGCGCGTTGAGAGTTGAGAGAGAACGTGCGGGGGATGACGCTGATTGCTGAGCTGTGGCCTGTTTCCGTAATGGAATGGATGGTTGGATCAAAGAGTCAGCTCAGTCACTAACAGCAAGTTTTAATATGTTAAATATCGTTGAGGGGATATCGTTTCATTCTTTACCCCTTCCACCATATACAATATTTTTAATTTGTTATTTTATGGTTTAATTTAAAAAAAAAAAAAAAAAAAGTGGTCCACAAGATCTATATGATAAATTGTTATTAAATGTGAAGAAATATGTTAATTTTTTAATTTTTGAAATTTAAAGATTATTAATTGTTAAATAAATGTTGACTATAATTAACGGGTGAGATCATTTTCTAACCCACCGTATCATTTCATCCAGATAGCAACCGGTTAAAATGCAAAGGGGGAAGTTGCTCTAAATAGAGTTTTTTACAATTCATTCCTAATTCCAAAGTGTCAAACCATACAACTCTATCTCAATATGATCCAAGCAAACGAATCATTCTCTCCCCTTTTTACCAACAAATATTATAATCACGAATAAGGACGGTGCCATCAAATTTATTAGGATGGACGTAACTTAAAACTATACGATGTAATATTATTAAACAAAAATTTTATCACATATATACTTAATTTACAAAATTGTTATTCGGTCAGACAAAAAGAGACAACACGTTCACACTACGAGCGTGCCTCCAGGGCGCACTGCGAGTGTGTCTCCCGGTTGTATTGTCAATGCCCCGCACTCGCAATGTGAGTGCGTCGGGACCCTTCCATCTCTCGAAATGAGGGACTGATGTAGTTGCGTTCAAGTAGGTAAAAATCCGGGTGTACTCGCAGTCCCACTGCGCATCCCCCAAAAGATTTTTTGGGGGAAAAAAATGGTGCAACGCAACTGTACCTGAAACATGCAGTCGCACTACAAGTGAGCCCGGACTAACTCTTTCGAAATACGGATAAAATCACTCTTAACTTATGGTACATTAAATTAAATTAATAAATAAAACAATTAGAAGGATATATTCTTAGAAGGCTACATAAAAAATTCGTTGTTACTTTATTAATGAGAATCATTAAGCGTAATTTAGGTGTCAAGCATATGCGGCTGACGGAACTTACACTTTTTTTGGTTAAGCATAACAAGTATTTGAAATATATATATAACATAGTGTATCTTTATACTTTTATAATGATCCTCATATAATCTTATTTTCCTAAAAAGTACATCTTCTAACACATATACATGTACTTCATTTTCATAATTAATTTCGATAATTATGATTTATTATGCATTCTATGATTTTATGCAAAGATGAACAACTTTCTTATACTTATACATTGTTTTGATCATATCTTGATTTTAATTACCATGAAGCATTCTCTTAGAGTGATCTATGAGTGGAGCACACCACCAAAAAAATGTTTTGAAATACTTTTCATTGATCTTCATGACTTATAATCAATTCTATCACTATCTAAGATTTGGAACTTGCTTGGGGAAAAGTGATAACATGCATTATAGTCTATATTTTGGGGCTAGTTTAGACGTTTTATCTTCAATAATCTGCATGTTTGAATGTAAATTATGTGATTATATTGTCGTTTCATCTACCTTTACGGGAATCGAGGTCTACACCAAGTTTCGTTGTAATCGTAGGTAAAATGACACGTTTTGCATCAAAATGGAGCTAAGGAGCAAAGGAGTCATTTGAGCTACATTTAGGAGCTTAAATGAGAACCCACGAAGCTTGGAATTAACAAAGAAGATTTAATTTGGACCAGATTTAAGAGATTTCACCTTCAGCTGAGATTCACCTCGGTCAGCTACAGTATCACCTCGACCGAGGTGATCTTGAGGCAATGGCGGATCTAGGGGGTGGGCTGGCTAGGCCATGACCCACCCCAACTCAATTTTTTAAATTTTTTTTATTTAATAATTCAAATAAAATATTTTCATTTATTATTGTTTTTAAAAGTTGCAGGCTTCGTTGAGTACTTTTGTTAATTTTTTTTTGTATTAACGATTAATTATTTGAACGATTTTATAATTACAATTTATTAGAATTTAAAATTTTTTAATTTTTTTAGTTTTCGCCCATCCATCGAAAATTTCTGGCTCCGCCCCTGTCTTGAGGAGCGCCCCGACCGAGGCGAATATCCTGGACGCGGCGAGATATATTTTATTTGGCTGAGATCTTTTATTTTTGGAAAGAGAGATCTTATATTTTTGGGCTGGATTTCTGGAAGGAAAATCATATATTTTGGAGATCTATTTTAGAGATATGGATATATTTTATTAGGAAATTATCTTTTATAGATATTATTATCTTTGGAAGATAATTCTCCTATATAAAGGGCAGAATTTTCCACAAATTCAGCAACCCGCTACCATCGCAGCACTTGGGGATTGAAGAAGCTGCAGTTAGGAAGGATTTTTGAAAGGTTGAAGGAAGATTAAAGGAAAGAAGTTCATAGCTTGTTACAGCTTTTGTGAAGGGTTTTGTAAGACTTTCTTAGATTCCCTTCTTGTTGATTGTCTTGTTGGATTTGTTATCCAAGGAGCGCTGATTTGTTTATTTGATTCAGTTATTGAAGCCTTGTTCTTAAGGTTTTTGTGTTCAAATATTCATTATCTTCCCATATATTTGATTATTGCTTTCATGATGATGAGTGGCTAATTTCTTTGTGCGATTCTAGGGTGATTGGCTGAAGGTTGTGGGAAAAACAATGATAGAATAATCTTAAATTCCAGTAGGACCCTGAAAGTTCGAGTCTTTATCCTTAACCTTGGAACATCTCGTTCAGTCGATGAACATCTCGGCCGGGGTGGAACTTGACTGACCGAGGTGACTTATCTGATCCGAAACTGAGAGTTAAGTGTTAGAGTTTGCCAAATCCTATTCTTATTACACATTTCCTGGTTCAATGCAAGCTTAGGATGAGACTTACCCGGTATTTCCTTTGTTTGTTTACCCTTGATCATAAGTGTTGGTAATAAAGGTTTATCCTTTATTGGGGTTTGAGTGTGCCTTCATTCTATCTTTGTGAGTTAGCCTGAGACTTACCCGGTAAAGGTTGATTCTATTCCCTTAGTTGGTTTGTTGGTTTGAGATTATAGTTCCTCTCCTTAGTACCTTGAGACTTACCCGGTAATAGGTTCTTTGGCTTGGGATTGTGAGTAGTGAGACTTACCCGATGATCTATTCTATTTTAGTAACACCTTCCCTTTGCAAAATCTCAGCTTTGTCCGCTTATCTTGAGATCTTGAGTTGGAACCACAACTGGATGCTTTAATTCCTAGAATTGCATATTTCCTTTAATTGACTATATTATCATCTTTGATTGCTTTAATTGCTTTTCTGGTTAGTTGCAATATTGACTACCTATACTTGCTTAGGTTTCACCTAAGTCCCTGTGATCGACCCCTGGAATTCTTGTTTTTTATTACAATTGACCCGTACACTGCGGGTTCGCCCCTGTTGCCACTATTGACACTAACCACTCTACTTGAATGACTTTCGCAGGTTCTTCTTTTTAGGTTTATGCGAAGAACCCGTGCTGGTAAGGAAATCGTTCCGTACGATCCCGAACCAGAAAAGACATATAAGGGACGCTTGAAGGAAGCTAAAATGGCCAATCGAGACGATCGCGATCTTGAGGCCGAGTTGAAAGAAGCAAAACAGCTGCGCCTCAATAATGAGGAATTGCAACGTGAAAGGGAGGAAAATCGCACCAGAGTTGCAGAGATTGTAGCTAACATGGCTGAGTTACGAGCTCAGATCTTGCCTCGACCAGACCCTCGATCGAGGCAGGACCCCGCTCCAGTTGTCGCGGCCGAGATACTTCCACCTCGGATGTCAGTCCGAGATGTTCTTTTTGCAGGTATTCCACAAACCCTAGGGCAGAGGATGGACCCAAACCAGCAAGTGAGGCATCCAGGAGTTAATCTATGAGATCCAGCGGAGCGTGATTATGAAATTCGACGGCAAGTTCTCTCCATGATCCGCCAATGCCAGTTTGGAGGTCTAGAAAGGGAGTCTCCGCATCAAAATTTACAAAACTATGAGATCTTGATGGAGACCTTGAAACCTTCAAGAGTGGAAAATAATAATTACAAGTTAAGGCCTTTTTACTTTTCTTTGAAAGACAGGGCGCTTACTTAGTACCACTCTCTTCCTCCCGAAAAGATCAACACTTTGGAGGAGATGACGACGGAGTTCTTGACGAAATTCTTTCCCCCCTCCAAAACTGCTGAAATGAGAGGGAAGATCAATGCATTCATCATGAAGGACAAGGAGTGTTTGTCCAAGTCATGGGAAAGATTTAAAGATGTTCTTTTGGATTGCCCACATCATGGGATTCCAAAGATAGAGTTGTTGGAGATTTACTTCAAGGGATTGGATGGAACTACCCAATTCAGCCTTCAACTACTATCCGCCGGCACATTCATGGACATGCCGATTGACAAAGCTTGGGAGTTCATTGAAAAACAAGCTTTGCACATGGAGAAGTACTCGCACCAAGGAGCTGAAAATGGAGTTAAGAGAGTTAATTTCCAAGAAGCTCCATCAAATGATAATCAACTCACCTCCCTCAAGAATGAGGTAAAGCAATTGAAGGATCTTTTGGTTGCTCACACCAAGAAGGAAGAGGAAGGATATCAAGGGTCTAGAAACAATAATGGTTACCGGAACAACAACAACAACAATGGTTCCCGGAACAACAACTACAACAACAATAGAGGATCCAATAACAACAACTGAAGGCCCAACAATCAAAATCAAAATTCGGGTAACCCATACTCTAACTCCAATTCAAACAACTCTTCTAATTCTTTTCTCTCTTCTTCTTCTTCTACTCCATTGAAGAGCCAAGAGTCTGAATCAAGCTCATCCTAGCCAAAGAAGAAAGATGCAGTGCTGGAAGCTATCTTGATCAAGCTCAATGCTATGGAGACGTCCATGAGTTCATTTTCGAAGGCACAAAAAGCCTTAGAACAACAATTCTTTAATAAGGCAAATGAAGCGCCAAGAGACCTAGGGAAGCTCCCAGCAAAGACAGAGAGCAACCCCAAGGGACAGATCATGGCAATAATGACGAGAAGTGGACTGAAAACTGCAGATCCAGTGCCTCGGTCGATGCCAGTAAAGAACACCTCGGTCCAGGTACAGATGAAGAACACTTCGGCCGAGGTACCAACTGAGGTGGAGCCTCAAAAAGCGGAGGAGAAATCTGAAGTTTATGTTCCACCTCCTGCTTACAAACCACCACTTCCATTTCCCCAGTCAAGGGCCAGAGCACATCTAGACAAGCATTTTGATAAGTTCCTTGACTTGATGAATAAACTACATATTAATATCCCTTTCCTTGATGCTATTCTAGGGATGCCCGCCTATGGAAAGTTCTTGAAAGAGATTCTATCAAGGAAGAGGAAGCTCGAAGACTTTGGTGAAGTAAGGATGACATCTAAATCCTCGGAGCTCATTCAAATCATGAAGTAGAAGATGCCACCCAAGTTAAGAGATCCCGGCTCATTTTGCATTCCCATCCAAGTTGGGGATGTCACTTGTGAGGCATTGTGTGATCTAGGAGCCAGCGTGAGCATCATCCCGCTAGAGCTATGTGTGAAAATCGGACTTGGAGAGCCCAAGCCGGTGAAAATATGGTTATACATGGCGGACCGCTCCATTACCCATCCCGTGGGCATTTTGGAAGACGTTCCGGTTAAGTTAGGTAACTTCTATTTACCTATAGACTTTGTTGTGCTTGATATCCCCGCAGATTATCCCGTTCCTATCATTCTTGGGAGACCGTTTCTAGCAACTTCGGGTTGCAGTGTGGATTGTAAGAACGCCAAGTTGCAATTCAACATTGGCGGTGATCAAGTGGAGTTTGCGTTGCTTGCGGCAATGAAAGGAGAGCCGCTAGGAGACGATATCTTCAACATCTATGATGAAGAAGAATCAAGAGAATTGGTGAGCTCTATCCTTATTAATGATCCACTTGAAAGAGTTATTAGTTTTAGCTTAATGGAGGAAGGTATAGATGCTTCTTGTGATGCAGATATACGGAGCTTAAAGGCACTGGAAGAAGATCCAGGAGCTAAGATTGAAAAGCTAATCCAAGAGAAGAAAATCTCCAATTTCGGTCCTAGTTGCAGTACCTCGACCGAGGCACTTTCTGGACCAAGCGAGGTGTTCTTGAGTGAAGAACATCTCGGTCACCCTCTCTGGACCTCGACCGAGGTCGAAAGCGAGATGATTTCAACTCAGACTTCTGAAAGTCCATTTCTCATATCTGAATCTACTCCATTGGAAGAAGGAAGCAAGAATCCCCCTCAGAAAGCACCCCCAGTTGTGGAGCTTAAACCGCTTCCTAGTCACTTGAGGTATGTTTTCCTTGGACCGGATTCTACTTATCCCGTCATCGTTAGTGCTTCCCTCTCTGATCTGAATTATCTAAACTGATGCATGTCCCGAGAAAGCATCGAAAGGCTTTGGGTTATACTATTGATGATCTTATTAGCATTAAACCTTCTTTTGGTATGCATAGAATTCTAATGGAGGATGATCATAAGACTTCACGGGAACCTCAAGGACGGTTAAATCCGATCATGAAAGAGGTTGTGAAGAAAGAAATTCTTAAGTTGTTGGATGTAGGTATCATATTTCCTATCTCGGAGAGCAAGTGGGTGAGCCCAGTGCATGTAGTTCCGAAGAAAGGAGGGATGACCGTTGTGACAAATAAGAACAACGAGTTAATCCCAACTAGGACCATCACAGGCTGGAGGGTATGCATCGATTATAGGAAGCTGAACATGGCCATTCGGAAGGACCATTTTCCACTTCCCTTCATCGATCAGATGCTCGAACGGTTAGCCCAACATTCACATTTTTGCTATTTAGATGGTTACAGTGGCTTCTTTCAGATTCCTATCTATCCGGATGATCAAGAGAAGACCACTTTCACTTGTCCATGGGGGACATTTGCTTATAGGAGGATGCCATTTGGATTGTGTAATGCACCCGCTACCTTTCAGCGATGCATGATGGCTATCTTTTCCGAGTACATAGAGGAGATCATGGAGGTATTTATGGATGATTTTTCATTATATGGTTCCTCTTTTGATGATTGCCTATCTAACCTTTCTCTAGTGCTACAAAGATGTGAAGACACTAATCTCGTCTTGAATTGGGAATGGTATCACTTTATGGTTAATGAAGGCATCGTGCTGGGACACCTCATTTCTAACCGGGGTATTGAGGTCGATCGAGCTAGGATCGAGACTATTGAGAAACTTCCTCCCCCTTCTTTTGTTAACGGTGTGCGGAGTTTTCTCGGGCATGCAGGTTTCTATAGGAGATTCATCAAGGATTTCTCGAAGATTTCTAAACTACTGACTAAAATCTTGAATAAAGATGTTGTTTTTGAGTTTTCGCAGGAGTGTCTTGATGCATTTTATAGGATTAAGGAAGCGTTGATCTCCGCTCCCATTATCCAACCTCCGGATTGGACCCTGCCTTTTGAGATCATGTGTGATGCTAGTGATGTGGCGGTAGGAGCGGTGCTTGGACAAAAGAAAGATGGCCGGACCAACGCCATTTACTATGCTAGCAAGATGCTAGATGAAGCCCAACTGAACTACGCCACCACCGAAAAGGAGCTATTGGCGGTTATATATGCTTTTGAGAAATTTCGTTCTTACTTAGTAGGAGCGAAAGTTATTGTTTACACTGACCATGCAGCTATTCGTTACTTGCTTGCTAAGAAGGATGCCAAGCCACGTCTTGTTTGATGGATTCTCTTGCTTCAAGAGTTTGACCTAGAGATCCGCGATAAGAAGGGATCCAAAAATTCTGTTGCGGATCACCTCAGCCGGCTACCTCCCTCTTCACGCGAAAAGGACGAACCACCCATAGATGATTCCTTCCCCGATGAGCACTTACATTTGCTGGAACGCTTGATAGACTTCTTTATCTCACCCCACGCTGAAGGTGGCGTATGGGGTGAGGACACCTTCCACCTTGTTTAAGGATGCCGTACGGTCCAGCTAGCGACCTTAAACCAAGCGCTTCTTGGGAGGCAACCCAAGGTATTGCTTTCTTTTTCCTTTTTCTAAATTTAGCTTTAGATAGTTTGCTTTTGCTTTGCTTTGCTTTGTTTTTGGCGTCCTAGACAGACAACAGGTACTTTCTAATGAAGGAATACAACTCAGGAGAAACACTGGAAGGACAGAAGCTCGAGAAATTGAGAAGTAGGATTTTGACTGAGACACATCTCGGTTGCAGTCACAGCACCTCGACCAAGATGATTCTTGAGCAACAAAGGCGACTAGGGCTGACAACATTCCACCTCGGTCCAGACACCTCGGTCCAGTCAGGACCACCTCGACCGAGGTGACAATAGAATCGGCGAGGGGTATAAAAGGGGAACAATTTTTCCCTCTTTCCCTCCCAACTTCTCTCTCGACCGCGGTGGACCATCACCTCGTTTCTCCGATTTTCGCTCGTTTTTGACGATTCTTGCTCCCATTATGCGAAGAAAGGCTAGGGGAACCAATTGCAAGCAACAATCTGCAACAAGAACGCCTTGAATCGACCAAATCCGGGGTAAAACAATCGAAACTCTAACTTTTCCTTCTCTTATTGATTTCGGAATTTAGTGGCTTTGGTTGACATATATCTCTGCTGAAAAAGGATTAAGTACCCCTTAGGAACAATTTGTAGTGAAATAGGGGGAAAAGAACTGAATTCTAGAGAGTTGAAATGGAACAGCTTCGCACCTCGGTCCAGTCGACCTGTGCCTCGGCCGAGGAGATTCTTGAGTTCTGATAAGCAACCGAGGTGACCTGTCAGACAGAGAGAGAGAATGAGTTCCAGGTCAGATCGCCAGATTGTCCTGAGAGATGGATCTTCCCCTTCTTCTTCTTCTTCTCGACCTTCCATACCGGTGATACATGAGCGTCACCAGGCCGACTACGACCGCATCTGTACGCGCCCTGTGGTTGCGCCGTGGTTTTTGGACATTTCCGCCTTTGATTGCTTATATGTTGCGGATGATTTGAGATGGATAGTCTCGATGGTAGGGCTGGAGCAGTTTATGGAGATCAGAGCTCCGACCTACCTCGAGCCTACACTAGAGTTTGTGAGTTCTGTGACTCACCTGCCTGCAGAGCAGGCCATCAAGTACCGGTTGTTGAACCGGAATTATTTAGTACCGATGGACCAGTGGAGAGAGGTTTTCGGATTCCCGACCCCGACAGTTCCTGATTTCCCTTCTCGAGTTGTAGCTCGACAGTTCTGGGGACAGATAGCTCATGTAGATGAGCATGATGATAGGTGGAGACCTAGAGACTCTAGGGAGCGGATCATCTTCCACCTCGCTTTCAGACTCGCCCACATGATATTCAGCGAGACACTTCTGGCGCGTACTGAGACGCCCCAAAAGGTTAGACAGGGTGAGCTTTTGAGTTTATTTTGCATGGTGACTGGGGGTGTGCCTGATTTCGGTTCTTTGCTAGCTGAGGATCTGCACCGGATCAAGGCAAAGGCGAAGGGAGATATTTGTTGTGGCGGTTTAGTGACCCATATAGCTACAGTGATGGGGATGGATTTGAGTGCATGTACACTAGTGGTGGTTGCCAAGCCGCTAGGGCTGGAGGAGATGATCACCAGGAGGATTCTAGTTCCTCGTGGACTTACTACACCATACGTGGCGATGCCTTGGGAGCAGACTGCACCTCAGGGCATTAGGTGGTCGTCTCAGTTTTCGGTCTACGACCCTCAATACTGGTCCACTGCATGGATACCCTACATTGAGGACGTTAGAGACGCAACAGCTCCGGTACAGGAGGATGAGGATGAGGAGGACGATGAAGGTGCTGCCATGGAGACAGGGACAGACACAGCCGGTCCCAGTGTACCAGTTGTTGTTCTGGACGACGAGGAGACTGAGGAGGAGGCAGCTGCACCACCACCACGTCCTGCTGGGCGCAGAGTCCGCAGACAGCGGGATCCTGTAGCTCATAGACGGATAGACGAGCTGACGGATCAGATGATCGACTCTTACGCCACTCTATCCTTGGACATGTTGGAGATGAGGGAGAGCCAGCACTACCAGCGCCAGATGATGGAGATCCAATTCCAGCACATGATGGGCTATCCTTTTAACCCATCCCAGCATCCGTACGTGCCATACCCACCACCACCACCAGCGGACCAGGACTAGAGCTTGCAGGGATTTCTTTTATGATCATGCAGCTCAACTTATGTCCGGTGAGTACACTTCTTTCAGACTTATTTTGACCCATTGGGACAATGTGTCCCAAGTATGGGGTACTTGGATGTATGATTTGACATTGTGTGTATGCTTGTATGACTCTATTTGGATATTATTGTCTTATCTATGCTTCATGTGTTTATCTGCCATTACATGCATGCATACAGGTTAATTGATTGAGAAAAACGTCAAAAACTGGTTTAAGAAAAAAAAATTTATGACCTCGACCGAAGTAACTCTGACCAATCGATGTGCAACACCTCGGTTGACTTATAACACCTCTATCGAGGTGGTTTAACTGGAACAGTTTTCGAAACGATTTTGTGCTTAGTGGTTTTGAAATCTTTATATGTTTGAAAGGTTTTATGATATGTTTAAGTTGCTAAATGCTTTGTTTAAAATTTTGGCATGTTTAATACTTTGTTTTTATCCAAATTATGTTGAATTTGAAGGTTGACACCACATGATGAGTTCTCTCACTTTCTTCCTGGGATGATTAAGGCAATTCATTCTCCTCTCTTCTTCTTCTTGATCATGCTTAGCCCCTCATATACATATTTGCCTCCCTTTACCTATCCGGGAATTTGGAAGCAAGCAAGTGAAAAGCAAGTGAAAGAAAAGTTGAGATGTTGGTTGAAAGTTTAGAAAGAGACAAATAGGTTTGGGGAAGTCAATCATAATGATGAGTAACTCGGCACCATTCACATAGCCGGGTGTTTGTGTCTTGCCAAACTCGGATTGAGCGATATTCCTAACGGGTCATGGTATGTGCATCAAGGGTTTGATGCATCTCAAGAAATTGATGATTGCTAATTTTCTAGGCTTCGGTTATTGTGCACCTCTGTCCATGCATCCCAAAAAAATAAAAAAAAATAAGCAAAGCTTATTGGTGGAAGATGTTGAAGTTCAAAGAAAGGAAGTGAAGTAAAGATCCGTTTCCCGGATTCTAGCACCACATTCCCTATATACATCCCACCCTCACACGTTTCTTGACCTTCTCTTGAAAAGCCCTTGAGACCTCGAGCTTGTTGATTGACTTGGTGGTTTAAATTGGATTATACACAATTAATTTCGATAATTATGATTTATTATACATTCTATGATTTTATGCAAAGATGAACAACTTTCTTATATTTATAAAATGTTTTGAGCATGTTTTGATTATAAATTCCATGAAGCATTCTCTTAGAGTGATCTATTGGAGCACACCACCAAAAATGTTTTGAAATACTTTTCATCGATCGTTATGACCTATAATCCATTCTATCTTGTACTTAAGATTTGTAACTTGCTTGGGGACAAGCAAGGGACAAGTATGAGGTATTTTGATAGCATGTATTATAGTCTATATTTTGGGGCTAGTTTAGACGTTTTATCTTCAATAATCTGCATGTTTGAATGTATATTATGTGATTATATTGTCGTTTCATCTACCTTTACGGGAATCGAGGTCTACACCAAGTTTCGTTGTAATCGTAGGTAAAATGGCACGTTTTGCCTCAAAATGGAGCTAAGGAGCAAAGGAGTCATTTGAGCTACATTTAGGAGCTTAAAAGAGAACCCACGAAGCTTGGAATTAACAAAGAAGATTTAATTTGGACCAGATTTAAGAGATTTCACCTTCAGCTGAGATTCACCTCGATCAGCTACAGTATCACCTCGACCGAGGTGATCTTGAGGAGCGCCCTGACCGAGGCAAATATCCTGGACGCGGCGAGATATATTTTATTTGGCTGAGATCTTTTATTTTTGGAAAGAGAGATCTTATATTTTTGGGCTGAATTTCTGGAAGGAAGATCATATATTTTGGAGATCTATTTTAGAGATATGAATATATTTTATTAGGAAATTATCTGTTTAAGATATTATTATCTTTGGAAGATAATTCTCCTATATAAAGGGCTGAATTTTCCACAAATTCAACAACCCGCTACCATCGCAACACTTGGGGATTGAAGAAGCTGCAGTTAGGAAGGATTTTTGGAAGGTTGAAGGAAGATTGAAGGAAAGAAGTTCATATCTTGTTACAACTTTTGTGAAGGGTTTTGTAAGACTTTCTTAGATTCCCTTCTTGTTGATTGTCTTGTTGGATTTGTTATCCAAGGAACGCTGATTTGTTTATTTGATTCAGTTATTGAAGCCTTGTTCTTAAGGTTTTTGTGTTCAAATATTCATTCTCTTCCCATATATTTGATTATTGCTTTCATGATGATGAGTGGCTAATTTCTTTGTGCGATTCTAGGGTGATTGGCTGAAAGTTGTGGGAAAGACAATGATAAAATGATCTTAATCCCAGTAGGATCCTGAAAGCTCGAGTCATTATCCTTAACCCTAGAACATATCATTCAGTCGATGAACATCTCGGCCGGGGTGGAACTTGACTGACCGAGGTGACCTTTCTGATCCGAAACTGAGAGTTAAGTGTTAGAGTTTGCCAAATCCTATTCTTATTACACCTTTCCTGGTTCAATGCAAGCCTAGGATGAGACTTACCCGGTAATTCCTTTGTTTATTTACCCATGATTATAAGTGTAGGTAATAAAGGTTTATCCTTTATTGGGGTTTGAGTGTGCCTTCATCCCTTCTTTGTGAGTTAGCCTGAGACTTACCCGGTAAAGGTTGATTCTATTCCCTTAGTTGGTGTGTTGGTTTGAGATTATAATTCCTTTCCTTAGTACCTTGAGACTTACCCGGTAATAGAAGCTTTTGGTTTGGAGTTAGTGAGTAGTGAGACTTACCCGGTGATCTATTCCACTTTAGAAACACCTTCCCTTTGCAAAATCTCAGCTTTGTCCGCTTTATCTTTAGATCTTGAGTTGGAACCACAACTGGATGCTTTAATCCCTAGGATTGCATATTTCCCTTAATTCACTTTATATTCATCTTTGATTGCTTTAATCATTCTTGTGGTTAGTAATTACATTAACTACCTATACTTGCTTAGGTTTCACCTAAGTCCCTGTGACCGACCCCCTGGAATTCTTGCTTTTATTACAATTGACCCGTACACTGCGGGTTCACATCCTTATTTTAAGCATATTTCCTCGGTTATAAATTTAAACTTGCACACACCTTTTGGAGCGAACACTTATCGTTAGGTTTATTATTCAGAATATAAATTTAATGCTTTGTCTACACACACCTTTTGGAGCGAACAAGTTTTTGGCGTTGTTGCCGGGGACTTGCCCTTTGAAGTTATGTGTGATGCAAGTGATGTGGCAGTAGGAGCAGTTCTTGGACAGAAGAAAGATGGGCGGACCTACGTCATTTACTACGCTAGCAAGACGCTAGACGAAGCCCAACTAAATTACGCCACAATGGAAAAAGAGCTCTTGGCGGTCGTTTACGCTTTTGAGAAATTTCGTTCTTATCTTGTAGGAGAGAAAGTCATTGTCTACACCGACCACGCCGCCATTCGGTACTTACTCACCAAGAAGGACGCAAAGCCGCGCCTCATTCGCTGGATTCTCCTACTTCAGAAATTTGACTTGGAGATCCGCGATAAGAAAGGATCCGAAAATTTTGTAACGGATCGCCTCAACCGGCTACCTCCCATTGCTTTAGAGGGAGATGACATGCCCATCGATGACTCCTTTCCCGATGAATAACTTCAATGGATGGAGCATTGTCTTCACCAAATTTCGGAAGGTAACGAACCTTGGTATGCCGAAATTGTCAATTATCTTGTTTTTTAGGAAATACCTCCCGGGTTATCATACGCACAAAAGAAGAAATTCTTTAAAGATAACTCCCTTTGGCAGCATCCACTAATTCGGAACTTAATTTGAAAGCCATATTTCGACCCGGACGTTTTCGGGATTCCCCTAATAACCAACGAATGGCAAGTGCTTTTCCTTGTGTGGATCCTATTTCAATGGGAACTTGATGAGTCGATCCGCTTACACGTCTTGCTTTTACTGCTATATCGGGAGTTACTCCACGTATTGCTTGACGTAAAACAGATAGTGGATTTGTTTCTGTCTCTTGTTGAATCTTTTTCACGGATCGATAGATAATTTGATAAGCCAATGATTTTTTTCCGTGTTTCAGAATACGGTTAACCAACATGTTAACTAATCGATTACGATAAATTGGATCGGATTTTGCAGTTTTTTCTTCTGCAGTACCTCGACGTGACATGAGCGTGAAAGAGGTTCAAGAATCGGGCATCACTATTTTTGTAATGAACCTCTACTCTTCAAAAGAGGTCCAGATGGGATGCTGCGGAGATGCCTTCCAGAAGATGAGACGGAGAGTGTCATGAGGCATTGTCATTCATTACCATGTGGAGGGTATGCTAGCACTCACAAAACGTGCACTGAGGAATTACGTTCCGGTTTCTTTTGGCCTACATTATTCAAGGATGTGCAAGCGTTTGTTGCTTCTTGTGATGCATGTCAAAGAACAGGTAATTTGTCTAGAGGGAACGAGATGCCACTCAACAATATTCAGGAAGTAGAGATCTTCGATGTTTGGGAAGTATACTTTATGGGACCATTCCCATCTTCAGGAGGGAATCTATACATTGTACTGGTAGTTGACTACGTGTCCAGATGACATGTCCATCGATGACTCCTTTCCCGATGAACAACTTCAATGGATGGAGCATTATCTTCACCAAATTTCGGAAGGTAACGAACCTTGGTATGCCGACATTGTCAATTATCTTGTTTGTCAGGAAATACCTCCCGGACTATCATACGCACAAAGGAAGAAATTCTTTAAAGATGTGCGTCACTATTTGCTCCCCCCACCAACGACGCCACCGTGCTCATAAAGTTCTTAAACCGGACGATATTCCCATGCTTTGGGACACCTCGAATAATCAAAAGTGACGGAGGAACGCACTTCACCTCCCGGAAGTTTGAAGCACTTCTATCGAAGTATGGGGTAACTCACAAGGTAGCAACTCCCTATCACCCTCAAACTAGTGGACATGTTGAAATTTAAAATAGAGAAATCAAGGGAATACTGGAGAAGACCGTCTATAGGACGTGGAAGGATTGGTCCATGAAACTGGATGACGCTCTATGGGCATATAGGACAGCTTTCAAGACTCCCATTCGAACCACACCTTACAACTTGGTTAATGGGAAGTCTTGTCACCTTCCGGTGGAGCTAGAAAATAAGGCGTATTGGGTGATAAAATGGCTCAACTTTGATATCAAAGAAATTGGGGAGAAAAGGCTCTTAGACATCAACGAGTTGGAAGAATTACGCTAGAATGCTTACCAGAATGCTATGATCTACAAGGAGAGAATGAAGAAGTGGCATGACAAGCATATCATCCCAAAAGAGTTCAAAGAAGGAGATCTTGTCCTCCTCTTCAATTCCCGACTCCGCCTTTTTCCCGGTAAGCTAAAATCTGGATGGACTGACCTTAGATTGTGAAACACGTTTCTCCTCATGGTGTAGTTGAACTATGGAGGGAACGTAGCAGAAGCTTTAAGGTGAACGGTCACCGTCTGAAGAAGTATACACCGGAAGTTCCGGTTGAGGAGATTGCGCCGTTGCATCTCATATAAATCAAGGAATGACACGGTCTAACTAGCGACCTTAAAACAAGCGCTTCTTGGAGGCAACCCAACATATTGCTTTTCTTTCTTGCTTTCTAGATTAAATTAGTGTAGTTTGTGTTTTTGTGTCCATGATAACATGATCTAGGTACTACTAAAAGGAAGCCACCAAAGGAACCAAATGAGCAACACTGCAGTTCGAGAAACTGAAAGGAAAATGGAAACTAGGAACCATTTTGGAAGCTACCTCGACCGAGGTGATTTATTGAGCAACCGAGAGGGAGGCAACAGGGAATAACCTCGGTTGACCATCTCGTTCATTGACAACCATCTCGATCGAGATGTAGTTAAAATTTCTTAAGGGTATAAAAGGGGGAACGGATTTCTCTCTCTTCCCCACTCCTCTCTCCCGACGCCATCTCAACCGTAACGAGCCCTAAATCTCCCAAATCCCCGTTTCTTGCTCATTTTCAACGATTCCCGACTCAAACTCGACAAGGAAAGCAAGATAGATACTTCCTTAACACCGATCGAAACTTCAAACAACCACAATCAGAAGAAAACCGGGCAATCTCGTTTGAAACACCCTTTTTCTTGATTTTTGTTGATTTTGTCCGATGTTGGGAGATTTTTGCTACTTGTGTTGAGAATAACTTGATAACCCCCTAGGAAGAAATTGATAGTGATTTTGGGGGTATGAAGTTACAAGATTGTGAGTTCGATCGAAGTACTAATCGCCTCGGTTGAAACACAGTCATCTCGGCCGAGATTCCCTTCAAAACAGCCCGAGGTAGCTTACTGCTATGCAACCTTCGCCACCACCTCTTCCAGCTCCACAAATACCAATCATCCTCCCAAACCTCAAAGAGAAATATGACCGTCTTTTGCTCCCGCCCGGTTATTGCACCTCGTTATATCAACATTGATGATTTTGCTTGCTTGCACCTTGTTGATGATTTGAGGAAGATGATCTCATATGTAGGGCTTGAGACGATTGTATCACTACAGAAACTGGCTTATGTCGAGCTGACATATGAATTCTTGAGTTCCATCATCAATGTGCAGAGGAAGACTATGTGAAGTTTCGTTTGATGAACAAAACTTACAAGTATTCAATGAAGCATTTGGAGCTATATTTGGTTTCTTCGTTGCCACAACTACTGATTTCCCCTCCCGTAACCATGCTAGAGCATTTTGGGTCCGAATTGCTCACATTCCGACTAGTGTTGAAACTTGGCAACCGGGCGATTCGAAAGAGAAGTGTATTTTTCATGTAGATTTTAAGATTGCCCACCGGATTCTCAGTGAGATGCTATTAGTCGCACTGAGACGCCACAGAAAATCCGGCAGAGTGAGATTTTCACGCTTTGGTGTATGACCGTAGACGAAGTTCCGGATTTCACTGTCATGTTGGCTGAAGATTTACCAAAGATAAGGAGTAAGAAAAAGGGAGATATTTGTGTAGGAGGATTGGTAACACATATTGCTAACGCCATTAGTCTCGATCTTTCCGCCTGTACTTTGGCCGCTGAGGCCAAACCATTAGGTTTAAAAGACTTCATCGCTCGCCGTATCCTGGTTCCTCGAGGGAGTGGTCCATCATACGTGGCCATGCCTTGGGAAACCAAAGCTCCTAGAGGTATCATGTGGATTTCCTAGTTCACTATTTCCGACCCGCAAAACTAGAGTGATATATGGGACCCACTAGTTAAAGAGGCAGCCAAACTTGTTGATATTGGGACAAATGATGAGGATAGAGGTGCTCCCATGGACATCGGGACGTTATTACAGTGCAGGAACTCAGTTGCCTGTCAAAGGAGGCACGTGGGTCAACACACTTTCCCGGGGTACTTAGAAGTCTAAAACTCCTAAGATGTAAGATTCTATTTACAGAAGTTATTACAGTGCTTATTTAAGGTAAAATGGCTATTTTACCCTTGGTCCCAGAACTTCCAAAAAATCGGAATACGTACTTAAATTCTAATTTGAGTCTAACTAACCATATTCTACTCCCTAGGATGATTTTAGGTAACAACTAGAAAAACTACCCATTTTCAATTTCCCGAAAAGTCACTAAAGTCCAACTACGGCTTCAAATATGAAATTAAAACAAACTTATAAAAATTCTAAAATAAATTTCTAAATTATCTATGATATCTAATCTACTCATAGGAGAAAGAATTTCTTAAAACTGTTCAATCGTTATTCCTACAAAAAATCTTTAAAGTTGGCTACAACACTACAATATTCCTATACTTAGTCAAAAATCAATGCTGGAAAAACAGCTCAACTACTCCACTTTGAGACCATATAACTTTCAATCCGACCGTTCATTTATTCTCAAAGTTTAACACGGTAAACTATAAATATCTACTTATTATCTATTAAAATTTCAATGGTGGATCTTCTATATATCTCTTTAACATTGATCTACAACTATGCCCATTTCCATCTTACAAGCTGAATTAAAAACAAGGGTATTTCACTTCTATTTCTATTACTCCTCATTTATTGCAGTAATCCAACCTTCCCATAGTTCTCTAGTTTGACTCTCACCGAACTCACTAATCTATATACTCTACTTAAGACATCCTAGGTTCTATTCCCATGGAGTTCACTAAGCACATCTACACAAGCTGTATTAATATCATAAACAAGAGCAAGAGGATGTTGACTTCTTACCGGATTGGGGTCAGGCTTGACTCGGTCTCGCTGTTGGCCCAAGGCGACTCTAGCCTGTCTCACCGCTGCCATAGGGGCTGAGATGGACGGTTGTCCGGCACAGAAGGAAAAGTATGTGAGTTCCTGTGATTGGTATAAACGAAGATGGAGAAAGAAAGAGAGTTGTAAGGTACGAACATATAGGGAAAAGAGAGACCCAACAGCTCACTTACTCAGGAGTGTCGTGTGTAGAAGGTTGAAGGCAGTTCGTCCCTTGAGTGGTGGCTGAGAGTTTTCGGTTTACAACTAGGCAACTTGGTCCGGAAGCAGTTAGGGTCGAGGGTAGAGACGTCTCTGGCCTGGCTCTTCGAGTGCACGCAGCTGGAGTCCTAACGCAGCCAAGTACGAGGCTCTTCGTTGCTGTGAGACATTGCTTGAATGGTTGCTGTGTGAGAATTGTTTTGTACGCAGGAGGTAGAAGAGACGTGCGGCTGAATGGGTCCTTGCTGTATGATTAAAGGAGCAGTTACAAGAGCTCTTCTTCAATTCAACAACCGTTACGTGGTGAAGAAAAGGAAGAGGAAGGGCCGGCTGTTACTTCTTCCTGCTAACGCGTAGCTGGCCATTACACACGCAAAGCACTAGGCTGGAGAGGAGCTGTACGGCCCACATGAAGGCTGCTACTGGGCTCGTAAACAGGTTGGGCTGCTGTACGAGGCTGGCTGGGCGACAGCAGGTCCGTGTGGGCTGGAGGGTTATGGGTAGCTGGGCCATCATAGTAAAGGGATGGGCTGAAACAATTGCAAGAAAGATGGGCTGAAACAATTGCAAGAAAGATGGGCTGAATTGTTTGTCAAAAACCTGTCAAAACTCGTCATGGCCTTGTCAGGCCCATGAATGAGTTTGTCACAGAGTTGTCAGGCTTTATCATGGCCTCGTCTCAGCTTAGTCATGATCTCGTCACAGCTTGTCATGATCTCGTCTAAAGTCATCGTTAAGAATGAATTATAATAACTAGGGTTTGCTATAATTCTATCATTTTATGTGAATTAAATTCTACATAAAATGATAAATAATTATAAGAATTAGAGCTAGATATAATTTTATCATTTTATGTGAATTAAAGTCTACATAAAATGATAAAATTCGTGAAGAAAGAAATACTAGATAGAATGGAAAACCGTCAACGGCTCGAAGTCCGATTTGATTCGGAATTAAACGGAATAAAAATTCCGGATATTACACATGTTGTTTGACTTAGCAGTTTAAACTAGATTATTCATGACTAATTTTAATGAGTATGATTTGCTATGCATTCTATGATCTCAAGTGAAGTATGATTGGCTTTTCTATATCTATGACTTGTTTTCATCATATATGGTTCTTATTAGCTATGAAGCATTCTGTAAGGGTGATCTATGGGAAGAAGCACACAACCAAAGGTTTTGAAGGTTTTTCGCTGAGTTTTAACTGATTATAATTCATACTATCTTGTATCTATGATTTGAACCTTGCTTGGGGACAAGCAAGAGACAAGTATGGAGTATTTTGATAGCATATATTATTGTCTATATTTCGGATATAGTTTTGTCGTTTTCTCATCATAAGTCTGCAATCATGTACATGTATTTATAGTGTTTATGTCATTATTCAGTTAATTTGCAAGAATCGAGGTCTACACCATGTATTATTGTAATTGTAGGGAATAAGACATGTTTTGGGAAGAAATGGAGCATAAAGAGCTAAGGAAGTTATGGAGCCGCATTTAGGAGCACTAGGAAGGACTAGAATAAAGGCAAGAACTATGCTGGAAGGAAGAAAGGAAGATCCATATGAAGATACGATGGCATGCACGTAGATCACTACTGATCTCGGACTGACACAATGACACATCTCGACCGAGATGGCCCACTGGGTCTGGATCGAGGTCGACGATTCATAGCCCAAGAAGATAAGATATATTTTTGACCTAAAATTCTTCTATAAGAATGGAAGGCAAACATTGAGTTAGACATGCTGAGACGTCAAGGAATTCTCTAGACGACTAGAAGGACGGCTAATTGGAGAACGATTCAAGGAAGAATTGCTTAGGGTTCAAGGAACCTTAGATTGTGAGTATTTCTTTGGGGATTTCTAGTGAGTTGTTTTCATCCCTCGTGGAACACATTATTGAAACTATTGATTGTTTGTTTGCATTGATAATTTGAACGTCTTTGTTGGTTGATTATTCACCCTTTCTTGATATATTTGATATTACATTAATAATGATGATTTTTGGCTAAACACCCTTGCGATTCTTGGGTGATTAGTTGAAGGTTGTGGTGTAGACGATGAAGGAATGAACCTTTATGTGAGTGGATCCCAAAAGCTTGAGTTAACCCTAAACCGAAACCCGTCTCGGGGTGTTCATTGAGCATCTTGACCAAGATCGATATAGAACAACACGAGATCGTTCTCTGCAGTGCCTATATTGAGTTTAGGTTATAGTTTGCCAAATCCTATCCTTGTTGCAACTTTCCTGGTTTATACGCAAGTCTAGGATGAGACTTATCTAGTGATTCATTTGCTTGTATACCAATGATGATGAGTGTTAGGTAATAAAGGTTTATCCTTTATTAGGGTTTGAGTGTGCCTTCATCCTACCTTTGAGAGTTAATATGAGACTTACCTAGCGATGGTTAGTTCTGCACCCTTAGGTGAGCGATGTTGGTTTGAGTACTCTTACCTTTCCTTAGTTCCTTGAGACTTACCCGGTGATAGGAGATTTGGTTTAGGAAAGTGGATAGTGAGACTTACCCGGTGATCTATCCCATAGTAGCAACACCTTCCCTCAGCAACCCTCAACTTTGTCCACGTTACTTGTAGAAATCTTGAGTTAAAACCACAACAGGGTTCTATGATCTTTAGAATCTACATTTCCCCATCTTGTTATACATCTTGTCTTTTGCTTGATCAGTACCATTGCATGCTTCTGAATTTAGATTGTTTTACTGTGATTGTTCTCACCGATTCCGTGAGATCCACTCCGGAATATAAGCCCTTACTACGATTTATCTGTAAACTGCGGGTTCACTTATCACTAGGTCTATTATTCAGATAATCAATTTAAAGCTTTGTCTGCACACACACCTTTGGGAGTGAACACGAGTGTAGTTTGGCTGGAGATGGTTTTCCTCCACGCCCTTGCGTTATGAGTACGGTTTTGCTGGGGATGGTTTTCCTCTATGGTAGTGGGTAGTGTTGTGATTATGTTGCTAGAGAAGATGATTCCTCCATGCTAATGTTTTGAGGTTATAGAGTTATATAGGTTGATACCTTATGAACGATGTGATGCCTCCGATAGAGAGAGTGTTTATACCTCGGCGTATGGGTCCGAGAGGATTTCAATTTGTTCAAGTTTTGAGATGAAACTTATTTTTATGGGGATCTGATGTAACATCCTTAGTCTTTTAGGGATCCTGCCCCTGCGCCTTAGCTTGGCCGTAGGTGTTAGGCCGTCCTCGTGGCAGTTGTGATCCGCCCCCGCGGTTTCCATGTTGGCCGTCGCCTTTTTTCCGTCTCGCTTTTTCCTTTCTTCTCCTATAAGTCTCCTCTTATCTCTCTTGTGAGAGGGTTTCCTATATGCTTCTAGACTTCATATTTCCCCTTCTTATCCTCACGTTCCTCCTTTCTTCCTCTTCTTTCCTTAGTTTCCTTCTTTGGATTCTCCTTTGATCATCTTCAAGTGAAGTTTCGGATGTGTAGCTGAGATGTTGATGTTATGTGGTGATGGTTGTTGTGGATGATCAGCTGAGAGTTGTGTTCTTTGATTCCTGAGTTTTGTAGTGGTGAGTTCTTCCTTCTCTTTTCCTCTTCTTTCCTTCCTCTCTTCTTCTTTAGTTGAAATCCCACAAGATTGATCTTGTGTGTGATCTTCCTGGACATTGATGGTGTATATATGTTTGCATATATGATTTTGATTGCCTTGGGCACCATAAGAAGAGAGGAGATCGAACGATAAATCGAAGAAGAGCAAACAGATCGCCCTTCTGCAATTATTGTCGCCCCACTCCCTGTCAACGCCGCCCTTTTGGCTGAAATCTGTCGCCACCCCTACGGTTATAAGCCACCGCGGTCGCGGTTTGTCACCGCTCCTACGCCTTTCCGTTTCCGCAGGTGCGTCTTTGTCCAGGACATACCAAGTGTGGTATGTGTCCTTCTATCCTTATGGTTATAACTTGAGACTGAGATCTTGATAGTGTTGCATATGATGAATCTGATGATATATATGTTGAGAAGTTCCGTAGGCAATTGTGAGTCTGGTGAGATATCGAGGTTGAGTTATGGGTTATGATTTTGTGGAATCTTTAAGACTAGGAGGTGGAATCTCCTAGCCTTTGGTACAGTTTTTGATGTTGTGTGCCTTGTTTAATCAGACACTGATCGTTTCCTCGAGGGGAAACCGTGACCACTGTTGTTTAGTGAAAACTCCACCTTGATTATATATTTGTATAGGTGATGATGATGGAAGAATTAAACACAAATGAAGTGGTTTTATATACTAACAATTTATTGATCATATATCGAGTTGCTTGGTTTGGTTTGATGGTTTGTTTAGAATGTTTGCAGGTCTTGAAACACATTTCAAGGGACCTTCAGAGGCCTTGAAATCGGATACAAGGGACATACAAAGAGTTTAGAGAGATTCAAGACGGAGGCCTTGAAAGCCATTTCAAGGGATCAGAAGCCAAGACCCTTGAAACTCCAATCGGAACAAAGCACGCTGAAGGAATTCAAAATTCAACAAACTGAATCAACTAAGCGTCAAAGAAGATCGTAGCGTTGGCTACAGTGAGAGAACAAGGGGATTTCTTCTAGTTTGTATCTAGGACTCTTTGAAGCTGATAATAGATAGTTAGATCCTATGACTATACTCTGGGACAGAGAGTAGGATATTTAGAGCCGAACTTTGTAAACATATCCTCATGTCGATCTTTTACGTTCCGCACCTTATCTGCTTTATTGTGACTAACTTTGTTTTGCAGGTGAACAAAGTCAAGGCCCTTCAAAGTAGTTTCAAAGCCCTTGAAATCAAAGTGTGTCACAAAGAGCTCAGATCGACATCAAGGCCTTTGAAATAAGTTTCAAATCCTAGAGATAGGTTTTTACAAAAAGTTCTCATACTCTATTCAACCCCCCTTTTAGATTATTTTTATCCTTTATATTCACCTAATAGTTCTTCAATTGATATAAGAGCTAGACTCACGTTTATTGATTTAACCATCAGTGAGACTAATCATGAATCATGTAGGCGATAGAGGATTTGCTCAAGGAAGATCCTCATCTCGACCACCACTCTTTTGTGGCAACAACTTTGGCCATTGGAGAGCATCATGCGTATGTTCATTATTGATCAGGTAATGGAACTATGGAGTATCATTCAGAATGGCCCAAAGTCCCAACTACGACAGTTGAAGGTGTCCAAGTCCCAAAGAAGGAAGGTGACTTCACACAAGCTGACTTGGACAGTGTGTTAAAGAACTACAAAGCTATAAACCTGCTCAAGTGCGGATTAGATGCAAATGAATTCATCCGCATCTCATCCTGCAGGAGTAGAAAGAAAATATGGGACAAACTTGTTGTCACATACAAAGGAACAAGTCAAGTCAAGGAAACAAAGATTCGCATCTTCCTCAGACAATATGAGCTATTCAAGATGAATCCAAATGAACCAATCAAAGAAATGTTCACAAGATTCACTGAGATCGTGAACAACCTGAATTCACTAAGAAAGGTCTTCACAATTGAAGAAAAAGTTAGGAAGGTTCTCAGATTTAAAAAAGCAATCATCTAGAACCATTACGCTTGGTGATAAAGGAAAGTGTGACATTGTTGGCATTGGTAAAATATGTTATAATTCATCTAACTTTATTGATGATGTATATCTTGTTGACGGTTTGAAGTATAATTTGATTAGCATCTCTCAAATATGTGATAAAGGCAACAAAGTAATGTTTGATTCAGAAAAATGTAAAGTTCAAGACAAGACGATGGGTGACATTGTACTTACTGCTCCTAGATGTGACAATGTTTATTCTATGATTACTAACCAAGTTTCAAGAACTAAGCTAAAATGTCTCAAGGCCTTGATTGATGATCCAAGACATTGGCATAGAAGACTTGGTCACATAAGCATGCATACAATGCAGAAGTTACTTTCAAAGGATTTGGTACGTGGCTTGCCAAACCTAAACTTCAAGGTAGATGAACTATGTAAAGCTTGTACACAAGGTAAACAAACAAGAGGTTCATTCAAATCTAAGAAAGCTATAAGTTCTTCTCGACCAATTGAACTTTTACATATGGATCTTTTGTGGATCTATGCGTGTTAAATCTCCCAAAGGTATGTAGTACATACTTTTTATTATTGATGATTTTTCTCGTTTCACATGGATATCTTTATTACGAGAAAAATCTGAAGCATTATTTGAGTTTTCAAAATTGTGTTAGGAGTTGCAAACTTTAAAAAACCTACCAATCGTTTCTATAAGAAATGATCATGGTAGAGAATTTGATCAACTAAAGTTTGACTTGTTTTGTGCAAAATATGGAATTACACATAACTTTTCAGCTCCTAGAACTCCTCAACAAAATGGGGTTGTGAAACATAAGAACCGGACCCTAGATGATATGTCTAGGAGTATGCTTTTAGAAAAAAGTTTGCCAAATAGTTTTTGGGCAGAAGTAGTAAACACTGCTAATTACATCTTCAATAGATGTTTAATTTGCCCCATTTTGAAAAAGACTCCTTATGAACTCTTTAAGGGTAGAAAACCCAATACTTCATATTTCAAACCCTTTGGATGTACATGATTTGTTCATAACAATGGCAAAAATAATCTTGGGAAATTTGATGCACGTAGTGATGAAGCTATATTCATTGGATATGCTTCAAATAATAAAGCTTATTGGATTTATAACAAACGTACCAAAGTTGTTGAGGTTCATGTCCTATTTGATGAAAGCAATGATGGTACTTTGAGTGAAAGTTTTGCAGATCTTAATCTGAATCAATGAGAAGATCACAATTCTGATGAAGAAGAAGATCCTAAAGATCAAGAAAAGAATATGCAAGAAAAGATTCAAGATACCGGAGAAAACCCTCCAGAACTTGAAACACATCTTCAAGACCTTAAAACGGAAAATTGCGATGTCTGAACTCTGTTTCAAGGCCTTGAAACCCAACTTCAAGGCCTTGAGATAAGATCCAAGGGCAATACTCCAACAGTACCCAAATCTAGTCAAGCATATGAGCCTCAATCTTCAGGATCTGTTCCATCTTACAAACAAAGGAAGTTTCAACACTCTTTATATTATCCACAAGAGAATGTGATCTCGGATCCAAACGCAGGAGTTCAAACTCGTTCCAAAGTAAATAACCTATGTGCATTCTCTGCGTTCGTATCTCTTATTGAGCCAAAGAATTATGTTCAAGCTCTTCAAGAACCCGACTGGATCATTGTCATGCAAAACGTACTTAATGAGTTTGAGAGAAACAAGGTTTGGATTCTTACTACAAGACCAAAGCAACAATCTGTCATTGTCACGAAATGGGTTTTTCGAAATAAGTTGGATGAAAACGGAAAAGCCATTGGAAATAAAGCACGACTTATAGCACAAGACTATAACCAAGAAGAAGGTATTGATTATGAGAAGACTTTTGCTCCGGTTGCTAGGTTAGAAGCCATACGTATGCTACTTGCATTCGCATCTTTCATGAGCATAAAGCTATTTCAAATGGATGTAAAATGTGCTTTTCTAAACGGCTTCTTAGAAGAAAAAGTCTACGTTGCTCAATCTCTTGGTTTTGAAAATGATGAATTTCCTGATTATGTATTTAAACTGGACAAAGCTCTTTATGGTCTTAACCAAGCTCCTCGAGTTTGGAATGAAAGATTGTCCAAGTATCTTCTTGAAAACAATTTCAAAAGAGGTTTGATTGATAAAACTTTATTTATCAAAACCAGAGGCAACGATATCTTAGTAGTACAAATCTATGTTGATGATATACTATTCGGTGCTACTAATGATTCCCTATGCAAGGAATTTTCAGATATCATGTGTAGGGAATTCGAAATGAGCTTCACGGGTGAGCTAAATTTCTTTCTTAGACTTCAAGTTACACAAGCAAAGAAAGAAAATTTTCTCAATCAAAGCAAGTATACCAAGGACTTGCTTAAGAAGTATAAGATGGATCAATCTAAGGTTGCAAAGACTCCTACGAGTTCGACACTTTCGCTTGACCATGACAAAGATGGCAAAAGTGTAGTACAAAAGGAGTATCGAGGTATGATTGGTTCATTGTTATATTTAACCGCTGTCGACCTGACATTATGTTTAGCGTGTGCATGTGTGGAAGATTTCAAGCTGATCCTAAAGAGTCACACTTCATAGTTGTGAAAAGGATTTTTCGGTATCTCAATGGCACTAAGAATCTAGGGTTATGGTACCCACGTCAAAGCTCGTTTAACCTCGTTGGCTATTCAAATGCAAATTTTACAGGTTATAAGGTCGATAGAAAGAGCACTTCCGGATGTTGCCAATTCTTAGGGGCATCCCTAATTAGTTGGCACTCCAAGAAGCAAAACTCTATTGCCCTATCCACAGCTGAAGCCGAATATATAGTTGCAGGAGCCTGTTGTACACAAATTCTATGGATAACTCAACAACTTCGTGATCTTGGATTTGACTTGAAAGGTATTCTTATAAAATGTGACAATACTAGTGCTATTTCAATTACTAAAAATCATGTGCAACATTCAAGGACTAAGCATATCGATGTAAGGCACCGCTTCATACGTGATCACGTTGAGAAAGGTGATGTTTTGATTTCTTTTATATCAACTGACATGCAGTTTGCAGATATCTTTACCAAGCCTCTTCCTGAAGAGCAATTCAATTTTATTCGATTAGAGCTTGATATGTTGAACAAGGAAGCATTAACTTAGGGGGAGTCAATCGTTTTAATTTCTCCTTTGTATGCAGCCCACTTGTCTTTTTCAAGGGCCTTGAAATGCAATTCAAGGGCCTTGAAACGAGATTCAAGGGTAAAATGAATTTCACGGATCTATTTAGGGATAAATATCTTTTAGATATTTTAATTCCTAAATTTTTTTAAAAGAAAGAGTTTTCCAAAAGCTTTATTTCAGATTCAAAGAATTTTGAAAGTGGTTACAAAATTTATGGAAAGAATTCTGATCAAAAGTGATTCTTCCAAGATTTTGAGTCTCTCAAGATCCTAATGAACTTATGTTGATGTGACTTCTTCCCTTAAATACCACTTCTCTTCCTTCTTTATCTCTTCCGCTTAGACTTCTCTTTGCAAAACCCCCTTGCTTTACTCTTTTGTTTTTCACAAAATCTGCTTCATCTCTCTTTCAAAAATTTCCATGGCTTCAAGGAGATCTTCAGTTGATGATGTTGCATCCTCTACCCCCAAACGCCAGAGGGTAGTTCACATCTCCTCTAACTCAGACTCCGGCTCAGACTCAAGCTCTAGTTCCCCACTTCATATGGATGATGCTGATTTTGTACCAAAACGGGTCTTCCCTTACACTGGTTCGGAAGTCATATTGCAGTCAAGAAATGGTTGGATGGGTTCAATGATCGGGATCAATGCATGTGTGAACTAGTCGATCGAGAGTTGTTCACATGTCTCTCTCTACCAAGACTCGAGGTACTTCAAGCCAATTATATATGGATTATTCTCAACCCAGGTGTCTAATTTTGTGACGTGTCATATTTGCCACGTCAGCAACGTCATTGGGTTTCTCGTAACCCTATTTCGCCCTATAAGAAGGCTTGAGAAAGGAGTTTCGAGGACCTTCACGTAGATATTTGAAGACGGCTGCTTAGGGTTCAATTTGACCTTGAGGATTGGAGATTTCGGAAGATTGGAGAATTGTGAAAGACGTGATTTTGGAGGTTTTCTTAGGGTTTTCACTTTTGGAGACCGATTAACACTCCGTTCTTCATTGTTCCCTAAGATCGTTGTGAGGATTCTTATTCCATTTTCTGAATTCATAAACATACTACTTTTTTTATTCCGATTCGAGATTGAATTTGATTTGTTATTGAGTTTCGAGGGTTTTCATCTTTCTTTCTTCTTAAATTGAATTTTTAATATCATGATGATGGTTATTGGCTGAAACCCTTTAGCAATTCTAAGGTGAAGGGTTGATAGTTGTGGCTTAGATGATGATAGATCGATCATAAATAGATTGGACCCTGAGAGTGTGAAAAAACTCGTCGACACCCTAAACCACGGTCTGTTCTTGAGTTCCACGGTCGTGGAATCTCAAGATCTAGCCGTGATTTTCTCTGTTTTACGACCTTTGCTTTTACTTTGATCCAAAATTAAAGATTTGCTTTAACCTAGCCTTGACTTGCCTTTTCTAAGTAGTAGTGAGACTCAACATCCTCTATTTCGGTTTCGAGTGTCACAACCTTAACCGTTTGGCCTATCTTTGATCCTTTGGGTTGGGTTTGGGTATTTGAGATTAATTCTTATCCTTAGATCCTTTCTATACTGCAGCCTCAACAACCTTTATAGAGAAAGTCTTTGGGTTAGACATATAGGGTTCTTGAACTTCACCGTACATTACCTTACTTTAGTTATACTTTTGCAATCTCAACTCTGTCATTATATTTATAGTATATCTTGAACCGATTGCCACAATTAGACACATGGATCTTTAGGGGTGCTGTTTTCCCCAATATTTGCAAAGCTTTTATACTTTTACTTGCTCGATTATTCGAAACTGAATTTGACTCACCAAATCCCTGAGTTCGATACTCTGGAATACTTGCTTAACTATGCCGATCCGTACACTGCGGGTTCTCTTGCTTTGATTTTAGTTTTATAATTTAAAACTTATTTGCACGCATACTTTGAGGCGAACCAGACATCATTTCCAAGATTAATCAAGTTATTCTACGTCAACTTAACAACCCGAAGAGTAAGGGGGGAACTTGTCCTGGAATCAATCGTTAAAGGTAAGAAAATTACTCTTTCCTCTAAGATTATTGCTGAAATTCTAGGGCTTCCCCGGTACAACTCTTTCGACCACCAACCCCCTCTAGAACTATTAAGATGGCTAAAGAACAATTTCTTTACAACCCAATGCACTACCACAACCTACCACCACCTATTTAACCGTTGAATCCCGAATTGTTTGTACACTGTTGGTTAGATGTGTGGTACCAAGAGTTAATAACAGGGATGTGCTGACAAATCAACTGCTTACTTTTCTGTATCATGTGCTGAATAGGCTTGATGTTAATGTAAGACCCCAAATCCTAGAAGACTCGGAATGCCATGAGCTGGGACCTCACAATGGGTCCCGACCCTTAGCCTGACAATAACTTCATCGGACCTTGCAACACAACACAAATAAAAAGGCAAAACAATATAGTTTATTTCATGAGCAAAAGCAAAAGTAAAAACTCAAAACAATCCATCTGAGTCTCTAATCCAGAGTAAAACAACATAAGTCTCATCCATTTGGAGCGTCATCAATTCCAAATGGATGAGATCAAGGCTATGATGATGGACATGAAGTTGGAGATGAACGATGCTAAGAAGAAGAAGGTCAAGAAACCAACTAAGTCCATTAGATCTGAATCATCTGACGATGAGGATGATGATATGTCGCCACTTGAGGACATTGATCCGGTGATCCATCTCGTTCGTAACAACCCTAGACCACCGGTTGTTCCTCGCGTTCCCGTAGGAGATGTGAGAGTTGCTCATGAAGGGGATGAACCACAGACTCTTGGGCAAAGGATGAATCCAATTCAGCAACCACACCGTCTACGTGTGAATTCGGAGCTGAGGATATCCAGAAATTTAGTTTTAGCCCGCAAGTTATCACCATGGTTTGCCAAAGTCAATTTGATGGAACTAGTGCTAAATCTCCACACCAAGATTTGCAGAATTTTGAGATTCTCATGGAGACATTAAAGCCGAAAAGGGCTACCAACAACAACTACAAGATCAAACCGTTCTTCTTCTCTTTGATGGACAAAGCTTTGACTTGGTATCAAGCTCTTCCAGGTGGAAGGCTTAACACATGGGAGGATCTATCTTCGGAGTTCCTCACCAAGTTCTTTCCGTCATCCAAGATGGCGGAGTTCAGAGGTAAGATTAATGCATTTTCCATGAAAGCTAACGAAAGTTGGTTTCAATCATGGGAAAGATTTCAAGATCTCTTATTGGATTGCCCACACCATGGCATTTCAAAGCTGGAGTTATTGGAGATCTACTACAAAGGGTTGGATGTGGAAACACAATTCAATCTCCAATATCTCTCTTGTGGTACATTCATGGACATGAGAGAAGATGACGCTTGGGACTTCATTGAGAAGCAAGCCCAAGTGATTGAGAAGTATTCCCACCGGAAGGTGGATCCTAATAGCCGGAATCAAGGAGATCCGGGAGCTAAGCTAACACAAGATGCACAAACTCAAATATTCTCCCTCAACACCGAAATCAAGGAGTTGAAGGATATAATTAGAGCTGGCCTTCAAAAGCCAAAGGAGTAAGATGTTGGCTACTTAGGAAACAACAACAACAACCACCAAGGGAATAGGAACAACAACCGGAACAACAATTGGAACAACAATTGGAATAACAACAACAACCGAAATTCCAACAACAATTGGCGGTCCAACCAACAACAAAATTCCGGTAATTCCTATCCAAATTTTGGAAATTCACTAACTTCTCCATCTTCTTCTACTCCTTTGAAAAGCCAAGGGCAAACATCAAATGGTTCAAACACTAAGGAGAAGGAGAAGCCCGATCCTATGTTGGAGACGATCTTAGGAAAGCTACAAGGGTTGGAGAGTTACATAACTTCGGTTGATAAAGCTCATAAAGCTTTAGAAAACCAAGTATTCAGCAAAGTCGGAGAAGTTCCTATAGATCAAGGGAAGCTTCCTCGAAAGACGGAGGATAACCCAAAGGGAAGGGTAATGACTATCACAACTAGGAGCGGTGTGACAACTACCGACCCACAACCTAAGTTTGTAGAAGTTCCAGCCGAGAAGGAGAATGAAAAGGGGAAGGAGAAGGAAGATGTCTATGTTCCTCCTCCAGCTTATAAACCTCCTTTACCATTCCCGCAATCTAGAGCAAGAGCGCGTCTAGACAAACAATTCGGTAAGTTCATTGAACTAATGAGCAAACTGCACATTAATATACCTTTCATTTATGCTATTGTAGGTATGCCCGCTTACGGGAAATTCTTGAAAGAGCTCCTCTCTAACAAGAGGAAGCTAGAAGACTTTGGAGAAGTCAAGATGAGTTCAGAATCATCGGAGCTCATCAAAACGATGACGGAAAAGATGCCCCCAAAGCTGAGAGATCCGGGGTCATTTTGCATTCCAATTGGAATGGGAGAAGTCACATATGACGCTCTTTGTGACTTAGGAGCAAGCGTTAGCATCGTCCCGCTTGCCTTGTGTAGGAAGGTTGGTTTAGGCGAACCTAAACCGGTGAAGATGACGTTGTACATGGCGGATCGATCCATAAGTCGTCCCGTGGGTATCATTAAAGACGTCCCAGTCAAGCTCGGTAAGTTTTACATTCCAATAGATTTTGTGGTGCTTAACATTCCTGCAGATTGTCCGGTTCCGATCATACTCGGAAGACCGTTTCTTGCAACATCAGGTTGTATGGTGGATTGCAAGAATGCTAGACTAGCATTCGACATAGGAGAAGAGAAGGTTGAGTTTGTTCTCTCAACTTTGGTAGCTCTTGGAGAGGATATGTTCAATATCTATGACGAGGAAGCGTCTAGAGAGGAAGTGAGCTCGATTCTATCCAAGGATCCATTGCAAAAGGTCATAACCATGAGCATCATGGAAAGGGAGAGGAAGAGGATTGCAATGATGAGATTGAAGTCTTGGAAGAGCTAAAGGAAGTACAAGAGGAAGAGTTTGAAAAACTTTACGATGGCTCAGAAAACGTGAGAAACCACGGTCAGTGGTGCTATTCCACGGCCGTGGTTTCACCCAAGCTGCCCGTAAACTGTTATTTAGAGAGCAACAGTAAGTTACACGGTCTAAACCACGACCGTGGAAGTAACAGTGGTGCCGTAATTGAGTTTCACGCCGAAAACCACGGCCGTGGAAGTAACAGTGGTGCCGTAATTTTGGGAATTTCTGAGAACAATTCCGTTTTTTCCACAAATGGTCTAGAGTCTTCTTCAATCACTCCTACACCCTTAGAGACTTCTAAGGAAGCATCGGACACACCTCAAGACTCATCAAAGGCATCAATAACAATGGAATTGAAGCCACTTCCCACACATCTTTGGTATTCATTTCTTGGAACTAATTCTACTTTTCCCGTAATTGTTAGTTTCGATTTAAGTGAAGATGAACATGAGAAACTAATGGTTGTTTTAAGGAAACATAAGAAAGCCTTAGGTTATACCATAGAGGATCTTGTAGGAATTAAACCATCATTATGCATGTACAAAATTCTAATGGAGGAAGATTTTAAGCCTTCGCGACAACCTCAAAGACAGTTAAATCCGATCATGAAGGAGGTTGTAAAGAAGGAAATTCTTAAGTTACTTGACGCAGGTATCATCTATCCTATCTCCGATAGCAAGTGGTGAGCCCCGTTCAAGTTGTCCCAAAGAAAGGAGGAATGACGGTTATTACCAACAAGAACAATGAGCTCATTCCTACAAGAATCGTGACGGGATGGAGGATGTGCATTGACTACCGCAAGCTGAGCAATGCAACTAGGAAGGATCACTTCCCGCTACCATTCATAGAACAAATGCTTGAGAGGTTAGCACAACACTCTTACTTTTGTTATCTTGACAGTTATAGTGGTTTCTTCCAGATTCCGATCCATCCGGACGATCAAGAGAAGACCACATTCACGTGCCCGTGGGGTACGTTTACATATAGAAGGATGCTATTCGGGCTTTGCAATGCCCCAACCACCTTTCAAAGGGGCATGATGGCCATCTTCTCGGAGTACATTAAGGAAATCATGGAGTTTTTTATGGACGATTTTTCTGTTTATGGTTCCTCACTCGATAATTGTCTTTCTAACCTTTCTCTTGTGTTGCAAAGGTGTGAAGACACTAACCTAGTTCTTAATTGGGGGAAGTTTCAATTCATGGTTAGGGAAGGCATTGTACTAGGACACTTGATTTCTAATAGAGGGATCGAAGTTGATAAGGCGAAGATAGAGACTATAGAGAAACTTCCTCCTCCATCTTCGGTGAAGGGGATAAGAAGCTTTCTAGGACATGTTGGATTTTATAGGAGATTTATTAAAGACTTTTCTAAGATTTCAAAACCGCTAACTAATCTATTCATGAAGGATGCAGTTTTTGACTTTTCACAGGATTGTTTAGATGCTTTTTACAAGATCCAGGAAACTCTCGTCTCAGCCCCGATTATCCAACCTCCGGACTGGAATCTCCCGTTCGAGGTTATGTATGATGCAAGTGACGTAGCTATTGGAGCGGTGCTGGGGCAAAAGAAGGAAGGCCGAACCCATGCTATCAATTATGCTAGCAAGATGCTAGATGAAGCGCATCTCAACTACGCCACAACTGAGAAAGAATTTTTAGCCATTGTATATGCATTTGAAAAGTTTCGTTCTTATCTTGTAGGAGCGAAGGTGATTGTATACACGGACCATTCAGCGATCCGGTACTTACTCGCCAAGAAGGATGCGAAACCGAGGCTAATTAGATGGATTCTTCTCCTACAAGAATTCGATCTAGAGATCCGCGACAAGAAAGGCTCGGAAAATTCAGTGGCGGGTCATTTGAGTCGTCTACCACACGTTGAAGACGACGATCTACCCATTGATGACTCCTTCCTGGATGATCACTTACACATCATAGAGGAGTGCATCAACAAGATATCTAGAGGTAACGAACCTTGGTTTGCTGATTTTGTAAATTACTTGGTTTGTCAGGAAATACCTCCCGGATTATCCTATGCACAAAAGAATAAGTTCTTTAGGGATGTCCGGCAATACTTTTGGAATGAACCTCTACTCTTCAAGAGAGGTCCCGACGGCATCATTAGGAGATGTGTGCCAGAAGACGAAATGCAAAGCGTCATTCATCATTGTCATTCACTACCTTGTGGAGAACACGCTAGTTCCAATAAAACTAGCGCTAAGGTATTACAATCCGGTTTCTTTTGGCCTACCTTATTTAAGGATGTGCAAACCTTTGTTTCTTGTTGCGATGCTTGTCAAAGAACAGGAAACATCTCTAGGAGAAACGAGTTGCCTCTCAATAACATTCAGGAGGTGGAAATCTTCGACGTTTGGGGAGTAGACTTCATGGGACCTTTCCCATCATCTTGTGGAAACCAATACACACTTCTAGCTATAGATTATGTTTCGAGATGGGTTGAAGCTATTGGCTCTCCAACTAATGATGCCATGGTTGTTGTCAAGTTCTTTAATAGAACTATTTTCGCAAGGTTTGGGACACCACATACCATCATTAGTGACGGAGGTTCACACTTCATTGCCCGACGATTCGAAGCTCTACTAGCTAAGTATGGGGTGACTCACAAGATCGCAACTCCCTACCACCCACAAACAAGTGGGGAAGTGGAAATTTCGAATAGAGAGATCAAGAGCATCCTTGAGAAGACGGTGTCAAAGACAAGGAAGGATTGGTCCTTGAAACTAGATGATGCACTATGGGCTTATAGGACTGCATACAAGACTCCCATAGGTACAACATCATACAACCTTGTGTATGGGAAGTCTTGTCATCTCCCGGTGGAGCTACAACACAATGCGTACTGGGCTGTGAAGTGGTTGAACTTTGGCATGAAGGAAACGGGCGAGAAGTGCCTCTTGGACCTCAATGAGCTTGAAGTACCCCGCTTGAACGTCTATGAGAACGCAAAGATTTACAAGGAAAGGGCGAAGCGTTGGCATGATAAGCATATCATTCCAAAGGACCTCAAAGAAGGAGATCAAGTTCTCCTCTTCAATTCTAGACTTCGGCTCTTTCCAGGTAAGCTTAAATCTCGTTGGACTGGAACTTATTTGATTAAACGTGTTTTTCCCCATGGCGCAGTTGAAGTATGGGGTGAAAAGAGCGGAAGTTTCAAGGTGAATGGCCAACTTCTGAAGAAGTATTAACCGGAGCTCTCAGTTGAGGAAATCGCTCCGATTGTCCTTGAATAAACTCAGGAACGGTCTAGCTATGGATCCAAAACAAGCGCTTCTTAGGAGGCAACCCAAGGTATTGCATTTGCGTTTTCGTTTTTCTTTCTTAGATTAGTTTAGTTTAGTTGTTTTTGTTTTATTTTTCCCTCGATACCTCCCGGTATGTTATGTTTTTGGATGTAGGAATAAGGAATGGGCAAAGGAAGGAAGCAAAATTTGGAAGGAATTGACGAAACTTGGATTTTGGCACACAACAGAGACTTCCACGCCCTAAACCACGGTCGTGGAAGTAACAGGTGGCCGTAATTTTCAAAAATCTAACACAAATCATCAAAACCACGGGTTCGTACAATTCTACGACCGTGGCATGCCTCGAGTGACCGTGGTTTTCAAAAATTTTACGGTCAATATATAAACCACTTTCCTTCACAAAAAACACAACCAAATACCCATTCCACGCCCAAAAATCTCTGCCACCCTTCCTCATCCCGTAATTCTTCGTTCGGAGTCCGACTCGATCGATTCTTCAACCTAAAGTGGAGCATTTTCAATCATCTACAAGATCCAAGCATCAAACTGAGTGAAAAATCCAAATTGGAGAAGGAATTTGGATTTTCAAATCCAAAACCTAGGTTTTACTCCCTTTCCTCTTCTTTGTCAATTTGGTTAAATTTTTTCGCAAGATTTTAGGAGAACTGGACGAAATTTGAATTGGAATTAGTCTAGGACAGTGATTGTTGATTTTGGTGTGGATATGCTGAGATTTGAGAGGAGACAGACCAATTCCACGGGTTCCGTACATTTCCACGGCCGTGGAAAATCAAGAACAAACCAGGGTTTTCTCTTTTGCTGAGAAAATTGTTTAGAAGAAAGTCTAGTAGGAACAAGAAGCGAAAAGATGATAGTTCCTCCTCTTCCCAACCCCCTCCTAGTGAACCACCATCACCACCACCTCCTAGAATCCCTAGAATTCATGAGGATTACCTAGGAGCCTTGGAAAAGATTGAAAAGAGGGCAATCATAGGACCTAGATACCTTGTCCTAGGAGCTTGAGGAGCTCAATGTTGTGAATGACTTGACTTGGCTCTTGGATAGAGCCGGATTGATCATCTTCTCTGCCATTAGGGAAGATGCCTATAAGGAGATAGCAATGGAGTTTGTGACTTCCTTTAAGCATAGCCACGTGAACCGAATGATCTCTTTTAGGCTAATGGAGAAAAACTATGAGTTCTCCATCATTCAGTTTGGAACCTTCTTTGGGTTCCATGAGAGTTTCAATGGTAGATTTCCCAGAGGAGTGTATGCTAAGGATTTTTGGGAGGATATAGCCATGATTTATGCTAGTGAGGACCGTTGGCAACCGGCCGACACCAAGGGTAAGCTCATCTACCATTTAGCCTTGAAGATAGCTCATTGAGTCCTTTCGGAGTGTCTTTTCCCTAGGACCGAGACTCCTCAAAAGATCAAAACCGATGAGCTATTCCTCTTCTATTGTATGCTTACTAGTAGATCCGCCGATTGTGCCACCCTCCTTGCCTCCACCATTAGCAAATTGAAGAACAAACGGGCCGGGAACATAGGTTATGGGGGTATGGTGACTCACATAGCCACTCAGTTGGGGATAGACTACTCCGCATGTACTAGGATAACGGCGAGACCTTTGGGTCTCAAAGGGCTTATAACTAGAGGTATTATCTTTCCCGCCACCAAGCTCCACCTACCGCAACCATGCCATGGGAGGAGAGAGGTGGTAGAGGTATCCCATGGCTTCCCAAGTACTCCATCATGCTAGGCCTCCAAAATTGGAAGGAGACCTTCGCATCCATGCATGCGAATAGACTTGTAGCCCCTCCATATGTGCCGGATGAGGTCCCAGCTGGGCAAAACCAATCTGATCCGTCAATCCGGTCCGAAAATTCCGTTGACCCGATCCTGAAAAAACCAGATAATTTAGTATCCGTTTTGATCCGGTCCAAATCCGATCCGATCCGGGAGATTTTCCCGGATCACCGGATCGGAATTTTAGGCTTTCGGATATCCGCGGATAACCGGATAAAAAGCGGATATCCGCGGATATCCGGATAATCACGGATATCCGGATCACCGGATATCCGCGGATCATCGGATCGCCGGATATCCGGATAGACCCGGATCACTATATATTCTCGGATATCCGGCTATTAAATTTTATTATAATATTAAATGTATTTGTGTTATGATAGATAAATCAAGATTATAAATTACAATTTGTACTATAATTTATATTTGCAAATATTTTAAATGGGAAAATATTTTGAGTTAGGCAAAGTGACGAATTAATAATGTTAATTTGTTACAACTTAATAACTTATTCATACTTAGTTACTTAATATCACTATGCAACTTTGTATTAATATTTATATTTGACATATATTACTATATTACATGGTAAACTATTTTAGTCAATCAAAGTAATGAAGTAATAACATTTATTTTCTTATAATTTTATACGCACTCACATAGTCACATTGATCTCATTTATTTAATTAACATATATGCATCTATAATATATACAATTTTGTACATACTCACATATTCAAACCTTTCGGAATAAATATTCATAATATTTTTTTTATGAAAAATTGATATCATTGTAAGATATATATATATATATATATATATATATATATATATATATATATATATAGGAGGGAGGCAAGAACCATGCTTTCTAAAAAGTGGCGATTCTTATCTGAACTGCGAGAATAACTGACTAAGTCGTGCCATAAGAGGTCATTCTCCAAACGGGACAGAGCCAAGCCTTTAAAATTTAGTTTCATTTGAATGAACAAATGTTCATAGTAATATTTTATTATAAGTTGGTCTCATTTTAAGATATTGATTCTTATAAATATGATTATATGTTGGTCTTAATAATAATCTTTTATCAGAAATTGGTCTCATTTAAATGATATATGTTCATAATAATCTTTAATTATGAGTTAGTCTCCTTTTCGTATAAGAATTTTTATAAATATGATTATAAGTTGGTTTCAATAATAATCTATTATTATAAGTCATTTAAACGAATAAATGTTCATAATAATCTGTTTATTATTATAAGTTGATCTCATTGTAAGACATAATTTTTATAAAATGATCTCAATAACTATCTTTTATTATAATGATCTTTTATTATAGTTTGATCTCATAGTAAGATATATTTTTTATAAGATGGTCTCAATAATAATAATCTTTTATTAGAAGTTTATCTCATTTAAATGAATAAATGTCCATAATAATCTTTTATCATAAGTTGATCTCTTTTTATGATATATATTTTTATAAGATGGTCTCAATAATAATCTTTTATTAGAAGTTGGTCTCATTTAAATGAATAAATGTCCATAATACTCTTTTACTTTAAATTGATCTCATGGTAAGGTATAGTTTTTTATAAGTTGATCTGAATAATAATAATTTTTATTAGAAATTGACCTCATTTAAATGAATTGATCATGTTACATGGTAATAATTTGATATATAGGCAAAACAATGAATACGTAATGTTCATTTTATTTGCAACATACAAACACAAATGTTTATAAATATGATCATAATTTGAATGATTGTTTTATTAATATGTTCATGTTTTACTAATTTTCATACTAATCTTTCATTATAAGGTTGTAAAAACATTATTGTATTCTAACATGGTTAAAAGAGTTAAACATACATATAATAAATTTTGATTCAAATAAGATTTCACTATAATTCTATAAATTCATTGTTATATAATATAATTTACCATACACATTAATTATTATAGGTTTATAATGAGCCTTTTAATTTCATTTCTTATCACCATATTAAAGAGAATATATGTGGTAAAGTCTTAATATAAGTTTCTCATTTATAATGATGATAATTGTAATTTTAGTATAAAAAATTTTGGCACAATAACTTTCCGAAAAGACTTTTATAGAAAATGCTATAAATAAATTTAGATCCAAATAAAATTTACTATTATACTTTAAGTCTACAAATTAAATTTTTTAAAAAGTTATTAAAGATAACTTTTGGGTTTAACTTTTGGTTTACTATACAAGATTACAAGTAAAAAATTACATACTATAAGTTTATTTAGTGATGTTTTATAAGTCTAACTATTTTAACCATGTTAGAAATAAGATGTGTTAAAGTATTAAAAAAATAAGTTTTTCAATAATATAAGTAATGATGATTATGATAATTATTACTTTAGTCATTTTTTTCTTAGCAAATCAACATTTTATTATAGGATCGTCTTATTTAATGAAACCGTCTATATATACATACATATATACATATATGTATGTGTATATATATATATACAAGATTTTCGTTTTAGAATATATAAAAAGTTTCATATTATATTATAAGTTTGTTAATATTGTTTTTCTTGTGTAATTATTATTCATTATAATTATAATTACAACCAATTGTTTTTATAAAAATTAGAAAAAGCTAATTAACTTTGATAATATTTAATGATAACATTTGTTATATATTAATGTTTTCAAGACTAATGAATTTAACTTTTGCTAAAATTAAATTATTTACTTTTACTTTAGCATTCTCAATTTTGTATATTTGCATTGTATGAAGTAGTTATAAAGTCTAAAGATAGAAATACTTATTGTTTTAAAACCTTATTTTTATTTTTTATTATTATAATGTACTTTAATATTCTCAATTTTTTTTATCATCTATAAGATTATCATTTTTTTATGATTTTGTTTTATGTCTTTAAATTGTTTTTTTATTATATTTTGTGATAAACAAGGTTGCAAATACATTTTCGGATCAAACGGATATTCGGATCACACGGATCAATCGGATATCCGGATCCGGAGAAAGTCATTTTCGGATAAAACGGATCTACCGGGTCATATAAAAGTCATTCGGATCAGCGAATCAACCGGATATCCGCGGATTATAATCCGATCCGATCCGATCCGGATAAAATCATTTCCGGATACTATATTTTGGAATTCGGATCAAACGGATCGGCCGGATATTCGCGGATAATTATCCGACCCGATCTGGGAAAAAGTGCCGGATATCCGGCCGGATACGGATCGGATCCGGATCGGGAGTTTTATGAAAATTTCTACTCGGATATCCGGGTATTCGGATCGGATCGATCCGATGCCCACCCCTACTTCTAGACCTTCCGGTTCCTCTTCTTCACGCAGGGCTAGCGTGAGTGAGAGGCTGACGTGGATAGAGACTCCACCCGCTTGGTATGGAGAGAAGCCATCATGGATGGGAGCTCCTCCTCCACGGTATGATCATCCACCGGTAGCACCGACTCCTCCTCAGGACACACCTTCATGGTATAGCCAGCCGCCACCTTTGTATTCGCAGCTTCCAGGTTGGGCGGATGATCTTTCGAGGAGAGTAGGAGACTTGGAGGTCCGACAGGAGTCTCATGACGTAGAGTACCAGGAGACTCCCCGTATCTTGAGGGATGTCTACCGCCAGCAGTTTGGGCGGAACTTCAGCTCGGACTTCTATCCATTCCCGCCGCCGCCTTCCCAGTGATGATGATAAGATGACCGCCGGTTAGAGCCGCTCCACCTCCATTAGTGAGTTTCCTTTGTTTCTTTTCTTTTCTTTATTTCTTTTAAACATTGAGGACAATGTGTATTTCAAGTATGGGGTGAGGTGTGACTATCGTTTGTAATAACTCTACTTACTTTGCTTTGCTTATGACTATGAACACTTGCATGTTTCCTTTCATTGTCAAAGTTTCATTATTGCATTGCATGAAAAAGGCTTTGAAAAACCCATAAAAAATTGAAAATTTTGAAAAGATTTTGTGCTTCTAAGATTAGAGATGATTTCTATGATGAAAACTACTTGTGGAATGAGTTTTTGATGACAATTGTATGCTTGAGTTGAATTATGAATTGTGAAGAGATTGAGTATGTTGTTTATCCTTTCTTGCAAATTTCATAATGTGAAGGTTTTTATCTAAATCATATTGAGAAGCGAAGGTTGAAATCACAATATAAGTTCTTATACTTCTTTATGAGATGATTAAGGCACCTCGATTTTCTTACTTCTTTCTTTGATCATTTAGCCCCTCAATGAAAATATTTGCCTCCTTTACCTATCCGGGATTTAGGAAGAGTTGATTTTGGCATGTTTGATGTGGGAGGGCCATGAAAGCAATTGTTTGAATTCAAAGTGTACGAAAATATAGGTTTGGGGAAGTCAATCATGACGATGAGTAACTCGGCACCATTCACATAGTCGGGTGTTTGTGTCTTGCCAAAGTCGGATTGACGATATTCCTAACGGATTATGGTATGTGCATCAAGGGTTTGAGGCATCTCGAAATTGAGAAACGCCAATCTCCTAGGCTTCGGTTTTTGTGCACCACTGTCCATAACTCCAAAAGTAAAGTCGAAAAAAATTTATGTGCAAAAAGTCTAGAGCAAAGCTCTAAGTTGGTGGTTAGTTCGAATGGTGAAAAGAAAAGAGTTTGTGTTGTTCCTTCTTCCCGGATTCATACACCACATTCCTTTACAAGTTTCCCACCTTTTCCGTATTCTTGGCCTTACTTGAAAGTCCTTGAGATCATAAGAGTGTTATTTGACTTGGTGATCTAAATTGAAGTTTCACATGCTTGATTTTGACAATGCATGAAGGTTATTATGTTTGTCTTGAAGTTTAGGCAATTTATAAAGTTCCTTTGCTTTGCATATTTTGGTTTATGTGTATGAATGTTTTCAAGGATGAATGAAGCAAGGTTTGAGGATTCTATTGATTAGAAGCACATTACCAAAAAGATTATTTTGTTTTGTTTTGCATTCATATTTCATTCTACCTTATGTTCCAAGCTTTTGAAAACCTTGTTTGGGGACAAGCAAGTGACAAGTATGGGTTATTTTGTTAGCATGAAATATGACTATATTTTTGACACTTGTTTTAGTTATTTTTCCCTCTTTTATGTGTACATAGATATGAGTTAGAGGCATTTGTGAGCTCATTCACCCACTTTGTCGATATAGAGATCTACAATAGCTTTGTTTTGTTTTTAGGTGAATAAAGGCTTGGATTGGAGCAAAATGTGGAAGAAAAGGACTATTTGATCATGCTTGATGGCAAGGAGATGCTTTGGAGAGACTAAGGAAGGAGCATGAGTGAAGAACATCACGAAATAAAGGCTTTCACAAGAATTTGGAGAACCACGCCCTAAATTACGGTCGTGGACTTGGCAATTGGATCGTGGAAGTGAGTTTGAAGCACAACAGAAAGTTACACGGTCTAAACCACGGCCGTGGAAATTTGTTCATGACCGTGATTTCCATGATTTTGTGACGTGTTTGCCACGTCAGCAACGTCATTGGGCTTTCTCGTAACCCTATTTCGCCCTATAAGAAGGTTTGAGAAACGAGTTTCGAGGACCTTCGCTTAGAGCTTTGAAGACGGCTGCTTAGGGTTCAATTTTACCTTGAGGATTAGAGATTTCGGAAGATTGGAGAATTGTGAAAGACGTGATTTTGGAGGTTTTCTTAGGGTTTTCACTTTTGGAGACGGATTGACACTCCGTTCTTCATTGTTCCCTAAGATCGCTGTGAGGATTCTTATTCCATTTTTTGAATTCATAAACATACTACTTTTGTTATTCGGATTCGAGATTGACTTTGATTTGTTATTGAGTTTCGAGGGTTTTCATCTTTGTTTCTTCTTAAATTGAATTTTTGATATCATGATGATAGTTATTGGCTAAAACCCTTTAGCAATTCTAAGGTGAAGGGTTGATAGTTGTGGCTTAGATGATGATAGATCGATCATAAACAGATTGGACCCTGAGAGTGTGAGAAAACTCGTCGACACCCTAAACCACGGTCTGTTCTTGAGTTCCACTGCCGTGGAATCTCAAGATGTAGCCGTGATTTTCTCTGTTTTACGACCTTTGCTTTTTCTTTGATCCAAAGTAAAAGATTTGCTTTAACCTAGCCCTGGCTTTCCTTTTATAGGTAGTAGTGAGACTCAACGTCCTCTATTTTGGTTTCGAGTGTCACAACCTTAACCGTTTGGCCTATCTTTGATCCTTTGGGTTGGGTTTGGGTATTTGAGATTAATTCTTATCCTTAGATCCTTTCTATACTGCAACTTCAACAACCTTTATAGAGAGAGTCTTTGGGTTAGACATATAGGGTTCTGGAACTTCACCGTACATTACCTTACTTTAGTTATACTTTTGCACTCAACTCTGTCCTTATATTTATAGTATATCTTGAATCGATTGTCACAATTAGACACCTGGATCTTTAGGGTTGCTGTTTTCCCCAATATTTGCAAAGCTTTTATACTTTTACTTGCTCGATTATTCGAAACTGAATTTGACTCACCAAATCCCTGAGTTCGATACTCTAGAATACTTGCTTAACTACGCCGATCCGTACACTGCGGGTTCGCTTGCTTTGATTTCAATTTCATAATTTAAAACTTATTTGCACACACTTTGAGGCGAAAAAGACATCCTTTCCAAGATTAATCAAGTTATTCTACGTCAACTTAACAGCCCGAAGAGAAAGGGGGGAACTTGTCCTGGAATCAGTCGTTAAAGGTAAGAAAATTACTCTTTCCTCTGATATTATTGCTGAAATTCTAGGGCTTCCCCGGTACAACTCTTTCGACCACCATACCCCCTCTAGAACAATTAAGATGGCTAAAGAAAAATTTCTTCTACCCAATGCACTACCACAACCTACCACTACCTATTTAACCGTTGAAGCCAAAATTGTTTGTACACTGCTGGTTAGATGTGTGGTGCCAAGAGTTAATAACAAGGATGTGCTGACAAATCAACTGCTTACTTTTCTGTATCATGTGCTGAATGGGCTTGATGTTCATGTAACACCCCAAATCCTAGAGGACTCGGAATGTCACGAGTTGGGACCTCGCAATGGGTCCCAACCCTTAGCCTGGAAACAACTTCATCGGACCTTGCAACGCGGCACAAATAAAAAGGCAAAACAACATAGTTTATTTCATGAGCAAAAGCAAAAGTAGAAACTCAAAACAATCCAGCCGAGTCTCAAATCCAGAGTAAAATAACATAAGTCTCAAAGACATGAAATAAGATAAACAGTCTATGCATAAGTATAAAGGTAAAAGCACAAACACACATAACATACACAACCAATATGCAACACTCATTTCGTTTATTATGTTTAGTTAGGTGATAAACCATTACTAATGATACTTATTTTGTGACACGAGGGATTCCCAAACCTCGCCCATGTCCCCGTTTACCAACGAGGAATGGTACTAATGCATATGACCGTCTACCTGTCTGGGCTGGTTGCAGGGAGCCTCCTAGCTCTCGCAAGAGCTAGGCAGTGATGTCACGACCCGTTATCATACACTTGGGTCAATTACGTAATATAATAAAGTCGGCCTAATCCGGTTTTGTTGTTTATCATAACTAACAACCACCACTCATACACATTACACTCATACAAGAAGCCAGCTAAGTAAGTCCGTGGACTTACCAGTCTCCGAAGCGCAAACGATCATGACACTCTCAAGTTCCCACGGGAAACACACAACGCCTATTCAAGACAAGGCACACGAATCAAACCACACCATAGAACACTAGAAATCCTTAGACTCCTAGGCTCAACATCCTCACAAGAACAACATCACTCTAGTCAACTAGAAGTTCTTAGACTTCTAGGCTCAACATCCTCACAAGAATCACAACTCAAGATAGATCAACCCTCTAGCCAACTAGAAGTCCTTAGGCTTCTAGTGCTCACAATCCTCACCACTAATAAACACAAAAGATACATGATACTCTCAGTCTATTGCCTTAAAGGCTTCCAACATAACAAATCAGTCCATTGCCTTAAAGGCTTCCAACATTCCAACATAACAACTAGAAGTCCTTAGACTTCTTTAGTGAATCCATGGATCTCACTCTTCAAAAGGTGCAAGAAGGATAAAAGGAAGAAGAAGAGAAGAAGGAGAAGGAAAGAACTTACTTTGGATCACATCTCTGCAGTCCAACCTTTGTGTGACAACATCAAGAGGAGAGAAACCAAAGGTCAATAAAAGAGTTAGGAGATGAAAGGTCGGACGGAATCACCCCTAATAATGTGTCGGCATAAAGGAGTTAGGAGATAAAAGGTCGGACGGAAAAGGCACCTAACTCCCGCTCTAACATGTCATCGCCCCCACGGGACGTCCAAGCCGCGGTCGCGGACGGCCGCGGTCGCGGGCCTTCTAAGCCGCAAGGGCGGTAGCCCTTGCTCAAGGCTTCTAACGTCTCTCGTAAACGGAACTAAAATTTCGGGCGCTACATCAGATCCCCCTCAAAATAAATTTCGTCCCGAAACTTAAACAAATGTCAATCCTCTCGGTCTCAACGGAGACATTCACTCGGAATATGAAGTTATAAACCTTTTATCTACACACACGATCCACTCAAGCTAACACATAAAGATCAGACAGATCAAACACATAATTCCGCACAGGCACAAACTACACATAACATCACACATGCACATAAGTCTAACTCATTGATCATATCGATGTTACTAGCTTAGCGTAATTCCGCCAAAAAAATACTATCCTCTGTCTTGCAAATAGACTCATCGGATCCTTGTCTGTGCCACTAGAAATGCCGATGAACACATTCTACTCCTTGGTGGCAACGCCAACCTGTAACCCACTTTTTCAACTCGCGCAAAGATCTCAAAAAGATCTGATGTAACGGAACTCAACTCCCCTTTTAATGCTAAAACGTCTGACGCTTCACGTTGATGAAAATCTCATATAGACCTACTCCATATCTGAACTCTCGAAGCATGCGCCTCTTATCTATACATGCCTTCTAGCCACTTGGCACGGCTAACATCCACTCTTGGATTATCGTTACTCGAGCGATGCCATCACATATCTTCTCCAGGGCATCCTACCATTACTACTCGGTAAATCCCTACACAACGGTGTATTACACATCCGCTCATATAAAGTCTCACAAAGGCCATCCCAAAACGACGCATGACAACTATAATAATACGAAAACTTAAACAAAGGGAAGTGTTCTGATCATGCTTGTCCCCAATCTGGCATACAGGCTCTCAATCCGAGATGATGGTACTCGGTATCCACACAAAATTTCACTATCAAATTAGTGAATTGATCCACTAGCCGACTCATTGACCACGTTTCCCAAATAGTTATAAAACGCGTAATCTTGTCAGTTGCTCCCACTTTCACTACGTAACTGGCAGTTGATGAAATCCTCATCCCATCATATATAGTGCTAACACTTAGACCTGATGACAGGTCGCACATTGACTTTGTACATAGTCGCGTCGAGCTTAAGCCCACATCATCACTACAACATATGATGTCCCGGTTCATCTTATATTCTGTATAACACATAAGGAAGCCTCTCCCAAATCGGACAAGGGTTTGTCCTTAACCGGAAACCGGATATCCATCTCCATCCTTACTAAATCTCTTTGCATTTGAAGCTGGATCGTCAGTCGAGCTATCGCCTCCTCTCGAGGCATCCACATGCTAAGGGTGTCGGTGACCACATTCACCTTTCCCGGATGATACAAAACCATCTGATCGAATTCCTTAATCAAATATATCCATCACTTATATCTAGTATTCAACTCTTGGTGAATGAATATATATATCAAACCCTTATCTCCTGTTCAAGACTGACATGTCGCTCCATAAAAATACTGACATCATCATAAGCACATGTATTAAGCCGCTAGCTCACGACCCTTCATGGGGCATTCCTCTCATATGCCCAGAATTGTCTAACATATACATGCGAAACCTATATTTTTACTTCCCCCGCATCCCAAGCTCCGCTTGGATACATCCCTATTTGTCGCCAAATCCACAAGGCTCTTTTCTGTGCACAAAATTTAGAGTAGAGACCAATCACCTATTCAACTTTTCAAAGCTCCTCGGACACGGCTCGGACCATACGATTCTAGTATACCTCCTCGGAAAGGGAGGGCGTTAAAACCATTCTGCAATTGGGCAGTTATATCCCACCAATCTATAAGCTTCCTACCTCCCCAACATTCATTGGAGGTAGCACTGAAAATATCACCTTGTCTTCTTCGGATCAACATTGATCTCTCTCGTTGTAACTACGTGTCCTAGGAAGTCACTTTAGATGTCCTAACTCCCACATAGATGACTTGGCTCATAAATCTTATCCCGCATAACTTGTATTACTATCATCCCGTGTCAAGCTTGTTCCTCCAAACTCTGAGAGGACAACAAGGCGTCGTCAAAAAGATAACATAAGAATCATTCATACATCTCTCCCATATCGCTAGCCGTCGTTACTAACATTAGGTTATAGTCCATAGTGGAATCGCCTATAAAGCCACAAATTGTGCGACCCACTGCAACTCGATTCAGAAACCATTGAATACGTATTTACATAACCTCTAAACTCCTCGTGTGTACTCGTGCCAAAAGGATTCACTACAACTTGTAGTGATCATACCGGTCCAAAATGCCGTCTTACGTAAGTACTTTCTTTTCTCGTCCTAAACTGGTGACATCCCGACTTCAAGTCGTCACTTTACCAAGCAATAGTATTAAAATCTCTAGGCTTGCAGTGTTGCCGTAATTCGGGTTCTCCGTTACCCGACATAGCCCTCGTGGAATCTTTGGGTGAGTCTAGAAAATTTTGACTCATCTCTTGCTCTCGACGACATATCATCCGTTTCATACCATGCATCCTTTGTATGTATTCTAATTTGCGTAAAGCAACAATGAAAGCCTCACCTTCCTTTTGATCCTCTAGTTCTTCCAACCTTGATTACACGTTGAAAGTTATGATCCGTTTTGTTCCTCTACATGTCAATCCCATGACCTAAGAAGGTCGTGTAGGTCATTACAATCCCTCCCTAAGAGGTCTTTTAATGTTACTTACCTTGAATCCGTTCAACGCTACTTGATTACACCATTTGCTCTTCCGTTGATATTACCCTTTATTATTGACATTGAACCACCGGGAATATTCCAACCTCTTGTTACCATTCCTTTATGATCCCACAATATGGGTTGCTTTTCCCATTTACACTCATCCATAGACGACTTACACCCGTGAGTTCTTGGTTATCACTAATTAGCTTGTGGTTGACCTTCTATGAGCTCAACAACTTATCTTTCTTCTATACTCTCCATGTTACAATTCTCATGAAGGATACCCTCTCGGGGTACACAACCTTAAACTCCGTTAGCTCATTCTTCATTCCACGCTCCCTTTCTTTCTGCAAGATAACTATACACTTCATGGCCTTGTTGTGTCATCCGACTCACCTTCATAAGCTTAACCGTATTTCATGATAATCTTGTAAGTTCTTCTTCTCAAAATATCTAACGTCAGTTAGCATCCACTCGTGTTTCTCTTGGTTGATGTCTTACGTCTTTCGATAAAAGCTCCTTGTTGCGGCACGTGTTTTATAAAATCATCATCTCTATTCACTTTCTTCTTTTTGATGTTGTTTAGCCTTCTCACCATAACAAAAACTATTGACCATCTTAAAGATATTCTACTATGTGAACCTTCACCAAATGATTTGTCTTGTAGCCTCATTTGTCCGAACAAAGTCATCCACGTGGGATCTAGTAAAATCGGAACTTCACCTTCTAGTCCTTCTGTAAGTTTACCTTACGTATCTCTTAGATCTTCGTAATTGGTCCATTTTCACATTTCGTCTAGACTTCCGTGCTTAGGAGCGCCTAGGGGAAATTACGTCTCAATTGGAACGCCAATCTTATCCTCGAGTGAAACTATACTCATCTTCACTTGTTTCACGTCTTCAATTTATCAGCGAGACACTTGGAAGAACCTTAAGTTTGTTTGCTCTTGTTGCTTTACTGATGATTCATCCTTGCTTCCTCAAAACAACTCTCATATCTTCATGTCGCTTCCTTAGTTGTGTAGTTTCCAACTTGGTTTTGCTTAAATTGACTTGGCTTCCTCTCTATTTGTTTAACCTTCGGTTAAGTGATAGCATGTATTATAGTCTATATTTTGGGACTTGTTTGGAAGTTTTATCTTCCATAATCTGCATGTTTGGATGTATATTATGTGATTATATTATCGTTTCATCTACCTTTACGGGAATCGAAGTCTACACCAAGTTTCGTTGTAATCATAGGTAAAATGGCACGTTTTGGATCAAAATGGAGCTAAGGAGCAAAGGAGTCATAGGGGCTACATTCTGGAGCTTAAACAAGAACTCAGGAAGCATGGAATTAATGAAGAAGATTTACTTTGGACCACATTTGAGAGATTTCACATTCAGCTGAGATTCACCTCGGTCAACTACAATATCACCTCGACCGAGGTGATCTTAAGGAGCGTCCCGACCGAGGCAAACACCCTGAAGCCGGCGAGATCATATCTTTTGGCTGAGATCTTTTATTTTTGGAAGGAAGATATCTTATATTTTTGGGCTGAATTTCTGGAAGGAAGATCATATATTTGGGAGATCTATTTTAGAGATATGGATATATTTTATAGGAAATTATCTTTTTAAGATATTATTATCTTTGGAATATAATTCTCCTATAAAAAGGGCTGGATTTTCCATAATTCAGCATCACCGCAGGCTTGGAGATTGAAGAATCTGCAGTTAGGAAGATTTTCTAGAAGTTTGAAGGAAGCTTGGAAGATAGAAGGAAGGAAGTTTCATAGCTTTGAGATAGCTTTTGAAGGAGTTTGTAAGATTCTCTTAGATTCCTTTTGGTTCTTTGTCTTGTTTGATTTGTGATTCAAGGAACGCTGATTTGGGATTATTTGATTCAGTTATTGAAGCCTTGTTCATTAGGTTTTTGTGTTCAAATATTCATTCCCTTCTCATATTTTTGATTATTGTTATCATGATGATGAGTGGCTAAATTCCTTATGTGATTCTAGGGTGATTGGCTGAAAGTTGTGGGGAAGACAATGATAGAATGATCTTAATCTCAGTAGGACCCTAAAAGCTCGAGTCTTTAACCTTAACCCTAGAGTACCTCGCTCAATCGATGAACATCTCGGCCGGGGTGGAACTTGACTGGCCGAGGTGACCTTTCCTGATCCGAACTGAGAGTTAAGTGTTAGAGTTTTCCAAATCCTATTCTTATTACACCTTTCCTGGTTCAATGCAAGCCTAGGATGAGACTTACCTGGTGATTCCTTAGTTTGTTTACCCAAGATCATAAGTGTAGGTAATAAAGGTTTATACTTTATTGGGGTTTGAGTGTGCCTTCATCCCATCTTTGTGAGTTAGCCTGAGACTTACCCTATAAAGGTTGATTCTATTCCCTTAGTTGGTGTGTTGGTTTGAGATTATAGTTTCTTTCCTTAGTACCTTGAGACTTATCCGGTAATAGGAGCTTTGGTTTGGGATAGTGAGTAGTGAGACTTACCCGGTGATCTATTCCCACTTTAGAAACACCTTCCGTTTGTAAAAATCCCAGCTTTGTCCGCTTTATCTTTAGATTTTGAGTTGGAACCACAACTAGATGCTTTAATCCCTAGAATTTGCATATTCCCCTTATTTGACCTTATTATCATCTTTGATTGCTTTAATCGCTTTTGTGGTTATTAGTTGCATTGACAACCTATACTTGCTTAGTTTCACCTAAGTCCCTGAGATCGACACCCCGGAATTCTTGCATTTTACTATAATTGATCCGTACACTGCGGGTTTGCATCCTTATTTTAAGCATATTTCTTGGGATATAAATTTAAAGCTTGCACACACCATTTGAAGCGAACAAGTTTTTGGCGCCGTTGCCGGGGATTGGTCTAGACTAAGCCGGTTTCGGTTGTCTTTCGGGGCTATTGCCCTTGTTGCATTTGACTACTCTTTCTATGAGTTTTGTAGTTTTCAAGATTTCCGATTGCTACATTTGATCCAGCCTGGATAGCAAGACAAAGTGCTAGGGCGGACCATTATGAATACTTGGAATAGAAATACTCCCTCTATTGGTTTGACAATGAAAAGGAAAGAATAGAGGCCATTGAGGAGGAGCTTGCGATATGGGATGAGCTGAATGTCCCTAGAAAGATTTATGACAACCTCTTGAAGATTCGCTTGAATCAAAATGGGAGAAGATGATGAAAAAGTTGGAGGAGCTCAAGGAAAGCACCCTATCCTATGATAAGCCGAAAGAGGAGCATAAGGAAGTACTGGAAGTTTCAAGCATTCCTCCAATCAAACCGGAAATTTCTTCTGAAGCTATTGAAGAAGAGGAAGCAGTGGAAGATCTCGATCCAACTGCTGAAACATCGGCCGAGATTGAAGTTAGATCGGCCGATGTTGAAGAAAATCCAGCTGAGTTGGGAAATATTTCATGTGTTGATTATCACCCTAACATGAATCTTATCCCAAGTTTTGAAGAACGTTATAAGGTACCTTCTCTTACTCCCTTTGAAATTCCCTTTAAAATTCTAGATTTCTTCTGGGATGCACCGAAGAGTTGGAGGTCTCTTTCGAAAGAACCTTCTAAGATCAAGATGAAGCCTCCATTAAATTTGCTGAAAGTAAATGCTCCTTGGACTGAAAGGAGTGGAGTTAATAAGCGCTTCACCGCTAAGGCAACGAAGTGTTATTCGTTCAAGTATGGGGTCACTCACGTGACAAAGACCTTGTACTATCCCCAAGCTGAAGATGGGGGAGCTAAGTGGATTCTCGAGAAGCTGATTTCCCAATCCAGGAAAGGATGGGATGAAAAACTGAGTTATGTCCCACGGAAGCATAGGAAGACCGGTAGGATTACGGTGAGAACTAAACCATACAAGCTTGTACGTGGGAGATCCTACCATTTGCTGGTGAAATTAGGAACCGGAACCTTCTTGGAAGAATTTGATGATGGATGTGATGAGCACTCCAAGATATTCGAGGTACATTGAGTAAATCCATGAGGAAAGGTCCAACTAGCGACCTTAAATCAAGCGCTTCTTGGAAGGCAACCCAAGGTATTGCTTTTTGTTCCCTTTTCTAGTTTAGTTTAGATAGTTTGCTTTTGCTTTGCTTTGCTTTGTTTTTGGCGTCCTCTAGACAAAAACCAGGTACTCTCTAAGGAAGGATTACAGCTCAGGAGCTACACTAGAAGGACAGAAGTTCGAGAAATTGAGAGGACGGAGCTTGACTGAGGCACATCTCGGGTGCAGTCACAGGACCTCGACCGAGATGTTCTTCGCCAACCGAGATGATCTTATCTGGGAGCTGTTTCTTATTTCTTTATGCAGTTCAGCTATGTCTGGTGAGTATTCTATTCTTCGGACTTATATTTGACCCATTGGGACAATGTGTCCCAAGTATGGGGTAATTGTATGACTCTCTTGATCTTTGATTATGATCTTATTTGGCTCTATGTGCTTATCTGAGATTACATGCATGCATACACGTTTTTGTTTGAGAAAAACGTCAAAAACTAGTTTTAAAAAAAATTTATCACCTCGACCGGGATGATTCTGGCCAAACGAGGTCAAGTACCTCGGATGACTTAGAACACTTCGACCGAGGCAGTTTCACTGAGAAATTTTTTCAAACGTTTTGTGCTTCTTTTCTGGATATGACCTCAGTGATGATTTTGTTTGCAGATTGGTTTTGAAATCTTTATATGCTTGAAAGGTTTTATGATATGTTTAAGTTGCTAAATGCTTTTTTTGAAATTTTGGCATGTTTAATATTTTGTTTTTATCAAAATTATGTTGAATTTGAAGGTTGGCACCACATGATGGGTTTTATCACATTCTTCCTGGGATGATTAAGGCAATTCATTCTCTTCTCTTCTTCTTCTTCTTCTTTATCATGCTTTAGCCCCTCAAATACATATTTGCCTTCCTTTACCTATCTGGGAATTTAGAAGTAAGCGAAGAAAAGCAAGTGAAAGTAAAGTTGAGATGTTGACTGGAAGTTTAGAAAAGAACAAATAGGTTTGGGGAAGTCAATCATGATGATGAGTAACTCGGCACCATTCACATAGCCGGGTGTTTGTGTCTTGCCAAAGTCGGATTAAGCGATATTCCTAACGGGTCATGGTATGTGCATCAAGGGTTTGAGGCATCTCGAGAAATTGATGATTGTTGATCTCCTAGGCTTCGGTTATTGTGCACCTCTGTACATGCATCCCAAAAAGTAAAAGTAAAATAAGCAAAGCTTATTGGTGGATGATGTGGTGTTTAAAAGGAAGTGAAATAGGATCGTTTTCCGGGATTCTAGCACCACATTCCCTATATACATCCCACCCTGACACGTTTCTTGACCTCTTTTTGAAAAGCCCTTGAGACCTCGAGCTTGTTGATTGACTTGGTGGTTTAAACTGGATTATACATGATTAATTTCGATAACTATAATTTATTATGCATTCTATGATTTTATGCAAAGATGAACAACTTTCTTATATTTATAAAACGTTTTGATCATATCTTGATTTTATTTGCCATGAAGCATTCTCTTAGAGTGATCTATGAGTGGAGCACATCACCAAAAATGTTTTGAAATACTTTTTCATTAATCTTTATGACTTATAATCCATTATATCATGTACTTAAGATTTGAAACTTACTTGGGGACAAGCAAGGGACAAGTATTGGGTATTTTGATAGCATGTATTATAGTCTATATTTTGGGACTTGTTTGGACGTTTTATCTTCAATGATATGCATGTTTGGATGTATATTATGTGATTATATTGTCGTATCATCTACCTTTACGGGAATCGAAGTCTACACCAAGTTTCATTTTAATCGTAGGTAGAATGACACGTTTTGGATCGAAATGGAGCTAAGGAGCAAAGGAGTCATAGGAGCTACATTTTGGAGCTTAAAGAAGAACTCAGGATGCATGGAATTAATGAAGAAGATTTACTTTGGAGCAGATTTGAGAGATTTCACATTCAGCTGAGATTCACCTCGGTCAGCTACAGTATCACCTCGACCGAGGTGATCTTGAGGAGCGTCCCGACCGAGGCGAAACCCTAGCGCCGGCGAGATCATATCTTTTGGCTGAGATATTTTATTTTTGGAAGGAAGATATCTTATATTTTTGGGTTGGATTTATAGAAGGAAGATCATATATTTGAGAGATCTATTTTAGAGATATGGATATATTTTATAGGAAATTATCTTTTTAAGATATTATTATCTTTGAAATATTATTCTCCTATAAAAAGGGCTGGATTTTCCATAATTAAGCATTACCGCAGGCTTGGAGATTGAAGAAGCTGCAGTTAGAAAGATTTTCTGGAAGTTTGAAGGAAGCTTTGAAGATAGAAGGAAGGAAGTTTCATAGCTTTGAGATAGCTTTTGAAGGAGTTTGTAAGATTCTCTTAGATTCCTTTTTGGTTCTTTTTCTTGTTTGATTTGTGATTCAAGGAACGCTGATTTGGAATTATTTGATTCAGTTATTGAAGCCTTGTTCTTAAGGTTTTTGTGTTCAAATATTCATTCCCTTCTCATATTTTTTATTATTGTTATCATGATGATGAGTGGCTAAATTCCTTGTGCGATTCTAGGGTGATTGGCTGAAAGTTGTGGGGAAGAGAATGATAGAATGATCTTAATCCCAGTAGGACCCTGAAAGCTCGAGTGTTTAACCTTAACCCTAGAGTACCTCGCTCAATCGATGAACATCTCGGCCGGGGTGGAACTTGACTGACCGAGGTGATCTTTCCTGATCCGAATTGAGAGTTAAGTGTTAGAGTTTGCCAAATCCTATTCTTATTACACCTTTCCTGGTTCAATGCAAGCCTAGGATGAGACTTACCCGGTGATTCCTTAGTTTGTTTACCCAAGATCAGAAGTGTAGGTAATAAAGGTTTATCCTTTATTGGGGTTTGAGTGTGCCTTCATCCCATCTTTGTGAGTTAGCCTGAGACTTACCCGGTAAAGGTTGATTCGATTCCCTTAGTTGGTGTGTTGGTTTGAGATTATAGTTTCTTTCCTTAGTACCTTGAGACTTACCCGGTAATAGGAGCTTTGGTTTGGGATAGTGAGTAGTGAGACTTACCCGGTGATCTATTTCCACTTTAGAAACACCTTCCCTTTGCAAAAATCTCAGCTTTGTCCGCTTTATCTTTAGATCTTGAGTTAGAACCACAACTAGATGCTTTAATCTCTAGAATTTGCATATTCCCCTTATTTGACCTTATTATCATCTTTGATTGCTTTAATCGCTTTTGTTGTTATTAGTTGCATTGACAACCTATACTTGCTTAGTTTCACCTAAGTCTCTGAGATCGACACCCCGGAACTCTTGCTTTTTACTATAATTAATTCGTACACTGCGGGTTCACATCCTTGTTTTAAGCATATTTCTTGGGATATAAATTTAAAGCTTGCACACACCATTTGGAGCGAACATTAAGTCATCTCTATTCTTCTGCTTCGACGTCCTCATAAAGGGATCCAAGAAATCATCGGGTTGCTCGCTAAAACTTGATGCTCAACTCGATAACTTGAGCATACTCCTCGTCGTGTGTACCCTAGCCTAAGCCATACGGCGTTCGTCCGAGGGGCGATGATGGCTTCCTATCATTTAACTACGAGTCTACAACAATAATATGATACTAGTGTACCATACGTATAAATATTTTTATAAATAACTATATAGAGGTCATGTTACTACTATCATCATAACAAGTCCAAAAACAACTCACAATCCTACATAAAACTTTAAATCCAGTAAACTAGGCTGTCGAGATCCGCGGAGGTAGTGGTGGTCCCGTACATTTTATCCCAACCCGATTATGCTCATGGTTCTGAAAACAAAATTCATTTTTAAAAGTTCGGAATCCTTACGGTTTCCGTTTGTTTGTTTGTTCTGCCTTTTTTAAAGATAGCGAGTGCCGTTGTTGCCAACCTAGGGCTGTGATACCACATTGTAACACCCCAAATCCTAGAGGACTCGGAATGCCACGAGCTGGGACCTCACAATGGGTCCCGGCCCTTAGCCTGACAACAAATTCATCGGACCTTATAACACGGAACAAATAAAAAGGCAAAACAACATAGTTTATTTCATGAGCGAAAGCAAAAGTACAAACTCAAAACAATCCAACCGAGTCTCAAATCTAGAGTAAAACAACATAAGTCTCAAAGACATGAAATAAGATAAACAGTCCTGTCCTATAATGCACGGAACCCCGGCTGCCCACTACCGCCGGATCACTCGATCGCCTCTCTAATCTTAAGGCATCTACAAGACGGTATAATACCGTTTGCTAACATTCTATGCATAATTATAAAGGTAAAAGCACAAATACACATAACATAAACAACGAACATGCAACACTCATTTCGTTTATTATCTTTAGTTAGGTGATAAGCCATTACTAATGATAGTTATTTTGTGACACGAGGAATTCCACCTCACCCCTGTCCCCATTTACCAACGAGAAATGGTACTAATGCATCTGACCGTCTACCTGCCTGGGCTGGTCGCAGGGAACCTCCTAGCTCTCACAACAGCTAGGCAGTGATGTCACGACCCATTGTCATACACTTGGGTCAATTACGTAATATAATAAATTCGGCCTAATCCGGTTTCATTGTTTATTATAACTAGAAACCACAACTCATACACATTACACTCATACAAGAAGCCAGCTAAGTAAGTCCATGGACTTACTAGTCTCCGAAGCACAAATGATCACCACAGTCTCAAGTTCCTTCGGAAAACACACAACGCCTGTTCAAGACAAGGCACACGAATCAAACCACACCCTAGAACACTAGAAATCCTTAGACTCCTAGGCTGAACATCCTCACAAGAACAACATCACTCTAGTCAACTAGAAGTCCTTAGATTTCTAGGCTCAACTTCTTCACAAGAATCACAACTCAAGATAGATCAACCCTCTAGCCAACTAGAATTCCTTAGACTTCTAGTTCTAACAATCCTCACCACTCATAAACATACAAGATACATGATACTCTCAGTCCATTGCCTTAAAAGCTTCCAACATAACAACTCAGTCTCAAACCAATATCCTCACAATCTTAAGAGTTCATGCCACAATATCACAACCAACATACCCTCAACTCTCACAAAATAACCCTAAGGTTCAAGCCACTACTTGGCATTCCATATCACCCATGTTATGTCATCCTAACATGCTACTAAGATGGTTCAAGATCAAGGAAGCGGAAAGGGAAGAAAGGAACAAGAGATCGGAGGCATATTGCTGTAGAAACCGCCCCGGCGGTGTCAAGACACCGCCCCTGCGGTGTGCAGGACCTAGATTCCGCCCCCGTGGCTTGCAGAGGCCGCCCCCGCGGTTTACAGTTTCTGCCCCCACGGCTCACAGGATCCGCCCCCGCGGCTGCAGTCCAGAAACGTCGACTCTTCGGTTCTTCGATGTACAACAACCTTCCTATTGCCTCCTTTGATGCTGTGAATGTCTCTTAGCTCCCACCACAAGATCATAGCCTTCCTCCATGGTCTAAGCATGCAAGGACATAAGAAGGAACAAGAGAAGACTCTCTTGAGTGAATCCATGGATCTCACTCTTCAAAGGTGCAAGAAAGAAAAAGCAAGAAGAAGAGAAGAAAGGAGAGTAGAAGAAAGAAGAGTAAAGAAAAAGGAACAAGAGAAGAACTTACTCTAGATCACGTCTCTACAGTCCAACCTTTGTGTGACAACATCCAGAGGAGAGAAACACTAAGGTGGAGGATGAAGATGAAGGAGATGAGGGAGAAGGAAGGAGAGTAGAGAAAGTAACGTGAAAAGGAATGAAGAAGGGAGATAAGGCTACATAAATGGGAGGAGACCAAAGGTAAAAAAAGCCCAAGAATCACCCCTAATAATGTGTCGGCATAAAGGAGTTAGGAGATGAAAGGTTGGACGGAAAATGCACCTAACTCCCGCTCTAACATGTCACCGCCCCCGTGGGACGTCCAAGCCGCGGTCGTGGACGGCCGCGGTCGTGGGCCTTCTAAGCCGCAAGGGCGGTAGCCCTTGCTCAAGGCTTCTAATGCCTCTCGTAAACAGAACCAAAATTCCAGGCGTTATAGTTAATCTCCCATAAATTATCTTGTCCCATATGCTTCACACCATCAATTCTCCCAGTGATTACCATTTACCATATGGAAACTTGCTCCCAAAAATCTTTTGATACTTTTCGATTGATTATTCTAATGAGGAAAAACATTATGTTCTTGGTGAACTGGATGAGGAATTTTTCGACAGCATGGGGATTAAGAAAACTGCAACAGGGGATTGGGTTTCGAAAGAGCAACCACCTTGGAACTATACCACTGTGCAGCGGCTGGACCCTGTAGAACGAGGATTGGACTCTATTAGAAGTGATCTCATATTTTTTAGATTAGTAGTTACCGATCATTTGGATAAAACACAAGACTTATTGGGAATTTTAAATCAGAAAATTATCCAAATATTTCACGTAAATGCTCTTTCTCTTACAATTGCCAACAACATCAAGCCTATAACTGAAGAAGATGGTCAAGCCACTACTAAAGATGTTGAAAAAGTCATGACTCAGTGCTACAAAATTATCAAGGATCTTCCCATTGGTCAACCATCATCTAAGGATCCAGATGTCTTGCATATATAAGAATTTTGAGTTGTCAAGAAATACAAAAAGGATTCTAATCAGAGACGAACGGACATTTCCCTCAAGGAACATAACATCTCGAAAGATGAAAATCGATGGAGAAAGATTTGCATGAGGGAGCATTTCGGGAAAGGGAGTACTAATTCGAAGTGGTATCATGAATGAAGGCTCTTTGGATGCCCATCATTTTCAAGGCCCTTGATTCTGAAATCAAAGCCTTGTTTTGGAAGACATCATTTGTTTTTGTGGAGTTTTTGTGAAATACTTTTCTAGGGTTGCAATCTTTAAAACTTTCGTTCTTTAACTATTTTTCTCCCTTGTCGAAAGACAAAGGGGGAGAAATAATTGATCCGACATTTCGATATTTCTTCATCTGTATTTTAAGTTTGTTTTGATATTCATATATGCATCGCTAACCTTACAATGCAGGTACGATATATTTGTGTTGTCTTCCATCAATGGGGAGATTGAAAACTCCAACTTGATTATATATTTGTATATGTGATTATGATGGAAGACTTAAACATAAATGAAGTGGTTTTATATACTAACAGTTTATTGATTATATATTGAGTTACTTGGTTTGGTTTGGTGGTTTGTTTAGAATGTGTGCGGGTCTTGAAACACATTTCAAGGGACCTTAGGAGGCCTTGAAATCGGATACAAGGAACAGACAAAGAGTTTAGAGAGATTCAAGACGGAGGCTTTGAAAGCCATTTCAAGGGATCAGAAGCCAAGGCCCTTGAAACTCCAATCGGAACAAAACATGCTGAAGGAATTCAAAATTCAACAAACTGAATCTACTAAGCGTCAAAGAAGATATTCTAATAAGATATGCTCAAACAAGATCGCAACCAACCAATGAAGATTTGATTCAAAACAGGATCTTGCAACGATCATCAACCGAAAGTGCAAAGGTCTTCTCTCAAACGGAATTTAATATCTTCACAACAAATACGAGAAGATTATGTTTCCCACCTATTCAAGTTTGCAAAAAGAAAAGAGTTTGTGTTGTTCCTTTTTCCTAGATTTGTGCACCACATTCCGTTATATGTTTCCCACCTATTCACGTTTCTTGACCTTCGCTTGAAAGTCCTTAAGATCTAAGGAATTTTGTTTGGCTTGGTGATCTAAATTGGAATTTCACATGATTGATTTTGACATTGTTTTGGGTTATGATGTTTGTCTTGAAGCTTTTGCAATATATGATGTTTCTTTTGCTTGACATGATTTGATTTATGTATATAGAAGTTTTCAAGGAAACATGAAGCAAGATTTGAGGGTGATCTATTGATTAGAAGCACAATACCAAAAAGATTGTTTTACCTTGTTTTGCATTCATATTTCATTTTACCTTGTGTTCTGCCTTTTGAAAACCTTGTTTAGGGACAAGCAAGAGGCAAGTATGAGATATTTTGATAGCATGAAATATGACCGTATTGGCATATGTTTTGGTTGTTTTTCCCCTTCTTTTGTGTATATGGATATGAGTTTAAAGCATTTATGAGCACATTGAAACTACATAGGATGCTGAGTATCATTGTCAAGGATCGAGATGAGCGATTCATCTCAGGATTTTTGGGAGGCAGGATCGTGCCGCTTAGGGAACCATTTGTATTTCATGACAGTTCCATCCTCGGATAGTTGATCAACTAGAGAGGACTTTTGTGACATGGGATCTCGAACAGAGAGCATGTGTTCTAGATTGGGAAACAAGTGTGATCCGAACACTCCCCTCAATTGAGCTTTCGTATTATGATAGTTGAGGTGCGTCGTTCTGATGGCCCTCTTTGAGGCATTTTATGGAAGGAGGTGTAGTACACTTTTGTGTTGGAATTTGGGTAGTATATGTGGGGATATCCTTGAGCAAATATGGGACGACCTCACTCAAGTAGTGGTGGTCCAAGGGCGGATGCTAGTCGAGCTAAGTCGCCATAAGGCGGGTACTGATAAGAGGTACGAACCTTTTGGGTTCAGATACGGTACCAGTCTAGCTAAGGGTATCACGGACGTGAAGCATTATACGTGTTGGAGATTAGAAGGGAGTTTGGTCCCCGATGTTATGGACCTTTTTGAGAGATGAGAACAAGTAGGAAGTGATTTATAGATGGCATTGCCACCAAGAGTGGAGGGTGCTCACCCGATATTTCATGTGTACCAGTCATGGGAGTACATGCATTACTCGAGTTATAATGTTAGTCATGATGATCTAGTGGACGATGAGGAGCCGATGAGGCTACTGGGAAGACATGGGATAGTATCTCTAGTCGAGTTTGCACCGTTATGGCTGATGGGTTAGATTTTATGTGCATGCGCGAGGTTATGTGTATTTTGTGCCCCGAGCGGGAATGTGTTGTATCATCGGTTAAATCTTGACTTGGTATGCGATATGCGTTTCATGTGAGTATATGTATAGGCCTTGCGAGGTCTTGACGTGGTTATATGAGTAGGCTTTGGATTAGAGGGCCGTTAATTGGCACGTTTATCTTTTCTGAGCGGTTATCGAGGTAGTTATGAGCGCGAGTTTGGCGTGTAGTAATTTTTGGGAAGAAACTCGTTTTTAGGGGGATCTGATGTAACGCCCGGAATTTCAATTCCGGTTAGTGGGTGGTTTAGCGGTCTTTTCGCAAGCGCGGCTCAGTCATTCCGCAGGCAAGGTTATCCGAGTGAGCGGGATTTTATTCCGTCACCTTCTGACCCTTCATTAGTGTGAGTTGACTCTTCATTTTGGGGAAATCGACCCCTCGTTGACTTCTTTTTGCTTACACCCTCAACTGAGTATTTTTTTTTCTCTCTCCTCCCTTTTCACTTTCACGTGACTTCTCTTCTTCTTTCCCTTCTCTACCTCCAACTCCTCCCATGATGGGTCTCCTTCCCCTTGTGTGATGTCCAGCAAGTGAAGGGATGCAGACCCAAGCTGTTGTAAGTGTGCTTCTCCCTCTTCTCTTCTTCTTCTCTTCTTCATCTTCTTCCCCTTTGAGCCCTAAGGTGGTGGAAGCCATGGATTCTCAAGATTTTTCCTCTCTTGTGGTTGCATGTGTATAGATCTAGTCTAGAACTTGGTTTATGTTGATGATTGTGTGATGGATGGTGGAGCAAGCAAGCTAGGAGACCCTTTGCACTTCAAGGAATCAGTCAAAGAAGAGTTCGGGATCACCATTCTGGAGTTCGACCGCACCCGCGGCTGGACATCGCCGGGGGAGGCCACTGCACTAGTGCCACAAGGGCGGCCAGGCTGAGCCGCAAAGGCGGCCACTGGGCCGCTGGGCCGCTCCCCAAGGCCGTAGGGGCGCCCATTGGCTCTGCTAGGCAGCCGGTGTGGCCTTTTGATCCTCTCCGCGGTTACGTTTCCTTCTTCCGCGCCCACGTCTTTGTCCTAATGAGTACCCTTCCTCGAGCGTGTATTCATCGCTTATCCTAGAAGGGTTTTATGATAGAATCATGCTAGGTTGGATCTAGCATAACCTTGTGGAATGCCAAGTAGTGGCTTGGAACCTTAGGTGAGTGTTTGAGGTTATTGATGTTCTAAGACATGATATGTTGATCTTGAGTTGGTTATACGGTTGTGAGCGTCGTGGTTGATCTTGTGAAGCGTGAGGTTATATTTATATGTTAGTTGAGATTGTGGAGTTTAGGATGAGAGTATCGTAGCATATGTTGTTATAGTTGTGATCTAGTGAGTTCGTGTGGACTATGAGTGCTACCCTAGCTTGTGTAGTTGGTTTATGATATAGCGAGATCATTGTGACTAGAAGTCTTAGGAATTCTAGAATGTGAGGGTGATATTGATTGTGTGCTTTGATGGGCAGGATTAGAGTATCTTCCTACGGAAAATAGAGTACGGTATTATCGGTTTGATCCTTGAGACGAGGTAATTCTCCAGACTTACTTAGATAGCTTCGATGTATGAGTATAATGAGTGATGGTGGTGTGTGTTTATAATTGTTGTCATAGCGATTAACTAGATTAGGAAGACCACGTTTATTTTTTGTATTATGGTCCAAGTGTATTTTAACCGGTAGGTGACCGCTTGTCTAGTCCAAAATGGGGAAACTAGAGAGGTGCCTAGCGACCCGTCCAACAGGTGATGCTGATTCGCATCAAGTACAAACATGTATGGTGAAAGGGGACAAGGGAGAGATTGTTATAATTCTCGTATCACACCATAAATGGAATTAGTAAAGAGATAATGTAATAGAAGATAATAAATCGGACATGTGTGCTACCATGTTATGTGTTTATGTTCTATTATATGTGTATGTACCTTTACCATCCTTCTTGTGCTTAGAATGCTAGCTAACGGTTTTATACCACCTTGTAGATGCCTTGCAAGTAGGAACGTTGGCGAGTGATCCGGTGGAGTGGATAGTCGGGGTTCCGTACATTATACGACGTGTTTGGTTATTATCATTGTTGTTGTCGTTTTTGGTAACGTTGTGGTTGTTTTGTAAGAACTCGGTTGGAGTCCTTCTTTTGTATCTTATGGATCATGTTTTACATTGAATTAAAGGCTATTTCGGTTTTTACTATTGTGTCGCGTTGTAAGATCCAGTGAAATTGTGAGCAGGTGTAGACTTCTTCCCAAGGGAAGCGAGAGTGTTGTGTGTGTTAGTGTTTGGGATGAGGTAAGTCTCCGGACTTACTTAGCTCGTATTCCTTGTATTATCATTGATGTGTTTGGTGGTGTGTTTATTGTTTATGTTATAAAAACTAAACCAGAAATAGGATTACCCACCTTTATATATAATTTGGCCCAAGTGTATGATAGTGGGCGGTGACAACTTGTCTAGCTCTCGCGAGAGCTAGGAGGCTTGGCGACTATCCCGTGCTGGTAGACGGTCGGATGCATCAGTACCATTCCATGCCGGTAAGTAGGGACCGAGGCGAGTTTCGGTGACTCTCTTGTCACAACCTAAGTTGAATTAGAACGGGATATGAATTAATAATAATAAGATAATAAACCGGACTTGTGTGCTTTGGAGTATATTGGGTGTTTATGATGATTTACTTGTGTTTGTGCCTTTCACCTTGATTATAATGCCTCGATATTAGCTAACGGTGTTATACCGATGTTGTAGATTGCCTTGCAGGTTAGGAACGCGGCCGAGAGATCCGGAAGAGTTGGCAGCCAGGGTTCCGTACATTTTAGGAGTGGGTTTTGGTTGGAGTCGGGTTGTGTATAGTTCTTCATTTATTGTGTTTGTATGCCGCGTGTATGGCGTTTGGTCTTTGGATTTGTATCTCGGCTGAAGTCTTTGTTTATATGCTTTCGGGTTTTATTACATTGCATAAAAATGTATTTCGGTTTTGGCCTTTATTTGTGTCTTGTTGCAAGATCCGGTGAAATTGTTGCCAGACTAAGGAACGGGACCCATTGTGAGGTCTCCGCCCGTAGCATCCCGAGTCCTGCGGATTTGGGGTGTTACAACACTTGTAAGATCCATAGTCTTTATAGGGACCCCGCTCCTGCGGTTTTGTATGGCCGCAGGCGCGGTGAGTCGCCCCCTGCGACTATGGCGGCCTCAGCCGCTTTCCTTGACCGTTTGACTTGTGCTTTTGGCCGTGGCTTCCTTTATAAGCCTTCTCCCTACCTTCTGATGAAGGTTTCTTTCTTCCTTCAACTTTACTCTCCCTCACGTTCTTCACCTTTTTTCTTCTTCTTCCTTGGTGTTTCTTTAGAGATCATGTAATAGTTGATCTTGTGGAGCTTGTGTGAGATTGTTTTGGATGATGTTGAGATTGTTGTTGTTATTGTGTTGTGCTTTGGTTAGCTAGTGGTGTGGACGTCCGTCCTTTCCTTAGCTGTTGTGGTAAGCTTTCATCTTCTTCTTTCTTCTTTTCCTCTATTCTTCTTCTTTAGTTAGGAATTCCCACAAGCTATGCTTGTGATGATCTTCCTGGACCCTTCTGATGTTATATGTATGTATATATGTATGTTGATTGTCTTTGGGGCAATGAAGTGAAGAGGATCAAGAGACGGATCGAAGATAAGTAGAGAATCGCCCTCTGCACAGTCGACCATCCCCACAAATTTGAGCCGCCGCCCCTGCAGCCAAACTAGTTTCGTCACCCCTGCGGCATAGTGTCATCGCCCCTGCGGTGAGATGCGCTCGTGCGCTTCCTTGTTTATGAGGTGCATGTCCAGGACATACCAAGTTTGGTATGCTTCTTCTTTCCTTTCTTTTGACCTTGACTTTAGAGTATAGCTATGCTAAACTGGTTCATGATGAGCTTGATGAGATATATGTGGGTATATGCCTTAGGCATTTGTGTATGTTTTGAGGATTCGAGGTTTAGATATGAGTTATAGTTGGATTATGGTTACGGGGTGTAAGAGACGAGTCTCATAACCTTAGCAGTGTTTGATATTGTGTATGCCTTGTTTATGTAGGCGTTGATCGTTTCCTCGAGGGGAAACTGTGACGTGGTACAGGTATACGCGTATTTCCGGTATTCCATAGGACTTACTTAGCGAGTAGTGTGGACTTGGCTAATTGTGATAGTGATGTGTGTGTGCATATGATTGTTGCATTTATAACCTAAACCATACTAGGATGACCATATATGTATACTTTAATGACCCAAGTGTATTATAACGGGTCGTGACCACCTATCAAAGCTTGTCGAGAGTGGAGAAGGTGCTCGGAAGCCAATAACTCAGGGGGGAGTTAATCCCCATGCAAAACTGTTCGCTCCAAACGGTGTGTGTAAGCTTTCAATTTATATCCCAAGAAATATGCTTAAAACAAGGATGCAAACCCGCAATGTACGGATCAATTATAGTAAAAGCAAGAATTCCAGGGTGTCGATCTCAGGGACTTAGGTGAAACAAAGCAAGTATAGGTTGTCAATGTAACTAATAACCACAAAAGCGATTAAAGCAATCAAAGAGATGATAATAAGGTCAATTAAAGGAAATATGCAAATTCTAGGGATTAAAGCATCTAGTTGTGGTTCCAACTCAAGATCTCAAGATAAGCGGACAAAGTTGAGATTTTGCAAAGGAAAAGTGTTTCTAAAGTGGAATAGATCACCGGGTAAGTCTCACTACTCACCAATCCCAAACCAAAAGCTCCTATTACCGGGTAAGTCTCAAGGTACTAAGGAAAGGATTTATAATATCAAACAAGCACACCAACTAAGGGAATAGAATCAACCTTTATCGGGTAAGTCTCAGGCTAACTCACAAAGATGGGATGAAGGCACACTCAAACCGTAATAAAGGATAAACCTTTATTACCTATACTTATGATACTGGGTAAACAAACTAAGGAATTACCGGGTAAGTCTCATCCTAGGCTTGCATTGAACCAGGAAAGGTGTAATAAGAATAGGATTTGGCAAACTCTAACACTTAACTCTCACTTACGGATCAGAGAAGTCACCTCGGTCAATCAAGTTCCACCCCGGCCAAGATGTTCATCGACTGAACAAGATGTTCTAGGGTTAAGGATAAAGACTCGAACTTTCAGGGTCCTACTGGGATTAAGATTATTCTATCATTGTTTTTCCCACAACTTTCAGCTAATTACCCTAGAATCGCACAAAGGAACTAGCCACTCATCATTATAAAAGCAATAATCAAATATATGGAAAGGGAATGAATATTTGAACACAAAAACCTTAAGAACAAGGCTTCAATAATTGAATCAAATATCAAACAAACCAGCATTCCTTGGATCACAAAATCCAACCAGACAATCAAATAAAACGGAATCTAAGAAAGTCTTACAAATCCCCTCAAAAGCTATATCAGAACTTTCAATCCTTCCTTGATTGATCTTCAATATCCCTTCCCTCCTTCAAAGCTTCCAGAAAATCCTCTCTTTGCTGGTTATTCTCAAATCCATACATCCTTGAACTTGTAGAAAATTCAACCCTTTTTATAGGAGAATTATCTTCCAAAGATAATAATATCTTAAAAAGATAATATCCTAATAAAATATATCTTATCTCTAAAATAGATCTCTCAAATATATGATCTTCCTTTCAGAAATCCAGCCCAAAAGTATAAGATCTCTCCTTCCAAAAATAAAAGATCTCAGTCAAATATAATATATCTCGCCGCGTCAAGGTGTTCGCCTCGGTCGGGGCGCTCCTCTAGATCACCTCGGTCGAGATGACACTGTAGCTGACCGAGGTGAATCTCAGCTGAATGTGAAATCTCTTAAATCTGGTCCAAAGTAAATCTTCTTTATTAATTCCTTGCTTCATGAGTTCTCTTTTAAGCTCCAGAATGTAGCTCCTATGACTCCTTTGCTCCTTAGCTCCATTTCGATGCAAAATGTGTCATTTTACCTACGATTACAACGAAACTTGGTGCAGACCTCGATTCCCATAAAGGTAGATGAAACGACAATATAATCACATAATACACATTCAAACATGCAGATTATTGAAGATAAAACGTCTAAACAAGTCCCAAAATATAGACTATAATACATGCTATCAAAATACCCCATACTTGTCCCTTTCTTGTCCCCAAGCAAGTTCCAAATCTTAAGTATAAGATAGAATGGATTATAAGTCATTAAGATCAATGAAAAGTATTTCAAAACATTTTTTTGGTGGTGTGCTCCACTCATAGATCACTCTAAGAGAATGCTTCATGGTGTTTAAAATCAAAACACGATCAAAACATTTTATAAATATAGGAAAGTTGTTCATCTTTGCATAAAATCATAGAATGCATAATAAATCATAATTATCGAAATTAATCATGTATAATCCAGTTTAAACCACGAAGTCAATTAACAAGCTCGAGGTGTCAAGGGCTTTTCAAGAGAAGGTCAAGAAACGTGTGAGGGTGGGATGTATATAGGGAATGTGGTGCTAGAATCCAGGAAAAGGATCTTACTTCACTTCCTTTGAACTTCAACATCTTCCACCAATAAGCTTTGCTTATTTACTTTTTACTTTTTGGGATGCATGGACAAAGGTGCACAATAACCGAAGCCTAGGAGATCAGCAATCATCAATTTCTCGAGATGCCTCAAACCCTTGATGCACATACCATGACCCGTTAGGAATATCGCTCAATCCGACTTTGGCAAGACACAAACACCCAGCTATGTGAATGGTGCCGAGTTACTCATCATCATGATTGACTTCCCCAAACCTATTTGTTTCTTTCTAACTTCCAGCCAACATCTCAACTTTTCTTTCACTTGCTTTTCACTTGCTTGCTTCCAAATTCCCGGATAGGTAAAGGGAGGAAAATATGTATATGAGGGGCTAAAGCATGATCAAGAAGAAGAAGAGAAGAGAATGAATTGCCTTAATCATCTCAGGAAAAATGTGATAGAACTCATCATGTGGTGTCAACCTTCAAATTCAACATAATTTGGATAAAAATAAAGTATTAAACATGCTGAAATTTGAAACAAAGCATTTAGCAACTTAAACATATCATAAAACCTTTCAAACATATAAAGATTTCAAAACCAATCTGCAAACAAAATCATCACTGAGGTCATATCCAGAAAGGAAGCACAAAAATCGTTTCGAAAATTGTTTCAGTTAAACCACCTTGGTCGAGGTGTTCCAAGTCAACCGAGGTACTTGACCTCGTTTGGCAAGAATCATCCCGGTCGAGGTCTAAAAAAATTTTTTTTTACTTAAACCAGTTTTTGACGTTTTTCTCAAACAAATAACTTGTATGCATGTATGTAATCTCAGATAAGCAGATAGAGCCAAGTAAGATCATAATCAAAGATTCAAGATAGTCATACAAGTCATAGAAATACCCCATACTTGGGACACATTGTCTCAATGGGTCAAGTATAAGTCAGAAGAATAGAACACTCACCGGACATAGCTGAATTGCATAAAGAAATAAGAAACAACTCCCAGATAAGACCATCTCGGTTGTCGAAGAACATCTCGGTCGAGGCGTTTTGACAGCATCCGAGATGTATCTCAGTCAAGCTCCGTTTTCTCAACTTTTGTCCTTCCATGTAGCTCCTGAGTTGTAATCCTTCCTTAGAGAGTACCTGGTTCCTGTCTAGAGGACGCAAAAAAAAAAAACAAACGAAGCAAACTATCTAAACTAAGCTAGAAAAGGGAAAAGAAAGCAATACCTTGGGTTGCCTCAGAAGAAGCGCTTGGTTTAAGGTCGTTAGCTGGACCTTTCCTCATGGATTTACTCAATGTACCTCGAATATCTTGGAATGCTCATCACATCCATCATAAAATTTTTCCAAGAAGGTTCCGGTTCCTAATTTCACCGGCAAATGGTAGGATCTCCCACGTACAAGCTTGTATGGTTTAGTTCTCACCGGAATCCTACCGGTCTTCCTATGCTTCCGGGAAACATAACTCAATTTTGCATCCCATCCTTTCCTGGATCGGGAAATCAGCTTCTCGAGAATCCACTTAGCTCCCCTATCTCCATCTTGGGGATAGTACAAGGTCTTTGTCACGTGAGTGACCCCATACTTGAACAAATAACACTTTGTTGCCTTAGCGGTGAAGCGCTTATTAACTCCACTCCTTTCAGTCCAAGGAGCATTTACTTTCAGCAAATTCAAGGGAGGTTTCATCTTGATCTTATGAGGTTCTTTCGGAAGAGACCTCCAACTTTTTGATGCATCCTTGAAGAAATCAAGAATTTTAAAGGGAATTTCAAAGGGAGTAAGAGAAGGTACCTTATAACGTTCTTCAAAACTTAGGATAAGATTCATGTTAGGGTGATAATCCACACATGAAATCTTTCCCAACTCAAATGGATTTTCTTCAACCTCGACCGATCTTACTTCAATGTCGGCCAATGTTTCAGCAGTTGGATCAAGATCTTCCACTTCTTCCTCTTCTTCAAGAGCGTCAGGAGAAATTTCCGGTTCGATTGGAGGAATGCTTGAAAATTGCAGTACTTCCTTATGCTCCTCTTTCGGCTTAGCATAGGATAGGGTGCTTTCCTTAAGCTCCTCCAACTTTTTCATCATCTTCTCCCATTTTGATTCAAGCGAATCTTCAAGGGGTTGTTCATAAATCTTTCTAGGGATATTCAGCTCATCCTATATCGCAAGATCTTTCTTAATGGCCTCTTCTCTTTCTCTTCATTGTCAAACCAATAGAAGGAATATTTCTCTTCCCAATATTCAGAATGGTCCACCCTAGCACTTTGTCTTGCTATCCAAGCTGGATCAATGTAGCCATCGGAAATCCTGAAAACTACAAAACTCATAGAAAGAGTAGTCAAATGCTACAAGGGCAATAGCCCCGAAAGACAACCGAAACCGGCTTGGTCTAGAGCAAGTCCCCGGCAACGGCGCCAAAAACTTGTTCGCTCCAAACAGTGTGTGCAAGCATTAAATTTATATCCCAAGAAATATGCTTAAAACAAGGATGCGAACCCGCAGTGTACGGATCAATTATAGTAAAAGCAAGAATTCCGGGGTGTCGATCTCAGGGACTTAGGTGAAACAAAGCAAGTATAGGTTGTCAATGTAACTAATAACCATAAAGTGATTAAAGCAATCAAAGATATGATAATAAGCTCAATTAAAGGAAATATGCAAATTTTAGGGATTAAAGCATCTAGTTGTGGTTCCAACTCAAGATGTCAAGATAAGCGGACAAAGCTGAGATTTTGCAAAGGGAAAGTGTTTCTAAAGTAGAATAGATCACCGGGTAAGTCTCACTACTCACTAATCCCAAACCAAAAGCTCCTATTACCGGGTAAGTCTCAAGTTACTAAGGAAAGGAATTATAATCTCAAACAAGCACACCAACTAAGGGAATAGAATCAACCTTTACCGGGTAAGTCTCAGGCTAACTCACAAAGATGGGATGAAGGCACACTCAAACCGTAATAAAGGATAAACCTTTATTACCTATACTTATGATCTTGGGTAAACAAACTAAGGAATTACCGGGTAAGTCTCATCCTAGGCTTGCATTGAACCAAGAAAGGTGTAATAAGAATAGGATTTGGCAAACTCTAACACTTAACTCTCACTTACGGATCAGAGAAGTCACCTCGGTCAATCAAGTTCCACCCCGGCCGAGATGTTCATCGACTTAACGAGATGTTCTAGGGTTAAGGATAAAGACTCAAACTTTCAGGGTCCTACTGGGATTAAGATTATTCTATCATTGTTTTTCCCACAACTTTCAGCTAATCACCCTAGAATCGCACAAAGGAATTAGCCACTCATCATCATGAAAGCAATAATCAAATATATGGAAAGGGAATGAATATTTGAACACAAAAACCTTAAGAACAAGGCTTCAATAATTGAATCAAATATAAAACAAATCAGCGTTCCTTGGATCACAAAATTCAACAAGACAATCAAACAAAAGGGAATCTAAGAAAGTCTTACAAATCCCCTCAAAAGCTATATCCGAACTATCAATCCTTCCTTGATTGATCTTCAATCTCCCTTCCTTCCTTCAAAGCTTCCAAAAAATCCTCTCTTTGCTGGTTATTCTAAGCCTCCAAGCATCCTTGAACTTGTAGAAAATCCAACCCTTTTTATAGGAGAATTATCTTCCAAAGATAATAATATCTTAAAAAAGATAATATCCTAATAAAATATATCTTATCTCTAAAATAGATCTCTCAAATATATGATCTTCCTTCCAGAAATCCAGCCCAAAAATATAAGATCTCTCCTTCCAAAAATAAAAGATCTCAACCAAATATAATATATCTCGCCGCATCAGGGTGTTCGCCTCGGTCGGGGTGCTCCTCTAGATCACCTCGGTCGATATGACACTGTAGCTGACCGAGGTGAATCTCAGCTGATTGTGAAATCTCTTAAATCTGGTTGAAAGTAAATCTTCTTTGTTAATTCCTTGCTTCGTGAGTTCTCTTTTAAGCTCCAAAATGTAGCTCCTATGACTCTTTTGCTCCTTAGCTCCATTTCGATGCAAAATGTGTCATTTTACCTACGATTACAACGAAACTTGGTGTAGACCTCGATTCCCATAAAGGTAGATGAAACGACAATATAATCACATAATACACATTCAAACAAGCAGATTATTGAAGATAAAACGTCTAAACAAGTCCCAAAATATAGACTATAATACATGCTATTCAAAAACCTGTGTCGAAGGGGGAAGAGGCGAGGTTTTAAAGCCTCCTCGTGCCACAAAAGAAGTTGAATTAGTAATGGAATAACATAAATGAATATAATAAACGGTTGTGTGTGTGGCATTGCATATTATGATGTGTTGATATGTTATATGTGCTATTGCTTCATTCTTATTCATTTCCGTTAGCTAATGGTTTATACCGTGTTGTAGATATTATGTAGGATAGGAGGACTGCAGAGTGAGCCAGATGGGTGATACGCTAAGAGATTCCGTACACTAGGTTGTGCGAGGGATTATGGGATGTTTTGTATATGTATGGATATGTGTTACTGTTTTGTACTCAGCGGTGTCTTGTAAACATTTGTTTGTATAATTTATACAGTTTGAGGTATTTGGTTTTAATCTATTTGTGCCTTGTTGTAAGATCCAGTGAACTTGTTGTCAAGCTAGGGTCAGGATCCATTGTGAGATCCTAGCCCCGTAGCGCCACGAGTCCCGCGGATTCGGGGTGTTACAAAGTTGGTATCAGAGCCTTATCTGACAACAATGGCACTTTCAAGCTGCCATAAATGTCGAATAGATAAATAAACAAAACCCGAAAGGGGTTTGACTCTTCAAAAAGGATTTTTGGTTTTGAAAAGTGTGCCACTGTTTTGGGATAGTGTGTACGGGAAGCCATCACCCTTGTGAGGATCTCGACAGTATATATATATATATATATATATATATATATACCTTTTGTGTGTTGTTGTGCATGTATGCTGGATTAAGTATTGTATATATCTATACATATGGCATATATGTAGCCTTATAAGATTAGGTGTGTATATCCCACAAATGGCTCAGACTAGAGCGACATCTGCAGTAGGACGAGGTAGGGGTAGGCCCCCTCTTCCTCCAATAGTGTTAGGTCAAGGACAAGTTCCCACTGTTGATCCGCCTGCAGTGGAGGATAGACCTGAGGAGAGTGACTACGTCACGATGAGTGGACCCGATTTTCGAGAATATATATGTCAAGTAGAAAGAGGCTACAAGAGCGGGTAGACCTACTCTGGATTAACCAACATCTGTAGGACCAGCTGAGGCTTCTAGATCAAGGAGGAAACAACGGACCGAACTAGTGAGTGATGAAGTAGAGACTTCAGGTGTTGGACCGAGTCTGATACAAGGACGATTGAGTGATCCCCTGTTCACATGGACTTCTGGTGGAGTTACATATTGTTTCAAATATGGAGTGCCTGGACACAGACGATCAGAGTGTAAGAGATCTTTAGTGACGTGATTTGCATGTGGTAAGTTAGGACATCGATCGATGTTTTACCGACGAAACAAGGCACCGCGTCAGCAAGTTACCTCCCATGTTAAGGTTGCTAAAGGTGAACGAAGAAGACCGAGTTACCCTTTGGCTGCACAGGTTGCGAAGACAAGGCAATTGTGTTTCAACTACATGATCCGGACATTTACGCCTTAAGTGTCCATTGGCACCGATAGCTTGCTTTACATGTGGCGGGCTAGGTCATTTGGCTCCCTATTTCCAACGAGGCAATATTTCTTCTCAATAAGACTCTTCTCCTGCCAGTATAGATGGAGTAGACACAGAGACAATGGCGATGACCTCAACAATAGCTTAGGAGTATAGTTCGAGTTTTGAGTGGTGATATGTAGTGAAGTAACCGTCGTTAGCCGTTACAGGTATTATCCTGATTAATGATTTACCTGTTAGAGTTTTGTTTGGTACGGGTGCCATGCACTTTTCATTTCTTATACATGCGTTGATAGACTGACCTTAGATATATTAGAGGGTAGACCTTTTGTGATAGGGTTATCCCATGGGGGTCGGGTGAGAGATATCCAAGAGGTACATGGTTGTCATATACATTTAGGAAACCGTGATTTGGATGTGGGTTTCTTTGTCATGCCGCTGGTGTATAACGAAGCCATTTTGGGCATGGATTGAATGCATAGCCATCATGTTGTGTTAGATATAGGTTGGAGGACTGTGACGGTCTCTACCGAGTCGGGTCAGATTGAGATTTTCCGAGGTTGGGACCTTCGAAAATCGGGTATGGTTATTAGTGCAGTAAGAGCAGCGAGGTTGATAGAGTAAGGATGTGATGCCTTCTAGTGTTATGCCATGAAAGAGAGCGAGAGTCTAACATTAGAGGACATTCCTATGGTTTGCGAGTTTATAGACGTGTTTACCAAGCTGTCCAATTTTCCGCCTCAGAGGAGCGTGGACTTTGGCATAGAGTTGGAGCCTGGTACGAGACCGATCTCGAAGGCCCCATACCGCACGGAGTCTATCGAGTTGTTAGAGCTAAAGAGGCAACTCGAGGAGTTGGCTAAGAAGGGCTTCATCCGCCTATCGTTTCCTCGTGGGGTGCATCTGTTCTCTTCTTTCGGAAGAAGGACGGATTTTTGAGACTGTGTATCGACTACAGAGAGGTGACCAAGGTGACCATCAAGAGCAAGTATCCTTTGTCGCGCATCGATGACTTGTTAGATTAGCTTCAGGGATCGATTGTGTTCTACAGAATTGACTTACGCTCGGGTTATCACCAGGTTAGGGTAGAGAGCAGGATGTGCATAAGACGGCATTTCAGACTCGGTATGACCACTACAAGTTTTTAGTGATGCCATTCGGGCTCACGAATGCGCCCATCGTCTCTATCGTCCACTGTCTCCTCGTCGTCGTCATCCTCCTCAGCCGGGGCAGCTGCTGCGGAGTTGATGAATGGCATATTCATCGACTTTCTGGATCAGTTTATGGTGGTCTTCATAGACGATATCCTGGTGTACTCTCGTAGCAGAGAGGAACATGCAAGACATTTGAGGACGCTTTTGCAAGTTTTTCGAGATAGATTTGTATGTCAAGTCCTCTAAGTGCGAGTTTTGGATGCCAGAGGTAACATTTCTGGGTCATGTTGTTTCCGTCAAGGGGATCAAGGTTGATCCGGCAAAGATCGAGTATGTAGCAGTATGGACGACACCGACAAACGTCAAGGAAGTGCGCAACTTCCTTGGCTTAGGCGGATATTACCGACGATTCGTAGAGGGATTCTTTGTGATTGCTCGTTCACTTACCAGCTTGTTGAGGAAGACTATCCGGTTTGTATGGTCCGAGCCGTGTACTCGGAGTTTTGAGGAGCTGAAGAGACATCTGACTTCCGCTCCCATCATAGCACAGCCGTAGGGCACGGAGGACTTTGTAGTCTACAGTGACGCATTCATCCTAGGCTTGGGATGTGTATTGAAGCAACGAGGTAGAGTGATTGCATATACGTCTAGATAGTTGAAGACATATGAGGAGAACTACCTGACTCATGATTTGGAATTGGCAGCGGTAGTTCATGCGCTGAAGATCTGGAGACATTACTTGTATGGTGCTACATGCCAGATCTTCACAGATCATAAGAGTCTGAAGTATATTTTCATGCAACGAGAATTGAGTAACCGCCAACATAGGTGGCTTGAGCTAATCAAGGACTTTGACCTTGAGAATTTGTATCACCCAGGGAAGGCAAACGTTGTCGTCGATGCCCTTACTAGGAAGATGCCTCGAGAGAAGGCGATTGCGAGAATGACAGTTCAACCTCAACTATTGAGAGATCTAGCGTGGCTAGACATGGACATCCAGTTTCTTGATGAGGATGCCCAGTTGAGTACCTTAGAGGTTCTACCAGATCAGTTAGGTTAGATCCAACAAAAACAAGAGATCTACCCGACACTGATGAGGATACGAGATAGGATGTCTCGTGGTGAGGCACCACAGTTCTTCATAGATGGAGTGATGAGATGTTGTGATCGCGTCTGTGTACCCGCAGATGCGGATTTGAGACAGAGGATTTTATAGGAGGCTCACTCCACACCTTACTCAATTCACCCAAATGCGAGTAAGACGTATCAAGATGTGAGACGTTCATACTGGTGGGGAGGGCTGAAGCCCGATGTGGCCAGATTTGTGGCACATTGTGCGACTTGTCAGCAAGTCAAGATAGAGCATTACAAACCAGGAGGAGAGCTCCACCCACTGCCAGTACCACAATGTAAGTGGGAGGATATCTCCATGGACTTTGTGACAAGGTTGAGACACAGTAGGAGTTTTAATGCCATGGGTTTCGTCCCTATTCGGAAAACATGGCCAGTAAGTGGTTGAGGAGTTCACTAGGTAGATAGTGAGACTCCATGGTGTTCCGAGGACGATTGTCTTAGATCGAGATGGACGATTTACCTCGAGGTTCTTGCAGCAGATTCAGACTGCCCTGGGGACGAGTTTGCACTTCACGACTGCGTTTCATCCTCAGACAGATGGTCAGTCGAAGAGGACCATATAGACACTAGACGATATGTTGTGAGATTGTGTGTTGGACTGGGGACAGGGATGGTCAGATCACCTCCCATTGGTTGAGTTCTTGTACAACAACGGTTGACATGCATCAATTGGGATGGCCCCGTATGAGGCACTGTATGGACGGAGATTCCGTACACCATTGTGTTGGGATGAGCCTAGGAGTGTCAGTGGTATAGCACTTGAGTAGATTCAAGATGATATTGCACGCGTAGAGTTGATCAGAGAGAGGATGTTGGTTGTATAGAGTCGTCACAAGTCGCATACAAACAAAATGCGTCGGCCTCTAGAGTTCAAAGTTGGAGCTCATGTCTGGCTGAGAGTATCTCCGACGCGAGGTGTTAGACGTTTTGGCATAAAGGGGAAGTTGAGTCCCCGATATGTCGGTCCTTTTGAGATACTGGACGGAGAGCAGCATACAAATTTGCTTAGCCACCGAGGTTAGAGGGTGTTCACCCTGTGTTTCATGTGTCTCAGCTAAAGGAGTATATACCAGATCAGGGACACATTATCAGCTATGATGACTTAGTGGTTGAGCCTGACCACACTTTTGTTCAGCATACTATTACAGTCCTAGAACGAGGTGTAAGACGCATGCGTTTGAAGGACATTCCTATGCTGAGGATATAGTGGTCTAGACAAGGCCTGATGAGGCTACATGGGAGATGGAGGATAGTATCCAGAGGATTGCAGAGTGAGCCAGATGGGTGATACGCTGAGGGCTTCCGTAGACTAGGTTGTGCGAGGGATTATGCGATGTTTTGTATATGTATGGATATGTGTTGTTGTTTTGTACTCAGCAATGTTTTGTAAACCTTTGTTTGTATACATTTATACAGTTTGATGTATTTGACTTTAATCTATATGTGTCTTGTTGTAATATTCAGTTAACTTGTTGTCAGACTAGGGTCAGGATCCATTGTGAGATCCTAGCACCGTAGCGCCCTGAGTCCCGCGAATTTGGGTGTTAAAACACCTTGTTCGACCTTATAGATTGGGAAGTTTTTTGTTGTATCACTTGTGTTTACAAGTTAGTGCACTCATCGTTCACAAGCCTCATTTTGTTCTTTAGGGACTATCGTTTTTCCTCTTGTGAAACTTTAAAACGGAATGGTCCTATAAAAAAGAATACATCCCTTGTATCATCCATTGCCATCGCCTCTACCTCATCAATCTTTCATCACTACATTTGATTGAATCATCTAAGAAGAATCGATATCAATTTCACTCACTAGCCTCCTTCTTTTTCTTCCTAAGCCGTATGTAGGAGTTGTAAGATTGTAGAAGAAGGGTTTCTTGGACTCTTAGAGAGGTCTTAGAAAATTGCATCTAGGGTTGATCTAAACAAATTATCAAGGATTTCGACATTGAATTATCCGTTGTTTCATCCTTCGCATCCCATTTCCCCAATTTCTAATCGCGCATAGTTGAAGACGATCTCTAATACCAATTTGATATAGCGGTAGGATGTCTTGATGTTAACGCCAAAAGCTCTTTTTGAACCTATTTTCTTATGAATTTTATTATTTCTTATCGTTTGCATACTTTCCCTATTAAATTTCTGACTCAAACCTTACCTAGAAATCATATTCTGAGTGATTTATATGATGGAAGATATGCTATGGTTTATAAGTATTTACTTAAACTATACTTTGTAGTAGTTTGATAGTTTCCTATACTTGGTAGTAGTTTCCTAACACGAACCGAGGAATTTAATTGTTATTAATAATCAAAAGTGAATAGAAGGAGAAGTTCTCTCATGGTTCACAATTTCCACCGGACAATAATAAATTATATATAAATGTAATCATAAAGCATTGGGTTGAAGAACTTCAAGATTAACGAGGAACCCAAAACATGTTTGATATGAGCATTGCATGATAATGACTTTTCTGTGTTTAGTAGTTCAATTGTTTTGGTATTTTTTTGTTTCAGATTATGAAAAAAATGGATTCATTTTGTTTTATGTTATATCTAGTTGTCTACCGGCCTTCTCTTGCATCTCAATGCTCCCTTTCTTCTTATTTTCTTTTTTCCAATAAACTTATCATGTACATCTACATCGTCAATTGGACGTATATAAATATTATTATATTGTGGATGAAATAAAATTTAGAGCGAAGTCAGATGGGTCGACAATGGTAAAGTTTGTCCGATCGACTATTTTATAGGGTTGAGTTAATCAAGTGATGTCTAGTGTTAGTAGTGAAAACTTCTTTCTATTTCAGGATTTGGTGGAACAAGTTATATCTTCGAGGTTCTTTCTCTATGTACTTAGTCTACACAACCAAGACAACCAAAGAAAAAAACAAATTAAAAACTATGGCTATACAATTAAACAAACAAAAGACAAGTTTTGGGACAATGTTGCTAATTTGGTTAGGGTTGAAACGTGAGTCTCAAATACTACCAATAACATACAAGATCCGTTGTAGAGTGTGGGTTGGGATCAATCACAGAGAAAATGAGTAATGTTATGAATGATTAAAAATATAGCCCATAAACAAAAAATAACAACTTGAATACGAAAGTAAGAACCGGTCGACAGAAAGACTGAGGTCAACTTAATCAAGATAAGAGTATGGAACTGAGTTACCCTAAAATATATAAAATTTTAAAAACATAGAACACGGAGTCGAGTCATCAATGTGATCGATCAAGTTGTACAGTAGACATAAGGAAAGAAACAGGGGGTTCTATGAGATGATCCAAAGAATAAAAAACATGTAAAGCAACAACAATAATGGGTGAAAAATGAAGATATTCCAAAACCCGAATATTCACAATGATGCATAATCATTTCTCAATCAACAATTATCCATACCTAAGCCATACATAATCATTTATGAAGAAAATAAACCTAAGGAGTGATATCATCCATTTTAACGTATTTTTCCACCATCATTATTATCCATCATTTAGCCTTTTAGGGCATATTAGCATGATTTATCGGCATATTTTCTTCTTTTTTGTGTTTTGGAGATCTATCTATTGGTTTATGACATTTCAAGCATTCTAAACTTTTGTAGAGATAAAATAGAGCTATTTGTAATAACATGACCTCAAACACACTAAGGGTCTCCCTAAAGTCAAGGAAGTCAAGGTCAAGATGAAATTGATTGAGATCTGAAAGTCATGAAGATCAACAATTGCTCGAGTTATGTGTTGATCGATCAATCACTATTATGTGGCCAATCGACCAATGAATGTTCACCTGGCATATGTCGAGCACATGAACATTATTCTAGAGCAATCATCTTTTGAAATTTTTTTAAGTGATTAATTAATTGGCCCCACTAGCCTATCGATCGGGGCCCACACACATGCTCTTCGGCGTATCTTTGATCATTTCTATCTCTTTGAGTTTGATATATCTTTTAGCCTGTCCATTTGGACATTTTTATCTTTTAATAAGTTTTTTGGACAATTTTTTCTTGTAGTTATATGAGAGATTTTAGCGAAACCCTAGGGGAACTAGGTTAGACATCTTCTATAAATAAGGTTTTTCGGCTATTAGGTTTTTCATTCGAGAGTTCCAATAAATGGACAAAGACATACGTGTTAATTGATCAACAAGAACCACCCTCGTCGATCGACTAGTTCAGCTTTCTTTGATTAATGAATCTTTGAATTTATTCTAAGGTATCTTTACAAGTTTACATTAATTCAATTTGTTCTAGGGTCAGGAGAGCCCGAGTTCATTGACTTATGGTGTTGATAATGATGTATATATTGATTGAATTTTATCGATTTGTTTCCAAAGGAAACTAAATAACTGCATAAAACTACAAGTGAACAACCATTGTCAATGTAGCATATAATGAAATCATCAAGGTCAAATTCCACAATGACTCTATATAGGTCAATGGTAGTCAAGATCAAAATAATGTAGGCATAAAAAGGGTGAAAAGGGAGAGTTCATGGATCAATAAAATTCAGGGAAAAACAAGGAACAAATGTATCCAAGCTTAAAGGCAATATTAAGGTTCAAATATTTGAGAAAAACTAGGTTTAGGTGCTAATCTTCCAAACCATTACTAGCTAGCATGTTCTAGTGTTGAAATACAATCAATGAATGGTAAATATCATATTTAGTGAGTCCATCTAAGCATCTTAATCCTCTTTTAAAGCTCATTGGATGACTTATATCAATAAAATCATGCAATGTTCATGCCACAATTTAATTGATCAATATTAAGTTACAATTATAATCATACTAAACAACATAAGTATCACATGTTGAAATTCAATCAATGGTCATGCCACGATTCATAACATGGATGAATCGTCACAAACAGAGTTCAATCATGTTTTTGTCTTAATTAAATCTACTCTAACATGATATGCATCTAAACAATGCCTAGACATCATATCACCTTGTAAGTCTCATAATTTAGATGATTAATCTAGAAATAAATCATTCATGTATGGAAGAATACAATGCTTTAATAAGTGAATTTAGACTAGCAAGTCTAAACCACCAATGGTGAATTATGTCAAACATGAATGATCAATAAACTCCAAATGTCCGTACCTCATATATGCTACTAAACATGTTTGAACTCCCATCACATCATGAATCTACACTAGAACAATACTAATATAGCATGATTTGAGATTTTTCACCTCAAAACCTAGATATTGAATACTGAGCCATCAGAAATTCAAAATTCATATCCATCAAAATAATTGTTATGGATAGAAAGAGGACAACAAAAGAGAGATAATGAAAAAAGAATGGACGAATCTGGACTTACCAATCAAAAGTTACGAGGGATTGAAGTAAGAAAAAAAGAATGAGAATGAGAAATGAAGAACACAAAAATTCCCTCCACTTTAATTCAAAAATTAGTCCAAATGTTGCTCCAAATAAGTTTCTAGATCTGATATTTTATTGTAATGAGAAATGTGTAGTGAAAGATACATCTAAACTATAGCCAATAAGCTTATATAGGAGTTTTAGGGATTGGTCCACTCTCCAAAAGGAATCTTTGGCCGCTAAGAAGATGGCTCTCGAAGGAGTTGATGGTTAAACCCGAGGAAGAGCCTGCTCAGAGTAGACTTGGCCTTCACTCGAGCTAAAGTTAGATTTGCTCGAGGTAAGGTTAGCTTCCAATCGATTTGCTTGAACTCAAGACTTCACTCGAGGTAATATTTGTCTTTGCTCGAGTTGCCTACAAACTCAAGGCTAGCTTTGAGCTTAAGTTGATATTTGCTTAAGGTGCCCATCAACTCAAGGTGGAACACTTGCTTCTTATTCATTGTTGCACTTGCCCCATGCTTGATCCTAAGGCTCCATTGCCTTCATGCTAGGCTCTCAAGGGACATGGTGTCTTCTTGTGAGACTTAGAACTTGATTAAGAACCTTTCTTTGGATTAAATGCTTCGTTTTCTTGCGGACATCCTTCTTGCTTTGCACTTGGAGGATAGAGGTGATAATGCTTTGGTGTTTGGATTCCATGGATGGCTTGATATCTTCGGTTTTGCTTCATTTTAGGCTCAAGTACCAATAAAGCCACATAAGCAATGGGAGTAGACATTTTTTCACATTTTAAGCTTTTTCTATGATGTAGATGTCTGAACCATGAAGAACTAAGACAAAAACACGTCTACTAATATAGCATAAAAACATGATATCAAGGATGCATGAGAACATACTCACATGCACACATATGAAGGAGAAGAAAATTCATGGAACACACACATACACATCTTCCAACACAACCATGCATCAATATCAAGAAACCCAAGCCCACTCATATTATATCAGATCAGCCCGGTACACCTCAGTTCTACCATGCATATGTATGCCTCTTCCATTCCGGGCCAGTCTTCCACACACACATACTCATTCCCTGGATAACCATGCAACGTCCGCCATGCACACGTCCAGCCATGCAAATTCCTATATCAAAATGGGTCATCCATGTAACCCTGATACGAGGAATCCAAACATGTTCACCAACTAGGTTCAATAATCTCGAGACATACTCATTCCATGCTCACCCTGCTAAAACCATGCCTTCCCGGTGACTAGAATAGTTACACAAGCTTACCTCATCCACCATGTGACCATGAGCCATGTCCCACATACGCATTTTTGGATCCCCTCTCAACTCGTGCTTGGTTCGAATATAGTGACTGGAAATTGGACCATATTTTATTTTTAGCCCATAAGACATCTTTTAATATTGGGTTTGTGATAAGAATATACGCAACTTATCGTGCTCCGAGTCGTTTATTAGGGTTCGACCTATTTATCCAGCTACCAATTCATATCAATCACCAGATCACTCACCCATACCCGCACAACCTCCTCCAAACGTCCCAACCCAAACATCTAAAACTCGTTTGCTCGATCCTTGTAATAAGGATTGAGAAGAGTCATTAGTGTCGAATGATCGGAACTCACCACACGACTAATCCCCGTATCACCTATAAGGTCACAAACATATACAATAGTGAATCAAAAGTAACAAAACAATGTATATTATGATCAATCAACCAACAAACAATCAAGAATTAACGGTAACAACGCCAAAAACTTGATGTGGTGTCAAATGACACAAAAGAATCACATAAAACCACAAGTTATGACTATTGTTAATGTAGCAAATGATCAAATCATCAAAGTCAAATTCCACGGATAGTTCAATGGTAGTCAATATCAAAGCAGCATTGGCATGAAAAAATGTGAAAAAGGGGTGATAATGGATCAATAAAATTCAAGGGAAAATAAGAAACAAATGTATCCAAGCTTCAAGACAAGATTCAGGTTCAAATATTTTAGAAAAAAACTAGGTTTAGAGGCTAATCCTCGCAAACCATTACTAGCTGCTAACATGGTGCTAAAATTCAATCAATGAAAGGTCAATATTATATTTGGTAAGTCCGTCTAGAAATCACAATCCTCTTTTGATGAATAATCTAGCAATCAATGGTCATGCCATAAGTCAACTAATCAAGGTTAAGTCACAATTATGATCAAACTAAATAACATAAACATTGCATGGTTTTTGCTATTTGTATACATTATGAAAACTCCACTTTGTTTATAAAGTTATACAGGTGTTGATGATGGAAGACTTAAACACAAATGAAGTAGTTTGATACACTAACCAATGAATTGTTATATCGAGTTTCTTGGTTTGGTATGGTGGTTTGGAATATTCAAAGTGCAGGTTGTGCAAGAGACTTCAAAGGACCTTGTAAGAGTTTGAAAGACAAGGAGTTTAGAGTATTCAAACAACGAAGGCCTAGAAATGAATTCCAAGAGAACAAAGAAGTCAAGGGCACACGTTCAAAGATCTTAAATCACTAAGAAGATCTTCCAAGAGAGATTTGCTCAAACAAAAAGATATGATCAAGTGAAGATCTCAACCGGCCATTAAAGAAGATCTTTCAAAGATCCTTAACCGAAAAGCACGAAGATTCTCTCCTATGAGTTTGAAGATTGTTACAACAAATATGAGAAGATCAAGGAGTGAGAGATCAACGTGTTCTCAGGAGATGAAGATCCACAACGTCTATCTCATCTCAACCAAGAAGAGATTTTCATTGAAAAGAAGAGTGATCTCCAAACGGTCACCTTTTCAACGGCTAGAAGACTTCTCCATAGAAGGTTATAAATGAAGATGGCGATTGAAGAACAAGTACACAAGCTTACACGGAAACATCCATAGTCTTCAAGCGATCTAAAATCATCTTCATTCGATCAATATTTTTTCTTTCTCTCATTTTCTAAAAAGCTTTATCCCCTAGAGAGAGGTAAAACTCGAGAGCTCCATTGACATATCTAAAGAGTGTTATACTCGAGTGTGTGTTACTCTACGAAGTAACTAGGCTATTATAGCAAGGTGAAGAGTTGGAGCTAGATCGTAGCATTGACTACAGTGAGAGAAGAAGGGGATTTCTTCTAGTTTGTATCTAGGACTCTTTGAAGCTGATAATAGATAGTTAGATTCTAAGGCTATACCATGGGACGGAGAGTAGGCTATTTAGAGCCGAACTTCGTAAACATATCCTTGTGTCGATCTTTTACTTTCCGCACTATTTCTTGTTTATTGTGACTAACTTTGTTTTGCAGGAGTTCAAAGTCAAGGCTCTTGAAAGTTGTTTCAAAGTCCTTGAAATCAAAGTTTCACAAAGAACTGAGATGGACATCAAGGCCCTTGAAATTGGTTTCAAGGCCTTGAGATTGGTTTTGAAAAAAGTTCTCATACTCTATTCAACCCCCCTTCTAGAGTATCTTTATTCTTTATATTCACCTAACGGTTCTTCACATTATTTAGTATATCATGACATGGATGAATAATCACAAATAGAGTTCAATCATGATTTCGCCCCCAATTAACTCTACTCTAACATGACGATGATGATGAAGAAGATGCAATTGCCATGATCTCTAAGGGTCTCGCGAGAATTCTCAAGTTAAAGAAACAATTTGCCAACAATAGAGAATATCCACAAACATCAAAACCCCGAGGTAAGTTTTCTAACTCTAACAAGAAAAGTAGAGTGTTGACTTGTTTTGAATGTGGTGAAACAGATCATCTTGTGAAGGATTGTCCACAAAAGAAGAGGATCAACTTCAAGAAAAATGATCGAAAGAAGAAAGTTATGGTAGCTTCATGGAGTGATTCAAAATCATCAAATGAATCAGAAGACAAAAAAGAACAAGCAAACTTGTGTCTCATGGCCGGTCATGAAGAAGATTAAAATCTATATATTGACAATGTGGTAAGTACAATTATGTCTCAACCTGAATCTGACCTGAAACAATTCCTTAAAGATATTATCATATGTGACAAGGAACATAGAATAAGGATAAATTATTTAAAAGAAAAGCTACTTGAACAAGAAAACCAACTAAGTGAGATGTCTTTGAAAATTGGAAATCTTAGCACAGAAAAAGTGGACCTTGATGACAATATCAAGGCCTTGGAATCAGAAAATGCGATTCTCAAGGACAACCTCTCCCTCTTCATCGAAACTATATCGATCTAGAGAAAGAGAAAGTTGATCTAACTTTGATGTGTCAAGACCAGAAGGTGGCACTTGTTAAGTTTACTCGTTCAAAAGCTAATCTTGAGAGAATGATGGGTGAACAACAGTCCTCCCTTAACAAAAATCGTATAGGTTATAATAGGAGCATTCCTAGAAAACCTACTACCACTTTTGTCAAAGCCAAATGAAGTATCCATATGCCTACTTGCTTTTACTGTTGTAAAAAGGGTCATGTTAAATCTACATGTCCATATAGAAGAAATGATCCATACATTATTATAAACACCTATCATTTATGTTTAAGGAAACATGTCAAACAAATCTGGGTTCCTAAAGGTACTAGACCACCAAACATGATCGAACCTGAATATGGACCAAAATATGACATTTGGTCGACCTAGAAAGGTTGATATTTGCTATTTTGCAGGATATCACCAAGGTAAAGGAGCACAAATGGATATTAAATAGTGGTTGCTCAAGACACATGAGTGGAAAAAGCTCTTTATTCTCAGATTTAAAGAAGCAATCATCTGTAACCATTACGCTTGGTGATAAAGGAAAGTGTGACATTATTGGCATTGAAAAATGTGAAGTTCAAGACAAAAAGACGGGTGAAATTGTGCTTACTGCTCCTAGATGTAACAATGTTTATTCTATGAGTACTAACCAAGTTTCAGGAACTAAGTTAAAATGTCTAAAGGCCTTGACTAATGATCCAAGGCTTTGACATAGAAGATTTGGTCACGTAAGCATGCACACAATGCAGAAGCTACTTACAAAGGATTTGGTACATGGTTTGTCAAACCTAAATTTCAAGGTAGATGAACTATGTAAGGCTTGTACACAAGATAAACAAACAAGAGGTTCATTCAAACCTAAGAAAGTTGTAAGTTCTTCTCGACTCATCGAACTCTTACATATGGATCTTTGTGGACCTATGCATGTCAAATCTCCCAGAGGCAAGCAGTACATCCTTGTTATTGTGGATGATTTCTCTCGTTTCACATGGATTTCTTTTCTACGAGAAAAATCTGGACCATTATTTGAGTTTTCAAAATTATATAAGGAGTTACAAACTTTGAAAAACCTATCAATCGTTTCTATAAGAAGTGATCATGGTAGAGAATTTGATCAACTAAAGTTTGATTTGTTTTGTGCAAAATATGGTATTTCACATAACTTTTCAGCTCGTAGAACGCCTCAACAGAATGGAGTTGTGGAACGTAAGAACCGCACTCTTGAGGATATGTCTAGGACATTGCTTTTAGAAAATAGTTTGCCAAAAAGTTTTGAAACAATTTGGTTTACTAGGCTTTTTCTAGTTTTGTGTTTAGTAAATGTACCCTTGAGAGAAGAGTGTGTAGAGTTTGAGAATAAATACAAAAGGTTGGGGTATATTTATTTAATTGAAACATTAAAAAGCCTAGTTACTACTATAGTTTTTCAAAAAGGCCTAGTTACCAAAATTGCCCAAAAGTTTTTGGGCTGAAGCTGTAAACACTATAAATTATATTTTGAATAGATGTTTGACTCGCCCTATTTTGAAAAAGACTCCTTATGAACCCTTTAAAGGGAGGAAACCAAATATTTCATATTTCAAACCTTTTGGATGTACTTGCATTGTTCATAACAATGGCAAAGATAACCTTGGGAAATTTGATACACGTAGTGATGAAGCAATATTCATTGGATATGCTTCAAGTAGCAAAGCTTATCGTGTCTTTAACAAACGTACCAAAAGTGTTGAGGAAAGTATCCATGTTTTTTTTATGAAAGCAATGATGGTACTTTGAGTGAAAATTTTGCATATCTAAATCTAAATCAACAAGAAGATCACAATTCGGATGAAGATGAAGATCCTAAAGATCAAGAAAAGAATATGCAAGAAAAGATTCAAGATACTGAAGAAAACCCTCAAAGCTTTGAATCACACCTTCAAGACCTTGAAATAGAAAATTGCGATGTCAGAACTCCGATTTAGTGGATTGAAACTCAACTTCAAGGCCTTGATATAAGATCCAAGGGCAATATATCAACGGTACTTGAATCTAGTCAAGCATATGAAGCTCAACCTTCAGGATCTACTCCATCTTACAAACAAAGAAAATTTCTACACTCTTCATACCATCCACAAGAGAATGTGATCTCAGATCCAAACGCTGGAGTTCAAACTCGATCTAAAGTGAATAATCTATGTGCTTTCTTCGCGTTCGTATCTCTTATCGAGCCAAAGAATTATGTTCAAGCTCTTCAAGCACCCGATTGGATCATTGCCATGCAAAATGAACTAAATGAGTTTGAGAGAAATAAGGTTTGGACTCTTACTTCAAAACCAAAGCATCAATATGTCATCGGGACGAAATGGGTTTTTCGAAATAAGTTGGATGAAAAATGCAAGGTCATACAAAATAAAGCACGACTTGTAGCACAAGGCTATAACCAAGAAGAAGGTATTGATTATGAGGAGACTTTTGCTCCGGTTGCCAAGTTAGAAGTCATATGTATGCTACTTGCTTTTGCATCTTTTATGAGCATAAAACTGTAACACCCCAAATTCTGAGAACTCGGGGAGCTACTGGTTAGGACCTCACAATGGGCTCTGACCTTAGTTTGACAACAATTTAACTTGGATCTTACAACAAGGCACAAAAGTATTTAAAACATTTGAAAACTGTAAACAATATATACATCGACATATGTATCAGCCTTACAAGAAAAGATATTAAAACGACGCATATGAAGAACAGAAGACATCCCCGTCCCCAACTAAATGAGTATGTGGACCCGGCTGACCATTCCCTCCGGATCTCTCGACAACTGTCTTAACCTGCAAGGCATCTACAAGCAGTATAAAACCGTTAGCTAACATTCTATGCATAAGTATAAAGGTAAAGGCACAATCACACATCATACACAATCAACATGCAACACTCAATCCTTTTATTATCTTTAATTAGGTGATAGGTCATTACTAATGATACTTATTTTGTGACACGAGGGATTCCCAAACCTCGCCCCTGTCCCCGTTTACCAACGCAGAATGGTACTAATGCATCTGACCGTCTACCGGACTGGGCTGGTCGCAGGGAACCTCCTAGACTCTCGCAAGAGCTAGGCAGATGATGTCACGACCCGTTATCATACACTTGGGTCAATTACACAATATACTAAAGTCGGCCTATTCCGGTTTCGTCATTTATCTTAACTAACAAACACCACTCATACACATCACACACATGCAAGAAGCCAGCTAAGTAAGTCCGTGGACTTACCTGAATCAGATCTCGACTTTCTAATTCGCAAATCGATCTGTACAGTAGGAATTCAGTGGCCTGTCAAAGGAGGCAAGTGTGTCAGCACACTTTTTAGGTGATTAGAAGTCTAAGACTTCTAAGATAGTAGGTCTTAATAGAACGGAATTGATTACAATATTAATTTATGGTAAAATGACTATTTTACCCTTAGTCTCGAAACTTCCAAAAATTTCATAATTTATGTTTAAACTCTTATTTGAGACTAACTAACCATATTCTACTCCCTAGGATGATTTTAGGTAACAACTAGAAAAACCACCCATTTTCTTAAAACTGTTAAAGCATCGCTTCTACAAAAATTTCTAAAGTTGGTTATAACACTTAACAAGCAGCACACTGTCTTAACTTTGAAAAATCATAACTCCTAAACTACTCGCTGGATTTATCCCAAATTTTGATATGTTCTACTATAAAATATTATCCCTAATATATCCAAAATTCAGCCGCAAAGAAGATCAAAATCCTATTTAAAACTATCTCACAAAACCGACTTTCAGCACAACAGAAAAACTGCTTACAACTCGATCTTTGAAAAATCATAAATCTCAAACCACTCGCTTGATGCCTCTAAAATTTTAATATGTTCTACAACAATATGTCAAATATATTATATCCAAAATTCAAGCCCAACGGAGATCAAGAGCTTATTCAAAATCATCTCACAAAACAGCATCACTTGCTGTTTTCCCCAACACTCAGCACATATATACAAACTGCATGAGGCGTCAACTTTGGAACACAATAACTCTTAAACCGTAACTCCGATTCTTCCCAAATTTTAGTATGATCTACTATGTACTACTGAATACAACATATCCAAAATTTAGCAGTAAAGGTGGAGTCTAACCTACCCAAAACTGGAGCCGAAGTTGACTGTTCTTCACTTCCGAAAATTCAAAAAACGCCTCAGCTCTTCAAGCCATTTTTCGAGGCTGTTTGGGGCTGTTCTAAGATTCAAACGAAATTCTAATTAGCACATATATACAGAGGGTACGGAGGTGAAGGGAAGTAGGGTCCTTACTCGACAATCGAAACTCGACAAACTTACGTGCACCAGAAGGAAGGAAGGGGTGCACTTCTATAACTTTTGCCCTAGCGGATCTAGGCTGCCGCCCCAAAGGCTCTGGACCGTCGCCCCAGCAGGTCGGGACTGAGCCTTGCGCATCAGCGGCTCGAACCTACTGCCCTCCAATCGAATTGTTGTCGCTGAAGCAAAGTGGATGCGCCACTAGAGGTCTTTTGTTGTTGTCGTCGATCCAGTTTAGTCGAAGGAAGAAGCGGCTGATGGTTGCTCCTGGCATGAAGGCGCCGTTGCTGGTGTGACAGAAGAAGAGCCGCTCCTTGGCTGATGGTACGTGACAACAGAGGCAAAGAGGGATGACTTTACTCCACGAAGGCTCATCAGCGTGTGACGGCGGAGATAGGAGGAGAGGAGGGTGATGCCGGCGTGGTGACAACGGGAAAGGAAGGGCAGGCGGTCGTCGTTGTTCCTGCTGCGGTACATGGAAGCTGCCGCTTCACGGGAGAGAAGGGCGGAGATGTTACGTGAGGCAAGGCTGAAGAGAGAGATATTTTAGGGTTTTACGTGTAAGAGAGGAAGAGTACATGGCTGGCTGTAACAGCTCCTTATCGGGCCCGGATGGTAGGGTTTCAAAGGCCCAAAATACTCAGCTTGATAAAGGCTTGGAAGGCATGGCGAAGATTGGCCCGGATGGGTCCATTTTAAAAAAAATAAAATAAAGAAGGTAGATTGACTTGTGTATTTTATGTGAGTAAGGTTCTCACATAAAATGATACAAACGATCAAAGGATAAAAATCCGGTGTCACATAGGATATAATAAGAAGTCGGTAAAACCCAAAACCGGTCCAGCTCCTGTTTGCTTCGGAATAACTCGGAAGTAAAAATTCCGGATATTACATCAGTTCCCCCTTAAAATAAGTTTCGTCCCGAAACTTAAAAGAAGACAACATAAAGACAAAGTCTATACAAAAGAAATAAAGCGCCGGAAAAAGTCATAATCGGTTAAGTTCTGATTTGTTTCGGAAATAGTCGGAAGAAAATTTTTTTTTTTTGGGTATTACATCAATCCCCCCTTAACAATAAGTTTCGTCCCGAAACTTAGAACAAGGTACTTAATTAAACAACTTCCATAAATAAATTGGTATGCTCTAGTCTCACTAAATTTTTATTCGTTTCCTAAACTTCTCTAACCCTATCAAAGTGTAACGAAAAAAACTGGTCGTTACATCAGATCCCCCTCAAAATAAGTTTCGTCCCGAAACTTAGAGTAAGACAATCCTGATAGGCCTTTAAAGCACCAAATGGGTGTGTTTGGTCACTACACAAAAGTCTCGTCGTTTCCACATCTAAGTATCCCGCACATCAAGGTTACGAATAGAACACATCACTAACTAAACACTCAATCATGAAATAAACAAGCAGTCAAACAATATCACACATACAAGGCCAAGCCCTAACTCGTCACTCCCGAGGTTACAACTATCGCTACATAGGTCTTGAAAATGTTACGTCTCTTACTATTCCCAATCTTAGGTAGCCTTATCGGCTCTTCATAAAACCACTGAATCTTAAATCCTTTCCGGTACTTAGATCACAAGCGTCTGCTACTGTTCGCCACTTAGCGTGCGTGCAATCAAGTTTTAAATTTATAAAACTAGAATCAAGCAAGCGAACCCGCAGTGTACGGATCGACGTAGATTAGCAAGAATTCCAGAGTATCGAACACAGGGATTTGGGTGGAACGAACTCGATCGCAGGTTATCAAGCAAGTGAATATAGGAGTTTGCAAATTATCGGGAAAACAACAATCCTAAAGATCCAAGTATCCAGCTGTGGCAATTGATTCAAGATATACTAATGATATAAAGACAGAGTCGAGATATGCAAGGGTATACTAATGTAAGGTAATCGTACGGTTGAGGTTCCAAAAACCTTATGTAATTCACCTAAAAGACACTCCCTATACAGGTTGTTGAGGCTCAATATAGAAAGATTCTAAAGGCAAGGATTAGTATCAAATACCCAAACTTATAATCTAAAGATCAAGACTAACTTATCCGATTGAGGTTGTTGAGGCTCACAATCGAGGTAGAGGTTGTTGAGGCTTCACTACCACCTAGAAAAGACAAGTCTAAGCTAAGCTAAAGCAAATCTTTAACTTTAGATTAAGGTAAAAGCAAGCTCGTAGACTTAGGGAAATTACGGTTGGATCTTGAGATTCCACGGTCGTGGAACTCAAGAACAGCCCGTGATTTAGGGTTGTCGGCGATAATTCTCTAACTCTCAGGGTCTAATCTGTTTACGATCGATCTATCATCATCTAAGCCACAACTATCAACCCTTCACCTTAGAATTGTTAAGGGTTTTTAGCCAATAATTGTCATATTGATATTGATTCAAGAATTAAGAGATAAAAGATGAAAACTTTCAAGAACTATCAATAATCTTCAAGTGAATCTCAGAATCACAATCAAGAACAAGTGTTTATCCAAAGATTCAAAACGGACCAAGCAATCACAATCTTTAGGAAAGAAGAGAAACGGGATGTCAATCCGATTCTGAATCAAACCTAAACAAGAAGAGAGATCTTCTTGCAAAATCCTCCAAGAACTTCGATCTTCCACAAACACGAAGATCACAAACAGCAACTCTTCAATACGAACTTTGATCTTCAATGAGATCTCCAAATTACCTCCAAGATGAGGGTTTTTGCGTTTTGCCGCTAAGCGAGGGTTGAAAGGTCGTAAGCGAGATGACGGAATCTTGCCTCATCCGTCTATTTTATAATGCAGGGCAAAATGTCGGCCCGGCCCAATCTTCAAAAGATCGTGGCTTCGAAACATGGCGAAAAGATTCGCCAAAATCACGGTCGTGGAATCTTTTCACGACCGTAATTTAGGGCGTGGAAACTACTACGGTTAGTTCCACGGCCGTAATATCTCCTGGAATGAACATCGAATTCTGACTCAAAATCCACGGCCGTAATTTAGGGTGAGAACGTGGTTCTTGCCTTCATTCGTGCATTCCTCAATCTAAGACTCCAAATTGCTTCCAAAAGGTGTCCTCGATCTATGGACATATCAACTCAACTCTCCTTTGCTCGATTCCGTTCGGAAATAGCTCCAAATCACCTAAAATCAACATAGAACTCGTGTAGACATCCATATCGACAATATAGGCAATACTAGCTCACATATGCACAAAGCTCAATCAAAGACTATCAATATGAATCAAATACGATTAGAAAACGTGCCTAAAATATCACAATATTTCATGCTAACAAATAACCCCATACTTAGCACTTGCTTGTCCCTAAGCAAGGTCTTTCAAAAAGTTTTAAACAAGAGTTAGGATGAAATATGTGTACCTTCTTTTGGATGAAAGTGACTTCTAAAGAATAGATCATTCTCAAACCTTGCTTCAATCGTTTTTCAAACTTTCACACACTTGATTAAAGAGTAAAAGGCAAAGAAAACTCATGAATCAATTTAACTTCCAAACAAGCATTATAACCTTCAAATATTATCAAAATCAATCATAAGAACTTCAATTTAGATCACCAAGCCATATAACATTCTTTTGATCTTAAGGACTTTCAAAGAAAAGGTCTAGAGTATGGAAGGGAAGGGAAAACTTTAAGGGAGAGTGGTGCATAAATCCGGGAAAGTGGACAACTACCTTCTTCTTCTTTTGCGGTTTCCGCAACACTTCACTTAGAGCTTTGCTCTCTTCTTTTTCGACTTTACTTTTGGAGTTATGGATAGAGGTGCACAAAAACCGAAGCCTAGGAGATTGGCGTTTCTCAAAATTTGCAAGAGATGCCTCAAACCCTTAGTGCACATACCATAATCCGCTAGGAATATCGCTCAATCCGACTTTGGCAAGACACAAACACCCGGCTATGTGAATGGTGCCGAGTTACTCATCGTCATGATTGACTTCCCCAAACCTATACTTTCTTTCTATTCAATTGATTGCAAATAATTGCTCTCATGGCCCTCCCACATCAAACATGCCTTTTTCTCATTCACTTTCCAAGTTCCCGGATGGGTAAGGGAGGCTAATATTTCAATGAGGAGCTAGATGATCAAAGAAAGAAGAAAGAAAGTATCGAATTGCCTTAATCATTTCAACAAGAAGTATAGGAACTTATAATGTGATTTCAACTTCAATCTCTCAACATGATTTAGGTAACGTTTTCACATTATAAAGCTTGCAAAAGAGGTAAAATTCATTCATTCAAATCCTTTTTGATTCACAATCCTTTTAAGCATGCAATTGTTATCAAACTCAATTCACAAGTAGTGATTATCATGGAAATCATCTCAATTCATTAGAAGCACAAAATTTTCAAAATTTTTCAATTTTTATGGGTTTTTCAAGTCACTTTTCATGCAATGCAAGAATGAAACGTGTAACATATAATGAACATGCAATGATAGTCTCGTAATGGAAGCAACATATAGAGTAGAGTTATTACAAACATTTAGTACATCCCACCCCATACTTAGGACGAACATTGTCCCTAATGTTCACAAGAAAGAACAAAAGAAAGAAAAGAAAAAGAAACTCACAAGTGGTGGCGGAAATGTCTAAAAATGAGCTGTCCGGTCATCAATCACTGCGGTGCCGGTGGAGGTGGGAATGGAGAGAAACTCGGATCATAGTACCGCCCAAACTGCTGGCGGTAGACGTCCCTCATCATATGGTCAAGGTCGTCTAAGCGTCCGTCTCTATCATCCGCCCGGATCTCTAGTGCTCCGACTCTCTCTGAAAGTCCGGTAGCCCAATCCGGCATCTGCTCGTACCATCCCGGGGGGTGACCATACCATGCGGGGGCATCGGCTGGTGCTGGTGCTGGTGGTGGTGGTGCTGCTGGCTGCGTCGTGGACCAAGGAGGGGGTGTATCGTACCAAGTGGGAGGTGTAGTCATCCACGTGGGCCTCTCACTCACGCTGGCGCGGCGAGATGACGAGCCTGAAGCTCTAGCTGGGCGTGGAGAGCGCCTAGGTACATCCGGGGCCGCTTCCGGCTGATCCGGAAACGAGCCGAACTCCTGCTCCGCTCCTCCACCACTCTCGTACTGCTCTCCCATCTCCTCCTCATCCACAACTGGCGGTGGAACGTAAAGGGGAGCTCCTAGCCTGTTCGCATGCATCGCAGCGAACGTCTCCTTCCAATTGTGGCGTCCCGCCACAATGGAATACTCCGGCAGCCACTCAATACCCCTGCCTGTCCTACTCTCCCAGGGCATGCCCGCATAAGGCGGACCTCTATGTGTGGGGAAGATGAGTCCCCTAACCATGAACGCATGTAATCCTAGAGGTACGGCGGGTATGCGGGTGCAACCAGAAAAATCCACTCCGAATGTCCTAGCTATGTGGGTCACTATCCCTCCATAACCAATGTTCCCCTTCCTCTTGTTCTTCAATTTACTCATTGTAGCCGCCAAAAGAGTAGCACAATCTGCGCGGCGACCGTAGAGCATACAGTATAGCAGGAATAGCTCATCCGTCTTGATCTTTTGGGGCGTCTCCGTCCTAGGAAAGAGACACTCCGAAAGAACACGGTGAGCTATCTTCAAGGCTAGATGGTACATCAATCTAGCCTTGGTATCAGCGGGTTGCCAACGGTCCTCGTCGGCGTAGATCATGGCTACCTCCTCCCAGAAATCCTTAGGGTAGATACCGCTAGGGAATCGACCATTGTAGGTCTCATGGAACCCGAAAATGGCTCCAAACTCAACTATACTCAACTGGTAGTCTCGATTCATGAGACGGAAGGAGACAGTCCTATCAACATGGCTGTGCTCGAAAGACGTCACAACCTCTCGGGTGATCTCCTCATAGGCATCTTCACGAATGTTCGTGAAGACGGTCAATCCGGCTCTATCCAAGAGCCATGTAAGATCGTCAACTATGTTGAGAGGATGTAGATCCTCCAACAACAAATACCTAGGGCCAATCACTGCCCTCTTCTCTATCTTCTCAAATGCAGCTAGGTGGTCATCATGTATGGTTGGGATGCTAGGGTGAGGTGGTGAAGATGGAGGTGAAGGTGAGGATGGTGGTGAGGGAGATGAGGGTGGTGGTGCCCTAGATGTGGAGGGGTTGCCCTTTCTTTTCTTATTTTGGTCCCCTTTCTTCTCCTTTATCCTTCCCGAAACTCTCCTTACGAAATCCATTTTTCTCCAAAAATCACGGTCTGTTCTATAGAAACCACGGCCGTGGAACCTCCAGAGACCGTGATTCGTTACAGAATTTCGTGAATCTCAGCAAATTCACCAAATATCACCACAATAAGCAGTCCTAATCTAATTCCTTCCAATCCTTGTCAGTTCTTTCTAAAAATCTATGGCAAAAACGAACCAAATCCGCGAGAATCGAAGAGAAAGAATTAACCTCTTTTTCGGATTGAAAAATCCAAAATGTGCGTTTGTTGATCGATTTCCACTCGATTTGTTGCTTGAATCTTGTTCGTGGTTGGATTTGCTGCAGTTTAGGACGAAGAATCGTTGAAAACGATTAGAAAATGAAGAATTTGGAGAGGGTTCGTGTTTTCGGTATCTAGGTCGTGGAATTGGGGAAGGATTGTGGTGTTTTTGTGATGAAGTGTGGCTTTTATACTCGCAGGCAAAATTTCAAAAATCACGGTCTGTCGGGGCATTCCACGGCTGTGGAAATGTACGGACCCGTGGTTTTGGTGATTTTTCACAGACTTTTGAGAATTACGGCCACTGTAGCTATGACGACCGTGATTTAGACCGTGGAACCCTCTGTAAAGCTTCAAAGTCCAAATTTCGTCGCTTTTCTTTGACATTATCCCTCCTTTCTCCTTTTCCATCATTCCTACAACCAAAAACACGAACATACCGGAAGAAATCGAGGCAAAACAAAGCGAAAACGTCTATTCTAAACTAATCTATGAATCGAAAACAAAAACGAGAATGCAATACCTTGGGTTGCCTCCCAAGAAGCGCTTTGTTTAAGGTCCGTAGCTAGACCAATCTCGCACTTATTCGAGTGCGGTAGGTGCAAACTCCTCAGCTTGGAGTTCCGGCAAGTACTTCTTGAGTCGTTGGCCGTTCACCTTAAAACTTCCACTAGCTTCACCCCATACTTCAACTGCACCATGGGGGAAAATACGCTTAATTAGAAAAGGTCCAGTCCAACGAGATTTTAACTTACCTGGAAAGAGGCGAAGTCTCGAATTGAAGAGGAGGACTTGATCTCCTTCTTGGAAGTCCTTTGGAATGATATGCTTATCATGCCAACGCTTTGCTCTTTCCTTGTAGATCTTAGCGTTTTCATAGGCGTTCAAACGGAGTTCATCCAGCTCGTTGATGTCTAGGAGACGCTTCTCTCCCGCTTCCTTCATGCCGAAATTCAGCCATTTGATAGCCCAAAACGCTTTGTGCTCTAGCTCTACCGGCAAATGACAAGACTTCCCATACACAAGGTTGTATGGTGTGGTTCATATGGGAGTCTTGTATGCAGTCCGGTATGCCCATAATGCATCATCTAGTTTCAAGGACCAATCCTTCCTAGTCCTTGAAACCGTCTTCTCTAGAATTCCCTTGATCTCCCTATTTGAGATCTCAACTTGTCCACTCGTTTGTGGATGGTAAGGGGTGGCGATCTTGTGAGTAACCCCATACTTGGTTAGAAGAGCTTCAAAGCGACGGGCTATGAAGTGAGAACCTCCATCACTAATGATCGTCCTTGGCGTCCCGAATCGCGGAAAGATGGTCTTGTTGAAGAACTTGACCACCACCATGGCATCATTTGTGGGAGAGGCAATTGCTTCGACCCATCTAGAGACGTAATCTACCGCCAATAGTATGTATTGGTTTCCACAAGAAGAAGGGAATGGTCCCATGAAATCGACTCCCCAAACGTCGAAAATCTCCACCTCTTGGATGTTGTTGAGGGGCATCTCGTTCCTCCTAGAGATATTGCCTGTTCTTTGACAAGCATCGCAACAAGAAACAAAGGATTGCACATCTTTAAATAAAGTAGGCCAATAGAATCCAGATTGCAATACCTTTGCGCTAGTTTTGTTCGAACTAGCGTGTCCTCCACAAGGTAGTGAATGACAATGACGGATGACACTTTGCATCTCATCTTCCGGCACACATCGCCGGATGATGCCATCCGGACCTCTCTTGAAGAGGAGAGGCTCGTTCCAATGGTATTCTCGGACGTCCTTGAAGAACTTCTTCCTTTGTGCGTATGACAGTCCGGGTGGTATCTCCTGGCAAACCAAATAGTTAACGAAGTCAGCAAACCATGGTTCGTTACCTTTGGAGATTACCTTGATGCACTCCTCTATGATATGTAGGTGTTCGTCCGGGAAGGAGTCATCAATGGGTAAATGGTCGTCCTCTAGATGTGTTAGACGACTCAAATGATCCGCAACAGAATTTTCCGAGCCTTTCTTGTCGCGGATCTCAAGATCGAATTCTTGTAGGAGAAGAATCCATCTAATTAGCCTTGGCTTCGCGTCTTTCTTTGCAAGGAGGTACCGGATCGCAGCATGATCCGTGTAGATAATCACCTTTGCACCTACAAGATAAGAGCGAAACTTGTCAATAGCGTAGACAATGGCTAGAAACTCCTTTTCCGTAGTGGCGTAGTTGAGCTGAGCTTCGTCTAGCGTCTTGCTAGCGTAGTATATGGCGTGGGTTCGTCCTTCCTTTTGTTGCCCAAGAACAGCTCCAATGGCTACGTCACTAGCATCGCACATAATCTCGAAGGGAAGAGTCCAATCCGGAGGTTGGATAATAGGTGCTAAAATTAGAGCTTGCCGAATGGTGTTGAACGCATCTAGACATTCCTGTGAAAACTCAAAAACTGCATCCTTCATCAATAGATTAGTGAGAGGTTTTGATATTTTAGAAAAGTCCTGAATGAAACGTCTATAAAATCCAGCATGTCCTAGGAAACTTCTTATTCCCTTCACCGAAATTGGGGGAGGAAGTTTCTCTATGGTCTCTATTTTAGCTTTATCTACCTCTATCCCTCTACTAGAGACTAAATGACCTAACACGATTCCTTCCTTAACCATGAATTGACACTTCTCCCAATTAAGAACTAGGTTAGTGTCTTCACATCTTTGCAAAACAAGAGAAAGGTTAGAAAGACAATCGTTAAAAGAGGAACCGTAAACGGAGAAGTCGTCCATGAAGACTTCCATGATTTCCTCTACATATTCGGAGAAGATGGCCATCATGCACCGTTGAAAGGTGGCTGGGGCGTTGCAAAGCCCGAACGGCATTCTCCTATAAGCGAACGTACCCCAAGGGCACGTGAATGTGGTCTTCTCTTGATCATCCGGATGTATCGGGATCTGAAAGAAACCACTATAGCCGTCAAGGTAGCAAAAGTATGAATGTTGTGCTAACCTTTCAAGCATTTGATCGATGAATGGCAATGGAAAGTGATCCTTCCGCGTTGCATTGTTGAGCTTGCGGTAGTCTATGCACATTCGCCATCCAGTTACGGTTCGGGTAGGAATGAGTTCGTTGTTCTTATTGGTGATGACCGTCATTCCTCCCTTCTTCGGAACTACTTGAACTGGGCTCACCCACTTGCTATCGGAGATAGGATAGATGATACCTGCATCAAGAAGTTTAAGAATTTCCTTCTTGACAACCTCCTTCATGGTCGGATTCAACCGCCTTTGAGGTTGTCTTGAAGTTCTAAAGTCCTCCTCCATTAGTATCTTATGCATGCATAGGGAGGGTTTAATTCCTACTAAGTCCTCAATAGTATAGCCTATGGCTTTTCTATGTTTCCTAAGGACAATCATGAGCTGTTCATGTTCATCTATGCTTAATTCGGAACTAACGATAACCGGGAAGGTGGAATTAGATCCAAGAAAAGCGTACCTTAGATGAGTAGGAAGTGGTTTGAGTTCCATTGCTTTCGGAGCTTCCAATGATCCTTGAGGAGCTTCCGATGTTTCCTTAGAAGTTTCTAAGGAGGTTGGATGGTTTGGAGAAGAATTAGAAGAAGTTGAAGAAGTATGCCGATCACCATCTTCCACGGCCAAAATTACGGTCTCCTCTGGAGTTCCACGGCCGTAATATCCTCTGGAATGGAGGTTGAATTCTGACTCAAAATCCACGGCCGTAATTTAGGGTGAGAACGTGGTTCTTGCCTTCATTCGTGCATTCCTCAATCTAAGACTCCAAATTGCTTCCAAAAGGTGTCCTCGATCTATGGACATATCAACTCAACTCTCCTTTGCTCGATTCCGTTCGGAAATAGCTCCAAATCACCTAAAATCAACATAGAACTCGTGTAGACATCCATATCGACAATATAGGCAATACTAGCTCACATATCCCCGGCAACGGCGCCAAAAACTTGTTCGCCCCTAGAGGTGTGTGCAAATAAGCTTTAAATTTATAAAACTAGAATCAAGCAAGCGAACCCGCAGTGTACGGATCGACGTAGATTAGCAAGAATTCCAGAGTATCGAACACAGGGATTTGGGTGGAACGAACTCGATCGCAGGTTATCAAGCAAGTGAATATGGGAGTTTGCAAATTATCGGGAAAACAACAATCCTAAAGATCCAAGTATCCAGCTGTGGCAATTGATTCAAGATATACTAATGATATAAAGACAGAGTCGAGATATGCAAGGGTATACTAATGTAAGGTAATCGTACGGTTGAGGTTCTAAAAACCTTATGTAATTCACCTAAAAGACACTCCCTATACAGGTTGTTGAGGCTCAATATAGAAAGATTCTAAAGGCAAGGATTAGTATCAAATACCCAAACTTATAATCTAAAGATCAAGACTAACTTATCCGATTGAGGTTGTTGAGGCTTCACTACCACCTAGAAAAGACAAGTCTAAGCTAAGCTAAAGCAAATCTTTAACTTTAGATTAAGGTAAAAGCAAGCTCGTAGACTTAGGGAAATTACGGTTGGATCTTGAGATTCCACGGTCGTGGAACTCAAGAACAGCCCGTGATTTAGGGTTGTCGGCGATAATTCTCTAACTCTCAGGGTCTAATCTGTTTACGATCGATCTATCATCATCTAAGCCACAACTATCAACCCTTCACCTTAGAATTGTTAAGGGTTTTTAGCCAATAACTGTCATATTGATATTGATTCAAGAATTAAGAGATAAAAGATGAAAACTTTCAAGAACTATCAATAATCTTCAAGTGAATCTCAGAATCACAATCAAGAACAAGTGTTTATCCAAAGATTCAAAACGGACCAAGCAATCACAATCTTTAGGAAAGAAGAGAAACGGGATGTCAATCCGATTCTGAATCAAACCTAAACAAGAAGAGAGATCTTCTTGCAAAATCCTCCAAGAACTTCGATCTTCCACAAACACGAAGATCACAAACAGCAACTCTTCAATACGAACTTTGATCTTCAATGAGATCTCCAAATTACCTCCAAGATGAGGGTTTTTGCGTTTTGCCGCTAAGCGAGGGTTGAAAGGTTGTGAGCGATGTGACGGAATCTTGCCTCATCCGTCTATTTTATAATGCAGGGCAAAATGTCGGCCCGGCCCAATCTTCAAAAGATCGTGGCTTCGAAACATGGCGAAAAGATTCGCCAAAATCACGGTCGTGGAATCTTTTCACGACCGTAATTTAGGGCGTGGAAACTACTACGGTTAGTTCCACGGCCGTAATATCTCCTGGAATGAACATCGAATTCTGACTCAAAATCCACGGCCGTAATTTCCTCTGGAATGGAAGTTGATTTTGGTCGTGGAATCCACGGTCGTGGAATACAGAGTATGACCGTGGATTCGAGTATTTTCAGCCTCATCGTGGAGTTTCTCAAACTCCACTTCATACATCTCTTCTTGTGCTCCTAAGGCTTTAATTTCCTCTTTGCACTCTTCCTCTTCTCCTACATCGGTTAGACTCATAGTAATAACCTTTTGCAAAGGATCGTTAAAGAGAATTGCACTTACCTCTTCCCTAGATAAACCTTCTTCGTCTTGGACATTGTAAATATCCTCATCAAAGATTGGCTCCTTCACTAGAGTGGAAAGAACGAATTCTACTTTCTCTTCCCCAATATCAAAGGCGAGTCTCCCATTCTTGCAATCGACCATGCAACCGGAAGTTGCAAGAAACGGCCTTCCGAGTATGATCGGGACCGGACTATCCGCAGGAATGTCAAGCACGACAAAGTCAATGGGGACAAAGAACTTGCCTAGCTTGACCGGGACGTCTTCTACAATGCCGACGGGGCGAGTAATGGATCGATCCGCCATGTATAACGTCATCTTCACCGGTTTAGGGTCGCCTAAACCGATCTTCCTGCACAATGCAAGTGGTATGATGCTCACACTTGCTCCCAAGTCACATAAAGCGTCATATGTGACCTCTCCCACTCCAATGGGAATGCAAAATGACCCCGGATCTTTCAGCTTTGGGGGCATTTTCTCCTTCATAGTCTTGATGAGATCCGAAGAATCCAAACTCATCTTGACTTCACCAAAATCTTCTAGCTTCCTCTTGTTAGAGAGGAGCTCCTTCAAGAACTTGCCATAAGCCGGCATACCTACAATGGCATCAATGAAAGGTATAATAATATGCAGCTTGCTCATGAGTTCTATAAACTTACCAAATTGTTTATCTAGGCGCGCTCGCGCTCTAGATTGAGGGAACGGTAGGGGAGGTTTGAAAGCTGGAGGAGGAACATAGACGTCTTCCTTCTCCTTCCCCTTTTCTTTGCCCTTCTCTACGGGGACTTCAACGAACGTAGGCTGCGGATCGGTGGTAGTCACTCGGCTCCTAGTTGTAATCGCCATTACCCTTCCCTTAGGGTTGTCCTCTGTTTTTCCTGGAAGTTTCCCTTGATTTCTAGGAACTTCCTCCGCATGGTTGAACATTTGGTTTTCCAAAACCTTTTGAGCTTTGTCAACCTTAGAAATTTGATCATCAACCTTGATGATGCGGTTCTCCAACCCTTGAAGCTTTCCCAAGATTGTTTCCAACATGGGATCCGGCTTCTCCTTTCCCGTATTGTTTCCTCCATTTGATGATTGCCCCTGGCTTTTCAAAGGAGTAGAGGAAGAAGAGGGTGGAGTTAGTGAATTGGAATTGGAAGGATAGGAGTTACCGGAATTTTGTTGATTGGAGCGCCAATTGTTGTTGTTCGAACCCCGATTGTTGTTCTAATTGTTGTTGTTCCGGTTGTTGTTGTTTCCATTCCAATTGTTATTCCGGTTATTGTTCCGGTTATTGTTGTTGCGGTTGGTGTTATCACCGCCGTTGTTGTTGCCCAAATAGCCAACATCCTTCTCTTGTTGCTTTGGGAAGTTGGTCTTGATAGTCTCCTTCAACTCTTTGATCTCATTGTTGAGGGAGAAAATCTGATTTTGAGCTTCATGTGTGAGCTTTGCTCCTTGCTCCACACGATTTCCCTCCACTTTCCGGTGGGAATACTTCTCTATGACTCTTGCTTGCTTCTCAATGAAGTCCCAAGCGTCATCTTCTCTCATGTCCATGAACGTTCCACATGAGAGGGATTGGAGGTTGAATTGCGTTCCCGCATCCAGCCCTTTGTAGTAAATCTCCAGCAAGGCAAGCTTGGATATGCCATGATGAGGGCAATCCAAGAGCAAATCCTGAAACCTTTCCCAAGATTGAAACAAACTTTCGTTAGGTCTCATAGAAAAAGCATTAATCTTACCTCTAAGTTCCGCCGTTTTGGATGGCGGAAAGAATTTGGTGAGAAACTCTGCGGAGAGGTCTTCCCATGTTTCTAGTTTCCCACTAGGAAGAGCTTGGTACCAAGATAGCGCTTTCCCTTTCAAGGAGAAAAAGAAAGGTTTGAGCTTATAGCTGTTGGTAGTAGCGCTCTTCGGTCTCATCGTCTCCATCATACACTCAAAGTTTTGCAAGTGTTGGTGTGGAGATTCAGTGCTTGTTCCGCCAAACTGACTTTGGCGAACAAGAGTGATAACTTGAGGGTTAAAGCTAAACCCTTGTACATCTTCAGCATCAAAATTCACACCTAAGCGGCGTGGTTGTTGTGTCGGATCCATCCGCTGGCCAAGAGTTCTCGGCTCATTATCCACACGTTCGACCCTCGCGTTCCTAGGTGGAATGCGGCGGTTAGCAACTCCTTGTGGATTGAAAGGATTTATATTGATCGTGGGATCAATCTCTTCTAGCGGAGGCATGGAAGAATCACTATCATCGGTGGATGAGTGGTTTCTTCTTCTAGACCTTGTTCTCCTTCTCGAGAACTTCTTGCCCACCTTATCTTCAAGGTCGCTCATCTTTATCTTCATTTGGACGATCACGTCTTGTAGACTGTTAACTTGAGATTGATGACGATCCATCTCATCCTGGAGGAGAGTCTCATTCCATCGGAGTTGAGCTTCTTTCTCCGCCAACTTTGTTTGAAGATTGTGCTCGTTTTCTTCAGCCATCTTCTTTTCCTTGCGTCTTTGTCTCAAGGTTTTCTCTAGCTCTTGATCAAGAGGTAAGAGATCTTCGGTGTTCCTAGACCTGCGCATACACTCAAAGAAAAATCAAATAACGAGAGCAAGCTCCCAAGCTTGACAACCGGCTACCGGATTCGGACGAAGCCAAATCCCCGGCAACGGCGCCAAAAACTTGTTCGCCACTTAGCGTGCGTGCAATCAAGTTTTAAATTTATAAAACTAGAATCAAGCAAGCGAACCCGCAGTGTACGGATCGACGTAGATTAGCAAGAATTCCAGAGTATCGAACACAGGGATTTGGGTGGAACGAACTCGATCGCAGGTTATCAAGCAAGTGAATATGTGAGTTTGCAAATTATCGGGAAAACAACAATCCTAAAGATCCAAGTATCCAGCTGTGGCAATTGATTCAAGATATACTAATGATATAAAGACAGAGTCGAGATATGCAAGGGTATACTAATGTAAGGTAATCGTACGGTTGAGGTTCCAAAAACCTTATGTAATTCACCTAAAAGACACTCCCTATACAGGTTGTTGAGGCTCAATATAGAAAGATTCTAAAGGCAAGGATTAGTATCAAATACCCAAACTTATAATCTAAAGATCAAGACTAACTTATCCGATTGAGGTTGTTGAGGCTCACAATCGAGGTAGAGGTTGTTGAGGCTTCACTACCACCTAGAAAAGACAAGTCTAAGCTAAGCTAAAGCAAATCTTTAACTTTAGATTAAGGTAAAAGCAAGCTCGTAGACTTAGGGAAATTACGGTTGGATCTTGAGATTCCACGGTCGTGGAACTCAAGAACAGCCCGTGATTTAGGGTTGTCGGCGATAATTCTCTAACTCTCAGGGTCTAATCTGTTTACGATCGATCTATCATCATCTAAGCCACAACTATCAACCCTTCACCTTAGAATTGTTAAGGGTTTTTAGCCAATAACTGTCATATTGATATTGATTCAAGAATTAAGAGATAAAAGATGAAAACTTTCAAGAACTATCAATAATCTTCAAGTGAATCTCAGAATCACAATCAAGAACAAGTGTTTATCCAAAGATTCAAAACGGACCAAGCAATCACAATCTTTAGGAAAGAAGAGAAACGGGATGTCAATCCGATTCTGAATCAAACCTAAACAAGAAGAGAGATCTTCTTGCAAAATCCTCCAAGAACTTCGATCTTCCACAAACACGAAGATCACAAACAGCAACTCTTCAATACGAACTTTGATCTTCAATGAGATCTCCAAATTACCTCCAAGATGAGGGTTTTTGCGTTTTGCCGCTAAGCGAGGGTTGAAAGGTCGTAAGCGAGATGACGGAATCTTGCCTCATCCGTCTATTTTATAATGCAGGGCAAAATGTCGGCCCGGCCCAATCTTCAAAAGATCGTGGCTTCGAAACATGGCGAAAAGATTCGCCAAAATCACGGTCGTGGAATCTTTTCACGACCGTAATTTAGGGCGTGGAAACTACTACGGTTAGTTCCACGGCCGTAATATCTCCTGGAATGAACATCGAATTCTGACTCAAAATCCACGGCCGTAATTTAGGGTGAGAACGTGGTTCTTGCCTTCATTCGTGCATTCCTCAATCTAAGACTCCAAATTGCTTCCAAAAGGTGTCCTCGATCTATGGACATATCAACTCAACTCTCCTTTGCTCGATTCCGTTCGGAAATAGCTCCAAATCACCTAAAATCAACATAGAACTCGTGTAGACATCCATATCGACAATATAGGCAATACTAGCTCACATATGCACAAAGCTCAATCAAAGACTATCAATATGAATCAAATACGATTAGAAAACGTGCCTAAAATATCACAATATTTCATGCTAACAGCTACCACGTTCTAGAGTGGTTACCGGATATCTCACCGGTATCATCCGGTCCAACTATCTGATCCTCTGATCTGATGACCTCGTTCGTGTCTGGTAGGTATCTCTCCAACTGGACATCCACCAATAATTTACCAGGTGCCTAATGCTCTTCGTACCACGACCCACTTGGTCTTGTCTTTTAATATGACTCAATCATCTTATTCTTCAAGTAAGGGATCATCACTTATACCCTTTTCTACTCTAACACTTGAGACAACTAAAAATTAACCCAATGGTCATCCTCTGCGTTCACTTGGCGTTATAATACTATTTATAGATCTATAATTTATCGTTAGCTCGACCGTAGGCTTCTCACGAATTTTACAAGATCTTAAGTGACATAGAATATGTCCGAATGACGGCATTTGATAATAATTACTCAATAAATGTTAACATACCATCAGTAGTGCGCCCTTTTATCCACCATTGTTACCAGCCCGATATTATCCCTCTGACTCAAAATGCAACTCGGATCCGTTCTGTTATAACATTACACGTAAAATCTACTCCGAGATTACGCTTTCTTTAAGCACGGTTACTGGGTTGTAAGTATACTCTCGTCGCTTCTCTTTCTTATGTATCTTTGACTCAGAATGGTAGTTACTCACTTTGAGCCTTCTAGTGCATACCATGCACAATACTTTTATTACATCGTTAATTCTTTTCTCAATCCATCAAGAAACCCACTCTAACGTACTCCGTTAGGTATAGAATTCCAAAACTACTTGCCTAGCAACATGCAACAACGCCATCACTCTGCACTCGGATCCATAATAGTGTACCAGTCTCCTTCTATTACCTCTACATGCTCATAAGTTTCCGTACGACATTTCTAGTCACTTCACATGGCCTATCTCACGTTCCTTCCAACTAGAATGCATTTCACCAACTATCACCATCTTAAACTCGACACGACATCCATCAGTACCATTGAGCTTCTTGCTCTGCGGGTTAGGACCCACCACGCTTCCGCTGCGCTACTCTGATTATTTTGTTGTCACCCCTTAATCATAAGGACGTATTCTGTGAGTCCAAAATGATTGACCGGATGAAGTACCAAGTACTTTCCTTACTTGTTTTCCTGAAATAAAATCATTATTGGAAAGCAACCATCTTCCGTTTACTTCCAAAATTCTTGCAACACCGATCCAAACTCCCGGACCTGACCAGAGTTTGGTCTTAACCAGACAAGAAATAACCTTTAACGCAATCCTCTCGATACCTTTTGCTCATCCCAGAAGGTTGACGTTGCCTACTTGAGGAAATCCTCCAAGGCGTCGGTAAGGCTACTCCATAGATCCACAGTCATAATTATCTCTTCTTAACGGCACATAACTCGTCAATACTAAACAATACTTGCACGTCCTTGGTTGACATAGGTCAGTCTATAATTGACTTATCTCAATTTCATACCGCTACTGGTATTAAACTTTTGGTCCACATCACCTACTATATTTATCCTTTTATCCTTCTTTAGTTCGTCTTATCTTTCACTCTTCTGCTTCCTTTGGGACAACTCTCTTTCTCAAGTCTCACTGTGCCATTCACTTGACGTTAAAAGTCGTTCCTAACACTCCTCGATAGATAGTAAGCGTCTTGTAGTTCAGATGACTTTTAATTACCTCCCAATTGTAGTTCCTTTACAGGGACCGTCTATGTTGATGACCTATGTTCTGTTATAAATGGGGGTTACCTTGGACTCTTGAGTCCACCACACAATTCTCACAAGCCTAGGTTCCTTAATCGGCGTTGTTTGTAATATTTCCTTCCAAATCTCTATTGACTATGTTACAGAGCTTCGATCCTTTCGATATTGGCGTTGTGATTCTTCTTAGAATTCTTATCTTGAAAGAAGAAAAAACGTCTCCAGGCTTGTGAAGTCTACCTTTCGCTCTTACATTAAGTTGTAAGTCTCCATTCCTTGTTAATTGTGATCTGTCAAAATTTCCTTAGCTAGTAGGTAAACAGTTGCTCACAACAATCCTTTTATACTTCTTTAGTTCGTTCTACCTTCCACCCTTCCGCTTCTTATGGACTAACTCCATTTCTCTAGTCCGATTGTGTCATTCGTCTGACATAAATAGTCGTTTCAATTTTTCCACGATAGCTTGCAAGCGTCTTTGAAATTCTTATGGCCGTAATGATCATCCACTTGCAGTTCCTTTTGCATGGACCATCTGTGTTGATGGCTTAGGTCCCATGATAATTCGGGTTACTCTGGACTCTCGAGTCTAGCAAGGCCGTTCTCCCACACAGATTTCTTCACTGGAGTTAGTGGTAATATCGCCTTCATGAACTCCGTTGACCCTACTACACGCTTCCATTCTTTGGATATTGGCGTCGCGGTTTCTTTCAAACTGCTTATATCTCTGAGGAGGGTCAAAACCTCTCAACATTTGTGGGGTCTGCCCTTTTCGCTTTTACACTCAATTGTAGGTCTTCATTCCGTGCACCTTAGATTCTCGCACCCGGATTGACACTTTGTCTCTTCTGGTTTCTCATGCCCATAATGGTCTATAGGGCATCCGCCTCGATGGTAATGTCCTTGATCCCGCAATCTTGGTTGTACTTAATTCTACTTGTCTCGTTCCAATATTGTTATCTCTACTCCGCACTCTTGTAGTCTCTTGCATGGTTCTTATAATTCATCTCTCGGCTTCATACAACCAAGTCCCTTGTATGACATTCTATTTCTTCTATCTGAGTTGACTTTGGAATTCTTCCTCATTTGATTGTACTTATGGTCAAAATTATCTCCACATATTTACTTCTTCGCCTATTAGTTCTTTGGATGGTTAACAAGGGTTACTAGGACGCCCACCCGAGAATAATACTTGATCCAAGGTCCGAGTCCTTTGTCTCGTGTTGAAAACTCTTCAAGTCTGCTACCGATTTATCATGAGGCGATAATCGCTTCATGATATCACAACTAAAGGATATAATGTATCCTTTAGGATACTAACATACTACACTTATACATATATATAACATACATTAATACTCATCATAGGAAGTCTATATGCTAACTCATATCGATCTAAGTTGTAGAGATCCACGGAGAGCGATGGTGGTCCAACGTACTACTAACCCAACAACCCGACTATGCGTGCGTGTGAAAACATAAATCAGTTTTGAAACTTTTAGACCCCTTTCGGGTTCGAGTTATTTTATACAATCGGTCTTTCAGAAGATTTCAAGTGCCATTGTTGCCAACCCAGAGCTCTGATACCATATTGTAACACCCTAAATTCTGAGAACTCGGGGAGCTACTGGTTAGGACATCACAATGGGTCCTGACCTTAGTTTGACAACAATTTAACTTGGATCTTACAACAAGGCACAAAAGTATTTAAAACATTTGAAAACTGTAAACAATATATACATCGAAATATGTATCAGCCTTACAAGAAAAGATATTAAAACGACGCATATGAAGAACAGAAGACATCCCCGTCCCCAACTAAATGAGTACGTGGACCCGGCTGACCATTCCCTCCGGATCTCTCTACAACTGTCTTAACCTGCAAGGCATCTACAAGCGGTATAAAACCGTTAGCTAACATTCTATGCATAAGTATAAAGGTAAAAGCACAATCACACATCATACACAATCAACATGCAACACTCAATCCTTTTATTATCTTTAATTAGGTGATAGGTCATTACTAATGATACTTATTTTGTGACACGAGGGATTCCCAAACCTCGCCCCTGTCCCCGTTTACCAACGCGGAATGGTACTAATGCATCTGACCGTCTACCGGACTAGGCTGGTCGCAGGGAACCTCCTAGACTCTCGCAAGAGCTAGGCAGATGATGTCACGACCCGTTATCATACACTTGGGTCAATTACACAATATACTAAAGTCGGCCTATTCCGGTTTCGTCATTTATCTTAACTAACAAACACCACTCATACACATCACACACATGCAAGAAGCCAGCTAAGTAAGTCCGTGGACTTACCTGAATCAGATCTCGACTTTCTAATTCGCAAATCGATCTGTACATTAGGAATTCAGTGGCCTGTCAAAGGAGGCAAGTGTGTCAGTACACTTTTTAGGTGATTAGAAGTCTAAGACTTCTAAGATAGTAGGTCTTAATAGAACGGAATTGATTACAGTATTAATTTATGGTAAAATGACTATTTTACCCTTAGTCTTGAAACTTCCAAAAATTTCATAATTTATGTTTAAACTCTTATTTGAGACTAACTAACCATATTCTACTCCCTAGGATGATATTAGGTAACAACTAGAAAAACAACCCATTTTCTATTTCCCGAAAAGTCACTAAAGTCCAACTACAGCTTCAAATATAAAATTCGAATAATCTTATAAAAATTCCGAAATAATTCCCTAGATCATCTATGATATACCATCTACTCATAGGAGAAAGAATTTCTTAAAACTGTTAAAGCATCGCTTCTACAAAAATTTCTAAAGTTGGTTACAACACTTAACAAGCAGCACACTGTCTTAACTTTGAAAAATCATAACTCCTAAACTACTCGCTGGATTTATCCCAAATTTTTATATGTTCTACTATAAAATCTTATCTCTAATATATCCAAAATTCAGCCGCAAAGGAGATTAAAATCCTATCTAAAACTATCTCACAAAACCGAATTTCAGGACAACAGAAAAACTGCTTACGACTCGATCTTTGAAAAATCATAAATCTCAAACCACTCGCTTGATGCCTCTCAAATTTTAATATGTTCTACAAAAATATGTCAATTATATCATATCCAAAATTCAAGCTCAACGGAGATCAAGAGCTTATTCAAAACCATCTCACAAAATAGCATCACTTGCTGTTTTCCTCAACACTCAACACATATATACAAACTGCATGAGGCGTCAACTTTGGAACACAATAACTCTTAAACCGTAACTCCGATTCTTCCCAAATTTTAGTATGATCTACTATGTACTACTGAATACAACATATCCAAAATTCAGCTTATCGTGTCTTTAAAGGGAGAAAACCAAATATTTCATATTTCAAACCTTTTGGATGTACTTGCATTGTTCATAACAATGACAAAGATAACCTTGGGAAATTTGATACACGTAGTGATGAAGCAATATTCATTGGATATGCTTCAAGTAGCAAAGCTTATCGTGTCTTTAACAAACGTACCAAAAGTGTTGAGGAAAGTATCCATGTTTTTTTTATGAAAGCAATGATGGTACTTTGAGTGAAAATTTTGCATATCTAAATCTAAATCAACAAGAAGATCACAATTCGGATGAAGATGAAGATCCTAAAGATCAAGAAAAGAATATGCAAGAAAAGATTCAAGATACTGAAGAAAATCCTCAAAGCTTTGAATCACACCTTCAAGACCTTGGAACAGAAAATTGCGATGTCAGAACTCCGATTTAGTGGATTGAAACTCAACTTCAAGGCCTTGATATAAGATCCAAGGGTAATATATCAACGGTACCTGAATCTAGTCAAGCATATGAAGCTCAACCTTCAGGATCTACTCCATCTTACAAACAAAGAAAATTTCTACACTCTTCATACCATCCACAAGAGAATGTGATCTCAGATCCAAACGCTGGAGTTCAAACTCGATCTAAAGTGAATAATCTATGTGCTTTCTTCGCGTTCGTATCTCTTATCGAGCCAAAGAATTATGTTCAAGCTCTTCAAGCACCCGATTGGATCATTGTCATGCAAAATGAACTAAATGAGTTTGAGAGAAATAAGGTTTGGACTCTTACTTCAAAACCAAAGCATCAATATGTCATCGGGACGAAATGGGTTTTTCGAAATAAGTTGGATGAAAAATGCAAGGTCATACAAAATAAAGCACGACTTGTAGCACAAGGCTATAACCAAGAAGAAGGTATTGATTATGAGGAGACTTTTGCTCCGGTTGCCAAGTTAGAAGTCATATGTATGCTACTTGCTTTTGCATCTTTTATGAGCATAAAACTGTAACACCCCAAATTCTGAGAACTCGGGGAGCTACTGGTTAGGACCTCACAATGGGCTCTGACCTTAGTTTGACAACAATTTAACTTGGATCTTACAACAAGGCACAAAAGTATTTAAAACATTTGAAAACTGTAAACAATATATACATCGACATATGTATCAGCCTTACAAGAAAAGATATTAAAACGACGCATATGAAGAACAGAAGACATCCCCGTCCCCAACTAAATGAGTATGTGGACCCGGCTGACCATTCCCTCCGGATCTCTCGACAACTGTCTTAACCTGCAAGGCATCTACAAGCAGTATAAAACCGTTAGCTAACATTCTATGCATAAGTATAAAGGTAAAGGCACAATCACACATCATACACAATCAACATGCAACACTCAATCCTTTTATTATCTTTAATTAGGTGATAGGTCATTACTAATGATACTTATTTTGTGACACGAGGGATTCCCAAACCTCGCCCCTGTCCCCGTTTACCAACGCAGAATGGTACTAATGCATCTGACCGTCTACCGGACTGGGCTGGTCGCAGGGAACCTCCTAGACTCTCGCAAGAGCTAGGCAGATGATGTCACGACCCGTTATCATACACTTGGGTCAATTACACAATATACTAAAGTCGGCCTATTCCGGTTTCGTCATTTATCTTAACTAACAAACACCACTCATACACATCACACACATGCAAGAAGCCAGCTAAGTAAGTCCGTGGACTTACCTGAATCAGATCTCGACTTTCTAATTCGCAAATCGATCTGTACAGTAGGAATTCAGTGGCCTGTCAAAGGAGGCAAGTGTGTCAGCACACTTTTTAGGTGATTAGAAGTCTAAGACTTCTAAGATAGTAGGTCTTAATAGAACGGAATTGATTACAATATTAATTTATGGTAAAATGACTATTTTACCCTTAGTCTCGAAACTTCCAAAAATTTCATAATTTATGTTTAAACTCTTATTTGAGACTAACTAACCATATTCTACTCCCTAGGATGATTTTAGGTAACAACTAGAAAAACCACCCATTTTCTTAAAACTGTTAAAGCATCGCTTCTACAAAAATTTCTAAAGTTGGTTATAACACTTAACAAGCAGCACACTGTCTTAACTTTGAAAAATCATAACTCCTAAACTACTCGCTGGATTTATCCCAAATTTTGATATGTTCTACTATAAAATATTATCCCTAATATATCCAAAATTCAGCCGCAAAGAAGATCAAAATCCTATTTAAAACTATCTCACAAAACCGACTTTCAGCACAACAGAAAAACTGCTTACAACTCGATCTTTGAAAAATCATAAATCTCAAACCACTCGCTTGATGCCTCTAAAATTTTAATATGTTCTACAACAATATGTCAAATATATTATATCCAAAATTCAAGCCCAACGGAGATCAAGAGCTTATTCAAAATCATCTCACAAAACAGCATCACTTGCTGTTTTCCCCAACACTCAGCACATATATACAAACTGCATGAGGCGTCAACTTTGGAACACAATAACTCTTAAACCGTAACTCCGATTCTTCCCAAATTTTAGTATGATCTACTATGTACTACTGAATACAACATATCCAAAATTTAGCAGTAAAGGTGGAGTCTAACCTACCCAAAACTGGAGCCGAAGTTGACTGTTCTTCACTTCCGAAAATTCAAAAAACGCCTCAGCTCTTCAAGCCATTTTTCGAGGCTGTTTGGGGCTGTTCTAAGATTCAAACGAAATTCTAATTAGCACATATATACAGAGGGTACGGAGGTGAAGGGAAGTAGGGTCCTTACTCGACAATCGAAACTCGACAAACTTAGGTGCACCAGAAGGAAGGAAAGCGTGCACTTCTATAACTTTTGCCCTAGCGGATCTAGGCTGCCGCCCCAAAGGCTCTGGACCGTCGCCCCAGCAGGTCGGGACTGAGCCTTGCGCATCAGCGGCTCGAACCTACTGCCCTCCAATCGAATTGTTGTCGCTGAAGCAAAGTGGATGCGCCACTAGAGGTCTTTTGTTGTTGTCGTCGATCCAGTTTAGTCGAAGGAAGAAGCGGCTGATGGTTGCTCCTGGCATGAAGGCGCCGTTGCTGGTGTGACAGAAGAAGAGCCGCTCCTTGGCTGATGGTACGTGACAACAGAGGCAAAGAGGGATGACTTTACTCCACGAAGGCTCATCAGCGTGTGACGGCGGAGATAGGAGGAGAGGAGGGTGATGCCGGCGTGGTGACAACGGGAAAGGAAGGGCAGGCGGTCGTCGTTGTTCCTGCTGCGGTACATGGAAGCTGCCGCTTCACGGGAGAGAAGGGCGGAGATGTTACGTGAGGCAAGGCTGAAGAGAGAGATATTTTAGGGTTTTACGTGTAAGAGAGGAAGAGTACATGGCTGGCTGTAACAGCTCCTTATCGGGCCCGGATGGTAGGGTTTCAAAGGCCCAAAATACTCAGCTTGATAAAGGCTTGGAAGGCATGGCGCAGATTGGCCCGGATGGGTCCATTTTAAAAAAAATAAAATAAAGAAGGTAGATTGACTTGTGTATTTTATGTGAGTAAGGTTCTCACATAAAATGATACAAACGATCAAAGGATAAAAATCCGGTGTCACATAGGATATAATAAGAAGTCGGTAAAACCCAAAACCGGTCCAGCTCCTGTTTGCTTCGGAATAACTCGGAAGTAAAAATTCCGGATATTACATCAGTTCCCCCTTAAAATAAGTTTCGTCCCGAAACTTAAAAGAAGACAACATAAAGACAAAGTCTATACAAAAGAAATAAAGCGCCGGAAAAAGTCATAATCGGTTAAGTTCTGATTTGTTTCGGAAATAGTCGGAAGAAAATTTTTTTTTTTTGGGTATTACATCAATCCCCCCTTAACAATAAGTTTCGTCCCGAAACTTAGAACAAGGTACTTAATTAAACAACTTCCATAAATAAATTGGTATGCTCTAGTCTCACTAAATTTTTATTCGTTTCCTAAACTTCTCTAACCCTATCAAAGTGTAACGAAAAAAACTGGTCGTTACATCAGATCCCCCTCAAAATAAGTTTCGTCCCGAAACTTAGAGTAAGACAATCCTGATAGGCCTTTAAAGCACCAAATGGGTGTGTTTGGTCACTACACAAAAGTCTCGTCGTTTCCACATCTAAGTATCCCGCACATCAAGGTTACGAATAGAACACATCACTAACTAAACACTCAATCATGAAATAAACAAGCAGTCAAACAATATCACACATACAAGGCCAAGCCCTAACTCGTCACTCCCGAGGTTACAACTATCGCTACATAGGTCTTGAAAATGTTACGTCTCTTACTATTCCCAATCTTAGGTAGCCTTATCGGCTCTTCATAAAACCACTGAATCTTAAATCCTTTCCGGTACTTAGATCACAAGCGTCTGCTACCACGTTCTAGAGTGGTTACCGGATATCTCACCGGTATCATCCGGTCCAACTATCTGATCCTCTGATCTGATGACCTCGTTCGTGTCTGGTAGGTATCTCTCCAACTGGACATCCACCAATAATTTACCAGGTGCCTAATGCTCTTCGTACCACGACCCACTTGGTCTTGTCTTTTAATATGACTCAATCATCTTATTCTTCAAGTAAGGGATCATCACTTATACCCTTTTCTACTCTAACACTTGAGACAACTAAAAATTAACCCAATGGTCATCCTCTGCGTTCACTTGGCGTTATAATACTATTTATAGATCTATAATTTATCGTTAGCTCGACCGTAGGCTTCTCACGAATTTTACAAGATCTTAAGTGACATAGAATATGTCCGAATGACGGCATTTGATAATAATTACTCAATAAATGTTAACATACCATCAGTAGTGCGCCCTTTTATCCACCATTGTTACCAGCCCGATATTATCCCTCTGACTCAAAATGCAACTCGGATCCGTTCTGTTATAACATTACACGTAAAATCTACTCCGAGATTACGCTTTCTTTAAGCACGGTTACTGGGTTGTAAGTATACTCCCGTCGCTTCTCTTTCTTATGTATCTTTGACTCAGAATGGTAGTTACTCACTTTGAGCCTTCTAGTGCATACCATGCACAATACTTTTATTACATCGTTAATTCTTTTCTCAATCCATCAAGAAACCCACTCTAACGTACTCCGTTAGGTATAGAATTCCAAAACTACTTGCCTAGCAACATGCAACAACGCCATCACTCTGCACTCGGATCCATAATAGTGTACCAGTCTCCTTCTATTACCTCTACATGCTCATAAGTTTCCGTACGACATTTCTAGTCACTTCACATGGCCTATCTCACGTTCCTTCCAACTAGAATGCATTTCACCAACTATCACCATCTTAAACTCGACACGACATCCATCAGTACCATTGAGCTTCTTGCTCTGCGGGTTAGGACCCACCACGCTTCCGCTGCGCTACTCTGATTATTTTGTTGTCACCCCTTAATCATAAGGACGTATTCTGTGAGTCCAAAATGATTGACCGGATGAAGTACCAAGTACTTTCCTTACTTGTTTTCCTGAAATAAAATCATTATTGGAAAGCAACCATCTTCCGTTTACTTCCAAAATTCTTGCAACACCGATCCAAACTCCCGGACTCGACCAGAGTTTGGTCTTAACCACACAAGAAATAACCTTTAACGCAATCCTCTCGATACCTTTTGCTCATCCCAGAAGGTTGACGTTGCCTACTTGAGGAAATCCTTCAAGGCGTCGGTAAGGCTACTCCATAGATCCACAGTCATAATTATCTCTTCTTAACGGCACATAACTCGTCAATACTAAACAATACTTGCACGTCCTTGGTTGACATAGGTCAGTCTATAATTGACTTATCTCAATTTCATACCGCTACTGGTATTAAACTTTTGGTCCACATCACCTACTATATTTATCCTTTTATCCTTCTTTAGTTCGTCTTATCTTTCACTCTTCTGCTTCCTTTGGGACAACTCTCTTTCTCAAGTCTCACTGTGCCATTCACTTGACGTTAAAAGTCGTTCCTAACACTCCTCGATAGATAGTAAGCGTCTTGTAGTTCAGATGACTTTTAATTACCTCCCAATTGTAGTTCCTTTACAGGGACCGTCTATGTTGATGACCTATGTTCAGTTATAAATGGGGGTTACCTTGGACTCTTGAGTCCACCACACAATTCTCACAAGCCTAGGTTCCTTAATCGGCGTTGTTTGTAATATTTCCTTCCAAATCTCTATTGACTATGTTACAGAGCTTCGATCCTTTCGATATTGGCGTTGTGATTCTTCTTAGAATTCTTATCTTGAAAGAAGACAAAACGTCTCCAGGCTTGTGAAGTCTACCTTTCGCTCTTACATTAAGTTGTAAGTCTCCATTCCTTGTTAATTGTGATCTGTCAAAATTTCCTTAGCTAGTAGGTAAACAGTTGCTCACAACAATCCTTTTATACTTCTTTAGTTCGTTCTACCTTCCACCCTTCCGCTTCTTATGGACTAACTCCATTTCTCTAGTCCGATTGTGTCATTCGTCTGACATAAATAGTCGTTTCAATTTTTCCACGATAGCTTGCAAGCGTCTTTGAAATTCTTATGGCCGTAATGATCATCCACTTGCAGTTCCTTTTGCATGGACCATCTGTGTTGATGGCTTAGGTCCCATGATAATTCGGGTTACTCTGGACTCTCGAGTCTAGCAAGGCCGTTCTCCCACACAGATTTCTTCACTGGAGTTAGTGGTAATATCGCCTTCATGAACTCCGTTGACCCTACTACACGCTTCCATTCTTTGGATATTGGCGTCGCGGTTTCCTTCAAACTGCTTATATCTCTGAGGAGGGTCAAAACCTCTCAACATTTGTGGGGTCTGCCCTTTTCGCTTTTACACTCAATTGTAGGTCTTCATTCCGTGCACCTTAGATTCTCGCACCCGGATTGACACTTTGTCTCTTCTGGTTTCTCATGCCCATAATGGTCTATAGGGCATCCGCCTCGATGGTAATGTCCTTGATCCCGCAATCTTGGTTGTACTTAATTCTACTTGTCTCGTTCCAATATTGTTATCTCTACTCCGCACTCTTGTAGTCTCTTGCATGGTTCTTATAATTCATCTCTCGGCTTCATACAACCAAGTCCCTTGTATGACATTCTATTTCTTCTATCTGAGTTGACTTTGGAATTCTTCCTCATTTGATTGTACTTATGGTCAAAATTATCTCCACATATTTACTTCTTCGCCTATTAGTTCTTTGGATGGTTAACAAGGGTTAATAGGACGCCCACCCGAGAATAATACTTGATCCAAGGTCCGAGTTCTTTGTCTCGTGTTGAAAACTCTTCAAGTCTGCTACCGATTTATCATGAGGCGATAATCGCTTCATGATATCACAACTAAAGGATATAATGTATCCTTTAGGATACTAACATACTACACTTATACATATATATAACATACATTAATACTCATCATAGGAAGTATATATGCTAACTCATATCGATCTAAGTTGTAGAGATCCACGGAGAGCGATGGTGGTCCAACGTACTACTAACCCAACAACCCGACTATGCGTGCGTGTGAAAACATAAATCAGTTTTGAAAATTTTAGACCCCTTTCGGGTTCGAGTTATTTTATACAATCGGTCTTTCAGAAGATTTCAAGTGCCATTGTTGCCAACCCAGAGCTCTGATACCATATTGTAACACCCCAAATTCTGAGAACTCGGGGAGCTACTGGTTAGGACATCACAATGGGTCCTGACCTTAGTTTGACAACAATTTAACTTGGATCTTACAACAAGGCACAAAAGTATTTAAAACATTTGAAAACTGTAAACAATATATACATCGAAATATGTATCAGCCTTACAAGAAAAGATATTAAAACGACGCATATGAAGAACAGAAGACATCCCCGTCCCCAACTAAATGAGTACGTGGACCCGGCTGACCATTCCCTCCGGATCTCTCTACAACTGTCTTAACCTGCAAGGCATCTACAAGCGGTATAAAACCGTTAGCTAACATTCTATGCATAAGTATAAAGGTAAAAGCACAATCACACATCATACACAATCAACATGCAACACTCAATCCTTTTATTATCTTTAATTAGGTGATAGGTCATTACTAATGATACTTATTTTGTGACACGAGGGATTCCCAAACCTCGCCCCTGTCCCCGTTTACCAACGCGGAATGGTACTAATGCATCTGACCGTCTACCGGACTAGGCTGGTCGCAGGGAACCTCCTAGACTCTCGCAAGAGCTAGGCAGATGATGTCACGACCCGTTATCATACACTTGGGTCAATTACACAATATACTAAAGTCGGCCTATTCCGGTTTCGTCATTTATCTTAACTAACAAACACCACTCATACACATCACACACATGCAAGAAGCCAGCTAAGTAAGTCCGTGGACTTACCTGAATCAGATCTCGACTTTCTAATTCGCAAATCGATCTGTACATTAGGAATTCAGTGGCCTGTCAAAGGAGGCAAGTGTGTCAGTACACTTTTTAGGTGATTAGAAGTCTAAGACTTCTAAGATAGTAGGTCTTAATAGAACGGAATTGATTACAATATTAATTTATGGTAAAATGACTATTTTACCCTTAGTCTTGAAACTTCCAAAAATTTCATAATTTATGTTTAAACTCTTATTTGAGACTAACTAACCATATTCTACTCCCTAGGATGATTTTAGGTAACAACTAGAAAAACCACCCATTTTCTATTTCCCGAAAAGTCACTAAAGTCCAACTACAGCTTCAAATATAAAATTCGAATAATCTTACAAAAATTTCGAAATAATTCCCTAGATCATCTATGATATACCGTCTCGATGGTAATGTCCTTGATCCCGCAATCTTGATTGTACTTAATTCTACTTGTCTCGTTCCAATATTGTTATCTCTACTCCGCACTCTTGTAGTCTCTTGCATGGTTCTTATAATTTATCTCTCGGCTTCATACAACCAAGTCCCTTGTATGACATTCTATTTCTTCTATCTGAGTTGACTTTGGAATTCTTCCTCATTTGATTGTACTTATGGTCAAAATTATCTCCACATATTTACTTCTTCGCCTATTAGTTCTTTGGATGGTTAACAAGGGTTACTAGGACACCCACCCGAGTATAATACTTGATCCAAGGTCCGAGTCCTTTGTCTTGTGTTGAAGACTCTTCCAGTCTGCTACCGATTTATCATGAGGCGATAATCGCTTCATGATATCACAACTAAAGGATATAATGTATCCTTTAGGATACTAACATACTACACTTATACATATATATAACATACATTAATACTCATCATAGGAAGTCTATATGCTAACTCATATCGATCTAAGTTGTAGAGATCCACGGAGAGCGATGGTGGTCCAACGTACTACTAACCCAACAACCCGACTATGCGTGCGTGTGAAAACATAAATCCGTTTTGAAATTTTAGACCCCTTTTGGGTTCGAGTTATTTTATACAATCGGTCTTTCAGAAGATTTCAAGTGCCATTGTTGCCAACCCAGAGCTCTGATACCATATTGTAACACCCCAAATTCTGAGAACTCGGGGAGCTACTGGTTAGGACCTCACAATGGGTCCTGACCTTAGTTTGACAACAATTTAACTTGGATCTTACAACAAGGCACAAAAGTATTTAAAACATTTGAAAACTGTAAACAATATATACATCGAAATATGTATCAGCCTTACAAGAAAAGATATTAAAACGACGCATATGAAGAACAGAAGACATCCCCGTCCCCAACTAAATGAGTACGTGGACCCGGCTGACCATTCCCTCCGGATCTCTCTACAACTGTCTTAACCTGCAAGGCATCTACAAGCGGTATAAAACCGTTAGCTAACATTCTATGCATAAGTATAAAGGTAAAAGCACAATCACACATCATACACAATCAACATGCAACACTCAATCCTTTTATTATCTTTAATTAGGTGATAGGTCATTACTAATGATACTTATTTTGTGACACGAGGGATTCCCAAACCTCGCCCCTGTCCCCGTTTACCAACGCGGAATGGTACTAATGCATCTGACCGTCTACCGGACTAGGCTGGTCGCAGGGAACCTCCTAGACTCTCGCAAGAGCTAGGCAGATGATGTCACGACCCGTTATCATACACTTGGGTCAATTACACAATATACTAAAGTCGGCCTATTCCGGTTTCGTCATTTATCTTAACTAACAAACACCACTCATACACATCACACACATGCAAGAAGCCAGCTAAGTAAGTCCGTGGACTTACCTGAATCAGATCTCGACTTTCTAATTCGCAAATCGATCTGTACATTAGGAATTCAGTGGCCTGTCAAAGGAGGCAAGTGTGTCAGTACACTTTTTAGGTGATTAGAAGTCTAAGACTTCTAAGATAGTAGGTCTTAATAGAACGGAATTGATTACAATATTAATTTATGGTAAAATGACTATTTTACCCTTAGTCTTGAAACTTCCAAAAATTTCATAATTTATGTTTAAACTCTTATTTGAGACTAACTAACCATATTCTACTCCCTAGGATGATTTTAGGTAACAACTAGAAAAACCACCCATTTTCTATTTCCCGAAAAGTCACTAAAGTCCAACTACAGCTTCAAATATAAAATTCGAATAATCTTACAAAAATTTCGAAATAATTCCCTAGATCATCTATGATATACCGTCTCGATGGTAATGTCCTTGATCCCGCAATCTTGATTGTACATAATTCTACTTGTCTCGTTCCAATATTGTTATCTCTACTCCGCACTCTTGTAGTCTCTTGCATGGTTCTTATAATTTATCTCTCGGCTTCATACAACCAAGTCCCTTGTATGACATTCTATTTCTTCTATCTGAGTTGACTTTGGAATTCTTCCTCATTTGATTGTACTTATGGTCAAAATTATCTCCACATATTTACTTCTTCGCCTATTAGTTCTTTGGATGGTTAACAAGGGTTACTAGGACACCCACCCGAGTATAATACTTGATCCAAGGTCCGAGTCCTTTGTCTCGTGTTGAAGACTCTTCAAGTCTGCTACCGATTTATCATGAGGCGATAATCGCTTCATGATATCACAACTAAAGGATATAATGTATCCTTTAGGATACTAACATACTACACTTATACATATATATAACATACATTAATACTCATCATAGGAAGTCTATATGCTAACTCATATCGATCTAAGTTGTAGAGATCCACGGAGAGCGATGGTGGTCCAACGTACTACTAACCCAACAACCCGACTATGCGTGCGTGTGAAAACATAAATCCGTTTTGAAATTTTAGACCCCTTTTGGGTTCGAGTTATTTTATACAATCGGTCTTTCAGAAGATTTCAAGTGCCATTGTTGCCAACCCAGAGCTCTGATACCATATTGTAACACCCCAAATTCTGAGAACTCGGGGAGCTATTGGTTAGGACCTCACAATGGGTCCTGACCTTAGTTTGACAACAATTTAACTTGGATCTTACAACAAGGCACAAAAGTATTTAAAACTTTTGAAAACTGTAAACAATATATACATCGAAATATGTATCAGCCTTACAAGAAAAGATATTAAAACGACCATATGAAGAACAGAAGACATCCCCGTCCCCAACTAAATGAGTACGTGGACCCGGCTGACCATTCCCTCCGGATCTCTCTACAACTGTCTTAACCTGCAAGGCATCTACAAGCGGTATAAAACCGTTAGCTAACATTCTATGCATAAGTATAAAGGTAAAAGCACAATCACACATCATACACAATCAACATGCAACACTCAATCCTTTTATTATCTTTAATTAGGTGATAGGTCATTACTAATGATACTTATTTTGTGACACGAGGGATTCCCAAACCTCGCCCCTGTCCCCGTTTACCAACGCGGAATGGTACTAATGCATTTGACCGTCTACCGGACTAGGCTGGTCGCAGGGAACCTCCTAGACTCTCGCAAGAGCTAGGCAGATGATGTCACGACCCGTTATCATACACTTGGGTCAATTACACAATATACTAAAGTCGGCCTATTCCGGTTTCGTCATTTATCTTAACTAACAAACACCACTCATACACATCACACACATGCAAGAAGCCAGCTAAGTAAGTCCGTGGACTTACCTGAATCAGATCTCGACTTTCTAATTCGCAAATCGATCTGTACATTAGGAATTCAGTGGCCTGTCAAAGGAGGCAAGTGTGTCAGTACACTTTTTAGGTGATTAGAAGTCTAAGACTTCTAAGATAGTAGGTCTTAATAGAACGGAATTGATTACAATATTGATTTATGGTAAAATGACTATTTTATCCTTAGTCTCGAAACTTCCAAAAATTTCATAATTTATGTTTAAACTCTTATTTGAGACTAACTAACCATATTCTACTCCCTAGGATGATTTTAGGTAACAACTAGAAAAACCACCCATTTTCTATTTCCCGAAAAGTCACTAAAGTCCAACTACAACTTCAAATATAAAATTCGAATAATCTTATAAAAATTCCGAAATAATTCCCTAGATCATCTATGATATACCATCTACTCATAGGAGAAAGAATTTCTTAAAACTGTTAAAGCATCGCTTCTACAAAAATTTCTAAAGTTGGTTACAGCACTTAACAAGCAGCACACTGTCTTAACTTTGAAAAATCATAACTCCTAAACTACTCGCTGGATTTATCCCAAATTTTTATATGTTCTACTATAAAATCTTATCTCTAATATATCCAAAATTCAGCCGCAAAGGAGATTAAAATCCTATTTAAAACTATCTCACAAAACCGAATTTCAGGACAACAGAAAAACTGCTTACGACTCGATCTTTGAAAAATCATAAATCTCAAACCACTCGCTTGATGCCTCACAAATTTTAATATGTTCTACAAAAATATGTCAACTATATCATATCCAAAATTCAAGCTCAACGGAGATCAAGAGCTTATTCAAAACCATCTCACAAAATAGCATCACTTGCTGTTTTCCTCAACACTCAGCACATATATACAAACTGCATGAGGCGTCAACTTTGGAACACAATAACTCTTAAACCGTAACTCCGATTCTTCCCAAATTTTAGTATGATCTACTATGTACTACTGAATACAACATATCCAAAATTCAGCAGTAAAGGTGGAGTCTAACCTACCCAAAACTGGAGCCGAAGTTGACTGTTCTTCACTTCCGAAAACTCAGAAAACGCCTCAGCTCTTCAAGCCATTTTTCGAGGCTGTTTGGGGCTGTTCTAAGATTCAAACGAAATTCTAATTAGCACATATATACAGAGGGTACGGAGGTGAAGGGAAGTAGGGTCCTTACTCGACAATCGAAACTCGACAAACTTAGGTGCACCAGAAGGAAGGAAAGCGTGCACTTCTATAACTTTTGCCCTAGCGGATCTAGGCTGCCGCCCCAAAGGCTCTGGACCGTCGCCCCAGCAGGTCGGGACTGAGCCTTGCGCATCAGCGGCTCGAACCTACTGCCCTCCAATCGAATTGTTGTCGCTGAAGCAAAGTGGATGCGCCACTAGAGGTCTTTTGTTGTTGTCGTCGATCCAGTTTAGTCGAAGGAAGAAGCGGCTGATGGTTGCTCCTGGCATGAAGGCGCCGTTGCTGGTGTGACAGAAGAAGAGCCGCTCCTTGGCTGATGGTACGTGACAACAGAGGCAAAGAGGGATGACTTTACTCCACGAAGGCTCATCAGCGTGTGACGGCGGAGATAGGAGGAGAGGAGGGTGATGCCGGCGTGGTGACAACGGGAAAGGTAGGTCAGGCGGTCGTCGTTGTTCCTGTTGCGGTACATGGAAGCTGTTGTTTCACGGGAGAGAAGGGCGGAGATGTTACGTGAGGCAAGGCTGAAGAGATAGATATTTTAGGGTTTTACGTGTAAGAGAGGAAGAGTACATGGCTGGCTGTAATAGCTCCTTATCGGGCCCGGATGGTAGGGTTTCAAAGGCCCAAAATACTCAGCTTGATAAAGGCTTGGAAGGCATGGCGCAGATTAGCCCGGATGGGTCCATTTTTAAAAAAAAATAAAATAAAGAAGGTAGATTGACTTGTGTATTTTATGTGAGTAAGGTTCTCACATAAAATGATACAAACGATCAAAGGATAAAAATCCGGTGTCACATAGGATATAATAAGAATTCGGGAAAACCCAAAACCGGTCCAGCTCCTGTTTGCTTCGGAATAACTCGGAAGTAAAAATTCCGGATGTTACAAAAACTTTTTCAAATGGATGTAAAATGTGCTTTTTTAAATGGTTTCTTGGAAGAAGAAGTCTACGTTGCTCAACCTCCTGGTTTTGAAAATGATGAATTTCCGGATCACGTTTTTAAATTGGACAAATCTCTTTATGGTTTTAAGCAAGCTCCTCGATCTTGGTACGAAAGATTGTCCAAATATCTTCTTGAAAACAAATTCAAGAAGATATTTGGACCAAAACATGATCGAACCTGAATATGGACCAAAATATGACATTTGGTCAACCTAGAAAGGTTGATATTTGCTATTTTGCAGGATATCACCAAGGTAAAGGAGCACAAATGGATATTAGATAGTGGTTGCTCAAGACACATGAGTGGAAAAAGCTCTTTATTCTCAGATTTAAAGAAGCAATCATCTGTAACCATTACGCTTGGTGATAAAGGAAAGTGTGACATTATTGGCATTGAAAAATGTGAAGTTCAAGACAAAAAGACGGGTGAAATTGTGCTTACTGCTCCTAGATGTAACAATGTTTATTCTATGAGTACTAACCAAGTTTCAGGAACTAAGTTAAAATGTCTAAAGGCCTTGACTAATGATCCAAGGCTTTGACATAGAAGATTTGGTCACGTAAGCATGCACACAATGCAGAAGCTACTTACAAAGGATTTGGTACATGGTTTGCCAAACCTAAATTTCAAGGTAGATGAACTATGTAAGGCTTGTACACAAGATAAACAAACAAGAGGTTCATTCAAACCTAAGAAAGTTGTAAGTTCTTCTCGACTCATCGAACTCTTACATATGGATCTTTGTGGACCTATGCATGTCAAATCTCCCAGAGGCAAGCAGTACATCCTTGTTATTGTGGATGATTTCTCTCGTTTCACATGGATTTCTTTTCTACGAGAAAAATCTGGACCATTATTTGAGTTTTCAAAATTATATAAGGAGTTACAAACTTTGAAAAACCTATCAATCGTTTCTATAAGAAGTGATCATGGTAGAGAATTTGATCAACTAAAGTTTGATTTGTTTTGTGCAAAATATGGTATTTCACATAACTTTTCAGCTCGTAGAACGCCTCGACAGAATGGAGTTGTGGAACGTAAGAACCGCACTCTTGAGGATATGTCTAGGACATTGCTTTTAGAAAATAGTTTGCCAAAAAGTTTTGAAACAATTTGGTTTACTAGGCTTTTTCTAGTTTTGTGTTTAGTAAATGTACCCCTTGAGAGAAGAGTGTGTAGAGTTTGAGAATAAATACAAAAGGTTGGGGTATATTTATTTAATTGAAACATTAAAAAGCCTAGTTACTACTATAGTTTTTCAAAAAGGCCTAGTTACCAAAATTGCCCAAAAGTTTTTGGGCTGAAGCTGTAAACACTATAAATTATATTTTGAATAGATGTTTGACTCGCCCTATTTTGAAAAAGACTCCTTATGAACCCTTTAAAGGGAGGAAACCAAATATTTCATATTTCAAACCTTTTGGATGTACTTGCATTGTTCATAACAATGGCAAAGATAACCTTGGGAAATTTGATACACGTAGTGATGAAGCAATATTCATTGGATATGCTTCAAGTAGCAAAGCTTATCGTGTCTTTAACAAACGTACCAAAAGTGTTGAGGAAAGTATCCATGTTTTTTTTATGAAAGCAATGATGGTACTTTGAGTGAAAATTTTGCATATCTAAATCTAAATCAACAAGAAGATCACAATTCGGATGAAGATGAAGATCCTAAAGATCAAGAAAAGAATATGCAAGAAAAGATTCAAGATACTGAAGAAAACCCTCAAAGCTTTGAATCACACCTTCAAGACCTTGAAACGGAAAATTGCGATGTCAGAACTCCGATTCAGTGGATTGAAACTCAACTTCAAGGCCTTGATATAAGATCCAAGGGCAATATATCAACGGTACCTGAACCTAGTCAAGCATATGAAGCTCAACCTTCAGGATCTACTCCATCTTACAAACAAAGAAAATTTCTACACTCTTCATACCATCCACAAGAGAATGTGATCTCAGATCCAAACGCTGGAGTTCAAACTCGATCTAAAGTGAATAATCTATGTGCTTTCTTCGCGTTCGTATCTCTTATCGAGCCAAAGAATTATGTTCAAGCTCTTCAAGCACCCGATTGGATCATTGCCATGCAAAATGAACTAAATGAGTTTGAGAGAAATAAGGTTTGGACTCTTACTTCAAAACCAAAGCATCAATATGTCATCGGGACGAAATGGGTTTTTCGAAATAAGTTGGATGAAAAATGCAAGGTCATACAAAATAAAGCACGACTTGTAGCACAAGGCTATAACCAAGAAGAAGGTATTGATTATGAGGAGACTTTTGCTCCGGTTGCCAAGTTAAAAACCACCCATTTTCTTAAAACTGTTAAAGCATCGCTTCTACAAAAATTTCTAAAGTTGGTTATAACACTTAACAAGCAGCACACTGTCTTAACTTTGAAAAATCATAACTCCTAAACTACTCGCTGGATTTATCCCAAATTTTGATATGTTCTACTATAAAATCTTATCCCTAATATATCCAAAATTCAGCCGCAAAGAAGATCAAAATCCTATTTAAAACTATCTCACAAAACCGACTTTCAGCACAACAGAAAAACTGCTTACAACTCGATCTTTGAAAAATCATAAATCTCAAACCACTCGCTTGATGCCTGTAAAATTTTAATATGTTCTACAACAATATGTCAAATATATTATATCCAAAATTCAAGCCCAACGGAGATCAAGAGCTTATTCAAAATCATCTCACAAAACAGCATCACTTGCTGTTTTCCCCAACACTCAGCACATATATACAAACTGCATGAGGCGTCAACTTTGGAACACAATAACTCTTAAACCGTAACTCCGATTCTTCCCAAATTTTAGTATGATCTACTATGTACTACTGAATACAACATATCCAAAATTTAGCAGTAAAGGTGGAGTCTAACCTACCCAAAACTGGAGCCGAAGTTGACTGTTCTTCACTTCCGAAAACTCAAAAAACGCCTCAGCTCTTCAAGCCATTTTTCGAGGCTGTTTGGGGCTGTTCTAAGATTCAAACGAAATTCTAATTAGCACATATATACAGAGGGTACGGAGGTGAAGGGAAGTAGGGTCCTTACTCGACAATCGAAACTCGACAAACTTACGTGCACCAGAAGGAAGGAAGGCGTGCACTTCTATAACTTTTGCCCTAGCGGATCTAGGCTGCCGCCCCAAAGGCTCTGGACCGTCGCCCCAGCAGGTCGGGACTGAGCCTTGCGCATCAGCGGCTCGAACCTACTGCCCTCCAATCGAATTGTTGTCGCTGAAGCAAAGTGGATGCGCCACTAGAGGTCTTTTGTTGTTGTCGTCGATCCAGTTTAGTCGAAGGAAGAAGCGGCTGATGGTTGCTCCTGGCATGAAGGCGCCGTTGCTGGTGTGACAGAAGAAGAGCCGCTCCTTGGCTGATGGTACGTGACAACAGAGGCAAAGAGGGATGACTTTACTCCACGAAGGCTCATCAGCGTGTGACGGCGGAGATAGGAGGAGAGGAGGGTGATGCCGGCGTGGTGACAACGGGAAAGGAAGGGCAGGCGGTCGTCGTTGTTCCTGCTGCGGTACATGGAAGCTGCCGCTTCACGGGAGAGAAGGGCGGAGATGTTACGTGAGGCAAGGCTGAAGAGAGAGATATTTTAGGGTTTTACGTGTAAGAGAGGAAGAGTACATGGCTGGCTGTAACAGCTCCTTATCGGGCCCGGATGGTAGGGTTTCAAAGGCCCAAAATACTCAGCTTGATAAAGGCTTGGAAGGCATGGCGCAGATTGGCCCGGATGGGTCCATTTTAAAAAAAATAAAATAAAGAAGGTAGATTGACTTGTGTATTTTATGTGAGTAAGGTTCTCACATAAAATGATACAAACGATCAAAGGATAAAAATCCGGTGTCACATAGGATATAATAAGAAGTCGGGAAAACCCAAAACCGGTCCAGCTCCTGTTTGCTTCGGAATAACTCGGAAGTAAAAATTCCGGATATTACATCAGTTCCCCCTTAAAATAAGTTTCGTCCCGAAACTTAAAAGAAGACAACATAAAGACAAAGTCTATACAAAAGAAATAAAGCGCCGGAAAAAGTCATAATCGGTTAAGTTCTGATTTGTTTCGGAAATAGTCGGAAGAAATTTTTTTTTTTTTTTGGGTATTACATCAATCCCCCCTTAACAATAAGTTTCGTCCCGAAACTTAGAACAAGGTACTTAATTAAACAACTTCCATAAATAAATTGGTATGCTCTAGTCTCACTAAATTTTTATTCGTTTCCTAAACTTCTCTAACCCTATCAAAGTGTAACGAAAAAAACTGGTCGTTACATCAGATCCCCCTCAAAATAAGTTTCGTCCCGAAACTTAGAGTAAGACAATCCTGATAGGCCTTTAAAGCACCAAATGGGTGTGTTTGGTCACTACACAAAAGTCTCGTCGTTTCCACATCTAAGTATCCCGCACATCAAGGTTACGAATAGAACACATCACTAACTAAACACTCAATCATGAAATAAACAAGCAGTCAAACAATATCACACATACAAGGCCAAGCCCTAACTCGTCACTCCCGAGGTTACAACTATCGCTACATAGGTCTTGAAAATGTTACGTCTCTTACTATTCCCAATCTTAGGTAGCCTTATCGGCTCTTCATAAAACCACTGAATCTTAAATCCTTTCCGGTACTTAGATCACAAGCGTCTGCTACCACGTTCTAGAGTGGTTACCGGATATCTCACCGGTATCATCCGGTCCAACTATCTGATCCTCTGATCTGATGACCTCGTTCGTGTCTGGTAGGTATCTCTCCAACTGGACATCCACCAATAATTTACCAGGTGCCTAATGCTCTTCGTACCACGACCCACTTGGTCTTGTCTTTTAATATGACTCAATCATCTTATTCTTCAAGTAAGGGATCATCACTTATACCCTTTTCTACTCTAACACTTGAGACAACTAAAAATTAACACAATGGTCATCCTCTGCGTTCACTTGGCGTTATAATACTATTTATAGATCTATAATTTATCGTTAGCTCGACCGTAGGCTTCTCACGAATTTTACAAGATCTTAAGTGACATAGAATATGTCCGAATGACGGCATTTGATAATAATTACTCAATAAATGTTAACATACCATCAGTAGTGCGCCCTTTTATCCACCATTGTTACCAGACCGATATTATCCCTCTGACTCAAAATGCAACTCGGATCCGTTCTGTTATAACATTACACGTAAAATCTACTCCGAGATTACGATTTCTTTAAGCACGGTTACTGGGTTGTAAGTATACTCCCGTCGCTTCTCTTTCTTATGGATCTTTGACTCAGAATGGTAGTTACTCACTTTGAGCCTTCTAGTGCATACCATGCACAATACTTTTATTACATCGTTAATTCTTTTCTCAATCCATCAAGAAACCCACTCTAACGTACTCCGTTAGGTATAGAATTCCAAAACTACTTGCCTAGCAACATGCAACAACGCCATCACTCTGCACTCGGATCCATAATAGTGTACCAGTCTCCTTCTATTACCTCTACATGCTCATAAGTTTCCGTACGACATTTCTAGTCACTTCACATGGCCTATCTCACGTTCCTTCCAACTAGAATGCATTTCACCAACTATCACCATCTTAAACTCGACACGACATCCATCAGTACCATTGAGCTTCTTGCTCTGCGGGTTAGGACCCACCACGCTTCCGCTGCGCTACTCTGATTATTTTGTTGTCACCCCTTAATCATAAGGACGTATTCTGTGAGTCCAAAATGATTGACCGGATGAAGTACCAAGTACTTTCCTTACTTGTTTTCCTGAAATAAAATCATTATTGGAAAGCAACCATCTTCCGTTTACTTCCTTAATTCTTGCAACACCGATCCAAACTCCCGGACTCGACCAGAGTTTGGTCTTAACCAGACAAGAAATAACCTTTAACGCAATCCTCTCGATACCTTTTGCTCATCCCAGAAGGTTGACGTTGCCTACTTGAGGAAATCCTCCAAGGCGTCGGTAAGGCTACTCCATAGATCCACCGTCACAATTATCTCTTCTTAACGGCACATAACTCGTCAATACTAAACAATACTTGCACGTCCTTGGTTGACATAGGTCAGTCTATAATTGACTTATCTCAATTTCATACCTCTACTGGTATTAAACTTTTGGTCCACATCACCTACTATATTTATCCTTTTATCCTTCTTTAGTTCGTCTTATCTTTCACTCTTCTGCTTCCTTTGGGACAACTCTCTTTCTCAAGTCTCACTGTGCCATTCACTTGACGTTAAAAGTCGTTCCTAACACTCCTCGATAGATAGTAAGCGTCTTGTAGTTCAGATGACTTTTAATTACCTCCCAATTGTAGTTCCTTTACAGGGACCGTCTATGTTGATGACCTATGTTCTGTTATAAATGGGGGTTACCTTGGACTCTTGAGTCCACCACACAATTCTCACAAGCCTAGGTTCCTTAATCGGCGTTGTTTGTAATATTTCCTTCCAAATCTCTATTGACTATGTTACAGAGCTTCGATCCTTTCGATATTGGCGTTGTGATTCTTCTTAGAATTCTTATCTTGAAAGAAGACAAAACGTCTCCAGGCTTGTGAAGTCTACCTTTTGCTCTTACATTAAGTTGTAAGTCTCCATTCCTTGTTAATTGTGATCTGTCAAAATTTCCTTAGCTAGTAGGTATACAGTTGCTCACAACAATCCTTTTATACTTCTTTAGTTCGTTCTACCTTCCACCCTTCCGCTTCTTATGGGACTAACTCCATTTCTCTAGTCCGATTGTGTCATTCGTCTGACATAAATAGTCGTTTCAATTTTTCCACGATAGCTTGCAAGCGTCTTTGAAATTCTTATGGCCGTAATGATCATCCACTTGCAGTTCCTTTTGCATGGACCATCTGTGTTGATGGCTTAGGTCCCATGATAATTCGGGTTACTCTGGACTCTCGAGTCTAGCAAGGCCGTTCTCCCACACAAATTTCTTCACTGGAGTTAGTGGTAATATCGCCTTCATGAATTCCGTTGACCCTACTACACGCTTCCATTCTTTGGATATTGGCGTCGCGGTTTCTTTCAAACTGCTTATATCTCTGAGGAGGGTCAAAACCTCTCAACATTTGTGGGGTCTGCCCTTTTCGCTTTTACACTCAATTGTAGGTCTTCATTCCGTGCACCTTAGATTCTCGCACCCGGATTGACACTTTGTCTCTTCTGGTTTCTCATGCCCATAATGGTCTATAGGGCATCCGCCTCGATGGTAATGTCCTTGATCCCGCAATCTTGGTTGTACTTAATTCTACTTGTCTCGTTCCAATATTGTTATCTCTACTCCGCACTCTTGTAGTCTCTTGCATGGTTCTTATAATTCATCTCTCGGCTTCATACAACCAAGTCCCTTGTATGACATTCTATTTCTTCTATCTGAGTTGACTTTGGAATTCTTCCTCATTTGATTGTACTTATGGTCAAAATTATCTCCACATATTTACTTCTTCGCCTATTAGTTCTTTGGATGGTTAACAAGGGTTACTAGGACGCCCACCCGAGAATAATACTTGATCCAAGGTCCGAGTCCTTTGTCTCGTGTTGAAAACTCTTCAAGTCTGCTACCGATTTATCATGAGGCGATAATCGCTTCATGATATCACAACTAAAGGATATAATGTATCCTTTAGGATACTAACATACTACACTTATACATATATATAACATACATTAATACTCATCATAGGAAGTCTATATGCTAACTCATATCGATCTAAGTTGTAGAGATCCATGGAGAGCGATGGTGGTCCAACGTACTACTAACCCAACAACCCGACTATGCGTGCGTCTGAAAACATAAATCCGTTTTGAAAATTTTAGACCCCTTTCGGGTTCGAGTTATTTTATACAATCGGTCTTTCAGAAGATTTCAAGTGCCATTGTTGCCAACCCAGAGCTCTGATACCATATTGTAACACCCCAAATTCTGAGAACTCGGGGAGCTATTGGTTAGGACCTCACAATGGGTCCTGACCTTAGTTTGACAACAATTTAACTTGGATCTTACAACAAGGCACAAAAGTATTTAAAACTTTTGAAAACTGTAAACAATATATACATCGAAATATGTATCAGCCTTACAAGAAAAGATATTAAAACGACGCATATGAAGAACAGAAGACATCCCCGTCCCCAACTAAATGAGTACGTGGACCCGGCTGACCATTCCCTCCGGATCTCTCTACAACTGTCTTAACCTGCAAGGCATCTACAAGCGGTATAAAACCGTTAGCTAACATTCTATGCATAAGTATAAAGGTAAAAGCACAATCACACATCATACACAATCAACATGCAACACTCAATCCTTTTATTATCTTTAATTAGGTGATAGGTCATTACTAATGATACTTATTTTGTGACACGAGGGATTCCCAAACCTCGCCCCTGTCCCCGTTTACCAACGCGGAATGGTACTAATGCATCTGACCGTCTACCGGACTAGGCTGGTCGCAGGGAACCTCCTAGACTCTCGCAAGAGCTAGGCAGATGATGTCACGACCCGTTATCATACACTTGGGTCAATTACACAATATACTAAAGTCGGCCTATTCCGGTTTCGTCATTTATCTTAACTAACAAACACCACTCATACACATCACACACATGCAAGAAGCCAGCTAAGTAAGTCCGTGGACTTACCTGAATCAGATCTCGACTTTCTAATTCGCAAATCGATCTGTACATTAGGAATTCAGTGGCCTGTCAAAGGAGGCAAGTGTGTCAGTACACTTTTTAGGTGATTAGAAGTCTAAGACTTCTAAGATAGTAGGTCTTAATAGAACGGAATTGATTACAATATTAATTTATGGTAAAATGACTATTTTACCCTTAGTCTCGAAACTTCCAAAAATTTCATAATTTATGTTTAAACTCTTATTTGAGACTAACTAACCATATTCTACTCCCTAGGATGATTTTAGGTAACAACTAGAAAAACCACCCATTTTCTATTTCCCGAAAAGTCACTAAAGTCCAACTACAGCTTCAAATATAAAATTCGAATAATCTTATAAAAATTCCGAAATAATTCCCTAGATCATCTATGATATACCATCTACTCATAGGAGAAAGAATTTCTTAAAACTGTTAAAGCATCGCTTCTACAAAAATTTCTAAAGTTGGTTACAACACTTAACAAGCAGCACACTGTCTTAACTTTGAAAAATCATAACTCCTAAACTACTCGCTGGATTTATCCCAAATTTTTATATGTTCTACTATAAAATCTTATCTCTAATATATCCAAAATTCAGCCGCAAAGGAGATTAAAATCCTATTTAAAACTATCTCACAAAACCGAATTTCAGGACAACAGAAAAACTACTTACGACTCGATCTTTGAAAAATCATAAATCTCAAACCACTCGCTTGATGCCTCACAAATTTTAATATGTTCTACAAAAATATGTCAACTATATCATATCCAAAATTCAAGCTCAACGGAGATCAAGAGCTTATTCAAAACCATCTCACAAAATAGCATCACTTGCTGTTTTCCTCAACACTCAGCACATATATACAAACTACATGAGGCGTCAACTTTGGAACACAATAACTCTTAAACCGTAACTCCGATTCTTCCCAAATTTTAGTATGATCTACTATGTACTACTAAATACAACATATCCAAAATTCAGCAGTAAAGGTGGAGTCTAACCTACCCAAAACTGGAGCCGAAGTTGACTGTTCTTCACCTCCGAAAACTCAGAAAACGCCTCAGCTCTTCAAGCCATTTTTCGAGGCTGTTTGGGGCTGTTCTAAGATTCAAACGAAATTCTAATTAGCACATATATACAGAGGGTACGGAGGTGAAGGGAAGTAGGGTCCTTACTCGACAATCGAAACTCGACAAACTTACGTGCACCTGAAGGAAGGAAGACGTGCACTTCTATAACTTTTGCCCTAGCGGATCTGGGTTGCCGCCCCAAAGGCTCTGGACCGTCGCCCCAGCAGGTCGGGACTGAGCCTTGCGCATCAGCGGCTCGAACCTACTGCCCTCCAATCGAATTGTTGTCGCTGAAGCGAAGTGGATGCGCGACTAGAGGTCTTTTGTTGTTGTCGTCGATCCAGTTTAGTCGAAGGAAGAAGCGGCTGATGTTTGCTCCTGGCATGAAGGCGCCGTTGCTGGTGTGACAGAAGAAGAGCCGCTCCTTGGCTGATGGTACGTGACAACAGAGGCAAAGAGGGATGCCTTTACTCCACGAAGGCTCATCAGCGTGTGACGGCGGAGATAGGAGGAGAGGAGGGTGATGCCGGCGTGGTGACAACGGGAAAGGTAGGTCAGGCGGTCGTCGTTGTTCCTGTTGCGGTACATGGAAGCTGTTGTTTCACGGGAGAGAAGGGCGGAGATGTTACGTGAGGCAAGGCTGAAGAGATAGATATTTTAGGGTTTTACGTGTAAGAGAGGAAGAGTACATGGCTGGCTGTAATAGCTCCTTATCGGGCCCGGATGGTAGGGTTTCAAAGGCCCAAAATACTCAGCTTGATAAAGGCTTGGAAGGCATGGCGCAGATTAGCCCGGATGGGTCCATTTTTAAAAAAAAATAAAATAAAGAAGGTAGATTGACTTGTGTATTTTATGTGAGTAAGGTTCTCACATAAAATGATACAAACGATCAAAGGATAAAAATCCGGTGTCACATAGGATATAATAAGAATTCGGGAAAACCCAAAACCGGTCCAGCTCCTGTTTGCTTCGGAATAACTCGGAAGTAAAAATTCCGGATGTTACAAAAACTTTTTCAAATGGATGTAAAAGTGCTTTTTTAAATGGTTTCTTGGAAGAAGAAGTCTACGTTGCTCAACCTCCTGGTTTTGAAAATGATGAATTTCCGGATCACGTTTTTAAATTGGACAAATCTCTTTATGGTTTTAAGCAAGCTCCTCGATCTTGGTACGAAAGATTGTCCAAATATCTTCTTGAAAACAAATTCAAGAAGATATTTGGACCAAAACATGATCGAACCTGAATATGGACCAAAATATGACATTTGGTCGACCTAGAAAGGTTGATATTTGCTATTTTGCAGGATATCACCAAGGTAAAGGAGCACAAATGGATATTAGATAGTGGTTGCTCAAGACACATGAGTGGAAAAAGCTCTTTATTCTCAGATTTAAAGAAGCAATCATCTGTAACCATTACGCTTGGTGATAAAGGAAAGTGTGACATTATTGGCATTGAAAAATGTGAAGTTCAAGACAAAAAGACGGGTGAAATTGTGCTTACTGCTCCTAGATGTAACAATGTTTATTCTATGAGTACTAACCAAGTTTCAGGAACTAAGTTAAAATGTCTAAAGGCCTTGACTAATGATCCAAGGCTTTGACATAGAAGATTTGGTCACGTAAGCATGCACACAATGCAGAAGCTACTTACAAAGGATTTGGTACATGGTTTGCCAAACCTAAATTTCAAGGTAGATGAACTATGTAAGGCTTGTACACAAGATAAACAAACAAGAGGTTCATTCAAACCTAAGAAAGTTGTAAGTTCTTCTCGACTCATCGAACTCTTACATATGGATCTTTGTGGACCTATGCATGTCAAATCTCCCAGAGGCAAGCAGTACATCCTTGTTATTGTGGATGATTTCTCTCGTTTCACATGGATTTCTTTTCTACGAGAAAAATCTGGACCATTATTTGAGTTTTCAAAATTATATAAGGAGTTACAAACTTTGAAAAACCTATCAATCGTTTCTATAAGAAGTGATCATGGTAGAGAATTTGATCAACTAAAGTTTGATTTGTTTTGTGCAAAATATGGTATTTCACATAACTTTTCAGCTCGTAGAACGCCTCAACAGAATGGAGTTGTGGAACGTAAGAACCGCACTCTTGAGGATATGTCTAGGACAATGCTTTTAGAAAATAGTTTGCCAAAAAGTTTTGAAACAATTTGGTTTACTAGGCTTTTTCTAGTTTTGTGTTTAGTAAATGTACCCCTTGAGAGAAGAGTGTGTAGAGTTTGAGAATAAATACAAAAGGTTGGGGTATATTTATTTAATTGAAACATTAAAAAGCCTAGTTACTACTATAGTTTTTCAAAAAGGCCTAGTTACCAAAATTGCCCAAAAGTTTTTGGGTTGAAGCTGTAAACACTATAAATTATATTTTGAATAGATGTTTGACTCGCCATATTTTGAAAAAGACTCCTTATGAACCCTTTAAAGAGAGAAAACCAAATATTTCATATTTCAAACCTTTTGGATGTACTTGCATTGTTCATAACAATGGCAAAGATAACCTTGGGAAATTTGATACACGTAGTGATGAAGCAATATTCATTGGATATGCTTCAAGTAGCAAAGCTTATCGTGTCTTTAACAAACGTACCAAAAGTGTTGAGGAAAGTATCCATGTTTTTTTTATGAAAGCAATGATGGTACTTTGAGTGAAAATTTTGCATATCTAAATCTAAATCAACAAGAAGATCACAATTCGGATGAAGATGAAGATCCTAAAGATCAAGAAAAGAACATGCAAGAAAAGATTCAAGATACTGAAGAAAACCCTCAAAGCTTTGAACCACACCTTCAAGACCTTGAAACAGAAAATTGCGATGTCAGAACTCCGATTCAGTGGATTGAAACTCAACTTCAAGGCCTTGATATAAGATCCAAGGGCAATATATCAACGGTACCTGAATCTAGTCAAGCATATGAAGCTCAACCTTCAGGATCTACTCCATCTTACAAACAAAGAAAATTTCTACACTCTTCATACCATCCACAAGAGAATGTGATCTCAGATCCAAACGCTGGAGTTCAAACTCGATCTAAAGTGAATAATCTATGTGCTTTCTTCGCGTTTGTATCTCTTATCGAGCCAAAGAATTATGTTCAAGCTCTTCAAGCACCCGATTGGATCATTGCCATGCAAAATGAACTAAATGAGTTTGAGAGAAATAAGGTTTGGACTCTTACTTCAAAACCAAAGCATCAATATGTCATCGGGACGAAATGGGTTTTTCGAAATAAGTTGGATGAAAAATGCAAGGTCATACAAAATAAAGCACGACTTGTAGCACAAGGCTATAACCAAGAAGAAGGTATTGATTATGAGGAGACTTTTGCTCCGGTTGCCAAGTTAAAAACCACCCATTTTCTTAAAACTGTTAAAGCATCGTTTCTACAAAAATTTCTAAAGTTGGTTATAACACTTAACAAGCAGCACACTGTCTTAACTTTGAAAAATCATAACTCCTAAACTACTCGCTGGATTTATCCCAAATTTTGATATGTTCTACTATAAAATCTTATCCCTAATATATCCAAAATTCAGCCGCAAAGAAGATCAAAATCCTATTTAAAACTATCTCACAAAACCGACTTTCAACACAACAGAAAAACTGCTTACAACTCGATCTTTGAAAAATCATAAATCTCAAACCACTCGCTTGATGCCTCTAAAATTTTAATATGTTCTACAACAATATGTCAAATATATTATATCCAAAATTCAAGCCCAACGGAGATCAAGAGCTTATTCAAAATCATCTCACAAAACAGCATCACTTGTTGTTTTCCCCAACACTCAGCACATATATACAAACTGCATGAGGCGTCAACTTTGGAACACAATAACTCTTAAACCGTAACTCCGATTCTTCCCAAATTTTAGTATGATCTACTATGTACTACTGAATACAACATATCCAAAATTTAGCAGTAAAGGTGGAGTCTAACCTACCCAAAACTGGAGCCGAAGTTGACTGTTCTTCACTTCCGAAAACTCAAAAAACGCCTCAGCTCTTCAAGCCATTTTTCGAGGCTGTTTGGGGCTGTTCTAAGATTCAAACGAAATTCTAATTAGCACATATATACAGAGGGTACGGAGGTGAAGGGAAGTAGGGTCCTTACTCGACAATCGAAACTCGACAAACTTACGTGCACCAGAAGGAAGGAAGGTGTGCACTTCTATAACTTTTGCCCTAGCGGATCTAGGCTGCCGCCCCAAAGGCTCTGGACCGTCGCCCCAGCAGGTCGGGACTGAGCCTTGCGCATCAGCGGCTCGAACCTACTGCCCTCCAATCGAATTGTTGTCGCTGAAGCAAAGTGGATGCGCCACTAGAGGTCTTTTGTTGTTGTCGTCGATCCAGTTTAGTCGAAGGAAGAAGCGGCTGATGGTTGCTCCTGGCATGAAGGCGCCGTTGCTGGTGTGACAGAAGAAGAGCCGCTCCTTGGCTGATGGTACGTGACAACAGAGGCAAAGAGGGATGACTTTACTCCACGAAGGCTCATCAGCGTGTGACGGCGGAGATAGGAGGAGAGGAGGGTGATGCCGGCGTGGTGACAACGGGAAAGGAAGGGCAGGCGGTCGTCGTTGTTCCTGCTGCGGTACATGGAAGCTGCCGCTTCACGGGAGAGAAGGGCGGAGATGTTACGTGAGGCAAGGCTGAAGAGAGAGATATTTTAGGGTTTTACGTGTAAGAGAGGAAGAGTACATGGCTGGCTGTAACAGCTCCTTATCGGGCCCGGATGGTAGGGTTTCAAAGGCCCAAAATACTCAGCTTGATAAAGGCTTGGAAGGCATGGCGCAGATTGGCCCGGATGGGTCCATTTTAAAAAAAATAAAATAAAGAAGGTAGATTGACTTGTGTATTTTATGTGAGTAAGGTTCTCACATAAAATGATACAAACGATCAAAGGATAAAAATCCGGTGTCACATAGGATATAATAAGAAGTCGGTAAAACCCAAAACCGGTCCAGCTCCTGTTTGCTTCGGAATAACTCGGAAGTAAAAATTCCGGATATTACATCAGTTCCCCCTTAAAATAAGTTTCGTCCCGAAACTTAAAAGAAGACAACATAAAGACAAAGTCTATACAAAAGAAATAAAGCGCCGGAAAAAGTCATAATCGGTTAAGTTCTGATTTGTTTCGGAAATAGTCGGAAGAAAATTTTTTTTTTTTTTGGGTATTACATCAATCCCCCCTTAACAATAAGTTTCGTCCCGAAACTTAGAACAAGGTACTTAATTAAACAACTTCCATAAATAAATTGGTATGCTCTAGTCTCACTAAATTTTTATTCGTTTCCTAAACTTCTCTAACCCTATCAAAGTGTAACGAAAAAAACTGGTCGTTACATCAGATCCCCCTCAAAATAAGTTTCGTCCCGAAACTTAGAGTAAGACAATCCTGATAGGCCTTTAAAGCACCAAATGGGTGTGTTTGGTCACTACACAAAAGTCTCGTCGTTTCCACATCTAAGTATCCCGCACATCAAGGTTACGAATAGAACACATCACTAACTAAACACTCAATCATGAAATAAACAAGCAGTCAAACAATATCACACATACAAGGCCAAGCCCTAACTCGTCACTCCCGAGGTTACAACTATCGCTACATAGGTCTTGAAAATGTTACGTCTCTTACTATTCCCAATCTTAGGTAGCCTTATCGGCTCTTCATAAAACCACTGAATCTTAAATCCTTTCCGGTACTTAGATCACAAGCGTCTGCTACCACGTTCTAGAGTGGTTACCGGATATCTCACCGGTATCATCCGGTCCAACTATCTGATCCTCTGATCTGATGACCTCGTTCGTGTCTGGTAGGTATCTCTCCAACTGGACATCCACCAATAATTTACCAGGTGCCTAATGCTCTTCGTACCACGACCCACTTGGTCTTGTCTTTTAATATGACTCAATCATCTTATTCTTCAAGTAAGGGATCATCACTTATACCCTTTTCTACTCTAACACTTGAGACAACTAAAAATTAACCCAATGGTCATCCTCTGCGTTCACTTGGCGTTATAATACTATTTATAGATCTATAATTTATCGTTAGCTCGACCGTAGGCTTCTCACGAATTTTACAAGATCTTAAGTGACATAGAATATGTCCGAATGAAGGCATTTGATAATAATTACTCAATAAATGTTAACATACCATCAGTAGTGCGCCCTTTTATCCACCATTGTTACCAGACCGATATTATCCCTCTGACTCAAAATGCAACTCGGATCCGTTCTGTTATAACATTACACGTAAAATCTACTCCGAGATTACGCTTTCTTTAAGCACGGTTACTGGGTTGTAAGTATACTCCCGTCGCTTCTCTTTCTTATGTATCTTTGACTCAGAATGGTAGTTACTCACTTTGAGCCTTCTAGTGCATACCATGCACAATACTTTTATTACATCGTTAATTCTTTTCTCAATCCATCAAGAAACCCACTCTAACGTACTCCGTTAGGTATAGAATTCCAAAACTACTTGCCTAGCAACATGCAACAACGCCATCACTCTGCACTCGGATCCATAATAGTGTACCAGTCTCCTTCTATTACCTCTACATGCTCATAAGTTTCCGTACGACATTTCTAGTCACTTCACATGGCCTATCTCACGTTCCTTCCAACTAGAATGCATTTCACCAACTATCACCATCTTAAACTCGACACGACATCCATCAGTACCATTGAACTTCTTGCTCTGCGGGTTAGGACCCACCACGCTTCCGCTGCGCTACTCTGATTATTTTGTTGTCACCCCTTAATCATAAGGACGTATTCTGTGAGTCCAAAATGATTGACCGGATGAAGTACCAAGTACTTTCCTTACTTGTTTTCCTGAAATAAAATCATTATTGGAAAGCAACCATCTTCCGTTTACTTCCTTAATTCTTGCAACACCGATCCAAACTCCCGGACTCGACCAGAGTTTGGTCTTAACCAGACAAGAAATAACCTTTAACGCAATCCTCTCGATACCTTTTGCTCATCCCAGAAGGTTGACGTTGCCTACTTGAGGAAATCCTCCAAGGCGTCGGTAAGGCTACTCCATAGATCCACCGTCACAATTATCTCTTCTTAACGGCACATAACTCGTCAATACTAAACAATACTTGCACGTCCTTGGTTGACATAGGTCAGTCTATAATTGACTTATCTCAATTTCATACCTCTACTGGTATTAAACTTTTGGTCCACATCACCTACTATATTTATCCTTTTATCCTTCTTTAGTTCGTCTTATCTTTCACTCTTCTGCTTCCTTTGGGACAACTCTCTTTCTCAAGTCTCACTGTGTCATTCACTTGACGTTAAAAGTCGTTCCTAACACTCCTCGATAGATAGTAAGCGTCTTGTAGTTCAGATGACTTTTAATTACCTCCCAATTGTAGTTCCTTTACAGGGACCGTCTATGTTGATGACCTATGTTCTGTTATAAATGGGGGTTACCTTGGACTCTTGAGTCCACCACACAATTCTCACAAGCCTAGGTTCCTTAATCGGCGTTGTTTGTAATATTTCCTTCCAAATCTCTATTGACTATGTTACAGAGCTTCGATCCTTTCGATATTGGCGTTGTGATTCTTCTTAGAATTCTTATCTTGAAAGAAGACAAAACGTCTCCAGGCTTGTGAAGTCTACCTTTCGCTCTTACATTAAGTTGTAAGTCTCCATTCCTTGTTAATTGTGATCTGTCAAAATTTCCTTAGCTAGTAGGTAAACAGTTGCTCACAACAATCCTTTTATACTTCTTTAGTTCGTTCTACCTTCCACCCTTCCGCTTCTTATGGACTAACTCCATTTCTCTAGTCCGATTGTGTCATTCGTCTGACATAAATAGTCGTTTCAATTTTTCCACGATAGCTTGCAAGCGTCTTTGAAATTCTTATGGCCGTAATGATCATCCACTTGCAGTTCCTTTTGCATGGACCATCTGTGTTGATGGCTTAGGTCCCATGATAATTCGGGTTACTCTGGACTCTCGAGTCTCGCAAGGCCGTTCTCCCACACAGATTTCTTCACTGGAGTTAGTGGTAATATCGCCTTCATGAACTCCGTTGACCCTACTACACGCTTCCATTCTTTGGATATTGGCGTCGCGGTTTCTTTCAAACTACTTATATCTCTGAGGAGGGTCAAAACCTCTCAACATTTGTGGGGTCTGCCCTTTTCGCTTTTACACTCAATTGTAGGTCTTCATTCCGTGCACCTTAGATTCTCGCACCCGGATTGACACTTTGTCTCTTCTGGTTTCTCATGCCCATAATGGTCTATAGGGCATCCGCCTCGATGGTAATGTCCTTGATCCCGCAATCTTGGTTGTACTTAATTCTACTTGTCTCGTTCCAATATTGTTATCTCTACTCCGCACTCTTGTAGTCTCTTGCATGGTTCTTATAATTCATCTCTCGGCTTCATACAACCAAGTCCCTTGTATGACATTCTATTTCTTCTATCTGAGTTGACTTTGGAATTCTTCCTCATTTGATTGTACTTATGGTCAAAATTATCTCCACATATTTACTTCTTCGCCTATTAGTTCTTTGGATGGTTAACAAGGGTTACTAGGACGCCCACCCGAGTATAATACTTGATCCAAGGTCCGAGTCCTTTGTCTCGTGTTGAAAACTCTTCAAGTCTGCTACCGATTTATCATGAGGCGATAATCGCTTCATGATATCACAACTAAAGGATATAATGTATCCTTTAGGATACTAACATACTACACTTATACATATATATAACATACATTAATACTCATCATAGGAAGTCTATATGCTAACTCATATCGATCTAAGTTGTAGAGATCCACGGAGAGCGATGGTGGTCCAACGTACTACTAACCCAACAACCCGACTATGCGTGCGTGTGAAAACATAAATCCGTTTTGAAAATTTTAGACCCCTTTCGGGTTCGAGTTATTTTATACAATCGGTCTTTCAGAAGATTTCAAGTGCCATTGTTGCCAACCCAGAGCTCTGATACCATATTGTAACACCCCAAATTCTGAGAACTCGGGGAGCTATTGGTTAGGACCTCACAATGGGTCCTGACCTTAGTTTGACAACAATTTAACTTGGATCTTACAACAAGGCACAAAAGTATTTAAAACTATTGAAAACTGTAAACAATATATACATCGAAATATGTATCAGCCTTACAAGAAAAGATATTACAACGACGCATATGAAGAACAGAAGACATCCCCGTCCCCAACTAAATGAGTACGTGGACCCGGCTGACCATTCCCTCCGGATCTCTCTACAACTGTCTTAACCTGCAAGGCATCTACAAGCGGTATAAAACCGTTAGCTAACATTCTATGCATAAGTATAAAGGTAAAAGCACAATCACACATCATACACAATCAACATGCAACACTCAATCCTTTTATTATCTTTAATTAGGTGATAGGTCATTACTAATGATACTTATTTTGTGACACGAGGGATTCTCAAAACTCGCCCCTGTCCCCGTTTACCAACGCGGAATGGTACTAATGCATCTGACCGTCTACCGGACTAGGCTGGTCGCAGGGAACCTCCTAGACTCTCGCAAGAGCTAGGCAGATGATGTCACGACCCGTTATCATACACTTGGGTCAATTACACAATTTACTAAAGTCGGCCTATTCCGGTTTCGTCATTTATCTTAACTAACAAACACCACTCATACACATCACACACATGCAAGAAGCCAGCTAAGTAAGTCCGTGGACTTACCTGAATCAGATCTCGACTTTCTAATTCGCAAATCGATCTGTACATTAGGAATTCAGTGGCCTGTCAAAGGAGGCAAGTGTGTCAGTACACTTTTTAGGTGATTAGAAGTCTAAGACTTCTAAGATAGTAGGTCTTAATAGAACGGAATTGATTACAGTATTAATTTATGGTAAAATGACTATTTTACCCTTAGTCTTGAAACTTCCAAAAATTTCATAATTTATGTTTAAACTCTTATTTGAGACTAACTAACCATATTCTACTCCCTAGGATGATATTAGGTAACAACTAGAAAAACAACCCATTTTCTATTTCCCGAAAAGTCACTAAAGTCCAACTACAGCTTCAAATATAAAATTCGAATAATCTTATAAAAATTCCGAAATAATTCCCTAGATCATCTATGATATACCATCTACTCATAGGAGAAAGAATTTCTTAAAACTGTTAAAGCATCGCTTCTACAAAAATTTCTAAAGTTGGTTACAACACTTAACAAGCAGCACACTGTCTTAACTTTGAAAAATCATAACTCCTAAACTACTCGCTGGATTTATCCCAAATTTTTATATGTTCTACTATAAAATCTTATCTCTAATATATCCAAAATTCAGCCGCAAAGGAGATTAAAATCCTATTTAAAACTATCTCACAAAACCGAATTTCAGGACAACAGAAAAACTGCTTACGACTCGATCTTTGAAAAATCATAAATCTCAAACCACTCGCTTGATGCCTCTCAAATTTTAATATGTTCTACAAAAATATGTCAATTATATCATATCCAAAATTCAAGCTCAACGGAGATCAAGAGCTTATTCAAAACCATCTCACAAAATAGCATCACTTGCTGTTTTCCTCAACACTCAACACATATATACAAACTGCATGAGGCGTCAACTTTGGAACACAATAACTCTTAAACCGTAACTCCGATTCTTCCCAAATTTTAGTATGATCTACTATGTACTACTGAATACAACATATCCAAAATTCAGCTTATCGTGTCTTTAAAGGGAGAAAACCAAATATTTCATATTTCAAACCTTTTGGATGTACTTGCATTGTTCATAACAATGGCAAAGATAACCTTGGGAAATTTGATACACGTAGTGATGAAGCAATATTCATTGGATATGCTTCAAGTAGCAAAGCTTATCGTGTCTTTAACAAACGTACCAAAAGTGTTGAGGAAAGTATCCATGTTTTTTTTATGAAAGCAATGATGGTACTTTGAGTGAAAATTTTGCATATCTAAATCTAAATCAACAAGAAGATCACAATTCGGATGAAGATGAAGATCCTAAAGATCAAGAAAAGAATATGCAAGAAAAGATTCAAGATACTGAAGAAAACCCTCAAAGCTTTGAACCACACCTTCAAGACCTTGAAACAGAAAATTGCGATGTCAGAACTCCGATTCAGTGGATTGAAACTCAACTTCAAGGCCTTGATATAAGATCCAAGGGCAATATATCAACGGTACCTGAATCTAGTCAAGCATATGAAGCTCAACCTTCAGGATCTACTCCATCTTACAAACAAAGAAAATTTATACACTCTTCATACCATCCACAAGAGAATGTGATCTCAGATCCAAACGCTGGAGTTCAAACTCGATCTAAAGTGAATAATCTATGTGCTTTCTTCGCGTTTGTATCTCTTATCGAGCCAAAGAATTATGTTCAAGCTCTTCAAGCACCCGATTGGATCATTGCCATGCAAAATGAACTAAATGAGTTTGAGAGAAATAAGGTTTGGACTCTTACTTCAAAACCAAAGCATCAATATGTCATCGGGACGAAATGGGTTTTTCGAAATAAGTTGGATGAAAAATGCAAGGTCATACAAAATAAAGCACGACTTGTAGCACAAGGCTATAACCAAGAAGAAGGTATTGATTATGAGGAGACTTTTGCTCCGGTTGCCAAGTTAAAAACCACCCATTTTCTTAAAACTGTTAAAGCATCGTTTCTACAAAAATTTCTAAAGTTGGTTATAACACTTAACAAGCAGCACACTGTCTTAACTTTGAAAAATCATAACTCCTAAACTACTCGCTGGATTTATCCCAAATTTTGATATGTTCTACTATAAAATCTTATCCCTAATATATCCAAAATTCAGCGGCAAAGAAGATCAAAATCCTATTTAAAACTATCTCACAAAACCGACTTTCAGCACAACAGAAAAACTGCTTACAACTCGATCTTTGAAAAATCATAAATCTCAAACCACTCGCTTGATGCCTCTAAAATTTTAATATGTTCTACAACAATATGTCAAATATATTATATTCAAAATTCAAGCCCAACGGAGATCAAGAGCTTATTCAAAATCATCTCACAAAACAGCATCACTTGTTGTTTTCCCCAACACTCAGCACATATATACAAACTGCATGAGGCGTCAACTTTGGAACACAATAACTCTTAAACCGTAACTCCGATTCTTCCCAAATTTTAGTATGATCTACTATGTACTACTGAATACAACATATCCAAAATTTAGCAGTAAAGGTGGAGTCTAACCTACCCAAAACTGGAGCCGAAGTTGATTGTTCTTCACTTCCGAAAACTCAAAAAACGCCTCAGCTCTTCAAGCCATTTTTCGAGGCTGTTTGGGGCTGTTCTAAGATTCAAACGAAATTCTAATTAGCACATATATACAGAGGGTACGGAGGTGAAGGGAAGTAGGGTCCTTACTCGACAATCGAAACTCGACAAACTTACGTGCACCAGAAGGAAGGAAGGTGTGCACTTCTATAACTTTTGCCCTAGCGGATCTAGGCTGCCGCCCCAAAGGCTCTGGACCGTCGCCCCAGCAGGTCGGGACTGAGCCTTGCGCATCAGCGGCTCGAACCTACTGCCCTCCAATCGAATTGTTGTCGCTGAAGCAAAGTGGATGCGCCACTAGAGGTCTTTTGTTGTTGTCGTCGATCCAGTTTAGTCGAAGGAAGAAGCGGCTGATGGTTGCTCCTGGCATGAAGGCGCCGTTGCTGGTGTGACAGAAGAAGAGCCGCTCCTTGGCTGATGGTACGTGACAACAGAGGCAAAGAGGGATGACTTTACTCCACGAAGGCTCATCAGCGTGTGACGGCGGAGATAGGAGGAGAGGAGGGTGATGCCGGCGTGGTGACAACGGGAAAGGAAGGGCAGGCGGTCGTCGTTGTTCCTGCTGCGGTACATGGAAGCTGCCGCTTCACGGGAGAGAAGGGCGGAGATGTTACGTGAGGCAAGGCTGAAGAGAGAGATATTTTAGGGTTTTACGTGTAAGAGAGGAAGAGTACATGGCTGGCTGTAACAGCTCCTTATCGGGCCCGGATGGTAGGGTTTCAAAGGCCCAAAATACTCAGCTTGATAAAGGCTTGGAAGGCATGGCGCAGATTGGCCCGGATGGGTCCATTTTAAAAAAAATAAAATAAAGAAGGTAGATTGACTTGTGTATTTTATGTGAGTAAGGTTCTCACATAAAATGATACAAACGATCAAAGGATAAAAATCCGGTGTCACATAGGATATAATAAGAAGTCGGTAAAACCCAAAACCGGTCCAGCTCCTGTTTGCTTCGGAATAACTCGGAAGTAAAAATTCCGGATATTACATCAGTTCCCCCTTAAAATAAGTTTCGTCCCGAAACTTAAAAGAAGACAACATAAAGACAAAGTCTATACAAAAGAAATAAAGCGCCGGAAAAAGTCATAATCGGTTAAGTTCTGATTTGTTTCGGAAATAGTCGGAAGAAAATTTTTTTTTTTTTTGGGTATTACATCAATCCCCCCTTAACAATAAGTTTCGTCCCGAAACTTAGAACAAGGTACTTAATTAAACAACTTCCATAAATAAATTGGTATGCTCTAGTCTCACTAAATTTTTATTCGTTTCCTAAACTTCTCTAACCCTATCAAAGTGTAACGAAAAAAACTGGTCGTTACATCAGATCCCCCTCAAAATAAGTTTCGTCCCGAAACTTAGAGTAAGACAATCCTGATAGGCCTTTAAAGCACCAAATGGGTGTGTTTGGTCACTACACAAAAGTCTCGTCGTTTCCACATCTAAGTATCCCGCACATCAAGGTTACGAATAGAACACATCACTAACTAAACACTCAATCATGAAATAAACAAGCAGTCAAACAATATCACACATACAAGGCCAAGCCCTAACTCGTCACTCCCGAGGTTACAACTATCGCTACATAGGTCTTGAAAATGTTACGTCTCTTACTATTCCCAATCTTAGGTAGCCTTATCGGCTCTTCATAAAACCACTGAATCTTAAATCCTTTCCGGTACTTAGATCACAAGCGTCTGCTACCACGTTCTAGAGTGGTTACCGGATATCTCACCGGTATCATCCGGTCCAACTATCTGATCCTCTGATCTGATGACCTCGTTCGTTTCTGGTAGGTATCTCTCCAACTGGACATCCACCAATAATTTACCAGGTGCCTAATGCTCTTCGTACCACGACCCACTTGGTCTTGTCTTTTAATATGACTCAATCATCTTATTCTTCAAGTAAGGGATCATCACTTATACCCTTTTCTACTCTAACACTTGAGACAACTAAAAATTAACCCAATGGTCATCCTCTGCGTTCACTTGGCGTTATAATACTATTTATAGATCTATAATTTATCGTTAGCTCGACCGTAGGCTTCTCACGAATTTTACAAGATCTTAAGTGACATAGAATATGTCCGAATGAAGGCATTTGATAATAATTACTCAATAAATGTTAACATACCATCAGTAGTGCGCCCTTTTATCCACCATTGTTACCAGACCGATATTATCCCTCTGACTCAAAATGCAACTCGGATCCGTTCTGTTATAACATTACACGTAAAATCTACTCCGAGATTACGCTTTCTTTAAGCACGGTTACTGGGTTGTAAGTATACTCCCGTCGCTTCTCTTTCTTATGTATCTTTGACTCAGAATGGTAGTTACTCACTTTGAGCCTTCTAGTGCATACCATGCACAATACTTTTATTACATCGTTAATTCTTTTCTCAATCCATCAAGAAACCCACTCTAACGTACTCCGTTAGGTATAGAATTCCAAAACTACTTGCCTAGCAACATGCAACAACGCCATCACTCTGCACTCGGATCCATAATAGTGTACCAGTCTCCTTCTATTACCTCTACATGCTCATAAGTTTCCGTACGACATTTCTAGTCACTTCACATGGCCTATCTCACGTTCCTTCCAACTAGAATGCATTTCACCAACTATCACCATCTTAAACTCGACACGACATCCATCAGTACCATTGAACTTCTTGCTCTGCGGGTTAGGACCCACCACGCTTCCGCTGCGCTACTCTGATTATTTTGTTGTCACCCCTTAATCATAAGGACGTATTCTGTGAGTCCAAAATGATTGACCGGATGAAGTACCAAGTACTTTCCTTACTTGTTTTCCTGAAATAAAATCATTATTGGAAAGCAACCATCTTCCGTTTACTTCCTTAATTCTTGCAACACCGATCCAAACTCCCGGACTCGACCAGAGTTTGGTCTTAACCAGACAAGAAATAACCTTTAACGCAATCCTCTCGATACCTTTTGCTCATCCCAAAAGGTTGACGTTGCCTACTTGAGGAAATCCTCCAAGGCGTCGGTAAGGCTACTCCATAGATCCACCGTCACAATTATCTCTTCTTAACGGCACATAACTCGTCAATACTAAACAATACTTGCACGTCCTTGGTTGACATAGGTCAGTCTATAATTGACTTATCTCAATTTCATACCTCTACTGGTATTAAACTTTTGGTCCACATCACCTACTATATTTATCCTTTTATCCTTCTTTAGTTCGTCTTATCTTTCACTCTTCTGCTTCCTTTGGGACAACTCTCTTTCTCAAGTCTCACTGTGTCATTCACTTGACGTTAAAAGTCGTTCCTAACACTCCTCGATAGATAGTAAGCGTCTTGTAGTTCAGATGACTTTTAATTACCTCCCAATTGTAGTTCCTTTACAGGGACCGTCTATGTTGATGACCTATGTTCTGTTATAAATGGGGGTTACCTTGGACTCTTGAGTCCACCACACAATTCTCACAAGCCTAGGTTCCTTAATCGGCGTTGTTTGTAATATTTCCTTCCAAATCTCTATTGACTATGTTACAGAGCTTCGATCCTTTCGATATTGGCGTTGTGATTCTTCTTAGAATTCTTATCTTGAAAGAAGACAAAACGTCTCCAGGCTTGTGAAGTCTACCTTTTGCTCTTACATTAAGTTGTAAGTCTCCATTCCTTGTTAATTGTGATCTGTCAAAATTTCCTTAGCTAGTAGGTAAACAGTTGCTCACAACAATCCTTTTATACTTCTTTAGTTCGTTCTACCTTCCACCCTTCCGCTTCTTATGGACTAACTCCATTTCTCTAGTCCGATTGTGTCATTCGTCTGACATAAATAGTCGTTTCAATTTTTCCACGATAGCTTGCAAGCGTCTTTGAAATTCTTATGGCCGTAATGATCATCCACTTGCAGTTCCTTTTGCATGGACCATCTGTGTTGATGGCTTAGGTCCCATGATAATTCGGGTTACTCTGGACTCTCGAGTCTAGCAAGGCCGTTCTCCCACACAGATTTCTTCACTGGAGTTAGTGGTAATATCGCCTTCATGAACTCCGTTGACCCTACTACACGCTTCCATTCTTTGGATATTGGCGTCGCGGTTTCTTTCAAACTACTTATATCTCTGAGGAGGGTCAAAACCTCTCAACATTTGTGGGGTCTGCCCTTTTCGCTTTTACACTCTATTGTAGGTCTTCATTCCGTGCACCTTAGATTCTCGCACCCGGATTGACACTTTGTCTCTTCTGGTTTCTCATGCCCATAATGGTCTATAGGGCATCCGCCTCGATGGTAATGTCCTTGATCCCGCAATCTTGGTTGTACTTAATTCTACTTGTCTCGTTCCAATATTGTTATCTCTACTCCGCACTCTTGTAGTCTCTTGCATGGTTCTTATAATTCATCTCTCGGCTTCATACAACCAAGTCCCTTGTATGACATTCTATTTCTTCTATCTGAGTTGACTTTGGAATTCTTCCTCATTTGATTGTACTTATGGTCAAAATTATCTCCACATATTTACTTCTTCGCCTATTAGTTCTTTGGATGGTTAACAAGGGTTACTAGGACGCCCACCCGAGTATAATACTTGATCCAAGGTCCGAGTCCTTTGTCTCGTGTTGAAAACTCTTCAAGTCTGCTACCGATTTATCATGAGGCGATAATCGCTTCATGATATCACAACTAAAGGATATAATGTATCCTTTAGGATACTAACATACTACACTTATACATATATATAACATACATTAATACTCATCATAGGAAGTCTATATGCTAACTCATATCGATCTAAGTTGTAGAGATCCACGGAGAGCGATGGTGGTCCAACGTACTACTAACCCAACAACCCGACTATGCGTGCGTGTGAAAACATAAATCCGTTTTGAAAATTTTAGACCCCTTTCGGGTTCGAGTTATTTTATACAATCGGTCTTTCAGAAGATTTCAAGTGCCATTGTTGCCAACCCAGAGCTCTGATACCATATTGTAACACCCCAAATTCTGAGAACTCGGGGAGCTACTCGTTAGGACCTCATAATGGGTCCTGACCTTAGTTTGACAACAATTTAACTTAGATCTTACAACAAGGCACAAAAGTATTTAAAACATTTGAAAACTATAAACAATATATACATCGAAATATGTATCAGCCTTACATGAAAAGATATTAAAACGACGCATATGAAGAACAGAAGACATCCCCGTCCCCAACTAAATGAGTACGTGGACCCGGCTGACAATTCCCTCCGGATCTCTCTACAACTGTCTTAACCTGCAAGGCATCTACAAGCGGTATAAAACCGTTAGCTAACATTCTATGCATAAGTATAAAGGTAAAAGCACAATCACACATCATACACAATCAACATGCAACACTCAATCCTTTTATTATCTTTAATTAGGTGATAGGTCATTACTAATGATACTTATTTTGTGACACGAGGGATTCCCAAACCTCGCCCCTGTCCCCGTTTACCAACGCGGAATGGTACTAATGCATCTAACCGTCTACCGGACTAGGCTGGTCGCAGGGAACCTCCTAAACTCTCGCAAGAGCTAGGCAGATGATGTCACGACCCGTTATCATACACTTGGGTCAATTACACAATATACTAAAGTCGGCCTATTCCGGTTTCATCATTTATCTTAACTAACAAACACCACTCATACACATCACACACATGCAAGAAGCCAGCTAAGTAAGTCCGTGGACTTACCTGAATCAGATCTCGACTTTCTAATTCGCAAATCGATCTGTACATTAGGAATTCAGTGGCCTGTCAAAGGAGGCAAGTGTGTCAGTACACTTTTTAGGTGATTAGAAGTCTAAGACTTCTAAGATAGTAGGTCTTAATAGAACGGAATTGATTACAGTATTAATTTATGGTAAAATGACTATTTTACCCTTAGTCTTGAAACTTCCAAAAATTTCATAATTTATGTTTAAACTCTTATTTGAGACTAACTAACCATATTCTACTCCCTAGGATGATTTTAGGTAACAACTAGAAAAACCACCCATTTTCTATTTCCCGAAAAGTCACTAAAGTCCAACTACAGCTTCAAATATAAAATTCGAATAATCTTATAAAAATTCCGAAATAATTCCCTAGATCATCTATGATATACCGCCTCGATGGTAATGTCCTTGATCCCGCAATCTTGGTTGTACTTAATTCTACTTGTCTCGTTCCAATATTGTTATCTTTACTCCGCACTCTTGTAGCCTCTTGCATGGTTCTTATAATTCATCTCTCGGCTTCATACAACCAAGTCCCTTGTATGACATTCTATTTCTTCTATCTGAGTTGACTTTAGAATTCTTCCGCATTTGATTGTACTTATGGTCAAAATTATCTCCACATATTTACTTCTTCGCCTATTAGTTCTTTGGATGGTTAACAAGGGTTACTAGGACGCCCACCCGAGTATAATACTTGATCCAAGGTCCGAGTCCTTTGTCTCGTGTTGAAAACTCTTCAAGTCTGCTACCGATTTATCATGAGGCGATAATCGCTTCATGATATCACAACTAAAGGATATAATGTATCCTTTAGGATACTAACATACTACACTTATACATATATATAACATACATTAATACTCATCATAGGAAGTCTATATGCTAACTCATATCGATCTAAGTTGTAGAGATCCACGGAGAGCGATGGTGGTCCAACGTACTACTAACCCAACAACCCGACTATGCGTGCGTGTGAAAACATAAATCCGTTTTAAAAATTTTAGACCCCTTTCAGGTTCGAGTTATTTTATACAATCGGTCTTTCAGAAGATTTCAAGTGCCATTGTTGCCAACCCAGAGCTCTGATACCATATTGTAACACCCCAAATTCTGAGAACTCGGGGAGCTACTGGTTAGGACCTCACAATGGGTCCTGACCTTAGTTTGACAACAATTTAACTTGGATCTTACAACAAGGCACAAAAGTATTTAAAACATTTGAAAACTGTAAACAATATATACATCGAAATATGTATCAGCCTTACAAGAAAAGATATTAAAACGACGCATATGAAGAACAGAAGACATCGCCGTCCCCAACTAAATGAGTACGTGGACCCGGCTGACCATTCCCTCCGGATCTCTCTACAACTGTCTTAACCTGCAAGGCATCTACAAGCGGTATAAAACCGTTAGCTAACATTCTATGCATAAGTATAAAGGTAAAAGCACAATCACACATCATACACAATCAACATGCAACACTCAATCCTTTTATTATCTTTAATTAGGTGATAGGTCATTACTAATGATACTTATTTTGTGACACGAGGGATTCTCAAACCTCGCCCCTGTCCCCGTTTACCAACGCGGAATGGTACTAATGCATCTGACCGTCTACCGGACTAGGCTGGTCGCAGGGAACCTCCTAGACTCTCGCAAGAGCTAGGCAGATGATGTCACGACCCGTTATCATACACTTGGGTCAATTACACAATTTACTAAAGTCGGCCTATTCCGGTTTCGTCATTTATCTTAACTACAAACACCACTCATACACATCACACACATGCAAGAAGCCAGCTAAGTAAGTCCGTGGACTTACCTGAATCAGATCTCGACTTTCTAATTCGCAAATCGATCTGTACATTAGGAATTCAGTGGCCTGTCAAAGGAGGCAAGTGTGTCAGTACACTTTTTAGGTGATTAGAAGTCTAAGACTTCTAAGATAGTAGGTCTTAATAGAACGGAATTGATTACAGTATTAATTTATGGTAAAATGACTATTTTACCCTTAGTCTTGAAACTTCCAAAAATTTCATAATTTATGTTTAAACTCTTATTTGAGACTAACTACCCATATTCTACTCCCTAGGATGATATTAGGTAACAACTAGAAAAACCACCCATTTTCTATTTCCCGAAAAGTCACTAAAGTCCAACTACAGCTTCAAATATAAAATTCGAATAATCTTATAAAAATTCCGAAATAATTCCCTAGATCATCTATGATATACCATCTACTCATAGGAGAAAGAATTTCTTAAAACTGTTAAAGCATCGCTTCTACAAAAATTTCTAAAGTTGGTTACAACACTTAACAAGCAGCACACTGTCTTAACTTTGAAAAATCATAACTCCTAAACTACTCGCTGGATTTATCCCAAATTTTTATATGTTCTACTATAAAATCTTATCTCTAATATATCCAAAATTCAGCCGCAAAGGAGATTAAAATCCTATTTAAAACTATCTCACAAAACCGAATTTCAGGACAACAGAAAAACTGCTTACGACTCGATCTTTGAAAAATCATAAATCTCAAACCACTCGCTTGATGCCTCTCAAATTTTAATATGTTCTACAAAAATATGTCAACTATATCATATCCAAAATTCAAGCTCAACGGAGATCAAGAGCTTATTCAAAACCATCTCACAAAATAGCATCACTTGCTGTTTTCCTCAACACTCAGCACATATATACAAACTGCATGAGGCGTTAACTTTGGAACACAATAACTCTTAAACCGTAACTCCGATTCTTCCCAAATTTTAGTATGATCTACTATGTACTAATGAATACAACATATCCAAAATTCAGCAGTAAAGGTGGAGTCTAACCTACCCAAAACTGGAGCCGAAGTTGACTGTTCTTCACTTCCGAAAACTCAGAAAACGCCTCAGCTCTTCAAGCCATTTTTCGAGGCTGTTTGGGGCTGTTCTAAGATTCAAACGAAATTCTAATTAGCACATATATACAGAGGGTAAGGAGGTGAAGGGAAGTAGGGTCCTTACTCGACAATCGAAACTCGACAAACTTACGTGCACCAGAAGGAAGGAAGGCGTGCACTTCTATAACTTTTGCCCTAGCGGATCTGGGTTGCCGCCCCAAAGGCTCTGGACCGTCGCCCCAGCAGGTCGGGACTGAGCCTTGCGCATCAGCGGCTCGAACCTACTGCCCTCCAATCGAATTGTTGTCGCTGAAGCGAAGTGGATGCGCGACTAGAGGTCTTTTGTTGTTGTCGTCGATCCAGTTTAGTCGAAGGAAGAAGCGGCTGATGTTTGCTCCTGGCATGAAGGCGCCGTTGCTAGTGTGACAGAAGAAGAGCCGCTCCTTGGGTGATGGTACGTGACAACAGAGGCAAAGAGGGATGCCTTTACTCCACGAAGGCTCATCAGCGTGTGACGGCGGAGATAGGAGGAGAGGAGGGTGATGCCGGCGTGGTGACAACGGGAAAGGTAGGGCATGCGGTCGTCGTTGTTCCTGTTGCGGTACATGGAAGCTGCTGTTTCACGGGAGAGAAGGGCGGAGATGTTACGTGAGGCAAGGCTGAAGAGATAGATATTTTAGGGTTTTACGTGTAAGAGAGGAAGAGTACATGGCTGGCTGTAATAGCTCCTTATCGGGCCCGGATGGTAGGGTTTCAAAGGCCCAAAATACTCAGCTTGATAAAGGCTTGGAAGGCATGGCGCAGATTGGCCCGGATGGGTCCATTTTTAAAAAAAAAATAAAATAAAAAGGTAGATTGACTTGTGTATTTTATGTGAGTAAGGTTCTCACATAAAATGATACAAACGATCAAAGGATAAAAATCCGGTGTCACATAGGATATAATAAGAATTCGGGAAAACCCAAAACCGTTCCAGCTCCTGTTTGCTTCGGAATAACTCGGAAGTAAAAATTCCGGATGTTACAAAAACTTTTTCAAATGGATGTAAAATGTGCTTTTTTAAATGGTTTCTTGGAAGAAGAAGTCTACGTTGCTCAACCTCCTGGTTTTGAAAATGATGAATTTCCGGATCACGTTTTTAAATTGGACAAATCTCTTTATGGTTTTAAGCAAGCTCCTCGATCTTGGTACGAAAGATTGTCCAAATATCTTCTTGAAAACAAATTTAACAGAGGTTTGATTGATAAAACTTTATTTATCAAAACCAGAGGCAACGATATATTAGTAGTACAATCTATCTTGATGATATATTATTTGGTGCTACTAATGATTCCCTTTGCAAGGAATTTTCAAATATTATGTGCAGGCAATTTGACATGAGTTTAATGGGTGAGCTAAATTTCTTTCTTGGACATCAAGTTACACAAGCAAAGAAATGAATTTTTCTCAATCAAAGCAAGTATACTAAGAATTTGCTTAAGAAGTACAAAATGGATCAATCTAAGGTCGCAAAGACTCCTATGAGTTCAACACTTTCGCTTGACCATGACAAGGATGGTAAAAGTGTGGTAAAAAAGGAGTATCGAGGTATGATCGGTTCATTGTTGTATTTAACTGCTAGTCGACCTGACATTATGTTTAGCGTGTGCATGAGTGCAAGATTTCAAGCTGATCCTAAAGAGTCACACTTGATAGCTGTGAAAAGAATTTTTCGGTATCTCAATGGTACTAAGGATCTAGGGTTATGGTACCCACATCAAAGCTCGTTTCACCTTGTTGGCTATTCAGATGCAGACTTTACAAGCTATAAGGTCGATAGGAAAAGCACTTCTAGATGTTGCCAATTCTTAATTGGCACTCCCAGAAGCAAAATTTTGTCGCCCTATCCACAGCCGAAGCTGAATATATAGTTGCGGGAGCCTGTTGTGCGCAAATTCTATGGATTGCTCAACAACTTCGTGATCTTGGATTTGACTTAAAAGGTATTCCCATAAAATGTGATAATACTAGTGTTATTTCTATAACCAAAAATCATGTGCAGCATTCAAGGACTAAGCATATTGATGTAAGGCATCACTTCATACGTGATCATGTTGAGAAAGGTGATGTTTCGATCTCTTTTATATCGACTAACTTGCAGCTTGCAGATATCTTTACGAAGCCTCTTCCTGAGGAACAATTTAATTTTATTAGATTGGAGCTTGGTATGTTGAACAAGGAAGCATTAATGTAGGGGGAGTAAATCACATTATTTGTTCCTACATATGTAGCCCAATAAATGTTTTCAAGGGCCTTGAAAAATGCTTCAAGGGCAAATTAAAAAAAATTATTACGGATCTATTTAAGAATTAATATCTTTTAGATATTTTAATTCTTAAAATGTTTTTATGGGTTCTTTTGTTTAAGAATTGAAAAAGATTTGTTGAGTTTTTATTTGAATTTTATTTGGTCTTTAAAAGACTTGATTTTCTCAAAATCTTGTTATTATTTGCATTCAAAAAAGACCAGTTTTTCCTATCTTTTTCATTCTTTACTTTTACATAACCCTTTTACAAAAACCCCCTTGTTTTCTCTCTCAAACATCACCCATGGCACCCAGAAGCAAGAAATCCGCTCCTCAAGCTTCTAAAAAGAAATTTGTTCAGAGCTCCTCAATTACAAAGGAAGAAATACATTCTGAGGATTCGGATATTTTTCAGACAACTGGTCTTCCCACATCGTGGTTCATCAAATTTCAAGCTTCAGGATCTTGGCTTGATGGTTTTCACAATCGACCGCTCTGTATGTGTGATCTGGTGGACACTGAATTTCTCGAAACCCTTCAGATCCCGTGCATAAACAAGCTCAAAATTTTGATAATCTGGAAAATTCTAAACCCTAGAGATTTTGCTTTTCCACTGCTCACGAGGATGTTCTATGTCAATCTCATCACAAAAAGGGACAAAGGAATTATCACTCTTGAATCTTCAGTGAAAGGTACTCCGATTTCGCTCACTTCTTCTATTTTAAGTGAGATCTTTGGAATTCCTACAGATATTGTGTTCAATCATCCTTCACTATTAAAGAGTGTTCGTATTGCTAAGGAGAATTTTCTAGTTCCAAATTCAACCTCACGCCAACTTACTCATACCTCTCTAACCTTAGATGCTAAAATAGTGTTTACCATTCTGGTTCGATGTGTTGTTCCTCGTGCAAACTCAAGAGAATTGCTGACTGACCAATCCCTGGAACTAATTCATCTGATTATGTCTAAGTTAGACATAGATGTACCTAATCTTATCCTCAACCATATGATATATTCTGTCAACTCTAAGCGACTCATTCCTCTTCCTTATGGAAACTTGTTGCCTAAGATCTTTGATTATTTCAAAATTGATACATCCTCTGAAGATCGACAGTCAATTTCTGGTAAGATTGATGAGAACTGCTTAGAAAGATTGGGGATTGAGAAGACTCTCGCAGACACATGGACTTTAAAAGGGAAAGGAGCTACTCCAGTTCTAACTCAAGAGGCTCAAACATCTTCTACTCCTACTCCGGAAATCAGGTTAGAAGGTTGTGAATAAGAAATGGTATGTTTGAATCGTGAACTGTTTGATTTTTAGTTTGATACTAAGAGAAGAATGGATGCAAATTTTGAGCTACTATCTACCATAAATGCTAAAGTCAAACAAATGTATTTGATGAATGATCTTACTCTGACTACTATGGGAAGTATTCTGCCCATGCCTGAAGATGTAGCTCAACATACTCAAGAGAAAGTTGAAAATGTGCTGATGAATTGCAAACGACGTATACAAAATAAATCTATTTTGTATCCAACTCATGTTGCACCAACCTTTCTACCAGTAGTTGAATATGAAGTGGTTAAGCAACGAAGAGTTGAAGAAAAGAAACGACGTTTAACAGCTGAAATGGATGATTGAAGCCATAAGAAATCTTCGTCTAAAGGAAAAAGGCGGTTCTATGAGGAGGATTGAGCTTGATGTTTGAGGGAACTGATGTGTTTTGTGGTTTTGTGGAAATACTTTTGGTTTGTAATGTTTTAAAACTCTCATGCTTTAACTATTTTTCTCTCTTGTTGAAAGACAAAGGGGGGGGGGGAAATGAAAGTGATCCGACATTCCATATTCTGCATTCTGCATTTAGGTTTTGATATTCATATATGCATCTCTAACCTTACAAATGTAGGTACGAAAACATTTGTGTTGTCTTCCATCAAGGGGGAGATTAAAAACTCCACTTTGTTTATAAAGTTATACAGGTGTTGATAATGGAAGACTTAAACACAAATGAAGTAGCTTGATACACTAACCAATGAATTGTTATATCGAGTTGCTTGGTTTAGTATGGTGGTTTGGAATATTCAAAGTGCAGGTTGTGCAAGAGACTTCAAAGGACCTTGGAAGAGTTTGAAAGACAAGGAGTTTAGAGTTATCAAACGACGAAGGCCTTGAAATGAATTTCAAGAGAACGAAGAAGTCAAGGGCACACGTTGAAAGATCTCAAATCACTAAGAAGATCTTCCAAGAGAGATTTGCTCAAACAAAAAGATATGATCAAGTGAAGATCTCAACCGGCCATCAAAGAAGATATTTCAAATATCCTTAACCGAAAAGCACGAAGATTCTCTCCTTTGAGTTTGAAGATTGTTACAACAAATATGAGAAGATCAAGGAGTGAGAGATCAACGTGTTCTCAGGAGATGAAGATCCACAACGTCTATCTCATCTCAACCAAAAAGCGATTTTCATGGAGAAGAAGAGTGATCTTCAAACGGTCATCTTTCCAACGGCTAGAAGACTTCTCCATAGAAGGTTATAAATGAAGATGGCGATTGAAGAACAAGTATACAAGCTTACACGGAAACATCCATAATCTTCAAGCGATCTAAAATCATCTTTATTCGATCAATAGTTTTTCTTTCTCTCATTTTCTAAAAAGCTTTATCTCCCTAGAGAGAGATAAAACTCGAGAGCTCTATTGGCATATCTAAAGAGTGTTATACTCGAGTGTGTGTTACTCTACGAAGTAGCTAGGTTATTATAGCAAGGTGAAGAGTTGGAGCTAGATCATACTAGCTGCTAACATGGTGCTAAAATTAGGGGTTAATCCTCCCAAACCATTACTAGCTGCTAACATGGTGCTAAAATTCAATCAATGAAAGGTCAATATTATATTTTGTGAGTCCGTCTAGAAATCACAATCCTCTTTTGATGAATAATCTAGTAGTCAATGGTCATGCCATAAGTCAACTAATCAAGGTTAAGTCACAATTATGATCAAACTAAATAACATAAACATTGCATGGTTTTTTCTATTTGTATACATTATGAAAACTCCACTTTGTTTATAAAGTAATACAGGTGTTGATGATGGAAGACTTAAACACAAATGAAGTAGTTTGATACACTAACCAATGAATTGGTATATCAAGTTGCTTGGTTTGGTATGGTGGTTTGGAATATTCAAAGTGCAGGTTGTGCAAGAGACTTCAAAGGACCTTGTAAGAGTTTGAAAAACAAGGAGTTTAGAGTATTCAAACGACGAAGGCCTAGAAATGAATTCCAAGAGAACAAAGAAGTCAAGGGCACACGTTCAAAGATCTTAAATCACTAAGAAGATCTTCCAAGAGAGATTTGCTCAAACAAAAAGATATGATCAAGTGAAGATCTCAACCGGCCATTAAAGAAGATCTTTCAAAGATCCTTAACCGAAAAGCACGAAGATTCTCTCCTCTGAGTTTGAAGATTGTTACAACAAATATGAGAAGATCAAGGAGTGAGAGATCAACGTGTTCTCAGGAGATGAAGATCCACAACGTCTATCTCATCTCAACCAAGAAGAGATTTTCATTGAAAAGAAGAGTGATCTCCAAACGGTCACCTTTTCAACGGCTAGAAGACTTCTCCATAGAAGGTTATAAATGAAGATGGCGATTGAAGAACAAGTACACAAGCTTACACGGAAACATCCATAGTCTTCAAGCGATCTAAAATCATCTTCATTCGATCAATATTTTTTCTTTCTCTCATTTTCTAAAAAGCTTTATCCCCTAGAGAGAGGTAAAACTCGAGAGCTCCATTGACATATCTAAAGAGTGTTATACTCGAGTGTGTGTTACTCTACGAAGTAACTAGGCTATTATAGCAAGGTGAAGAGTTGGAGCTAGATCGTAGCATTGACTACAGTGAGAGAAGAAGGGGATTTCTTCTAGTTTGTATCTAGGACTCTTTGAAGCTGATAATAGATAGTTAGATTCTAAGGCTATACCATGGAACGGAGAGTGGGCTATTTAGAGCCGAACTTCGTAAACATATCCTTGTGTCGATCTTTTACTTTCCGCACTATTTCTTGTTTATTGTGACTAACTTTGTTTTGCAGGAGTTCAAAGTCAAGGCTCTTGAAAGTTGTTTCAAAGTCCTTGAAATCAAAGTTTCACAAAGAATTGAGATGGACATCAAGGCCCTTGAAATTGGTTTCAAGGCCTTGAGATTGGTTTTGCAAAAAGTTCTCATACTCTATTCAACCCTCCTTCTAGAGTATCTTTATTCTTTATATTCACCTAACGGTTCTTCACATTATTTAGTATATCATGACATGGATGAATAATCACAAATAGAGTTCAATCATGATTTCGCCCCCAATTTACTCTACTCTAACGTGATAGGGATCTAATTAAACAGTACATAATCATCATCATATTACTTTGTAAGTCTCAATTTAGATGATTAATCTAGCAATCAATCATTCATGTATGGACGAATACATGCTTTAACAATTAGATTTAGACTGACAAATCTAAACCACCAACAATGAAGTAAGTCCAAAATGAATGATCACTAAACTCCAGATTTTCCTCCCTCTAATATGCTACTAAATATGTTTGAATTCCCTTCTCATCATGAATCTACACTAGAACAACACTTAACTAGCATGATTTGGGGATCCCTCCCCCCCAAAAAAAAAAAAAAACTAGATATGAAATTGCTCAGCCATAAGAAATTGAATAACTAGATCCATCAAAATAAATTCCACGGATATAAAGAGGACAACAAAGTAGAGATAATGAAAGAAGAATGGACACATTTGGATTTACCAATAAAAAGGTATGAAAGATTGAAGTTTGAAGAAATGAAGAACAAGATGAAGAAATGAAGAACACCAAAATTTCCTCCACTTTGATACAAAAATTCGTCCAAATGTTGCTCCAAATAAGTTTCTAGAATTGAGAATTTGTTGTAATGAGAAATGTGGTTTGAAAGATACATCTAAACTATAATCATTGAGCTTATATAGGTGTTTTAGGGAGTTGTCTCCCTCCAAAAAGAATCTTTGGCCGTTAAGAAGATGAGTCTAGAAGGAGTTGGTGCTCAAACCCGAGGTAGACTGGGCCTTCGCTCGAGGTAAAGATAACCTTCGCTCGAGGTAAGGTTGGCTTTCGCTCGAGTTGTTACACTCAAGGCTTCGCTCGAGGTAATATTGGTCTTCACTCGAGTTGCCTACCAACTCGAGGCTAGGTTTGAGCTAAAGTTGGTCTTCGTTCATCAACTTGAGGTGGAACACTTGCTTCTTTTGGTTGCTTTCCTTGCTTCATGCTTGATCCTAAGGCTCATTTGGCTCCATTCTAGGCTATCAAAGGACATGGTGCCATCTTGTGTGGCTTGAGACTTGATTAAGGTCTTTCCTTTGGATCAAATGCTTGGTTTTCTTGTTGACTTCCTTGTTCCTTTACACTTGGAGGATAGATGGGATGATGCTTTGTAGAACTATTTTTAATTTGTTATTTTTTATATTTTGGTTTGTGTATGGAAACTTGAAAAATAGGTGTTTAACACTCTATGAGGTGTTGATAGAATTCACATTTTGTTAGAACAGAAATTTTTTGTTTTTCAAGTTTTCTTTTGTTGGGATGCCATCTAGGATAAATTTTCATATAAAGTTTTTAAGTTTCGGCATTATGTTAATCTCTCAGATCCATGATGTGTGATAGTTTGTTCTACCCTTTCATTTATGGATAGAATTCATAGCTGATTCAGGTGAAAACCATCCTTTTCCGCTTGATGTTTAACACAATTTGGCTTGTATTTCATTTCCATGTAGGTGGTATATTTTAATATTCCTAATAATGTCTTGCGGTAGCACCTTTTCTAGTAGATTTGTTTGTTGGTGATCCCACTAGTTGTTTGTTATGATTTACTTACTAGTTTTGTAGAATTTTATCACAAATTTATTATTCACAAGGTTTTCTAATGGTAGGTCAATGATCCATTTATCTTCCCAAAAACTTTTAGTTTTACTATCAATCACACTCCATCTAAGGTCTTTCTCAAAATCTTCTCTTAGTTTCATATGCTTTTTCTATTGCCACGACGTGTTGTTCCCTATTTCGTATTTTCAAAGGCATGATCTTTGAGGCATTTATTTGGAATGATTTAAATCCAAATGTTGTTTGGTTCATCCATCACTTTCCAAAGGAATTTCATCAGTAATGTCTTATTTCAAACTAAAGTCATTCATTACCAACATTCCATCGAAAACCTAACTCAAATTCAGTTCTAAGATTCATAAGTCTCTTCCATTGTCAATAAGTTTTTTTCCCAACCTTGTAGTTCCATAAGAAGAGACTTTTAGATTTTTTCATTAATAATTTTAACCCAAATGTTATGAGGTTCAACCATAATTTTCCATAATGATTTCATTTGGATGACGTTATTCATGTCCTTTGTAACACCACAAATCTGCGGGACTCGGGATGCCACATTAGGCTAGGATCTCACAGTGGATCCTGACCCTAGCCTGACAACAAGTTCATTGGACCTTACAACATGGCACTGACAGATATAAAACAAATACATAAAACTATATAAAACTGTACAACCCAAAGGTATACAAGATCATAGCCGAGTACAAAGCATCATCCTCACCTAGGAGGTAAACATAAACATCCCCAAAACCATAACCACCTAATGTACGAGAGTCCTCGGCCTATCACCCCGCCAGATCACTCAGCAGCTCTCCTATCCTGCAAGGCATCTACAACATGGTATGAAACCATTAGCTAACCATACGTATATAAGGTAATGCATAAGCACAAGCACAAGTCATGAAAGATAAACACATAATCATGTTGTCATACATTTACCCATTTATCATCTTTATATAGTAGTCATTCACTGAAGTCGTATATATATATATATATATATATATATATAGAGTTTGGCTCACATGTAAACAGCCCTTATAGTGTTCAATGAGAACACACGTTAACCATATGATTGCTTTGATCTAATGGTCTTAATTAAACCAAATTTTAGGGAATATTTTACTCACTCTCCAATTAAAGAGGGTGCATTACACTCTCCATAATAATTATAATCAAATATGGTAGTTAGAGATTCTCTCCCTAATTGTTATTATCCTAATCTCCACATTTAAATCCAAATCTAGTTTTCAACGTGAATTCATATTGCACTTTTTTCATTTCTCAATTCATCATTCACCATAGTTGATATCAACAACATTTCTAAATCAATTCAATTATCATCTCCATTCTTCTAGTTAATATTGTACAAAAGTATTCGTCTGTGTTCATGAAAATATTCGTCAATATACTATTAAGAATTCATTCATACCAATATTAATCGTTCATGTCCAACAAATTTTAGTCGATTATTGATAATTGAAATTAATAGTTTAGTGGTACGTAAATTATTTATTTATATAGTGAAAAATATACGCTCATAATTTGAAGAGACCAATGTTTCAATCTTCGGACAATTCGTGAACATATACGTATACGAAGATATTCGACCATATTACTGAAAATATTCGTTAGTGTACTATTAAATATTCGTTAGTGTTACTAAATATATTCGTACATATGATATAATATATTCGTTGCAAAATTTAGTTATTCAATTGTTTCCAATAAGTTGTCGCACGTACACGGACAAACCACCACAAATCGCCGGATAAAAGACATATAACCACCGAATATTTACAACATTTAGTGTCGAATAAAAACTAAAGTACAATAATTCATGTATATGACAATGAAATAACAAATTTTGTTCATCAGATCAAAGAAGGTTTCAAGCACCACAAAAACATATTGAATCTTAATCTAAGCAAAATCAACGTACTTCTCATTTTGCTAAATACATTAACATACATCAACGAATAAAATCTCAATAAACAGTGAATACAAATTCAATAGCACATGCTTCTCTTGTACTGTTGAGGATGAGGGCAACCATGGATTCCGGTTGGTCTGCAATGATGACAAATTTGGAGTCGTACAAGAAAATTGTTGATGGTAACGATGTAATATCGACACGAGACTACGAGGATGAAGGAAAACGTGACTTTTGAATAGCCTCGAGCGAAATTGATGGTGAGCGAGACGAAATTGGTCTCATAGACGGTTGAGTTGCGATGCACGAGACTGAAGGAATGTTGGAAGGGTACCTGAGGCATTCGAGGGAGAGCATGGCGAGTTCAAGTCCGGATCTGCGAAGAAAATCGGCCGGCCAAATCTGGTATGGAGACGACGGTGGTGCCTTCATTGGACGAACGACAGCAACCCTAATCATCGTTGAATCGCCCTTGCTCGCCATTGGAGTCGTTTCACAAATAATCGGTTATTGAACGATGATGGAAGATGGAAGATTTGAATGAGAGATTCTAGGGCAATATAAGGTAACAAATCTTTTTATATATAATAATGGAGAAAATTAAGTGAAGATTGATTTTCACGTGCAGCCAATTCCCCACTCTCATTCTAAATTGTTTTATTTTTATTTTTTTTCCCTATTTATTATGGTTAATCTTGACCATCTATTACTCTAATCTTACGGATTAGATTTGTTCTCATTGTACACTATAAGGGTTGTTTACATGGGAGTATGATTCTATATATATATATATATATATATATATATATATAAACTATATAACACGAGGACCGTATCATCCTCGCCTATGAGAGTGGATTGCGCCCATCTAGAAGTAGTATCGGTCACACAACCCGTGTACCCTATGAGAGTGGATTGCGCCCTTCCTATATGCCAGATGGCATGAGCACAGAGAACCTCTCAACTCCTTACATGATGAAAGGGAAATGTTATCACTACCACGCACTAGGGTTATCGATAAAACATAGGTCAATAATAATCAACATCACATGCTATCATATCAAGCACACAATACACACCACTTATATAAACACCCAATATAAGGATGGTAGCTAAGTAAGTCCTACGGACTTACCTCAATCTCGTATAAAACTCAACCACGATCAACCTTCAATTCTGAGAGGGACACTGCCTAATAACAAGGCATAGAGATATATCAATCTCCTATCAATCAAAGGGGTCACACCTAGACCCAAGGGATCCATAGGATCATCCTCAACCTAAGCCTCACAACCTAATAAACTTCAAAGTCGTACAAGGCGTAACATGATCATAACATCATCATCACCCTCTCATCTATATCTAGCATGATACTACACACTCATACTAGGAAAGGAAGGGGCAATGCCATCCTAAGGCAAGCCCGTAATCAAGACACACCTATAAACCAAGAGCAAAGCAAGGGCTGGTGTAGGGAGGCACAGTGGCGGCCCTAAGGTGGCGCAGGGGCGGCTGGTGTGTAGAATGCACACTTTCAGCTGCTCTTTGCTTCTTCACTCGATCCTCTTCACACCTTCTTCAGCCAACAGGCCCATACATACATATACATACATATATACATCAAATAAAGCCTATGAAGGCTGCCACAAGATCAATCTTGTGGAATCCTAAACTAAGAAGAAGAAAATAAGATAGGAAGAAAGAAAAGAAGAAAGGGATTATGGACTCACCAAGCTGTAACCTAATCAGGAGAAGAATCATACCACAACCTCAAGGCTGGCTAACACAAGCACAACAACATCCTCAATCATCAACCACAATCAAAGCCACACAAAACTCTTCAAAACTCTCACAAGATCAAAGAAGAACAAGATGAAGATCTAAAGAGGGAAGAAGAAGAAGAAGAAGAACGTGAGGTAGGAGATGAAGTTGTAAGAAAGGTAACCCTCATCAGAAGTGAGAGAGAAGAAACTTATAGAGGAAGGAAGAGGTAAAGCACGGGTCAAGAGTCAACAAAACCGGCCGCAACACACAATAAACCGCAGGTAACCCTCATCTTGTTCTTTATAAATGCAAGAAGGAAGCATGAAACTCTGCAGAATAAAACTTGGTTTAGAATTGAAGTTTGCCTTGATAAGAGTTGTTCTTCCTTCTTGAGAAAGCGAATAAGTCTTTTACAGTGTGTTTGGATGAAGAATTTGCAAAATACATAGGAATTTTCAAATGATGGGATTTTAAATGATGGAATTTTAAAAGAGGGAAATTTGAATCATTTTACAAATCCCTTGTTTGGATTATATTTTGTAGTAATCTTAAAAAGAAGGAATTTAGTAAGAATAGGAGAGATTCCTAGAAAAACACCTATGTACATGAAATTTTAACTGAGTATTCTAACCTTTTAAATTCCCTTCATTTTTCTCCATTGAATTTCAAGAAATCCGGAATTCACTATCCAAACAAAGTAATTGTTCAACAGAATTTTGGAAATCCCAAATTTGATTTAAATTCCCAAATTTCAGTGTTATCCAAACACATTGTTAGATAATTGTTGTCTAGACTTTGTAATAACATCTTCAAAGATACTCTTATTTACTCAATCGTTATAACTAGACAACCAAGATATTTTTTCCAAACTATTTGTGGCAGATATTCTAATATTTAATTAGATTTGTCTCTCCAAATTACAACCCACTTTTTTAGTAGTTTAAAAAGTCGGTTTGTGGAAGTTAACTTTTTTTTGCCTGAAAAGTGACCATAATCATTCAAAATATTTAGAACCTTAGAACTAGCACCAACTATTTTCTTATTCTGGTTACTTTCTTTTTCCGAAATATCATATTTGGAAAATATGTTTGTATTGATTTGACGGGGGTCTCTCCTCTGATTTGTTTGGGTAGCGGACCTTTTGTAGTAGGTAAGGCGGCCCTCACCGCGGTCTCTATGAAGGTGGCTAAGCATGAAAGAGCTTGCATCGAAAATCAACATGTGTTTGTTCTGTTCGCTTTTGACACGTTTGGTTTTCTTGCACCAGATGCCATTGAGATTCTTAGGAGGGTGCAACGGGCCTTGCATGGTAATGTTGTGTCACCTAGATTTTCAGACGTTGTTTTTAGGAGGATCGAATTTGCTATTCAGAAGGGGTTGACGACACAACTTGTTGCCCGCCTACCTTCTACCTCGATGTAAATAGTATTATCTATATTAACAAAATGCAAACTATAAGAATAGATTAAGAAACTGTAGTTATACATCCTCTTCAAAGTGCTTTTATGTAGAACAAATTGATTCATGATAATATTTTTATTGCAGATGAAGTTTTTCGTGGATATAAATCCAAAAAGGAAAAGAGGGTTAAATGAGCTATTAAACTCGAAATGGAAAAAGCTTATGATAGGATCGAATAGCCCTTTATCCTTGTTGTATTGGAAAAAATGGATTTAAATTCATTAAAGATTTGATTAGTGATGAACGGATTATCATAAATTGATCTGTTTTTGGTGAATTCACCTAAAAGGGGATGATTTAGTTTATGTGCAATAAAAATATTTACATAGATAATACTTTGATATTGAGTTGATTTGTCATTCTATCCGGATCCAACGATTTTTCACTTTGAATATCGAAGAGGGCTATTTTGATTTATGTTGTAGTGAAGTAGTTAGTTGTGTATTATTGGATGGAAATATGATGTACATATTTTTATTGTTAAAAAAAAATATATTTTTTATTAATTTAAACATTAAAAAGAATTAGGCCTGGCCTGGAAATCCTATAATTATTGGCATTTAGTCCCTTGAGTTAATGCATTTGGAAGATGCATATGAAACGATTCGATTAGTCGATCATTTATAGTCTAAGAAGCTTAATCGCCATTCCCACCAAAAGAAAACAAAGAAGCTCTTACTTTGCATTGGAGAGGCAATTATAAACGTACATACACCTAACGGTCGACTCCTAACTAAAATACCTAATCGGTCAACGTCACAACTTGGCGCTGCCAACACAGAGTTGATTAATTTTGTATACTAGTAGTGCATTGGTCATTAATGGCTGCTACTTTACTATGTTTGGTGAATTATTGTTATAATAAATTTATAATTTATTATAACAATAATGCTCACGCAGATTATAAACAATCGCATTTGCCACCTACGAAACTTGTTGTAAAACTCTTCCGGTCAAACCTCATTGCCAGATCTCTTCTCCTAATTTGCTTCTTAGATCACAAAATCAATATCAATTCTCGCTTCATTTGTATTTTCCACCAAATAAAACTTGCCTGTTTGGGATGCAAGCTTTGTGTTCGACCAAATGCCCAGTAACCACTTGATCCTTGACACAGATTCTGGGAGTGTGCCATGGATGCTGTTGCTACCGCTGATGTCATAGTCTCCATCACAGCTGCTCAACAAGCGCTCAATGGAAATCCTGGAAGCAATAATCGTTCAGCACATGGCACCTCAAATTCCCGACAACAGAGTATCACGGTTGATACGCAGCTTTCTCCCGATATCACCAAATTAAGCCCTTCTTCCACCCCCGGCAAGCCCCCTAAGGTCCCAATTCAATACCCATCCAGGAAGGCATTGTTCTCCAGGTCTTCCTTTTCCAAGCCCAAATCAAGATTAGTTGAGCCATCATATCCAGCTGATATCAATATATTGGATGAGAATGTTCCAAGGTTAGTAGCGACTTCACCGGCAAGAGCTTCACCCAGAGTTAATGCTACCACTCCAAAGTCTTCTCCAACTCCAATAACTCCAAAAACACCGCTAATGGCAGGGCAAGCAGGGGATGAAGACGATGAGAAGGAGGACGAAGTCTATAGAGCTATTAATGTTCAAGCAAGCAAGAAAGCAGGTAAGAAAGTCAACACCTCAAGCTTCATTGAATGGACAGCATTTCTTGTCTTGGCGGGCTTTTTGATTGCTAGCTTGACAGTGGTTCCACTTAGAAATGTGAGGTTATGGAGTTTGGAGCTGTGGAAATGGTGTGTGGTTGTTATAGTGGTGCTTTGCGGTAGGCTTGTTACAGAGTGGTTTATCAACGTTCTTGTCTTTGTTATTGCAAGAAACTTCTGGTTTAAGAAAAAGGTTTTGTATTTTGTGTTCGGGATGAAGAAGAGTGTCCAGGTTTTCCTGTGGCTGAGTTTGGTTCTCCTAGCTTGGGAACTGATATTCAATCATGGAGTTGAGCGGTCGAGGAAAACAAATAAGATTTTAAAGCACATTACAATGGCTATAGCTGGGTGTCTGGTGGGTGCAGGATTGTGGCTCATTAAGACTTTCCTCATTAAGATTCTAGCTGTTTCCTTCCATGTCAACCGATTCTTTGACCGTATACAAGAATCACTATTTCATCAATACATACTTCAGACCCTTTCTGGGCCTTCACAGATGGAGATTGATAGTATCAAGGACAGTGGTAGATTAAGCTTTCGGCGTGTTGAAAAAGGGGCAACCAAAGAAACGGAGGAGGTGATTGATATAGATAAGCTTCATAGAATGAACCAAGGGAAGGTTTCTGCATGGACCATGAAAGGTCTCATTAATGTGGTCAGAAGCTCTGGGCTAACAACCATAACCCTCAAGGACGAAGATGATGATGATAATGATGGACAGAGTAACACGGAGATCACAAGTGAGTTTGAAGCCAAAATGGCAGCATACAAAATCTTCAAGAATGTTGCAAAGCCTGAACACAAGTAAATATTACTTTTCCGTTTCCTCAAATGTAGGGTATGATGAGTGGTTACTGATGTCTTTCTTTTTTTGCTTCATACAGGTATATAGAAGAGGACGATCTGTTACGGTTCATGAGAAAAGAGGAAGCTGATATTGTTTTTCCTCTTTTTGAAGGAGCAACTGAAACTGGAAAGATAAAGAGATCATCCTTGACCAAATGGGTGGTAAGAAGTTTCTCTAATGGAAATCAAGTTTGGCAATTGGCATGGCAAGAAGCAAAACTTGATGCTTGTTCTGATGTTGCAGATTAATGCTTATCTGGAGCGCAAATCCCTTGTTCATTCTCTTAATGATACAAAGACTGCCGTTGAAGAATTGAACAAGATTGCCTCTGGGTTTGTTCTTATTGTGATTATCATTGTGTGGAACCTTATGATGGGATTCCTGACAACCAAAGTACTCGTCTTCATATCATCTCAGCTATTACTTGTCGTCTTCGTCTTCGGCAACACTGCCAAGACTGTTTTTGAAGCCATCATATTTGTATTCATAATGCACCCATTTGATGTAGGGGACCGTTGTGTTATTGATGGAGTTCAGGTAAAATTCCATATCAGATTATTGACTGACTCACTGACGTTAATATTTAGTGGACTGAATCAAGTTGAATATGCAAACAGATGATAGTTGAAGAAATGAACATCTTGACAACAATATTCTTGAGGTATGACAACGAGAAGATTATTTATCCAAACTCAGTCCTCTCAACCAAGCCTATCAGCAATTTCTACAGAAGTCCAGAGATGAGTGATTCTGTGGAATTTGCCATCGACTTTTCTACTACAATGGAGACCATCAGTGATCTGAAGGCCAGAATTAAAGGGTAAGACGAACATACTGTTTGATTATGTTTGGTGAAGCATTGGCAAGTGATTATCTGGTGGGTTTCAGGTACATAGAGAGCAAACCGCAGCACTGGAAAGCAGGCCACAGCTTGCAAGTGAAGGAGATTGAGAACATGAACAAGATGAAGATGGCTCTCTATATAAACCACACCATTAACTTCCAGAATGCTGGGGAGAAGGGTAACCGAAGATGTGACTTGATGTGGGAGTTGAAGAAAATATTTGAAGATCTTGGGATCAAGTATGACCTTCTACCTCAAGATGTTCACGTTACCTATGTCGGTGCACCTGCGCGCCTCAACTAGCGCTGCTGGTTTGGAAGAATTTAGGTGCGCTACCTACAGAGAAGAGATTTTAGTGCCACAGCACAACCCACTGTTTTGGTTTGTAATTGTATAATTTATTCAATTAATTTGCAATTGTATGCAAGGGTTGTGCAGATCTTGTATTAAATTGTTGTATTCATAGGCCATATAAGCCAATAAAAGTCCTGGCCCTATTTGTTTTTTTCCACATATCCTTAATGTTACATAGCATTAGTATCTATGCATATATCCTCAAATTTGTGGAGTGGATCATAAAAGATTTGAAGGGAGTTAGATGACTTTTTGTTTGTGGTACCTAAACAAATACAACTTTGATCATCTTGATTTTTTTTTTCTTTTCCAAATTATATAAATCCATTTAAATAATTAATTGATAATATTTAGATTGAGGTAGAAGGCATGTGGACAACAAAATATACCACCAACCCCTGTGCAAGAGGATGAAGACAAGAGTACTTGTACAACATCTTAAGTCTTTGGACCATTTTTAGTCTCTTAGGCATTATTTAGTTCTCCAAACCCCTTTGCATCATTCTATGAGAAAATATGTGAAACAAAAAACTTGTTTATTTCATTCATCAAATATTGTTTATATAAACAAATATATAAAGATAAAAAGATAAACTAACAAATATAACATAAAAAGATAAACTAACAAATAAAGAATAAGTCCAACCTCAGAACCAATTTACTAGTCCCATAATTCAACACTCCCCGTCAAGCTGAAGGTGTGATTCAACCACTCCAAGCTAGAAACTTGAAAAAGAACTTGATGTACCTCTCTTCTTTCACCGGTCTTTGTTTTGTTTGATTAGCGTCCTATGGGAAGTTAGGGGCACTAGGACGCAGATAGATAAGCGTCCTAGGGTAAGTTCTGGGTCCTAGAATACAGGTTGATTAGCGTCCTAGAGTAAGTTTTGGGTCCTAAAATACGGGTACATTCGCGTTCTAGGATAGATTTTGGCTTTTTGATACCAGCATCCAAAGTTGTTTCTGACACCGGTGGACAAAGTATTCTCTGATCCTGACGACTAGAGTTTTCTCTAATACTGAAGGCAAAACATTCTCTAATACCTGCGGCTAAAATTGTTTGTGATGTTGACGGCCAAAGTTTTCTCTGATATTGGCAGACAAAGTATTTTTGATACTGAGGTTTTGTTTTGTGCGGAAGCGTAGGTTAAGGAAATTGGTCTGATACAATAAAGAGATTTGTGAATCGAAAGCTTGTTTATTTCATTGTTCAAATATTGTAAACTAACAAAGATAAGATAAAAAGACAAACTAACAAATAAAGTATAAGTCTAATATCTGACCTAATTTACTACTAGGCCCATTCTTCAACATTCTACAGCGAACATATATTCATATTACAACTATAGACACCACTTTGTAGGTGAAAAAAGATCATATTAGACTAGTTTAACGAGACTTAACAAAAGAAAATGAATCATCATTCTTGACGATTATAAGATCAATGATTATAAGCGGAGAAATTCCAAACATCACTATTGATCCTGCGGAATTGTGGAATGAATTTTGCATTGATTGGAGGCTTGGAGCCACCAAGGCCAAAATATATACCCGTACAAACATGAAACCCTTGGGAGGTATACACAGCTATTACAGAAAGTACCCTAAGACATAAAATAATACACTATTCTCTATACGTCCGCATACTTGTTCATAAATACCGTGAAATGAGCTTGGGCCAAAGCCTTGGTGAGAATGTCAGTGGGTTGGGCGTTGGAAACGTATATGTGTAGGGATGACCTTTCGAGAATTCTTTCAATAATATGTAAGAATACAAATAAAAGAGCAAACAACAAGATTGTAATATTATTAGCGTGTGCAGAGTCGATATAACCGCACTAGATTCAAGTTCTGTAAGACACCTTTATATAGGTGAGCTCAAGGACGTAGGAGATCTGCATATTTAACATACACGTTGATTCGAATATTAGCAACTCCGGATCTGCACGTTGAATACGGATTTCAAATTTAAATATGAAATTGAAACTCCGAATATTAGCAACTCCGGATCTGCACGTTGAATACACATTGATTCGAATATTAGCAACTCCGGATCTACAATCCATTACGAGATTGGGCTCAAGCGTTTATGGGTTTGACTTTGTAGTCCATTACGAGATTGGGCCCAACACCATGAGCCCAATTTATTCTTGTCAGGACCCAAATAGCCTAAGTCTAAGCCTTAGCCTTGGCTTGGCGCGCACGTGCGTGTAGTCGGTTAGCTACGCCCGCTCCGCATTGAAAATGGGTAGTGACCCAAACACGACAACCTTTAAGCATTTTTACTCCTTATATATTATAAGGGTTCTACTCCTTTTAGTCAATAAAGGATACCGACATTTTTATCCTTTTTCCCAAGTTTTGTATTGCATACACATAACTTAAGGCATCATTATCTCATTCACCGGAATCCAATTTTAGCAAATGAGTATACCACGATTTATTGTTCGCGAAGATGAAGTCAATGCTTTCATTTCTGGTGTTGACGATGGCCGGAGCCCACCGAGAATTTTCCCGGAAAAATCCGACAAAATACCTATGAAAATATTGGTTCCAACAATCCTCACATGAATAGAAATGATTATATACGCATGTTATTGAAATAATTTTTTTTTGAGAGTACAATCAAAAAATTACTAAATCTAGAAAGGTAGCATTTTCAGTAATGAACCACCAGTAGTGAGTAGCTTTCGAATTTACTCATGCAGGAGGTGACCATGATTTCTTGAACCACCCGAGCTTTGATGTACATCAAGACAATAACTATCACACAGTTTTGTCTTCTCAAAAAACCAATTGCAAGTTTTCTATTGTATTCTGTTGGCCTTGTATATACTTGGTTAGTCATGAGTGAACTTGGAGAATTTAGCCTTCTCATTCTCTTAAACATGGCCCCATGTCACACTCACAAGGTAATTGACCATATTAAGTATCTTGAATACCATGATGGAATAACTAAAAGCAAACACTTAACCTCAAGTCATACAACTTGAAATGTGTATCATCCTAGGAATTGGGAAAAGACATGAGTCTCATATTGCTCCACTCGATTTAACCTGGTTGGGTTGTCCCTTAACCTACATCATGGGGTCTCCAACCACGTAGGTGGGGTTGTCCTTCAAGCATCCTCTTTCATCATAAGCTTTAAGTACATTCCTCTTGATGATTTAACCACTTGACCTCTTGACAAGCCATTTGTAAATGGATTCGCAAGGTTGTTTTTTGATTTGATGTAGTTTGTCGAGACTCCTCCAGTTGAGATCAGTTTTCTAATGGATTTATGTCGTCGTCTTATGTGACCTAATTTTCAATTATACAAGATGCTCTATGCCCGAACTATAGCCCATTGGCTATCATAGTGGACACTGCTTTCGGACACTGGGGAATATCTTCCAAAAAATTTCGAAGAAACTTGGCTTCCTTTGTTGTTTTATCCAATGCAATGAACTCAAACTCCTATCGTGGATCTGACCAATAACGTTTGTTTGGAGACACTACACCACCACCACCAAGTGTAAATATATATCCACTCGCGAATTTTGAGTTTCTAGAATTAGCCATCCAATTAGTGTCGATGTATCCTTCTAGAATTGTTAAGTATTTGTTATAGTACAACTCATGACTTTAAGTATGACGTCGTTTCTATCTTAACCTGCCTCAATCAGCATCACGGTTCACTGTACAACTAAGCTCGCTCATAAGTTAATGAAGCAAAATTAAATTGCAAGTCATGCAGGCAATAATAGCATATTGTGCACATTAAGACGATCAATAAATATGACGTTGCCAATATCGGTGGGTTTTTCTAAGACCTCATTAGGAAGCAAGACAGTACGTAGTAGCATGAGCATTTTTAATGTCAAATAAAAGATCCCAATTTCCTGTAAGATGGAAGGACCCAAGTGTATTACCGTTTGAGTTTTGAACAAGTTAATTGGGTGGAATTAAAGATACTTACCAATCCAGCCTACTAAGCATCTATAAGACCCAATAACTGAGTACGGTCAACAATAGAGAGTCCAGAGGATGAGGTGTTTGACTGTATAGATATGATCTGGCGGCAATGACGTCGTATACATAATAATATACGAACATACATAACTCATGTTACGCTAAAAAGTGTGCACGCAATAAGCCTTAAATTTATACTCGTTATAATTATCCTAACTTCTAGCGCACCCGTAGTCTACGGGACGTTTGTAGTATGGATAGTATTCCGAGGTCGGACACAAAGACTAAGGTGAAATTGATTCGGTTTTGTGATTAAGTTTAGTGAAGGTCTAAGGTTAGAAAAGATGGAAACAAAGAAATGAAAATCTCAATTGTTTTTTTTGGTCGTTTTGGGTGATCAATCAAAGATCACTATTCATGCAAGGTAAACAATCAAACTAGACTAAAAATCAGCACAAATGAACAAATCAAACAAGATAATGATCAAGGAAAGAAAAGACGGATTCTAGGGGTCGGAAGTTCCGGTTATGGCATAGAACTCAAGTTATCTATTCATTCTTTGGATGTAACTATGATATGTTGGGATTAGGTGTATCTAATTTGGGATCAATTACCGGGTAGGTCTCATGATCCAACTAGTCCACTCCTAAGGTCTTATTACCGGGTAAGTCTCTAAGATCCTAAGGATAGGAATTCTTCACAAACCGGATTGTTGATTAGGGATCTAACCTATCCTTACCGGGTAAGTCTTGGAAGGGGAAGTCCTAACCAACTATCCTAGCACATCTAATCCAATGGCGGCTTATTAGGCTCACCACTACCTAAGGGTTGCTATTTTAGATTCTAAGGGCAAGGATTACCGGGTAAGTCTCTCCTAACACTTAGTCTTTACACTAGGTCACCCTAGGATAGGTTAAACTCAGCAAACACTTAGGGTTTCAACAATTCATAGGTCTAAGGCAAGGTCCTTCAAACCAGGGAAAATCACGGTTTGTTCTACCGAAACCACGGCCGTGGTTCTTCAAGAACTACCCGTGATTTCTAATAGGAACTACGTTCATAAGCAAAAGTCATCCAAAGGTAAATCTAAGTCCGTCCTATCATAGTTCTAGCCATAACCATCCTTTCCTTACCCTAGAACCACATCAATTTAGCCTACAACATTCATAATGGAAATCGAGACAAACAAACATAAAATCAAAACATCCATTGCAAGATAATGAAAGAAAAGGGATGAACAAGTGAACTTAATCCAAAACTAAGCTGAAGATTAGAATTAGAACCACTTACAACCCTTCCAAAAGAAGGTTCAAAGACTCATACAATCTCTAGAAAACGAAATCCGAAATACAAGAAAGCTATGGTGTGTTCTTCTCCTCCTCTTCAATGGAGTTCTTCTCCTTCTCTTTGGCACTTTCCTTCCTAGAAAAACCTCTTGATTTTTGAGAATATATTTGTTAGAGAAATGGATAATGGATGAGCTGCTCCCAAACTACCCCAGCTGCCTCAAACAATCCATGAAGGACCACTTTTATAACAAATCTTTCATGAGCTGGCCATGAGAGTCGTGGCACAGCTGTCACGAGAATCTGGCAAAATCCACGGTCATTTCCACGGTCATTTCCACGGCCGTGGTTCTTTGCAGAAACTTCGCCTTGGATCATTGAGCTGTGGTTTGGTGCATGGTTTGTGTTGGCAAGGTTCAATGAGTCGTCCTTAGCCCTTGGCTTGTGTCCTAATGTGTCCGAGGGTGTGCCATCTAAATGAACGATCCTCAAACGCATCGTTTAAGCTCCTAAACTTCTCGAAATACCTACAAAACGCGCACAAGTCCGTGTAGACGTCTATCTCGACAAAATACGTGATTTGGGTGCAAAACGTCTTGAACTAATGCTAGATCATGCATGAATGAGCGAGAATTCTATCTAAATGTACACCTAAAACTATGTTATAAATCGTGTTATCAAAATACCCCATACTTAAGGTTTGCTCGTCCCTGAGCAAATTCCCAACTATAGACTAAGAGATGACATGATTTATGTATGCAGAAAAATGGCAAAATCTTTTTGGGTTTTGTGCTTCTACTATTGGATCACCTTCATAGTCATGATCAATGGCAATTGGATAAGCAATTATGTATCAAACAATAAGGGCATGGAGAGACAATTGTACTTAACTCAAAAGCATGCATGAAATGTGAGGATGAAGATGTCAAGAAGATCAAGAGTCTATCCAATCTAGATTACTAAGTCTTACAAACATGCAAGTAGGTCATAAGGGCTTGTGACATAAAAGGCCAAGAAACGTTGCAATTGGGTGGGGGATTCTTTAGGTTATGTGATGCTCATTCCGGGAATGGAACTAACTCCACATCCTTGTCCTCGATCAACTTCCCCCAAGTGTATATTTTTCCCTATCTTGCTTTCTTTTCTTTTTTTTTTTCTTTTTCTTTTGAGACAATGGCATTGGTGTACAAAAGCCGAAACCTTGGTGATTAGCCGTCCTCGGGCTTTTTCTTAGTTTTCGAGGTGCATCCACACCGGGCACACATACCAAAGCTCGTTAGGGCTATTGGTTCATTTGACTTTGGCAAGGCACCAACACCCGATTATGTGAAGTGTACCGAGTTACTTGTCATTTAAACCAACGCCCCCAAACCTATATTTTGGCTATACTTCCACAATAATTTCAGCATTTTATTCACGACATTCTTTTCATTACATCTTCACCCCGCACTTGCTTTTCACACATTTCAACACACTAGCATGCTCCTATTCCCGGTGGGTTTAAAGGAGGTCGTTTTTATATCAATTGAGGTGCTCAAGCAATCATGATCAAGATGAGAAGTAGAGAAAGATGAAATGCCTCATTCATTCCTAGATGGTATGCAAGAACTATCATGTAATTTCGACTTTCAATACTCAATCCGTTCTAGGCAATCATCATGATCACAAGTCATTCATAGAATTTAAGAAAAGTAGTTCAAGTCTACATATGCATTTATCAATTCAACACATAAGGCCATCCATAGCCAATCACAAGACAAGTTTCATCATTAGGATCATATCCAAGCCTAGAAAGCACAAAATTTTTTAAATTTTCTGATTTTTATGGGATTTTCGTTTTAAGTATGTACAATGCAAGACATGTGCAAATATTAATCTATCCTAGATGCTCATCATGCAAAGGATCATGCAAACCCCACCCCATACTTAGAAACACATTGTCCCCAATGTGTAAATGAAGTAGAGAGAGTGAAAGAAGGTTCTCACAATGTAAAATTGTTTGCTATGGTATTTGGGAATTCTCAAGTGAATTGATGTTGGATGATCCTTTCAACCATGGTAGAGAGCTCTAAGCATCCTTCAAAGCTTCGGAACCCGCGCTAGGCACCGCTAGCCGTCCAAGTTCCGCGTCCGCTCCACCCATAATTGGTGAGGGTTTCATCATCATCATCTTCATTGCCAAGAAAGGCTTTCAATGCCACTAATGCTCTAGCACACACACGAAAGTAGACAAAACACACGCAAAGCACACAAAAACAGAAAAATCTAAGCAAAAATGAAAAAAATTGAAAAGGGGAAAATGTTACCAATGGGTTGCCTCCCACCAAGCGCTTCTTTAAGGTCATTAGCTTGACCAATCTCGGGAGCGTCTATTCGAGGTGAAGCGGGGCAATCATGTCTATCGGGGCTCCCGGAATATACTTCTTCAAGCGATGCCCATTCACTTTGAAATTCCCACAATGCTCCCCTCCTATTTCAATAGCTCCATGGGGAAAAATCTTCTTCACTATATATGGCCCGGTCCATCTTGATTTGAGCTTTCCGGGAAAGAGCCTTAGCCTCGAGTTGAAGAGAAGGACAAGATCTCCTTCACTTAACTCCTTTGGAATGATCCTCTTGTCATGCCACCTTTTGGTTCTCTCCTTGTAGATCCGGGCATTCTCATAAGCTTCCAACCGGAGCTCCTCAAGGGCATTGATATCAAGCAACCTCTTTTCTCCCGCTTCCTTGAGGTCAAAATTTAGCCACTTAATGGCCCAATAAGCTCTATGCTCCATTTCCACCGGAAGATGGCAAGACTTGCCATAGACCAACTTGTAGGGAGTGGTTCCAATCGGTGTCTTGAAGGCGGTTCTATATGCCCAAAGTGCGTCATCGAGCTTCATAGCCCAATCCTTTCTTGTCCTAGACACCATCTTTTCGAGGATGGCCTTGATCTCTCGGTTGGAGATCTCCACTTGGCCACTGGTTTGGGGATGGTAAAGTGTTACCACCTTATGAGTCACCCCATACTTGGCCAAAAGTGCTCCAAAGTTCCTATTTGTGAAGTGCTTCCCTCCATCACTAATGATTACCCTTGGTGTTCCAAACCTAGGGAAGATCACCCGGTTGAAGAATCGCACTACCACCTTGGCATCATTCGTAGGAGAGGCGATCGCCTCTACCCATCTTGACACATAGTCCACCGCCAATAGGATGTAGAGATTGCCACATGAAGAAGGGAATGGTCCCATGAAGTCCACACCCCACACATCAAAAATCTCAACTTCTTGGATGTTATTCAAGGGCATTTCATTCCTCCTTGAGATGTTGCCCGTCCTTTGGCAAGCATCACATGCCGCTACAAAACCTTGCACATCTCTAAACAAGTTAGGCCAATAAAAACCGGATTGCAATACCTTTGCACATGTTTTGTGTGAGCTAGCATGGCCTCCGCATGGTAAGGAGTGGCAATGCCGAATCACACTCTCCACTTCATCCTCCGGTATGCATCTTCTAAGCACCCCATCCGGGCCTCTCTTGAATAGAAGTGGCTCACTCCAATAGTAATGCCTTACATCGTTGAAGAACTTCTTCCTTTGTGCATATTTAAGTCCGGGAGGCACTTCCTCACACACTAAGTAGTTCACAATGTCGGCGTACCACGGCTCATTTCCTCTTGCCACTTGGAACAAACATTCCTCCACCATTTGCAATTGTTCATCCCGGAATGAATCATCTATCGGGATGTTGTCTTTCCCAAGCTCCAATGGTGGGAGTCTACTAAGGTGATCCGCCACGGAGTTCTCGGATCCCTTCTTATCTCGTATCTCCAAATCAAACTCTTGAAGAAGAAGGATCCACCGAATCAACCTTGGTTTGGCATCCTTCTTTGTAAGTAGATAACGGATCGCCGCATGATCCGTATAAACTATGACCTTCGCTCCAACAAGGTATGAGTGGAATTTCTCAAATGCATACACCACCGCCAACAACTCCTTCTCGGTGGTAGCATAGTTGAGTTGGGCATCATCTAGCGTCTTGCTAGCATAGTAAATAGCATGAGTGCGCCCTTCTTTCCTTTGCCCTAAAACGGCCCCAACGGCCACATCACTTGCATCGCACATGATCTCAAATGGTAGACTCCAATCCGGAGGCTGCATGATAGGTGCGGAGATCAAGGCGTTCTTCAACCTACAAAAAGCTTCAAGACAATCCTTGGAAAAGACAAAATCAACATCTTTCATTAGTAGGTTAGTGAGAGGCTTAGAAATTTTAGAGAAGTCTTGAATGAACCTCCGGTAAAAACCGGCATGCCCTAAGAAACTCCTTACCCCCTTCACCGAGGTAGGTGGTGGCAACTTCTCTATCGTTTCAATCTTAGCCCTATCAACCTCAATGCCACGGTTAGACACCAAGTGTCCTAACACAATCCCTTCACTTACCATGAAGTGGCATTTTTCCCAATTTAAGACAAGATTTGTCTCCTCACATCTTTGCAACACTAATGACAAGTTAGCCAAGCAATCATCGAAAGAAGAACCATAAACAGAGAAATCATCCATGAACACTTCCATGATATTTTCTATATATTCCGAAAAGATAGCCATCATACACCTTTGGAAGGTGGCGGGTGCATTACACAACCCAAATGGCATTCTCCTATATGCAAAGGTACCCCATGGACATGTAAAAGTCGTTTTCTCTTGGTCATCGGGGTGGATAGGGATTTGGAAGAATCCACTATACCCATCTAAATAGCAAAAATGAGAGTGTTGAGCTAACCTTTCTAGCATTTGGTCAATGAAGGGGAGGGGGAAGTGATCTTTCCTAAAGACCATGTTTAATTTCCTATAATCAATGCACATCCTCCATCCCGTAACCGTCCTAGTCGGTATTAGTTCATTATTCTCATTAGTTACTACCGTCATTCCACCCTTTTTAGGCACTACATGAACGGGGCTAACCCACTTACTATCCGAGATAGGGTAGATAATTCCCGCATCTAGCAACTTAATGATTTCCTTTTTGACCACCTCTTTCATTATAGGATTCAATCTCCTTTGATGTTCAATAGAGGGTCTGTGGTTATCTTCCATCATTATCTTATGCATGCACAAAGATGGCTTAATGCCAATCAAATCATCAATAGTATAACCAATGGCCTTCCTATGCAATCTTAGTTCATGCAACAACTTAGCAAGTTCATCATCACTCAAGCATGCATTAACAATCACAGGATATGTAGAATTATCACCAAGAAATGCATACTTTAAATGAGAGGGAAGGGGTTTAAGTTCAAGTGAGGGAGGACCTTTATCGGTTGAAGACGATCCAAATAAGATTGGATGAGATGAATCCAAAGCAAGGGAAGACTCTCCATGGCTCCTAGAAGCTTGATCATCATTAAGAGCTGATTCAGGGAAAACCACGGTTGGAAACACGGGTTGCTCATCTTCCACGGCCGTGGTTTCTGCCAAGCTTGCTTCTCGGAGTTGTCCAGAAAGTTTGACGGCCGTGGAACTTGCATCTCGACCGTGGAACTTGCAGCTGTTCACCACCTCTTCGTGGCTCTCAAATCCAACTCTTGGCTCCTCTTCCAAAGCTTCCAAGGCCTTGATCTCTTCATTGCAACCCTCTTCAACGCCTTCTTCCATCATACTCAAGGTAAGGACCTTCTCCAAGGGATCCTTGATCAAGATCGAGCTCACAACTTCCCTAGATTCTTCATGCTCGACTATGTTGAAGATATCTTCATCAAGGGTTGGCCCTTTCATCATTGTGGACAGCTTGAACTTGATGTTCTCTTCCCCGATGTTGAAGGAGAGAGTCCCGTTCTTGCAATCCACTAAGCATCCGGAAGTGGCTAGGAAAGGTCTTCCTAAGATGATAGGAACCGGATAATCCGCCGGAATGTCCAACACTACAAAATCAATAGGCACGTAGAATCCTCCTAGCTACACCGGGATATCCTCTAGAATCCCAACCGGATGAGTGATAGAACGGTCCGCCATATAGAGGGTCATCTTGACCGGCTTTGGCTCTCCCAACCCGACCTTGTTGCTAAGTGCAAGCGGTATGATGCTTACACTTGCCCCAAGATCACAAAGGGCCTCGTACTTCACGTCTCCCACTCCTATTGGGACGCAAAAAGAGCCCGGATCCCTTAACTTGGGAGGCATCTCTTCCTTCATGGTTTGGATCAATTTCGAGGATCTCTTGGTCATCCTTATCTCCCCATACTCCTCCAACTTCCTTTTGTTGGAGAGTATTTCTTTCAAAAACTTCCCATATGCCGGCATCCCTAAGATGGCATCCATAAACGGAATGTTAATATGTAACTTGGACATTAGTTCAAGGAACTTACCAAAGTGATTGTCCAAACGAGCTCTTGCTCTTGATTGTGGGAATGGTAGTGGTGGCTTGTATGGAGGTGGTGCCACATAGGTTGGCTCTACATCCTTGCTCTTGCCTCCATCTTCTTGCTTTCTTCCCTCTTCTACCACTACTTGCTTTCCCTTAGCTTGGTCCTTGGGCAAAGGATCCTTCATACTCAACCCACTCCTTGTTGTGATAGCCAACACTTGGCCTCTTGGGTTGTCTTCGGTTCTTCCGGGAAGCTTTCCCGGATCTCTATGTGCTTCACCCGCCTTTTGAAAGACTTGTGCTTCCAAGACCTTTTGAGCCTTAGAAATTGAAGTCACGGTGCTCTCAAGTCCATTCAACCTTCCTAGCAATTGTTCAAACATGACTTCGGTCCTATCCTTTGGAGGTTGAGAAAAACCGGGTGGAGGTTCTTGTGAAGCTCTTTGTGGTGGAGTTGTGCTTGTGGAGGCGGGAGGGTTCAAGGCTCCATCCGGGTTAGAGTAAGAAAATCCAGGATGGTTGTGGTTGGGCCGGTAATTGTTGAATTGCCGGTTGTTGTTGAAATTTCTTAGGCCTTGGTAATTGTTGAAGTTGCCCCTTCCCATATAATTCACATCTTCCTCCTTGGAAGATAGGTTGGCTTGTGGAAGCACTTGAGGAGTTGCTTGGCTCTTCAAGGTTGTAGTACACAACTCTCTCAAGGATTTCAACTCGTTGTTGATGGCGTCAAGCTTGAAATTGCTCACGGTGACCTCGCTCACCTCATATGCTCCCGCCTTTCTTCCTTCACTCTTCCTATGAGAGTACTTCTCAATCACTAGAGCTTGCTTCTCCACAAACTCCCAAGCATCATCTACATGTTTCTCCATAAATGTCCCACCGGAAAGGGATTGAAGCTTGAATTGGTTATCTTCATCAAGTCCCTTGAAATAGATCTCCAATAGCTCAATTTTTGGTATGCCATGGTGTGGACAATCTAGGAGAAGGTCTTTGAATCTCTCCCAAGACTTGAACAAACTTTCTCTATCCCTCATCACGAAGGCATTGATCTTCCCTCTTAATTCGGTGGTCTTGGAAGGTGGGAAGAACTTGGTCAAGAACTCGGTTGTCATCTCCTCCCAAGTACCAACTCGCCCTTGTGGAATAGATTGATACTAAGCCAAGGCTTTATCCTTAAGAGAGAAGGAAAAAGCCCTAAGCTTATGGTTGTTGCTCTCCAACCTTGGCGGCCTAAGAGTTTCCATCAAAATCTCGTAGTTCATCAAATGTTGGTGAGGAGACTCTCCTTCCATCCCTCCAAATTGATTATGCCGGATCATTTGTAGAACTTGAGGGCGGAGCTCATAGTTGTGGGTTGCGGGATCTCCTAGATTCACACCCGGTCGGTGTGCTCTTTGTGCCGGATCCATGCGTCTCCCTAGGGTTTGTGGCTCCTCAATAGCAATGGGAACAACCCTAACATTGGCCGCCGGCTGCGGTTGTGGTGGAGGAGGTGGAGGTTGTCGGCGATTAAGCTCTCCTTGAACAAGGGCTTGCCTAATCTCCTCAATCTCCCTCCTAGTTTCCTCTTGCCTCTCATTGGCAAGTCTCCTTTCTTCCTCCAAGAGCTCATCTCTTAGCCTTATTTGTTCTAAGGCTTCATCCAACTCAGCTTGAAGATTTCTACCGGCCATCTCTTTCTCTTTTCGGATGTTCTTGGATCTAGATCGAAGGGTTTTCTCCGGTTCGGGATCGAATGGAGCTAAATCCTTGCTACGAGACCTTCGCATACACCTAAAGAGTAATAGATGTCCTGAAAAGCAAAGACACCAACCAAAGAGAGATCAAAAGCAACAAGAAAGATCTACACTAGAAACAATCACAAAATAGACTCAATCTAGACCTAGTCCCCGGCAACGGCGCCAAAAACTTGTTACGCTAAAAAGTGTGCACGCAATAAGCCTAAAATTTATACTCGTTATAATTATCCTAACTTCTAGCGCACCCGCAGTGTACGGGACGTTTGTAGTATGGATAGTATTCCGAGGTCGGACACAAAGACTAAGGTGAGATTGATTCGGTTTTGTGATTAAGTTTAGTGAAGGTCTAAGGTTAGAAAAGAGGGAAACAAAGAAATGAAAATCTCAATTGTTTTTTTTGGTCGTTTTGGGTGATCAATCAAAGATCACTATTCATGCAAGGTAAACAATCAAACTAGACTAAAAATCAGCACAAATGAACAAATCAAACAAGATAATGATCAAGGAAAGAAAAGACGGATTCTAGGGGTCGGAAGTTCCGGTTATGGCATAGAACTCAAGTTATCTATTCATTCTTTGGATGTAACTATGATATGTTGGGATTAGGTGTATCTAATTTGGGATCAATTACCGGGTAGGTCTCATGATCCAACTAGTCCACTCCTAAGGTCTTATTACCGGGTAAGTCTCTAAGATCCTAAGGATAGGAATTCTTCACAAACCGGATTGTTGATTAGGGATCTAACCTATCCTTACCGGGTAAGTCTTGGAAGGGGAAGTCCTAACCAACTATCCTAGCACATCTAATCCAATGGCGGCTTATTAGGCTCACCACTACCTAAGGGTTGCTATTTTAGATTCTAAGGGCAAGGATTACCGAGTAAGTCTCTCCTAACACTTAGTCACTACACTAGGTCACCCTAGGATAGGTTAAACTCAGCAAACACTTAGGGTTTCAACAATTCATAGGTCTAAGGCAAGGTCCTTCAAACCAGGGAAAATCACGGTTTGTTCTACCGAAACCACGGCCGTGGTTCTTCAAGAACTACCCGTGATTTCTAACAGGAACTACGTTCATAAGCAAAAGTCATCCAAAGGTAAATCTAAGTCCGTCCTATCATAGTTCTAGCCATAACCATCCTTTCCTTACCCTAGAACCACATCAATTTAGCCTACAACATTCATAAGGAAATCGAGACAAACAAACATAAAATCAAAACATCCATTGCAAGATAATGAAAGAAAAGGGATGAACAAGTGAACTTAATCCAAAACTAAGCTGAAGATTAGAATTAGAACCACTTACAACCCTTCCAAAAGAAGGTTCAAAGACTCATACAATCTCTAGAAAACGAAATCTGAAATACAAGAAAGCTATGGTGTGTTCTTCTCCTCCTCTTCAATGGAGTTCTTCTCCTTCTCTTTGGCACTTTCCTTCCTAGAAAAACCTCTTGATTTTTGAGAATATATTTGTTAGAGAAATGGATAATGGATGAGCTGCTCCCAAACTACCCCAGCTGCCTCAAACAATCCATGAAGGACCACTTTTATAACAAATCTTTCATGAGCTGGCCATGAGAGTCGTGGCACAGCTGTCACGAGAATCTGGCAAAATCCACGGTCATTTCCACGGCCGTGGTTCTTTGCAGAAACTTCGCCTTGGATCATTGAGCTGTGGTTTGGTGCATGGTTTGTGTTGGCAAGGTTCAATGAGTCCTCCTTAGCCCTTGGCTTGTGTCCTAATGTGTCCGAGGGTGTGCCATCTAAATGAACGATCCTCAAACGCATCGTTTAAGCTCCTAAACTTCCCGAAATACCTACAAAACGCGCACAAGTCCGTGTAGACGTCTATCTCGACAAAATACGTGATTTGGGTGCAAAACGTCTTGAACTAATGCTAGATCATGCATGAATGAGCGAGAATTCTATCTAAATGTACACCTAAAACTATGTTATAAATCGTGTTATCAACTCATGTACTATCCGTGCCTTGCACATAATCTTATAAATATGATTTTATTTTCTTTGTGTTTTTGCAAGCATTTGATAACACAATAATGTTACATATACATGTATAAATCATTGAACCCTAGCTTTTTGTAAGTCTGAATTAGAGGCATGCAGTCAAAACAATTAGACCTCATTTTGATTACATATTTTTCCAACTAATAGAACCTTGAATAACAACATCAACACATAAGAGGATTCGAACAATGCCAACAACTCAAATTAATTGTCACCACTATAAGATCGATGGGACATGGAGCTCTTTTAAGTGCCGCCAATTTCTGTTGTCGGACTTGAAAGGGGGTTAATCGATGGTGGATCAAAGGAGACATCTTTTCGGGGTTGAGTTGGTCGAAGGATATTGTGTCAATTTCATTGTCTCTGGCGCAAAGCTGGTGACCTGAGATAAAGAATGTTGAGAGACCATGTACATGAGTGTGGCGGATAGAAGAGGTTCGTTAGAAGATGTTTCGGTTCGTTGCTTCCTAAACAAATTAGTTATTGAAACTGATTTAAGGTTATTGAAATTTTACAACTTTTCAAGTGTTGTCAACTTAAATGTCACAATGGATTGGATGATGCACTTATTAATTAGGAAGAGTTTTCCAGTTTGATTGTGATTTTGTTGTCTTGGTCTTTGCTTCCTGTTTTTTTGATATAAACGCTTATGAATTTGATGATGTGATTTAGTGCAATTGGATGATGTGATGTGATGTGATTTCTAAGAAAATAATTTTAAAACACGGTCCCAAACAATGTTTTTAATTATGGGTTTTTATTTTTTAAAGAAAATAAAAATAAGTGTGCAAAGCTGGATTCCAAGTTGTGACATGTGTACAGTGGCGGCCCAGTATTTTTAAGCGGGGCGAAATTTTATTTTCGATAAATATATCTATGAAAATAAAATAGCGATAAAAATAAAGTCAATATGTCATCTACTCGCAACAAACAAAAATACAAAAAAAAAATTAAAAAAACATTATACTTAAAGGCGCGGTCGTTGACCGCGCCTATAAATTTTTTTTTAAAAAAAAATAGTTGTCCTATAGGCGCGTCTATAACCGCGCCTCTTTAGTTTTTTTTTTCTTTCAAAAACGTTACACTATAGCAGATTTATAGGACCGCACCTCTATTTGTGTTTTTATTATCTTTATTTCGGATATTAAAACGCTGTCCTCGACAACGCGTTTTACAAATAATAGTGCGATCTAAGACCGACTTCTACTTCAAACAACAAATCTCGTGCATTTTGGTGAGTTATTTCACTCCGAGCCTAAAATGGGAAATTCTTTTGAAGTTTCGTTTACTTCGGCGAAAGATCCAAAACAAAATAATAGTGATATTTAAAAAATTAATAAATCGTACCAAAAAATTTTATAAATAAGAAGCCATATCCCATTTTAAAACTATTTTTTTCCAAAAAAAAAAAAAAAAAATTTTATTTTTATTTATTTTTTTTTTTTGATGGTGGGGGCGGCTGCCTTACCCTACCCCCTGTGTGTGTATATATATACACAGTATACACATGCAGCTAGCGGGGCTGCTAAAAATTATTGAAGAAGTAGATGATGTTGAAGTTAAGTTTTATGATTTTGTTGATGATGCTCCCAGGCGGCAAACAAAGCCGTCTGGAAACAACCCCACCCTTACCGATCCTTCCGCTCCCCAGCTTTGCCCAGCTTCAATGGCACCAAAGGGAAGTCATAATGTTCCTCCACTTCGGACCCAACACTTTCACCAACTCCGAATGGGGCTCCGGACACGAATCCCCCTCCATCTTCCGCCCCTCAGCCCTGGACGCCGCCCAGTGGGCCACCACTGCCTCCGACTCGGGCATTTCGCTCATCATCCTCACAGCCAAGCACCACGACGGCTTCTGCCTGTGGCCCTCTAAATACACCGATCATACGGTTGCGCGGAGCCCATGGCGGTCTGGTCACGGTGATGTTGTGGCCGAGTTTGTTGGCGCAGCTAGGAAGGCCGGAGTTGACGCTGGACTCTACTTGTCGCCGTGGGACCGGCATGACCGGCGTTATGGGCGGGAGGTGGAGTACAATGAGTTTTACATGGCTCAGTTGCGAGAGCTTCTAACGAGCTACGGCAGTGTCAAGGAAATATGGTTCGATGGAGCCAAAGGGGCGAATGCACCCAACATGTCCTACTACTTCCAAGAGTGGTTCGCCATGGCCAAGGAGCTCCAGCCCTCGATCAACATATTCTCCGACGCAGGGCCTGACGTCCGCTGGGTTGGGGACGAGGCAGGCTCTGCCGGGGCCACGTGCTGGTCTCCTATCAACCGTACATCTCTCTCCATCGGCAACGCCACCATTCAAGGGTAACCACCTACCCACCCACTTCTACACATTAATTGCACATTCATCGTATCTTTATTTTTAATTATAACGTAGTGTAATTCGTTCTTTGCACCGATTTTCATGAAAAAATAACGTAAAATATATTTTTATAATTAAATTTTATTAAATGTTATAATTATAGAGTACATTTTTATTCATAAAAGATATTAGAATTTTTATTAATTTAAAGTAAAAGTTTGAAATAAAATTTATCAAATCTTAGAAAGAAATATATGGATTTTATTTTATTAGAATTGAATGTATTTAGATAGTAAAGATATTAATTAATTTGATACTTGCTTTTTAGTTTAGTAGGATTTTATTTCATCTTAACTTATATGGATAAAATAACTAAATTTTAGTTCATGAAATGTATATAATTAGTTATTAAAATGGCTATAATAGATAAAATATAATTAAAAGTAGAACGTAAATTATGATTAAATGTATATATAATGATATATATATATATATATATATATATATATATATATATATATATACTTCAAAAAATAAAAATAATTCCCATGTGTAAATTATTTTTTTTATTAATATAATATGATATTTAAGAGTCCATTTGAATACACACAATACAATGATTCATATTCTTAAAGTAGTGGAGTTTATCCAATTATCACTTTATCTTTTGAAAAATGATTCTTTTTCCTTGATATAAGTGCAATAAAAACAAGGACCATCAACTATAAATAAAAAGATAAATCCTTTTTTTGTAAACAGTAGTCTTTATGTTGGTACAATCAAGTGGATGTGCATTGCTTTAAATTTAGATGAAGTTAATGATGATAAATGATAATGAAATGTGTGGCTGCATGCATGGCTTTATATACAAAAGGATTTGGCCACTTAATTGGGGTACGTATGGTTTGTTAGTTTTAGGAAATGATCGATGTTCTGTGGGTGGTGTAGATACCTAAACACAGGTGATCCAAGCGGCACAGATTGGGTGCCACCTGAATGCGACGTCTCCATTCGACCGGGCTGGTTTTGGCACCCTACACAACAACCAAAGACCCTAACAGAATTGCTTAGCATTTACTACAACTCTGTTGGACGAAACTGCGTGCTTCTCTTGAACGTGCCTCCCAACACAACCGGCCTTATCCCCCAAACGGATGCTCTACGGCTAAACCAATTCCGACGTGCAATTAACACCATCTTCACCGATAACTTGGCCCACAACTACACCATCCGAGTGAGCAGCCAAAGGGCTAATCATTTCGGTCCTCACAACTTGATCGATGATGATCACTTGTGGACCTATTGGGCCCCTAAGGAATCAGCTCACTATCATTGGATTGAGATCAAGGCTCCCACTTTAATAAGGTTCAATGTTGTCAAGATACAAGAGCCCATAGGCCTCGGCCAACGTGTCAAATGACATGAGGTCTACGTCGATGGGGACTTGGTGGCCAATGGAACCACCGTCGGATACAAGAGGCTTCATAGGCTAGAGCGTGGGGTTGTCCAAGGAAAGAGAGTCAGGATAGTAATATTGGCCTCCCGTGGTTTGCCATTGATATCATCCATAGGCTTGTATTTTGATCCCTTTTGGCATCCTATTCCTATGTAATGCCAACTTCTTTCCTTAGCTCCCAACATTAAACATCAACAAACATTAAACAATAAAACTTGGTTTATTTATGCTATCAACAACGGATTAACTCCAAAATATGTGTTTTTCTACTGTCAACAACACATAAAACAACAAAATTTGAGTTATTTATCTTGTCAACAACACATTAAACAATCCAAAAGATGTGTCTTTTTATTTTCACAATTGAAAACATTTTAAATATTTAATTTTGTATTCTAATAAGACTAAAATAATCAAAACCATTGTTTTAGTTATGTCAAAAACAATCCCAAACATCAAAACATTATATGTGTTGTCAACCCAAAAGATGTGTCTTTTTATTTTCACTAGAGCTAGAGCATTGAAGGAGAATGAGTTTACATCATCTTCACATTCTATCATGGAAGGATCTATTACTAGATCAAGAGCAAAGTCCATCCAAGAAGAGATTGCTAGTTGATGACATCATTTATGACACTAGTTTAAGCATTCATTTAGATAGTTTTTCCTCTTATTCCTACATAGTTTGACGTTAGTTCGAGACACTTATACTTAATCGAGTCATATTGCTAGAAAAGACGTCTACATAAGCTTTTGTCGGTTTCACTACAAAAAATAATTCAATTAGCCACGCATGTTGGCAACGGCAATGCTTTCCGTCGCCATTGGTGTTTATTTGGTGACGACAACATCAACGTGGCAAAAATACCAATTATTGGCGTCGGTGGAATAGAACCGTCGCTAATAGTCATGTAATTGGCGTCGACTAATATTTACCGTGGCTAATAGAATGGACCGTTGGCGACCGCTTATATTGCCGACGCCAACAAATAAATTATTTGGCGCCATATTAAAATATTGCAGTAATTTTTCTTAAAAAAATAATATAATAAATTTTTTTTCCTTCAAAATATATATATAAAACTCAAAGTTCACACTTGATAAAATATGATAAAAAAAAACGTTATAACCCTTTAAATACAATTTGGTCCGGTCCGATTCCATCCTATTAAAGTGTTCAAAAATGTTTTAAAATTAAAAAAAATTAAAAGAAAATAAGAGAGGTGAAGTGAAATAAAAATTAGGGCTGAAATTTTAATTTTAACAAAATCCTAAAAAATAAATCAGATCTCTAACCAACTTGTAACGCCACTTAGCCGTTCAGTTTCCATTCGCACTTTGCAACCCTCACTCCCTCAGGTCTCAACTCTTAGGTCTGCTTCAAGTCGCCAGGATGCGAGGTCTTTTCTTGCGCCACTTCTCCGACTCCATCCGCCGGCGACCGGCTTCAACTCGCAAGGACTGAGCCTTCAACCTTCAAACTCGCAAGGGCGCCGGCTTCAATTTCCATTCGCAACCTCGCATGTCTCTTTGTCTTCAGCTCCATCGACTCAATCTTCAATTTCTTTTCACAAGGAACCCTTGTCCTGTCGGGATTTTACATTTGTAAAAGCGGAATTTCAGGAAACAATTTCCTAAACATCTAAACAATGATCGCATGCATAATAGATTAGATAAGGGAGAAAAGGAATACCTTTTGATACGTGTTCAAAACTCTTCCAAGGATACGTAGAGTCCCAAGTGTTACTCCTCTAGTTGGTCCACCCGAGACTGAACAAGGATCACCTTAACATTCAATTGCTAGAACAAAGGATGAAGCTTTTTGAGAGAGAATGATGGAGAAGAAAACACGGCTGAATATTCTCTCCCATTCGATCGTTCGATTCATATATCTTCAAATAGGGTTGGGCTCTTTTAACTATTAAAAACCTCCTTTATTATAAGATATATATTTTAGTAATTAATATATAAAGAACCCCTTATCTATTATTAATTACCAACTCCATAATATATTTTGTACTCTACAAAATATATCATTTTCCACCATATATCCCTATATGGTAATTCTCTCATTAATTGATCCAATTCACAAGCACATTATGGTGTGACCTAGCTCGTAGGACCCGGTAATATTAGCAATATGTTTATCATATAAATGTATCGATCGTAGTTAGCTTCTAGCAAAACACCATGACCCCTAATATCATCGTATTATATATATTCCTATATTTAATGTCCTATCTCATCATCAGTAATTGCACCTTGGATAAAGGACACAATTCCTTCAGTCTCCCACTTGTACTTTTATACAAGTGTGCAATGTTAAAATTCCCTTATCGCTTAATGTCCTTATGTGACTATGTGATGGAAACCATCTTTGTCATCAGATAGGTTTCTTGAAATCTTGAGATAAACTGTCAGTATAGATCAAATTTGAGCATGATCATGCGTTTACACAGTAGTCACTCTTCAAGTGGTCGGGGACATTAATCCTTCCCAGTGCATCAAGGTATACCTGGTATAGGAGGATTAATCCAATATTTCAACGATTATAACTCCCACTCAATTTTTGACCACCCTGATTACTGTCTTTATAATTGCTTGTTATGGTCAGCGTTTAACAGTATCTAAGATTTGTCATCCTTCAAATGAAAGTTATATCAAACTCATGTTAAGGAACTCATTGATAATGATAATTGCTATAACTCCTCAATGACTCATTAGAGTTATAGGATCGGTTTGTCCGATGAGTATCACCATACTCACCTATGTAAGCGATTGGACATCTCCATGTCCTATGAACCATGAAACCCACGTTCATCATACGCTCACAAGATGGTCTACTTTAGAGTCGTTTGTATCCAAGTTAACGACTCAGACCATGGATCCTTTCAATTCAGTAATTTCAATTCACTTAATGTGGTTTCATTCATTGGAACTTTTCTAGTAAACACATTTGATAATTAATAAATTGTTTGGATACTTTATTTAATATTTAAGTAATAATTAAATGAGAATATGAAAACTCATATATAAATTAAGCACAAAATTCTTGACACAAACAAATGTTTTCTCAATCCAAACACAGAAGTTCAAAAAATTCTCTAACGTGTTTGAGCCCTTTGGCCCGAGTATGACTATCATGCTTAGGCCTATTCATGAGTTTAGTTAGTGGATCTGCAATGTTATCATCTACATGCACCTTGCACACCCTTACATCACCCCGATCAACATAGTGCTTGATCATGTGATACTTTTGCAGAACATGTCTGGATTTGGAGCTTGAGCTAGGTTCCTTTGCTTGAACAATCGCGTCATTGTTGTCACAATAGATGTCAACTGCCCTCGTCACATTAGGGACAACGCTAAGCTCAACTATAAACTGCCTAATCCAGATTGCTTCCTTAGCCACTTCTCTCGCAACAATGTATTTTGCCTCTGTGGTTGAGTCCACAACCGTGTCCTATTTTTGGCTTTTCCAACTGACCTCTCCTCCATTCAAAATGAATACATATCTAGATTGTGACTCAAACCCATCTCTGTCAGTCTGGAAACTAGCATCGGTATAGCCCTTGATGACTAACTCATCATCACCTCCATATACCAGTAGATCATCCTTAGTCCTTCGCAAGTACTTTAGGATGTTTTTTTTGCAAATTGCTAGTGAATGTCACCGGCGTTCGACTAGTACCTACTACACATTCTCAAAGCATATGCAACATCTGGTCGAGTATATGTCATTGCATACATGATGGATCCTATAGCAGAGGCATAGAGAACCTTGCTCATCATCTCAATCTCACCAGGTGTCTTAGGACACTAGGTCTTGTTGAGATCGATCCCATGTTGTATAGGCAGATTTCCTTTCTTGGAATTTGCCATCTTGAATCTCTGTACGACCTTATCTATATATTAAGTTCCTTGATTGAGACCAATGAGCCTTCTAGGTCTATCTCTATAGATCTCGATGCCTAGTATGTACTCGGCCTCCCCTAGATCTTTCATTGAGAAATGCTTCTTAAGCCATCCCTTTACTGTTTCCAACATCAAAATTTCATTACCAATGAGTAGTATGTCATCCACATATGTACATAACTAGGAAAGTCACCTTGCTCCCACTCAACTTTTTGTAAACGCAGGATTCTTCTCACATCTGATGAAATCAAATTGTCTGATCACTTCATCAAATCGAAGATTCCAATTCCTGGATGCTTGATTCAGTCCATAAATGGACTTCTTAAGCTTGCAAACCTTCCTAGGATATTTCGGATCCTCAAAACCATAAGGTTGCATCATATATACATCCTCTTCTAAATAGTCATTTAGAAACGCGGTCTTGACATCCATTTGCCATATCTCATAATCATAAAATGCGGCAATCGCTAGGATTATCCTAATGGACCGGATCATGACGACCGGGGAAAATGTCTCTTCATAGTCAATGCCATGAATCTATTTAAATCCCTTAGAAACCAATCTTGCTTTATAAACAAAGACATTTCCATCATTGTTTGTTTTTACTTGAAAGACCCATTTACAACCAATAGGTTTACCCCATCAGGCAAATCAATCAAGTCCCATACTTGATTTTCAAACATGGATTCCATTTCGGATCTCATTGCTTCAAGCCACTTTTTAGAGTTATGATCTGTCACAACTTGCTTGTAGGATGCATGCTCGTTATGCTCCATGAGGAGCACTTCGATCTCAGCATGCAACACATAGTCATTCAAATGTCTAGGTTGTTGACCTGTTTGATCTCCAATTTAGGCCAACAATAGGAGATATTTCAGTTGTATGATTTCCTACATCATTATGCAGTCCCTCATCTGTAGAGTTCTCCACATCAATCGTGGTTCTTCTTCAACCTGATCTGTTGTAGGAATTGTTTCTTGAATTGGATTAACTTGCCTCGTAAGAGGTTGATCAAAATAGTCAAGTTCCTCAGTGACATCTTCCATGTTGATGACATGAATTATGACATATATTTAGACATATATTTATGTAGTTTTTTCCTTTATTTTGCATGCATATACATGCATTCATGACATTTATGGTTATATTCACCTACTTTGCGAGAATAGAGGTCTACACAACAGCAGCAGGCTGGCGGCATAACCCCTAGACAAGAGCTAGGCTTGCTTGGTGAATGCAGGACTCTCCTGGTGCTAAGGCAAAAGTAGGAAAGAAGAAGCATGGGAAAAAGAGAAAGAAAATTCAGAAATAAAATAAATAGACCCGATAGAAAAACTCGGATTGGAACTTCGGAACAGGAAGTACTTTTCCGAAAAATAAAATATTTAAAATATATATGGATCAAAATATATAAATAAACTCGCAAAAAATATACTTTCAAATACAAAACCATTCTAACAATTTATTTTACGAGATCATATAATAATCTAAACACGGATAGTAATATATATATATATATATATATATATATATATATATATATATATATATATATATATATACTCGTAGAATTTAATCTACGACGTAAAAATACTCGAAAATAAATATTTAAGCTATAAAAATATCGATAAAAGGCGGAAAGATAAATATCGCAAACGCGCCTAAAATTTGGGGCGTTACAGAAATATTTTAAAAAAATGTACACAAATTGCATAATTTTGAAACATAATTTATTGTAGCATTCATTATGTAGATAATATACCGTAGAAATTTGGCCAAGTATTACCATGCAATTAGATTCCTTACATCTCATGGCCCCATCAATGAACAATTGCAGTATTTTGTTAGATCTTGTCATCTTTCTGAGATTTTCTTTAAGGTGTCAAATACAATATCCATGAAACGCCCGCGTATAGTATGACACTATGCCCTTCTTAATCGAATTATGTTTATCTGGCACGAACACAACTTTGTTGTTAACCGGTATGATGCGTTCCAAATTATTAAAAAAGAGTTCTCAATGGGCATCATTCTCACTATCAACAATCTCAAATGCAATGAGATATATCTAATGATTTGCATCTTGTGTAGTTGTAACAAGCAACACTCCCCCATATTTCCCACTAAGATGAGTTCTGTCTACTATGATAACCTACAAATAATGTCCCGTGTACATAATTTACACACACAAAACATGAACACAAGATTATATTACATAGCCAAGGTACATGTACATTCCTCATCGATTTAAATCCTTTGATGGACTAACTGAATGCAACATATACATATTAACGATTCTCATCATCAAGTATAAGAGCAACAATTGATCCTTCAATGACCTCCTCCAACATATACAAATAGGATGGGATTAAGCTATAATTATCCTCAGATGTTTCTCTAATCATGTTCTTCACTTCTTCTTGTGCCTTCCAACACTTTTAATAATTAGCATGAATACGGTGTAAACTTTTCATCACCATGACTATCTGATTATCGAAGGTAATTTCTTCGAGTTGGCGTACCTACACAAACATCGAGGTACATATGTTATGTAGTGTACTAATAATAAATTAAAAAAAGATTCATTGTTTTTAGTTTCTCTGCTATGATGTGGTAGGAAGCACCCCTGTTACCAAATCGTCTCAAGTGATAGGAACACGTGTGTGTAGAGACGAACTTTATTTTTGTAAAGATACATGATTCACCAAGCATAGTGAAACGAACTCTCCAGTTGCAATCTTCATCAATACATATTGCAGCTACTGCCTTCCTATTCGACTTAACAATCTTATTATGTGAACATTCCGATATTAAATGTAGGCACAATGCGTTCTTCAATTCAGTTTTTGTACGATATGTTTTCCCAACGATAAGTTGATAACCGTGTCTAGCAGGCACGTAACATTATTTTTGACAAACTATTGCTAGGGAGTCACTCGCCGTATCATCTACATGATCGTTGTCAAACACACTCGACGTGTTTGTACATAACTCCAATTCTGTAGTAGTCCGTGACACCAGATGCCTTCATCGATGTTATGAATCACGACTAACTCCCTCCAATAGGCTTATCTAGGTCAAATTTCCTAATACACAAAGGAACACTCGACATAAATTGTTGGAGTTCATTTATCTAGATAAATGTATCCAAATAATCCCATGTATTAACATTAAATGGCTTTAGTGTTGGATTGAATGGATTCTTGTACGACAGTTCCCCATCGAATTCTGATAAAGAAATTCCAAATTGACATGCAATCTTATTCTTCAAATCATCAAAAGCGCAAGATACTTCAACAACCATAGATTTGCTTATTACATCTCCACTATATTTCCCTTCTTCATTCACCACTTCCCATCTCCCCCCGTAATATAAGTTGATGAACACAGACACCATTAATGGTACACAGTACACAAACCAACTGATACACAAGGAAAAAATAATGTGATACACAAACACAATTAGTACATAATTCATATACAATTGCACATATTATAAGTACACAAGTAAAAATAACAACCGATACACAAATCGAAACTCATATGATACACAAACACAAGAAATACATAAATATATACAGAAGTAAACATGACGTATATACATAATTACCCAAACCAACTGTGTGCTACACAACCACAAGTAATACATAATGCATACACAAATGTACATGTGCCACACAAACACAAATAATATATGACGTAGATATAGAATCTCCATTCCTCGTTCACCACTTCCCGTTATGTACATATTTTAACATACAACATATCTAGAAGAAGTTGAAAGTTATGCCATAAATATTTTGTAGCAGTTTTGACATATTAAAGAATCATTATACATACGATACATACCGGATACACAAACTGAATCTTCTTAATACAATTATGTACCACATATCTGTAAAATAGGAGAGACAAGTATAAGTGGATTAAAATACTTATTTTTCAAACCAATATCTATGTCAAAATAATCTTACCACAATTGATTCAATATCGTCGCTATAAATGAAAGTAAGGGGGACGAATAGCCGTCTGTTACGAAAATTCTGGAGAGCATGAACGCAAGGATGAACCCAAAGATGTACGCAAGGATGAACAACCGACTGTTAGAAGTCGAAGAGATGGCGTTTAAATTGTGTTTGCTGAGCGTATTTTCTGAAAAGATCCGAGAGGAAGAACATCCAGACGATGAAAGTAACATATTCTTCCCCTTGATTAACAAATTATGGATATAATTACTTACCCGTTTTACAACAATAATTTCTCATTAAATGGAGAGAAAAATATATTTTAATTTCCTTAATATCCTCTTTTTTTAATTTATCTTTTTAATAAAATTTGGAGGACCCTAGTTTGTACACATTTTTAACTTGATGCCCTTTTTATGCTCATGGTTACAAAAAGTACATACTCTCCCATTTTACCCCATCTTTGTTATTAAAACTAAAGGGGTCTAGTTTGTCTACATATTAAACTTGGGGACCTATTTATGCTCATAGTTGCAAAACCTACATACACACTCATTTTACCCAATAAAAGATGGGATTTTTGAGAAAAATCCGAACCGCAAATTAACAATCATAATTGAGACATTTCATCTTTTCCCTATCGATTATATCCGCGGCCTTAACTTGGGTGTTTTAAAATAAAACAATAAATTGCTTTTGGAATTAATTATAAAATGTATTAAGACTCTCATTAATAATATGGCTGCTATCAAGGAGTACTTTTTATGTTGCTTTGTACAAGTTCAAGAGAGTCCATTGTTGCATTCTCTACCCCATTCGATCTCCTTTGTTTCCGCCTTGAATCCTTGCAATATCAAGATTTAAGACGATTCACATCTATATTCGGGTGGACAAACTAGAGGAGTTGCATTTAAGGCTCTCGAATATATCCTTCAAAGTAGCGGTTCATGCGTCAAGAGGTATTCGTGTTCCTATATTGTATATAATCGATTATGCATGTTATCCATATTTAGATATTTAGGAAAACTTTTTTCCTGAAATTCCGTTGTACACGTCTAAAATTCCAACAAAAGTATGTATAGAAAATCACACACAACAATAGGAGGTTATTATTTTGATTGAAAGAATTGGGTTAAATATGTTTTTTTTATAAGCTTTTGTTTTGTAAACCCCTCTAATTTTACCCTATATATAATTTCTTTTAAATGTAAGAATTGGGTTAAATAAACATATATTTACAAAATAAGTTTATTTTATGGGTACTATTAATAGAATAATAGTGGTAAAAGGCCTAATTAGTAATATAATTCCCTCTATACGAAAAGAAGAAAGATACATAACCTTAGGATTCATGAGGCACCTTTTATATATATATATATATATATATATATATATATATATATATATATATATATATATATATATATATATATATATAGTAACTCGTTTTGACGAATAAAAACGAAATCAAGTCAAAATCTTAAAAAACTAAAAAAAAAAGTAAGGTAACAACGGGCACTGTTCACCAACGATCTCAAAGGAAGTGCATACTCAAAATCCAGGGAGTAGGTAAATCGATAAAATGTCATAATGATACAAAAATCGAAGAGAGTACTAACTATAGGAGAAAGAAAATACATAAGTGATGGCCGAAGAATATGTAAACACATAGAGGAAGATGATAAAAGTGTATTTCATATATCTGAATTACATCACAGTGTCCATATATATATACACTGTTGTATCGGTTGTTAAGGGTTTGTTACTACTTTCCCTTTATTACAAATGTGTCCCTTTATTCTATAAGTCTTCTATATATGATCACCTATACCCCCCCCCCTTCAAGCTGGATCGGGAAGACGAGACCCAACTTGCGAGATAGAAAACCATGCTGCTGTGCTCCAAGAGCCTTAGTAAGAATATCAGCAAGCTGAAGATGAGAGGGCACGTGAGTAGTTGATATCAAGCCTTTTTGTACCTCATCACGTACAAAGTGACAATCAATACGAAGATGCTTCGTTCGTTCGTGAAATATAGGATTGGCAACCAAATGTTGAGCAGCTTTATTATCACAATATAGCATGAAAGGGCGAGGGAGAGTGACATGAAGATCTTGCAGCAAGCCATCCAACCATATAACCTCGCTTGTAGTCATGGACATTGCTCTATATTCTCTTTCAGCTGATGACTTACTAACAGTGCACTGCTTCTTAGTCTTCCAAGAGACAATAGAACGACCTAAGAAGAGACAATAAACAACGATTGATCGACAAGAAAATGGAAAACTGCCCCAATCTGCATCACTATAAGCAGTGAGCGAAAGATGTGATTGAATGGGATAATGAAGGGCATAATCCATGGTACCACGAAGGTAACGAAAAAGATGAGTAGCAGCCTGCCAATGAGGAAGGCGAGCAGTAGCCAAAAATTGACTAAGTTGTTGGACAATATATGCAATATCTGGACGTGTTAGTGTAAGATAGAGAAGGCGACCAATGAGCCATCTATAAGCCTCTGGATCATCATAAACATCACCAATTTTTGGCGACAAATGAGTATTACGTTGCATAGAAAAGCTGGCAGTGTTGGCAGAGAGCATATGAGTGTCATGTAAGATATCATGGATATACTTACGTTGATTTAATAATATCCCAGAAGGAGTGTGATCAATCTCCATGCCAAGAAAGAACCTTGATGTGCCAAGGTCCTTGATGGTGAAAGCTCGATCAAGAGCAACTTTGAGAGAGTCAACTTCAGATGGCAGATTCCCAGTGATTAAAATGTCATCCACATATACCAGGACAATAATAATCCCATCAGATGAATGTTTCACAAATAAAGAATAATCTTGATGGGATTGAACGAATTGCAAATGAAGCAAGAGTTTAGTCAACTCAATATTCCACTGGCGGCTAGCCTGTTTCAGACCGTAGAGTGATCGTTTGAGATGACAAACATGATCAGGAGGTACTTTAGAATAGCCCTGAGGAGGTAATAGAAATACCTCTTCATCAAGATAACCATGCAATAAAGCATTGTTTATATCTAACTGTTGTAAAGGCCATGATCGAGCAGCAGCAAGAGCAAGCACAACTCGGATAGTGGAAAACTTGGCAACATGACTGAAAGTATGTTTATAGTCCTTGTGTTTAATCTGATGCCCTTTGCAACAAGGCGCGCCTTATGACGTTCAATAGTGCCATCTGGTTTATATTTGATTTTATACACCCATTTCGAACCAATTGCAGTCTTACCGGGTGGTAAAGGGATAATATCCCATGTGTGGTTAAGCTCAAGAGCATCAATCTCCTTGGACATAGCCTCAACCCAGGCAGGTGAATTCTTAGCCTGATTATAAGAAGTAGGTTCACAGGACTGAATGGCATTATGCAAGGCATGGATATAGTCTGGAGAATGAGAGGCTAAGTCAAAAAACTGTAAAGCTTCAACATTATTACAATGATAATCTTGGAGGTAAGCAGGACGAGTAATGGTACGAGATGGTCTGGAAGAAATAATTAAAGGAGATGAAGTAGGTGGTGGAATAATTAATGGAGAAATAGATGGTGAAGTAGTAGGGGAAGAGGTAGTAGGGGAAGAAGTAGTAGCATGAAAGGGATCTGGAAGTGGACGAGCAAATGAAGAATCTGGAGAAGAATATGAGGGGATGGTAGTATTAATGTTCTCTGATTGGGAAGAATCATGGACAGGTGGTGAAGAATCATGGACAAGTGGTGAAGAAACTGGAAAGGGGATAGGATAATCAGGAGCTGGAGTAACAATAGGGAGATGAAGAGAAGGTGAAGGTAAAGAAGGAGAAGCAAAGGCTGGACTCTGAAATGGGAAAATATGTTCTTGAAAAAGAACATGTCGACTGATGATAATCTTCTTAGAAGAAATGTTGAGTAGCTTATAAGCCTTCTGTCCAGGAGGATAACCTAGCATGATGCAAGGAGTTGATACAGGTTCTAATTTGTCCCTCTTAGGAATGAGACTGAAACACAAGCATCCCATGACTCTCAAATGATCGTAACTTGGTTTATATAGTATGATGCAACAATTCATAAGGAGACTTCCAATCAAGCACTGTAGAAGGCATTAGGTTGATCAAATATGTAGCTGTGAGGATACATTCAACCCATAAGTAAAAAGGTAAGTTGGCATGGAGACGAATGGCATGAGCCGTCTCTAGCAAGTGACGATGCTTACGCTCAACCCGAGCATTTTGTTGAGGTACATAAGGGGTTGAACGTTGATGAATGATGCCAAAGGCAGCCAATAACTCTTGAAGCTGATTGGAAAGAAATTCAGCTCCATTGTCTGAGCGAAAAATCTTGACAGTAGCATCAAGCTGGTTCTTCACATAAGCAAAAAAATTGCTAATAATCTTGTAAACCTGTGTTTTGTTGGACATAAGAAACGTCCAAGTGCTACGAGTAAAGTCATCCACAATAGTTAGGAAATACCTAGAACCACATAAGGATAATGTATGATACGGACCCCAAATATCAACATGTATAATTCCAAAAACAGATTGAGCTCGAGAACTACTCAACAAGAAGGGTAGCTTATGCTGTTTAGCTTTAATGCAAGCATGACAGTTCAGATTTCTCATTTTAGAGGGAAAAGAAGTGTCTAAATGCTGAAACTTAGACAAGGACATGTGACCTAGTCTGTCATGAAATAATTGCATATCACAAGGCTTGGGCAACATATGAGAGGCAGCACAGGTATATGAGGGGATCTTGAGGAATGAAATATGTAAAGGTTGCCATCCTTGAACCCCGTAGCAATGATGAAGTCATTGGAAAGGGCCTGAAATAGACAGGAATTATGAGTAAACATGACCTTCATAGGAAAATCATGTATCAAGCGAGATATGGACAATAAGTTGTGCTTGAATTGAGGAATATAGAGAACATGATGCAAAGTGATAGCTGGTGATAAAATCACATTCCCTCGATGATGCACCTTCTTGACAGAACCATCAGGCAGACTGATCAAGATTGGCTCATCAAGCTGAATCAATTCAACAAATGAAGACTTGCAAAAACAGATATGGTATGTAGCACCTGAATCCAATATCCAGGTAGATAAATTGACAGCAACATTAGCTATACAACTGAGAATACCTGCGAAATTGATGGAAGAATTGTTTTGCTTATCCATCATCAATTTAAGAATCTCTTGGTAGACAGCATTGGCAGCTGAAGAATCCAGAGAAGATGGAGGAGTAGCAACATCAAGATCCAGAGGAGTATTAGCAACAGAAAGAGTATTGGCAGATCTAGAAGTGGAATTGGAAAGGCCTGAAGGCTTATCTTCCTTATGCTTAAATTATTTGTACCAATCCGGAATTCCAGTGAGTTTGAAACAAGCTTCACGCAAATGGCCTCGTTCTTTGCAGTAGGTACACTGACGATCATATTTTTCTTTCTTAAAATCTCTCCGGCTTCCACCTGCTTGTCTATAAGGTATAGATCTAGAAGCAACAAGAATATCATGTGAAGCTGGAACATGACAGGTAAGCTCCTTCTGTTTCTCTATTTGTAAAACCATATGAAAAGCTCGATTCTCAGTAGGTAAAACATCAAGAGACAAAATGTGGCTACGAATGTGCTCAAATTGATCATTCAAGCCCATAAGAAATTGCATGACTCGAGTATTAACCTCTCGAGTAGTCATTTTTTTAAGAATCTCACATGTACACTGACTAGTACGCTGACAAGAACACACAGGTAAAGCATCAATCAAGTTCAATTCATCCCAGAGTTTCTTCAGTTTTCCAAAATAAACAGAAACCGAAGTATTCTCTTGCACAAGAGAAGATAATTCTTTACGAATCTGATAGATAAGGGGAGCATTGGATACCTCAAACCGCTCAATGATATCCTTCCACAATTCCAGAGCAGATTCAGCGTATGTGAACAATTCAGCAAAATCAGACTTCATAGAATGCAAGATCCAGCAACGAACCATATGGTCGGCCCGAATCCACTTGGTTAGCTGCTCAGAATCGCCAATCGAAGGTTTGAGACAAGTACCATCGATAAAACCAAGTTTCTGTTTGGCACCAAGCGCCATACGGATGTTTCACCTCCAGGAAGTGAAGTTAGTCCCATTGAATAGGATAGACAAAAGCTGCATTCCAGGATTATCGGAATGAGCAAGATAAAGGGGATCATCCACATTAGCAGTGACAGGACGATCCAGGTTTGGTAAAGGAGAGGATGAACTTGAATCCTTGTTAGCAGCCATGATATGGAAGCGAGAAGCAAAAAAATGTGTAGATTGAAAGGAAAATAGCTGTGTTACGAAAAAAAAATAGAGATCAGATATGGCTATGATACCATGTAAACACATAGAGGAAGATGATAAAAGTGTATTTCATATATCTGAATTACATCACAGTGTCCATATATATATACACTGTTGTATCGGTTGTTAAGGGTTTGTTACTACTTTCCCTTTATTACAAATGTGTCCCTTTATTCTATAAGTCTTGTATATATGATCACCTATAGAATATATAGTGTTTCTCTGAAAATATTTCAACCAAGAGCCTACCTGAAAAAGAGATAAGAGTTGAGCAGATACATGAAGCAAAAAGCCAGAAACCGGCCAAAACAATCTCCCCAATTCTGAGAAGTTAGATCTTTCACTAGATCTAGGTTAGAGATGCCCAGTGAGGCCTAAATGGTTTGCTAAAATTTGTCATTTGATAATTGATATTTTTGTGTGTGTGAAATTTACGTTCCTCAAACATTATAAAAAGTATAATGTTTTCTAACACAAGCCTTACAAGTTTTAAAAAGTTATTGAGAAATAAAATTTGTTTATCTGTTTAACTGAAATTTGGTGTCTTTGTTTTCCTCTACTGACGAATCAACGGAGATGAGCTCCTCCTAAAGCGGTGAGAAGGAAAATCAAATCGAGGGTTGTTAAGAGCAATTATGTTGTTTAGGTTTACAGATGTATAGAATTGGTTGTAGAAATTATGTGGACGGTTACAATTTTGATATATTGTGATGGTTAGGGCTTTTCCCGATGTTTTTGATGGGTTTGGCTAGTGCTTAACCATAAGGTCTTCCTTTGGGTGGTGCTGATGTTGCCTGTTTGTCAAGTAGCAAGCAAAAACCTTTCTTGGTAAAATTCATCGTAGCTTTCGCCGATATCCCTTTTGAATAAGGTAAGGACACGTCGCAGACGGACAGATATAGATGGAGGATGCTGAGTATATATATATATATATATGCATTGCAAAATTACATTCCTTACAAAACCTTCTAAAAACTCAATTGCAAGGCCTTATTTAGTCCAAAAACTAGGAAATTATAATATAATAAAAAGCTGCTTCCCTTGGAAACGGTATACGATAAGAAACAATTGGTGATTAAAATCCCTAGGTTAACCATTCTTCGTCGAGTGCTTCAATATCTTCAATGTTGATGCTGCACACAGAAAATGATTATATATATTAGTAGTAGTTGAAAAAAGGAAGAAAGAGGGGAGTATGTGAATTACCAGGGCAGTTGAAGGTGTGTAGAGGGGAAATCGAGGAGTTGTTGTCCGACTTCCATGGTGTTGAGGTACTTGAACCACCAAGCTGAGTTTGCCAGGTTGAGGGTGTCATTCCACTCCATGTCGTGCATCTCCCCAATCGACTTGATCTCTTCCATCTCTTGGTCCCCCAACGCCCTCGACCCAGCCAGACCCACGTCCGAAGGGGTCACGTCCGAAGGGGTGATGTCCGAGGGGATGACCGTGCTACTGCTGCTGCCACCGCTCCTGCCGTAGAGGCAGGCCGCGTCTAGATTGGTCAACTCCTGGAAGCTGCTAAGACTGAGGCCCAAGGTTTGATTGGGAAGTACTACTCCAGCAGCAGGTGAAGGAAGATCGGAGAACAAATTGGGTGGCGGAGTGGATTGTTGTTGTTGTTGTTGTTGTTGTTGCTGTTTCATGGAGGCTCGGTGGAATTTGAGGGCGGTGACGATCTCTTTGCGAGCCTCCGCCATATTGAGCAGCCTTTCTTGGTAAGGCTTAGTTGTATGGAGTCTCCTCCTAACTTGTTTCTTATGCGGTGTATTATCGAGTTGAGATTTGTGTTGGGTCTTGGGCGGAGGCGAAGAGGTTGTGAGTTGTTTCACAAGATTGCGTATGTAGGCGCCGGATAAAGGGGATTCCTCCATCATCTCCTCCTCCATGGCTCTCTGCTTTGAACCGCCGCCCTTCATATTATTCATTAATAGTCTGTTACTATTACTGTACATACAAATATGTATATATATATATAGAAGAAGAAGAGAGAGAGAGAGGGGTAGTTGAGTTTGCAAATTTGCATCGGTTGATGTAAAGAGAGAGAAAAATAAATGGAGGAGAGTGAATTAAATGAATATGGAGAAATTGACAAAGAAAGGGATGGGTGGGGATGATGTCTAATTGGGACGTACGGTGTAGGGGAAATGACAATGAAAGATTGCAGGTTCTACAGAGCAACAAAGGCGGGTTGCGGTGCAGCCTGCACCAACACAAACCCCTCTTGCGGCGCCGCAACGGATGGCCAACCACCTCTCTCCCCCCATCTCTTTTCATTAACACAAACATTGTCAATTTCTCATACTCTACTTCATTGCAAATCCTTCTAATCCGACCTTAATACATTGTATGCCAACCACGTGCCTCTATTTTCTTGTTTCTGCAAAATCACCCTTATATTATAATTTAGATGTTCAAAATAATTTTTACAAAAAATAATACAAGATTTAGAAACGGAATTCATGAACGCACGGCCATACAAATGTACAAACGCACGATGAATCCAAAATCCGTCACCGTCACGGTTGTAGGTTCTGGATCCGTGAACTTTCTGAATCCTACTTCACGCGGCCATAACCCGTAGCCGTCACTTTTCTTCTTCCTTCAACCAAAAAACGCAAGACGACGACGAGGAGTTCAATCGACGCTTAGTAATTAGAACCAAATTCCATACTTTTCGTCATCAAATAAACAATGGATCAAGGTGGCGACGGAGGACCACCGTTCCAAAAGCATAAACATACCCCGAGAGAGGTAAACATGCGATTTTTGGTTTCCGGGCTTTCGTTTTCAAAATCATAAATGTATATGAGATTGTGTTTGTTTGCTTGATTGAACTTTGTTTAGGTTAGATTTGAGTAAATTAGGTTAGAATAGGGTTTAAATCGATCGATTGGAATTGAATCTTTCATTGATGACGGATTCGTGAAGATGATGAACAGTGACACCATGATTACAGGTTCCGGATCCGTGATGCCACTTTTCACAATGCATTATTCCGCTTATGCATTATAATTCATCAAATTGAATTAAATTAAATAATATTAAAAAAAATTACTCCATCCGAATTAACTTAAATTAAAATTAATACAATTATATTAAATTGAATAAAATTAATATAAACAAAATCAAATAAAATAAATTAAACTTAATAAATATAACATTAATTAAATTAAATTTACTTTTTATAAATAGTTTAAATGTAATTATAACTTGAACAAGTATAATTAATTGAAAGAAATTAAATTATATTTAAGTACTAAAATCAAATAAATTTTATTTAATTAATTAAAATCAAATTATTATTCTTATTATATATAATTACGTAACACATATGCTACTACATTCATTAGAGGGTATGGAGAGTGGAGGCGTCCTACGGCCTCTGCTCATAGAGATAGAGCACGGACGATAAAGAGTAGATCTCAAGTTGTTGGCCCGGTGGCAGGACCACCACCATCACAGCGTCCAGTGACATCGTCACATCAAAACCATCCCCCGTTGTCTGTATGGATATACTTTCGGAGCCGACATACGCGACTGAGTCTGATGGTGAGGAGGACACTTCTTCTAGACAACCAAAGTTTCTAGTTTATGAGGAGCATCGGGTGAACCATACTGACATCACTGATGACAAGCATGTTGTACATGTCGATCCACCAGCTGACGTACAAGTCGATCCACCAACTGACGAACATCTTGATATTCTAGTTGACACTCATGTCGATATTCCAACCGAGGAGCATGTACATGAGCCCTTTATCCTGAAGCGTTCGCATGTCAGGCGCAATGGAACGAAACCCCTAACATTTCTCCATGACCTATTTGTGATCCCCTAACACCATGCTTATAGTTCCTCCCATGAATCGAGTTGATATCATGTTTTTATTAGGTTTTAGATCATGTTCTTAGGATTACTTTAGCATATTTTGACCCGAGTTTATATGCTTTCTTACTAGTTTTTGTGACATTTCTGGTATGAAGGTCTACACTCGTTTTGTCTTTGTTTTCAAGAGGATTGTTGGTGTTTTGGTGCATGATGGAGATATTCAACCTAGGTTTAATTTTACTTTTGAAATTAGAGAGAATTGAGAGAAAAAGGAGATTAATGAAGGGATTTTGGAGTTCTATCCTTCTTCTTCTTTGAACCTTGTAAGTGATGATTTTTATTGTAAATTTTATTTCTTATTTCATGTCCAGCTAATTCTCTATATTCTAGGTTTGGAGATGAATAAAACTATGTTGAGATAGACTAGGTTCTAATAATTTATTGAATATATATTTGATTGTTTTGATTGATTTATACCGGTATAAATCAATCAAATCTCTTGAGGACAAATAGGTTGCCATAGATGCATATATTATTTGTTAAAACTGAGACCAAAAGGATATGTTGGAATCAAATAGGTTTGTTGAATCTAAGAGATTAAAGGGTTTTGATTTATTTAACTTTGTGCGAAGTGAATGTTAAATTGTTAAAGCACATTACTTTGAGCCCGAAAAGGGATTAGTAATACTTTAGGCAACCTACCTTCATAATTGTAGTCGAATTTGTTTAAGAAAAGAAAATGTATAACTCTCATATAGTTTAAAGAAAGAATTTGGCCTACTAGGTTCTTTTTGGTTTTTGTTAAAGAAACTATACCCCATATTTTTTACCACTTTCATTCAATGGTAGATAAAACTAATTAACCCTTCTATTTTTAAAAAAATGTTTGTTATTTTTTATTTGATATTTAAGTGTAAGTTTTAATTTTTAAAAACTGAATTTATTTTTTATTTTATTTTATTAACTTTTTCTTTTTTATTTTCTTTATTTTTTTAATTTTTTGGAATGAAGAATTTTTCACATACCGGAATTTTACATACCGGAATTTCACATACCGGAATTTTACATACCGGAATTTCACATGCCGGACTTTCACATACCGGAATTTCACATACCGGAATTTCACATAGCGGGTTATTTTCTTTATTATTATTTTTTTTATTTTCTGGAATGAATTTATCATACCAGAATTTATCATCATACCAGACATTATTACATACCAGAAATTACTCCAAACCAGAAATTAGTACATACCAGAAATTTACATACCAAAAATAAAACTCGTACTAGAAATTTACATATCGAACATTCAACTCAACCAAAACGAACACCACAGAGAAGCTCAAGGAACCAATAGAACAAGATAGAAATCAGGAAAGCAAGTTATCAGTAGGAATATTAAGAAAGAGCGCAAAACCAATAACAAATCAAATTACCGCCTCATAGATCAGCACTGACATTGAACCCCGAAGAATCATCGTGGAAGCAACAATCGAGCACCGGACCACCATGCTTGAACTCTCCTCTCAACACATCAACACTCGCATCATACAATCGAACACTCTGACCACCAAATCAACAAAGCAAACATCAAATCAACAAATTTCAGAAAGTAGAAAGTGAATGAACTAGGTCAGTAAAGAGGGTAAAGTGAGTTTAACCTTGTCCCAAGAAGGTACCTGCCTCTCGACTCCATCTGAGGAAGCGGAGGGGATGGCGGCGGAGCGACGGTGGAGTCGGCAGTAGCGGCGGAGCGACGGTGGAGTCGGCAACAACGGCAAAGATGAAATGGAGGCGGATGTTAGCATGAAATATTGCGATATTCTAGGCACTTATTCTAGTTGTTTTTCATTAATTATTGTGTTCATGGATAAGGCATTGAAGCAATTGTTAGCTTGTTCACCTATATTTTCGATATGGGAGGTCTACATTAGTTTGTGATTGATTATAGGTGAATAAGAGCTAAAACCGGACCATTTGAGAGAGAAAAGAGAGGATTCAATCATACCCAAGGATTAGGAACACATCAAGGAAGCTAAAGAAGGAGCTAAGATGGAGAATTTCACGACACAAAGGAAACCACAAGCAATCTACACTTCCACGCCCTAAATTACGGCTGTAGAAGAGTCCACGCTCTAAACCACGGCCGTGGATCTTGGCATCATGAGCGTGGAGCATTCCAGTAAGTTACACGGCCTAAAGTACGGTCGTGGAAGATGAGAAACACCGTAATCCAATTCCACGCCCTAAACAACGGTCGTGGAACATCAAGAGACCGTGATTTAGGCAATCCTTTGACGAATCATTTATTGCACATCATCTACGTATTTGGGCTGGAAGATATCTCTTACTCTACGTATAAAAAGGCGGGAGGAGGGAGTTTTCCGAAACCTCGCTTTGGGAGAGTTAGCCTGAGGGTTTTCGCGAGGAACTTTGCGGAAGCGCCGACAGTTTGGATTCCCGAAGATTGTGGGTGGCGGAAGTTGCGCCCTTTTCTTAGGTTTTGATATTAAAGACGGATTGACATCCTGTTCTTCGTGTATTGCCTAAGATCATTGTGAGGTTTTGTGTTATATTCTGAATCCATTGAGTATTCCATTTGGTGTTTGGATTTGAGTTTGACTTTGAGTTATATTTGAGTTTTGGAGGGTTTTCATCTTTCATTCTTCTTAAATTGATTTTTGATATCATGACAATGGTTATTGGCTAAAACCCTTTAGCAATTCTAAGGTGAAGGGTTGATAGTTGTGGCTTAGATGATGATAAATCGATCGTAAACAGATTGGACCCTGAGAGTTAGAGAAACTTCGTCGACAACCAAGATCACGGTCTGTTCTTGGACTTTCACGGCCGTGGAACTCAAGATCTGCCCGTGATTTACCCTAGTTTACGAATTTTGCTTTTACTTTGATCCAAGGTTAAAGATTAGCTTTAATCTAGTCTTGCTTTATTTTTTTCTAGGTAGTAGTGAGACTCATCATCCTCTATTTCGATTTCGAGTGTCATAACCTTAATCGTTTTAGTTAGTTTTGATCATTGGGTTACAAGTTTGGGTATTTGAGATTAATTCTTATCCATAGATCCTTTCTATACTGAAGCCTCAACAACTTTTATAGAGAGTGTCCTTAGATAAGTCATATAAAGTTCTGGAACTTCACCGTACATTGCTTTACTTTAGCATACCTTTGCAACTCTTAACTTTGTCCTTAGTTCTTTAGTATATCTTGAATCGATTGCCATAATTAGACACCTGGATCTTTGGGATTGCTGTTTTCCCAATATTTGCAAAGCTTATTACATTTACTTGCTTGACGAACTGCGAATTGAATTTGTTCCTCCCAAATCCCTGAGTTCGATACTCTGGAATTCTTGCTTTACTACGCCGATCCGTACACTGCGGGTTCGCTTGATTTTATTCTAGTTTTATAAATTGAAAGATTATTTGCACGCACGCTTAGTGGCAAACAAGTTTTTGGCGCCGTTTCCGGGGATTTGGTTTAGGCCGAATTCGGTTATCGGTTGTCAAGCTTGGGAGCTTTGCTCTTGTCATTTGATATCTCTTTTAAGTGATATTTGCAGGTTATCTTATGTATATGCGCAGGTCTAACACCAACAAAGACCTCTTACCTCTTGATCAAGAACTTGAGAAGACTTTGAGAAAGAAGCTCAAAGAAAGAAAGATGGGTGAAAGTAAAGAGAGGAATATCCAAGCAGAGTTGGATGATTCCGAAGCTCGACTTAGATGGAGCGAGAAGACTCGCAAGGAAGAATCGGGGCGTCATCAATTGCAAATTGATGAGCTCAAGGACATGATGCTGCAAATGAGGCTGGAGATGAGTGATTCCAAGAAGAAGAAGAGAAGGAAACCGACAAGATCGGTTAGAACCGACTCATCCGATGAAGAGAGTGACTCCTCCATGCCGTCACTAGAGGACATTGATCCAACGATCAATGCAAACCAGAATAATCCAAGACCAGCCGCCAATCATCGTATCCCGGCTAGAGGTGCGAGAGCCGCTCGTGTAGATGAAGAGCCAAGAACTCTTGGCCAAAGAATGGATCCAATTCAGCAACCACGCCGTCTAGGTGTGAACTTTGATGCTGACGATATTCAGGGGTTTAGCTTTAACCCACAAGTTATTACCATCGTTCGCCAAAGCCAGTTTGGAGGAACGAGTGTCAAATCTCCACATCAACATCTACAGAATTTTGAGATCTTGATGGAGACAATGAAGCCAAAGAATGCAACCACCAACAATTACAAGATCAATCCATTCTTTTTCTCTTTGAAAGGGAAAGCTTTATCTTGGTATCAAGCTTTTCCAAATGAAAAACTCAACACCTGGGAGGATCTTTCTTCGGAGTTCCTAACTAAGTTCTTTCCGCCATCCAAGACGGCGGAGTTGAGAGGTAAAATTAATGCTTTTTCTATGAGATCTAATGAAAGTTTGTTTCAGTCTTGGGAAATATTTCAGGATTTACTATTGGATTGCCCACACCATGACATTTCCAAATTGGAGTTATTGGAGATATACTATAAAGGGCTGGATGTGGAAACACAATTCAAGCTCCAATCCCTTTCATGTGGCACATTCATGGACATGAGGGAAGATGACGCTTGGGACTTCATTGAGAAGCAAGCCCGAGTCATTGAGAAGTACTCTCACCGGAAAGTGGAAGCTAATCGAGTGGAGCAAGGAGCAAAGCTAACACAAGCTGCTCAAACTCAAATCTTTTCTCTCAACACCGAGATTAAAGAATTGAAGGAAGTCATCAAGCTAGCTTTCCAAAGCCTAAGGAGCAAGATGTTGGTTATTTAGGAAACAACAATAACCACAATGGGAATGAGAACACCAATCGCAACAGCCGGAACAACAACCGGAACAATTGGAACAACAACAACCGGAATAACAATTGGAACAACAATAGGGGTTCAAACAACAACAATTGGCGTTCCAACCAACAACAAAACTCCGGTAATTCTTATCCCAATTCAGGAAATTCACTAACTCCACCATCTTCTTCTTCCATTCCTTTGAAAAGCCAGGGGCAAACATCTAATAGTGGAAGCACTTCGGGGAAAGAGAAGCCCGATCCCATGTTGGAACGATCTTGGGAAAGCTTCAAGGGTTGGAGAGTCACATCACTAAGGTTGATAAAGCCCAAAAGGTTTTAGAAAACCAAATGTTCAGCAATACTGAGGAAGTTCCTAGAAATCAAGGAAAACTTCCAGGAAAGACGGAGGATAACCCGAAAGGAAGGATGATGGCTATCACAACTAGGAGCGGAGCAACAACCACCGACCCGCAACCCAAGTTTGTGGAAGTTCCCGTCGAAAAGGAGAAGGAAAAGGGGAAGGAGAAGGAAGACATCTACATTCCTCCTCCAGCTTACAAACCTCCCCTACCATTCCCACAATCTAGAGCAAGAGCGCGTCTAGACAAGCAATTCGGTAAGTTCATTGAACTCATGAGCAAACTGCATATTAATATACCTTTCATTGATGCAATTGTAGGTATGCCAGCATATGGAAAGTTCTTAAAGGAGATCCTCTCTAACAAGAGGAAACTAGAAGACTTTGGAGAAGTTAAGATGAGTTTGGAATCGTCGGATCTCATCAAAACGATGAAGGAAAAGATGCCCCCAAAGCTGAAGGATCCGGGGTCATTTTGTATTCCAATCGGAGTAGGAGATGTCACATATGATGCATTATGTGATTTAGGAGCAAGCGTTAGCATCATTCCGCTTGCCTTATGCAAGAAGATTGGTCTAGGCGAGCCTAAACCGGTAAAGATGACATTATATATGGCGGATCGATCCATAACTCATCCCGTCGGTATCATTGAAGACATCCCGGTCAAGCTTGGTAAGTTCTATGTTCCAATAGATTTTGTTGTGCTTGACATTCCTGCAGATAGTCCGGTCCCGATCATACTCGGAAGACCGTTCCTTGCAACATCCGGTTGTATGGTAGATTGCAAGAATGCTAGACTCGCCTTCGACATAAGAGAGGAAAAGGTAGAGTTCGTTCTTTCCACTTTGATGAAAGAACCAGCTCTTGAAGAGGATATGTTTAACATCCATGACGAAGAGGCATCTAGAGAGGAAGTAAGTTCAATTCTATTCAAAGATCCTTTGCAAAAGGTTATCACCATGAGCATTATGGACATAGGAGAGGAAGAGGAATGCAATGAGGAAATTGAAGCTGTAGAGGAGCAAAAGGAAGTGCATGAAGAAGAGTTTGAAAAACTCTACGATGGGTCAGAAAACGTGAGGAATCACGGCCAGTCGTGCTATTCCACGGCCGTGGTTCCCACCAACATGACCGTAATTAGCTATTCAGAGGACTCCAGTAAGTTACACGGCCAAAACCACGGCCGTGGAACTATCAGAGGTGCCGTAATTGACTTCCACGCCCTAAACCACAACCGTGGAGGAAACAGAGGTGCCGTGATTTTGGGAAAATCTGAGGACAATTACGTTCTTTCTACCACTTCTCTTGAGTCTTCTCCAACAACTTCTATATCCTTAGAGACTTCTAAGGAAGCATTGGGTACTCCTCAAGAGCCATTAGAGAGTCCAATAGTGATGGAATTGAAGCCACTTCCCACACATCTAAGGTACGCATTTCTAGGATCTAATTCTACCTTTCCGGTAATTGTTAGTTCTGATCTAAGTGAAGATGAACATAGTAAGCTTATGATCGTTCTAAAGAAACATAGGAAGGCCTTAGGTTACACTATAGAGGATCTAGTAGGAATTAAGCCTTCATTATGTATGCATAAGATCCTAATGGAAGAAGACTTTAGGACTTCACGACAACCTCAAAGGCGGTTAAATCCGACCATGAAGGAGGTTGTCAAGAAGGAAATTCTTAAACTACTTGATGCAGGTATCATCTACCCTATCTCCGATAGCAAGTGGGTGAGTCCCGTAGAGGTTGTTTCAAAGAAGGGAGGAATGACAGTCATCACCAATAAGAACAATGATCTCATTCCTACAAGGACAATAACTGGATGGATGATGTGCATTGATTACAGGAAGCTAAACAATGCAACTAGAAAGGATCACTTCCCAATACCCTTCATTGACCAAATGCTTGAAAGGTTAGCACAACATTCTCATTTTTGCTATCTTGACGGTTATAGTGGTTTCTTCCAGATCCCGATTCATCCAGACGATCAAGAGAAGACCATATTCACGTGCCCGTGAGGTACGTTCGCTTATAGGAGAATGCCGTTCGGGCTTTGCAACGCCCCAGCCACCTTCCAAAGGTGCATGATGGCTATCTTCTCGGAGTACATAGAGGAGATCATGGAGGTTTTCATGGATGACTTTTCTGTTTATGGTTCCTCTTTTGATAATTGTCTTTCTAACCTTTCTCTTGTGCTACAAAGGTGTGAAGACACTAACCTAGTTTTAAATTAGGAGAAGTGTCAATTTATGGTTAAGGAAGGCATTGTACTCGGACACTTGATCTCTAGTAGAGGGATCGAAGTAGATAAGGCTAAGATAGAAACTATAGAAAAGCTCCCTCCTCCATCTTTGGTGAAGGGGATAAGAAGCTTTCTAGGACATGCTGGATTTTATAGACGTTTTATAAAAGATTTCTCTAAGATATCAAAATCGCTTACTAATCTATTGATGAAGGATGCACTTTTTGATTTTTTGCAGGAGTGCTTAGATGCGTTTCAAAAGATCCGGGAAGCTCTAATCTCAGCCCCGATCATTCAACCTCCGGATTGGAATCTTCCATTTGAGGTCATGTGTGATGCAAGTGACGTAGCTATAGGAGCTGTGCTTGGGCAAAAGAAGGAAGGACGAACCCATGCTATCTACTACGCTAGCAAGACGCTAGATGAAGCGCAGCTTAACTATGCCACTACTGAAAAGGAATTTCTAGCTATTGTTTATGCATTTGAAAAGTTTCATTCTTATCTTGTAGGTGCAAAGGTGATTGTATACATGGATCATGCTGCGATCCGGGATCTACTTGCAAAGAAGGGTGCGAAACCAAGACTGATTAGATGGATTCTTCTCCTACAAGAATTCGATCTAGAGATCCGTGATAAGAAGGGTTCGGAAAATTCTGTTGCGGATCATTTGAGTCGTCTACCACATCTAGAGGACGACAATCTATCTATAGATGACTCCTTTCCGGACGAGCATTTACACATCATAGAGGAGTGCATCGACAAGATTACTAAAGGTAACGAACCATGGTTTGCTGATTTTGTTAACTATTTGGTTTGCCAGGAAATACCACCTGGATTATCCTATGCACAAAGGAAGAAGTTCTTTAAGGATGTTTGGGAATACTTTTGGAATGAACCTCTCCTCTTCAAGAGAGGTCCTGACGGCATCATTCGACGATGTGTGCCGGAAGACGAGATGCAAAGCGTCATCCGTCATTGTCATTCACTACCTTGTGGAGGACACGCTAGCTCGAACAAGACTAGCGCTAAGGTATTGCAATCTGGATTGTTTTGGCCTACTTTATTTAAAGATGTGCAAACCTTTGTTTCCTGCTGTGATGCTTGTCAAAGAACACGGAACATATCTAGGAGAAACGAAATGCCTCTTAACAACATTCAGGAGGTAGAGATCTTTGACGTTTGGGGAGTAGACTTCATGGGACCTTTCCCATCATCTTGTGGAAACCAATACATACTTCTAGCTGTAGATTATGTTTCGAGATGGGTTGAAGCGATTGCCTCTCCCACTGATGATGCCATGGTTGTGGTTAAGTTTTTTTTAACAAGACTATTTTCCAAGGTTTGGGACACCACGGACTATCATTAGTGATGGAGGCTCTCACTTCATTGCTCGACGATTCAAAGCTCTACTAGCTAAGTATGGGGTGACTCACAAGATCGCCACCCCTTACCATCCACAAACGAGTGGACAAGTGGAGATTTCGAACCGGGAGATTAAAGGAATCCTAGAGAAAACAGTTTCGAAGACAAGAAAAGATTGGTCTTTGAAGCTAGATGATGCATTGTGGGCATACCAGACTGCATACAAGACTCCCATAGGAATGACACCATACATCCTTGTGTATGGGAAGTCTTGTCACTTACTGGTAGAGCTGGAACATAAGGCGTATTGGGCGGTAAAGTGGTTAAACCTTAGCATGAAGGAAGCAGGCGAGAAGCGCCTTTTGGACCTTAACGAGCTTGAAGAACTTTGCTTAAATGCCTACGAGAACGCCAAGATCTACAAGGAGAGAGCAAAGCGTTGACATGATAAGCATATCATTCCAAAGGACCTCAAGGAAGGAGATCAAGTTCTCCTCTTCAATTCAAGACTTCGGCTCTTTCCAGGTAAGCTTAAATCTCGTTGGACTGGACCTTATCTTAAAACATGTTTTCCCCATGGTGCAGTTGAAGTATGGGGTGAAAAGGGCGGAAGCTTTAAGGTGAACGGTCAACGACTCAAGAAGTATTCACCGAAACTCCAAGCTGAGGAGTTCGCGCCTACCGCACTCGAATAGGTGCAAATACGGTCTAGCTACGGACCTTAAACAAGAGCTTCTTGGGAGGCAACCCAAGGTATTGTACTTATGCTTTTGTTTGTCATTCTTAGAATAGATTAGTCTAGACGTTTTTGTTTTGTTTTGCCCTTGATACCTTCCGGTATGTTGTAATGTAGGAGCAATGGAATAGGCAATGGGAGAGGAAAAAGTTGGAAGAAATTGACGAAACTCGGATTTTGGTACATTACAGAGAGTTCCACACCCTAAACCACGGTCGTGGAGGCTATAGTGACCGTAATTCTTCAAAATCTGAGAAAAATCACCAAAACCACGGGTCCGTACAAAACCACGACTGTGGAAACCCCCGAGTGACCGTGATTTTCAAAAAATTTTACGGCCAGTATATAAACCACCTTCCTTCACAAAAACACCCCCATTCCCAAATCCACGCCCCTCTTCCACGCCCTAAACTCCGAAAATATCCACATCTCGCAAATCCTCATTCGGTAATCGTTTCGAACGATTCTTGGTGCTAAAGTGGAGCATTTTCATTCCTCTACAAGATCCAATCGACAAAACAAGTAAACAATCCCTCCAGAAGGCAGAATTTGGATTTAAAGATCCAAAACCTTAGGTTTTTACTCTTCTTCTCTTCTTTGTCAATTCGGGCTAAATTTTCGCAAGAACTTAGAGAAATTGCATAGGATTGAGATTGGAATTAGTCTGGGACAGGTTCTGCTGAGTTTGTTGAGATTTGAGCAAATCAGAGACGAATCACCTCTGGAACTTCCACGGCCGTGGAATAGGAAGAACAGACCGTGGTTTTTTCTGGAATTGAGAAAATGTTCACGAGAAGTGCAGGAAAGAAAAAGAAGAGAAAGGGTGATAGTTCCTCTTCTTCCCAAGACCCTCCTAGTGAACCACCATCACCTCCACTCCCTAGAATCCCAACCATTCACCCAAACTATCTAGAGGCTTTAGAAAAGATCGAGGAGAGAGCGGTCATAGGATCTAGATACCTCTTGCTTGAGGAGTTGGAGCCACTTAATGTGGTGAATGACTTGACATGGCTCTTGGATAGAGCCGGACTGATTGTTTTCTCCGCTATTCGAGCGGATGCATATGAGGAGATTACGATGGAGTTTGTTATTTCCTTCGAGCACAGCCACGTCGAGTGGACGATATCTTTTAGATTGATGGAAACGGATTATGAGTTCTCTATCCAACAGTTTGGAGCCTTCTTTGGGTTCCACGAAACCTTTAACGGCCGTTTCCGTAGCGGTGTATACGCTAAGGACTTCTGGGAAGATATAGCCATGATTTATGCCATTGAGGACCGCTGGCAGCCAGCTGACACCAAGGCTAAGCTCATCTACCACTTAGCCTTGAAGATAGCCCATAGAGTCCTTTTTGAGTGTCTTTTCCCTAGGACCGAGACCCCTCAGAAGATTATGACAGATGAGCTGTTTCTTCTTTACGGTATGCTACACGGTAGACCCGCTGATTGTGCCACCCTCCTAGCCTCCACCATGAGCAAGCTTAAGAACAAGAGGGCTGGGAACATTGGGTATGGTGGGATGGTTACCCACATAGCTACGCAACTTGGGATTGATTGCTCCGCATACACTAGGATATCGGCGAGACCTTTGGGTTTCAAGAGCCTTATGACTAAGGGTATGATCTTTCCTAGACACCGAGGTCCACCTACTACTGCTATGCCATGGGAGGATAGAGGAGGTAGAGGCATTCCATGGCTTCCTGAGTATTCCATTATGGCTGGATGCCATAATTGGAAGGAGACATTCGCTGCTATGCATGCGAATAGATTAGCACCGCCTCCTTACGTTCCGGATGAGCCTCCAGCTGAGGATATGGGAGGAGGTGATTACTATGAGGGAGGAGGTGATGAGAAGACATTTGGCACGTTTCCGGATCAGCCGGACACCTTCCCGGACTTACCTAGACAGTCTCCCCGCCCTTCTAGACCTTCCGGTGCTTCCTCCTCTCGCCGTGATAGTGTGAGCGAGAGACCGACATGGATGGATGCTCCTCCCGCTTGGTATGGAGCACAGCCAGAGTGGATGTGAGCTCCGCCACCATGGTATGCACAACCACCAGCAGCACCAACCCCACAGGATGCACCAACATGGTACGGCCAACCGCCGGCATGGTATGAGCAGCTTCTGGCATGGGCTACAGATCTTTCCAGGAGGGTAGGAGACTTGGAGATATATAGGGATACTCATGATGCACGGGCTGATGAGCATGACCGGATGATGAGGGATATCTACCGCCAGCAGTTTGGGCGGAACTTCAGCTCCGATTTCCACCAGTTTCCACCACCGCCTCCACCGCAGTGACGAGATTTCATAATAGCCAGTTTCAGCCGCCCCACCGCCGTCTAGTGAGTTCATTTTTCTCTTCTTTCTTTCCTTTATTTCTTTTTGAAAATTAAGGACAATGTTTGTCTTAAGTATGGGGTGGGGTGTGACTATGTGTTGTAATAACTCTACTACATTTGCTTGCCTTGATCGATGACACTTTGCATGTTTCGTTTCATAGTCACACGTTTCATTATTGCATTGCATGAAAAAGTTTTTGAAAAACCCATAAAAATGTGAAAAATTTTGAAAAATTCTAAAAAGGTTTTGTGCTTCTAAGATTTGAGATGATTTCTATGATAGTTCCTACTTGCGGATTGAGCTTTTGATGACAATTATATGCCTAAACGAATAATGAATTGAAAAGGAATTGAATGTATTGATTATTCTTTCTTGCAAGTTTCATAATGTGAAGAGTTTTATCTAAATCATATTGAGAAATCGAGGTTGAAATCACATGATGAGTTCTAATACTTCTTTATGAAATGATTAAGGCAATTCGACCTTCCTTTCTTCTTTCTTTGATCACTTAGCCCCACAATGAAAGTAATTGCCTCCCTTACCTATCCGGGAATTTGGAGGAGTTGATATTTGACATGTTTGATGTGGGAGGACCATGAAAGCAAATTTTTGCATTCAAAGAATAGAATTAATAGGTTTGGGGAAGTCAATCATGTTGATGAGTAACTCGGCACCATTCACATAGCCGGGTGTTTGTGTCTTGCCAAAGTCGGATTGAGCGATATTCCTAACGGATTATGGTATGTGCATCAAGGGTTTGAGGCATCTCGAAATTGAGAAACGCCAATCTCCTAGGCTTCGGTTTTTGTGTAACGCTGTCCATAACTCCAAAAGTAAAGTCAAAAAATAATGTGAGAAAGAAGAGAGCAAAGCTCAAAGTTGATGGTGTTGCAATTCAAAATAAAAAGAAAAAGAGTTGGGTTATCCATTTTCCCGGATTCATGCATCACATCCTTTATAAGTTTCCCTCCTTTCCGCATTCTAGACCTTACTTGGAAGTCCTTAAGATCAAAAGAACGTTATTTGACTTGGTGATCTAAATTAAAGTTTCTTATGCTTGATTTTGATAATGCTTGAAGGTTATGATGTTTGCCTTAAAGTTTAACCAATTCATGATGTTTCTTTACTTTACATTCTTTGGTTTATGTATATAAGCGTTTCAAGGGTGAATGAAGCAAGGTTTGAGAATGATCTATTGATTAGAAGCACACTTACCTGAAAGATGTTTTGTTTTTGAGTTTGCATGCATATTTCATCCTAACTTGTTTTCTAAGCTTTCGAAAACCTTGCTTGGGGACAAGCAAGTGACAAGTATGGGGTATTTTGTTAGCATGAAATATTGAGATATTCTAGGCACTTATTCTAGTTGTTTTTCATTCATTATTATGTTCATGGATAAGGCATTGAAGCATTTGTTAGCTTGTTCACCTATATTTTCGATATGGGAGGTCTACATTAGTTTGTGATTGATTATAGGTGAATAAGAGCTGAAACCGGACCATTTAAGAGAGAAAAGAGAGGATTCAATCATACCCAAGGATTAGGAACACATCAAGGAAGCTAAAGAAGGAGCTAAGATGGAGAATGTCATGACACAAAGGGAACCACAAGCAATCTACACTTCCACGCCCTAAATTACGGCCGTAGAAGAGTCCACGCTCTAAACCACGGCCGTGGATCTTGGCATCATGAGCGTGGAGCATTCCAGTAAGTTACACTGCCTAAAGTACGGTCGTTGAAGATGAGAGACACCGTAATCCAATTCCACGCCCTAAACCACGGTTGTGGAACATCAAGAGACCGTGATTTAGGCAATCCTTTGACGAATCATTTATTGCCACATCATCTACGTATTTGGGCTGGAAGATATCTCTTACTCTACGTATAAAAAGGCGGGAGGAGGGAGTTTTCAGAGACCTCGCTTTGGGACAGTTAGCTTGAGGGTTTTCGCGAGGAACTTTGCGGAAGCGCCAGTAGGTTGGATTCCCGAAGATTGTGTGTGGCGGAAGTTGCGCCCTTTTCTTAGGTTTTGATATTGAAGATGGATTGACATCCCGTTCTTCGTGTATTGCCTAAGATCATTGTGAGGTTTTGTGCTATATTCTGAATCCATTGAGTATTCGATTTGGTGTTTAGATTTGAGTTTGACTTTGAGTTATATTTGAGTTTTCGAGGGTTTTCATCTTTCATTCTTCTTAAATTGATTTTTGATATCATGACAATGGTTATTGGCTAAAACCCTTTAGCAATTTTAAGGTGAAGGGTTGATAGTTGTGGCTTAGATGATGATAGATCGATCGTAAACAGATTGGACCCTGAGAGTTAGAGAAACTTTGTCGACAACCAAGATCACGGTCTGCTCTTGGACTTTCACGGTCGTGGAACTCAAGATCTGCCCGTGATTTACCCTAGTTTACGAATTTTGCTTTTACTTTGATCCAAGGTTAAAGATTAGCTTTAATCTAGTCTTGGTTTATCCTTTTCTAGGTAGTAGTGAGACTCATCATCCTCTATTTCGATTTCGAGTGTCACAACCTTAATCGTTTTAGTTAGTTTTGATCCTTGGGTTACAAGTTTGGGTATTTGAGATTAATTCTTATCCATAGATCCTTTCTATACTAAAGCCTCAACAACCTTTATAGAGAGTGTCCTTACATAAGTCATATAAAGTTCTGAAACTTCACCGTACATTGCTTTACTTTAGCATACCTTTACAACTCTTAACTCTGTCCTTAGTTCTTTAGTATATCTTGAATCGATTGCCACAATTAGACACCTGGATCTTTGAGATTGCTGTTTTCCCAATATTTGCAAAGCTTATTACATTTACTTGCTTGACGAACTGCGAACTGAATTTGTTCACCCCAAATCCCTGAGTTCGATACTCTGGAATTCTTGCTTTAGTACGCCGATCCGTACACTGCGGGTTCACTTGCTTTTATTCTAGTTTTATAAATTTAAAGCTTATTTGCACGCACGCTTAGTGGCGAACAGCGGAGGAATTCGATGTGGAACTGGACTTGGTTGCAAAGGAGGATGAGCGAAAGAGAAGAGAAGAAGTTGTTCGCAAGAGAATGAAAATAGAGCGGAGAGGCGGATGCAGAGAGGTGAGTTAGGTTTCACTGTAAAAAAAGGGATTTGGGGTATATTTACTTAATGAAAAAAATTAAAAAGCTAGTTATTATATTATATTCTTAAAAAAGCCTACTTACCAAAATTACCCTAGTTTAAATCGATTTTAATTCAGTATGTTAAACCACTTTGGATATTAAAAACCAACAAACATTTTCCACTTCGGTGTATGATATGATCTCAATGATGAAAGTATGACTTGTTTGTGGATGTGGGATATGAGGCATGAATAGCATGACATACATGAAATTTTTATACTTTGTTATAAACTCATAAAATGACAAATACTTCAAGCTTCATACTTGCTCAAATGATTCTTTTCAAAATCACATAACATAGTTCTTGTGCATTGGATGAAAATAATTGAGGCATTTCACTTCTTGTATTTCATTCTTCCATGTTCACATACTTGCTCCTCCAATTTGTTTACTAATATCCTCCCTTTTACCCATCCGGGAATTTGAAATTGATGTTCAAAAGGAGTTGCTTAAAAATAAGTATGGGGTGATTTGCTTGAAGTTATAAAAAAAAAGAGATAAATAAATAAAGAAGATTTTTGGGTCATGGACTGAGTCATTGAGTAACCGGGTGCACTCATCACAAATGAGTTGTATTCGCGTCAAAAGGCGGCTTGATCTGTGAAACATGGAGATTTGAGTATGTGCATATGATGCGAGGCATCTTAGGTGACCGAAGGTATTTCTATGGTCGTCTATACCCAATCAAAAGTAAATCCCGACTTAACACTAAGAACAAGTATAGTGATTAAGTAAGAGTCGAATCCAAGAGAGTTAAGGTGTTTTAGATACAATTATCGATTATAATGACAAGTGAAACAAAGGGGGGGGTTGGTTGAATTGATGCACAAAAACTTATGAAAACGCTTAATGCGACAAGTAAGACAATAATGGATGAATTTACACTAGGTTGGTTCTAAGCATGCAATTGCTACTTTGGTGCATTCCTTTTACAAGTTTTTAAGTAATCTCCCGTCTCAATCATACATATGTGTTGAGCCAACCGGCATCAACACAACTTAACCTATTAAAGTTCCGTAAACCTACAAAAACAAATAACAAGTTAGCATTCAAACAAAGACTAAGGGATATAAAGAGAAGATTAAAACCGTTAAAATTATCTTCATATTTGAGTTCCTTTTCTTTAAGTAATTACAACCCGTTATTACTTAAAGTTGCTACTAGATTAAAGACCCGAACCCGGAACCTATTAATCCTAGTTGTTTACATGCACTTTAGAACCTAAGGTGATCAATCTCAAGTAATAGTTAACATGCAATTAAACAATGGAGATCAAGTAAACACAAAGCATTACTGGATAAAAACTTATATTAAAAGAACTTACAACCAAAGTAACAAAGCAACTTCAAACCAACCCAATGTAGCAAGGGAGTTAGCAACTTATTACAATGGAAAACTCAAGTCTAAAAATGGATTTTGTGAGGAAAAGCATGGATAATTCTAGCAATCAGCCATGGACTATTTATACTACAAAAGAAACTAAATTAGGAGTAAATAGCCGGCCTAAAACAACCACCTTTAATGCCATAAAGGTGGTGTAAACAGCCGGAGTAAAGCTTCTGGCGTTACACCGCAGGGGCGACCTTCAGGAACCGCAGGGGCGGTTTAGGCAGAATCGGTTGATCTTCTTCAGAACCGCTGGGGCGGCTACACAACTCTGCTGGGGCGGATCTTTAATGCACTTTAACGTCTGACCTTTCGCCTTCCTGACGTTTCTGATGTCAAGGCGCAGGGGCGCCTCAAGGCCAACGCAGGGGCGGTGACACAGACTCTTCGTCTTCCAGCTTCCAAGGCGAGGCGCAGGCAGGGCACAGTGGAAGGCGCAGGGGAGCTGGTCTTCGTCTCATCAAGGCAAGTCACCGCAGGGGCGGCTGCAAGGGCCCACGGGGGCGGTGGAGCAACAGAAACTTTGCTTCTTGATCGATCTTCACTCCTAAGTGCTTATAACTCCTTCCTTAGCTTCTTTTGATCTTCTTCTTCTGGACCAAGGAGTTAGTAGCATAAACCGACACTAATGCAATAAAAAGACTCTAAAAACTACCCTAAATGATAGTGATTCCATCACCTATCAAACTCCCCCATACTTAGACCTTTTACTCGTCCCAAGTAAAACAAATGACAGCCATTTAGACTCAAGGTCTCAGGAAGCAAGGGAAAGAAAGAAAAATAATGGAAAACAAGAGAAAAACCAAGAAAGAAAGAAGGAAGGAAAAGAGAGGAAATGTGAGAAAAAGAGATACTATCATCCTTATCGCTCCAAGAGTGGCCTACCCGGACAACCTCCTTATGACTCCCCTTCTTATGTCGCCAAAACGTCGGAAGGGAAACCTACACTCGGTGTCGCTCATCTTGCCAAGACGCCCTTTTGGGTTTTCACCTTGCCACTCTTCTTCTTTTCTCACTTAAACTCACATCCCTCAAGTCCAATTTTGCACCAACCTAAGGTTGGTCGGACTACCTTCTTTTTACCTAAACTGCCCTTTCGGGTTTTCGGTTTATCCAAGGATTTTCATGCCTTTTTTCACTTTTTTGGCTTTTTTTTTTTTTTTTTAAAATGAAACTGAATTCAACAATGCAAAAATTAATCAAAACAACTAAATGAATTGTACAAGCAATGATATATATCCCCCCCATACTTGAAGTGCACTTTGTCCTCAAAGTGAAAATGAGTCAAAGATAAATGTGGGAGAAGGGAAAGAAATGTACCCCTCACTAGGCGAAGGAGTCAAAGTAGGCTGCGTAAGTTGACGAAGAGTACGGTCAGCCATCTCTTGTTGTAGTTGTTGTTGTCTTCGTTGCCGGATGTGCGTCCTCTCAATTTCTGGATCAAAAGAAGCAAAGCCGGAATTAGTAGCACGGGTTTGAACCATAAAAATGGTTCAAACCAATAATCAATAATAACAATAAAACACAAAAACTCCCCGGCAACGGCGCCAAAATTTGACCGAAGGTATTTCTATGGTCGTCTATGCCCAACCAAAAGTAAATCCCGACTTAGCACTAAGAACAAGTATAGTGATTAAGTAAGGGTCGAACCCAAGAGAGTTAAGGTGTTTTAGATGCAATTATCGATTATAATGACAAGTGACACAAAGGGGGGGGGGGTTTGGTTGAATTGATGCACAAAAACTTATGAAAACGCTTAATGCGACAAGTAAGACAATAATGGATGAATCTACACTAGGTTGGTTCTAAGCATGCAATTGCTACTTTGGTACTTTCCTTTTACAAGTTTTTAAGTAATCTCCCGTCTCGATCATACATATGTGTTGAGCCAACCGGCATCAACACAACTTAACCTATTAAAGTTCCGTAAACCTACAAGAACAAATAACAAGTTAGCATTCAAACAAAGACTAAGGGATATAAAGAGAAGATTAAAACCGTTAAACTTATCTTCATATTTGTGTTCCTTTTCATTAAGTAATTACAACCCGTTATTACTTAAAGTTGCTACTAGATTAAAGACCCGAACCTGGAACCTATTAATCCTAGTTGTTTACATGCACTTTAGAACCTAAGGTGATCAATCTCAAGTAATAGTTAACATGCAATTAAACAATGGAGATCAAGGAAACACAAATCATTACTGAATAAAAACTTATATTAAAAGAACTTACAACCAAAGTAAAAAAGCAGCTTCAAACCAACCCAATGTAGCAAGGGAGTTAGCAACTCATTACAATGGAAAACTCAAGTCTAAAAATGGATTTTGTGGGAAAAAGCATGGATAATTCTAACAATCATCCATGGACTATTTATACTACAAAAGACAATAAATTAGGAGTAAATAGCTGGCCTAAAACAGCCACCTTTAATGCCATAAAGGTGGTGTAAACAGCCGGAGTAAAGCTTTTGGTGTTACACCGCAGGGGCGACCTTCAGGAACCGCAGGGGCGGTTTAGGCAGAATCGGTTGATCTTCTTCAAAACCGCTGGGGCGGCTACACAACTCCGATGGGGCGGATCTTTAATGCACTTCAACGTCTGACCTTTCTCCTTCCTGACGTTTCTGATATCAAGGCGTAGGGGCGCCTCATGGCCAACGCAGGGGCGGTGACACAAAGTCTTCGCCTTCCAGCTCCCAAGGCGAGGCGCAGGCAGGGCGCAGTGGGAGGCGCAGGGGAGCTGGTCTTTGTCTCGTCAAGGCAAGTCACCGCAGGGGCGCCTGCAAGGGCCCGCAGGGGCGGTGGAGCAACAGAAACTTTGCTTCTTGATCGATCTTCACTCCTAAGTGCTTATAACTCCTTCCTTAGCTTCTTTTGATCTTCTTCTTCTGGACCAAGGAGTTAGTAGCATAAACCGACACTAATGCAATAAAAAGACTCTAAAAACTACCCTAAATGATAGTGATTCCATCACCTATCATTAGGCAACTAAGATTTGCTAATCATTGAGGTTTCGGCTATTGTGCACCAATGCTCAATCTCTCAAGTAAAAGAAGTGTATAAAAGAAAATAAAAAGATGTGGATGTATTGGTTGAAAGTTTGTGTAATGTTGGGTTGAAAATCCTTTTTTCCGGATTAGTACCACCAACCAAATAAATAAATAAATAAATAAATAAATAATTCCCACCTTAATCATCTATTTATCGCCTTATCTTATAAAGTCCTCATGATTTATGTACATATTTGCTTGGCTAAGTGATGGAGATTTGGTTGTTTTTGCAAGCTATGACTATCTTGAAATTGATTTGATAACCTGAAAACTCCACCTTGAGTATATATTTGAATATGTGATGATGAAAGACTTAACACAAATAAGCGGTTTTTATACTAACAAAATATCGATTGTAATTCTAGTTGCTTGACTTGTTTTGGTGTTTGTCTAAATATGTGTAGGCCTTGGAAAACATTTCAAAGGATAGATGGAGGCCTTGAAATTGGATACAAGAGACAAGCACAGAGATTGAAGAGGTTCAACACGGAGACATTGAAAGCCATTTCAAGGGATCAGAAGCCAAAGCCTTAAAACAAGTTTCAAAGGACATAACGGCTTGAAGGAATTCAAATCTCTACCAACCAAATCAACCAAAGATCAAGGAGAAGATCTTCCAAGGAGATACGCTCAACTAGAAGATCTCGACAAAGAAGATTCGGTCCAAAAAGGATCTCGCAAAGATCCTCAACAAAAGCACGAGATTTCTTCTCGACATATATCGAAGATCTTTACTCAACAAATCCCAACAAATCGGAAGATATCGATACTTAAAAGACAAAGATCTTCAACAGCGTGAGAAGATTACGGAGAAGAAGAATCAACGTGCTTTAAGGAGATGAAGAAGATAAAGAAGATCTACAACGGCTATCTCATCTAAGAAGCGTTTTCCATGGAGAAGAAGAAACATCCACAACATTCGTCTTCCCAACGGCTAGAAGACTTCTTCATCAAAGACTATAAATGAAGATGTCGATTGAAGAAGAAGAACAACAAGCTTACACAAAAATATCCAAAGTCTTCAAGCGATCCAAAGCATATTCATAGTATCCAAGAAGTTTTTCTTTCTCTCTTTTTACAAAATCTTTATTCCTTAGAGAGAGATAAACTCGAGAGCTCCATTGGCATATCTAAAGAGTGTTATACTTGAGTGTATTGTAAGAGCCTAGTTGCTTAGTTGTTGAGAGTGTGAGCTGAGGACCTAGATTAGGCCAGATCCGCCCCTGCGTGACCCAGTGGCTTCCCCTGCGGTTTGCCTGGGCCGCACCTACGCCTCACAGGGTCCACCCCTGCGGCTCTGTGTGGCTGCAACCATCTTTTTTGACACTTTGACCCGTCCTTTACCCTTTTCACCCCTTTATAACCTTCTTCTCTTTCTTTCTGATGAGGGTTCCTCATCTACAACTTCATCTCTCTCCTTACGTTCTCCTTCTCCTCTCATCTCTTCTTGGATCATCTTTGATCTTTTCTTGAGTTTGGTGTCAGTTTGAGAGCTTTTATGCTTGGCTTTGTTGATGATGTTTGATGGTTGTTGTTGCTGAGCCTTGTGAGCCAGCTTGAGGTTGTGGTGAGTTGTGTTGATCTCTTGGAGAGCTCATCTTGGTAAGCTTTCTTGGCTTCCTTCCTATCTTTCTTCTTTCCTTCATCTTTTCCTATCTTTCCTTAGTCTAGCTTAGATTCATTAGGTTTGGATCTTGTTCAGCCATGATTGGCTTGTGTTGATGTATATGTATGTATGTTTTTGTATGTTTGGTGTTGGAGTGAAGAAGGAGCAAATGAATTGAAGGAAGAAGTGAAGAAAGGGCTGAAGTGGTGTCTTCTGCTGTCCAGCCGCCCCTGCGCCACCTTTCAGCCGCCCCAGTGCCGGCAGTGAGCCGCCCTTGCGCTACCAATGAGCCGCCCCTGCGGTCACCTGCACCAGCTGGTGTTTCCACTTGGTTCTGCAGGTGTGTGTTGCTTCTAGGATTGCTTTATGATGCCTTTGTTCCCTCCCTTCGTAGTGTGAGTGTATAGGTTCATGCTAGACGTGTGAGGATGTGTTTTGATAAGGTTATGATCGGTATATGCCTTGTATGGCCTTTGAGGTTTATTAGGTTGTGAGGTTAGGTTGTGGATGATCCTATGGATCCCTTGGGTCTAGGTGTGACCCTTTGATGAATAGAGGTTGATATCTTTCTATGCCTTGTTATTAGGCAGTGCCCCTCTCTCAGGAGTGGAGGTTGATTCTGGTTTAGATTTGTACGAGGTTGAGGTAAGTTTGTAGGACGTACTTAGCTACCATCCCCATATTGGGTGTTTGCATGAGTGGTGTATGCATTATATGTTTGCTATGATAGCATGAGATGTCGTTTATACCGACCTATGTTTTATTGATTGCCCCATTGCATAACTGTGATAACCGTTCCCTTTCATCGCACCGTGGAGTCTGGAAGGTTCTCTGATGTCAGGCCAGATTGGCTTTACAAGAAGGGTGCAATCCACTCCCACAGGGTACACGAATTGTGTGACCGATACTCGTACAACTGGCTATCAGGCTCAGAGGCGAGGATGTATCGGTCCTCGTGTCACATACTTTTATCTATCTATATATACATGATTTGAGTGGATGGCTATTATATAAAGATGATAAATGGGTTAATGTGTGATAGCATGCTGATGTGTTTATCTTTCCATGATTGTGTTTGTGCTTATGCATTACCTCATATATGTATGGTTAGCTAATGGTTTATTACCATGTTGTAGATGCCCTACAGGATATGCGTGTTGCTGAGTGATCTAGTAGAGTGGCAGGCCGAGGAACTCTCGTACATAGGATGGTTGTGGTCTTTTGGGGTTGTTTACTTTTCCGTCCTGCATGAGGATGATCTTTTGTTACCTCTTGTGTGAGGATGTTGTTGTTTATACTCGGCTATGTTGTTGTTATCTTTTGGTTGTACAGTTTATACATTTTTATGCATTTGTTTTTTTATCTGTCAGTGCCATGTTGTAAGGTCCAGTGAACTTGTTGTCTGGCTAGGGCCAGGATCCATTGTGAGATCCTAGCCCAATATGACATCCCGAGTGCCGCAGATTCGTGGTGTTACATGTGTGTTACATGTATGATGCCTTTGTTCCCTCCCTTCGTAGTGTGAGTGTATAGGTTCATGCTAGACGTGTGAGGATGTGTTTTGATAAGGTTATGATCGGTATATGCCTTGTATGGCCTTTGAGGTTTATTAGGTTGTGAGGTTAGGTTGTGGATGATCCTATGGATCCCTTGGGTCTAGGTGTGACCCTTTGATGAATAGAGGTTGATATCTTTCTATGCCTTGTTATTAGGCAGTGCCCCTCTCTCAGGAGTGGAGGTTGATTCTGGTTTAGATTTGTACGAGGTTGAGGTAAGTTTGTAGGACGTACTTAGCTACCATCCCCATATTGGGTGTTTGCATGAGTGGTGTATGCATTATATGTTTGCTATGATAGCATGAGATGTCGTTTATACCGACCTATGTTTTATTGATTGCCCCATTGCATAACTGTGATAACCGTTCCCTTTCATCGCACCGTGGAGTCTGGGAGGTTCTCTGATGTCAGGCCAGATTGGTTTTACAAGAAGGGTGCAATCCACTCCCACAGGGTACACGAATTGTGTGACCGATACTCGTACAGCTGGCTATCAGGCTCAGAGGCGAGGATGTATTGGTCCTCGTGTCACATACTTTTATCTATCTATATATACATGATTTGAGTGGATGGCTATTATATAAAGATGATAAATGGGTTAATGTGTGATAGCATGCTGATGTGTTTATCTTTCCATGATTGTGTTTGTGCTTATGCATTACCTCATATATGTATGGTTAGCTAATGGTTTATTACCATGTTGTAGATGCCCTACAGGATATGCGTGTTGCTGAGTGATCTAGTAGAGTGGCAGGCCGAGGAACTCTCGTACATAGGATGGTTGTGGTCTTTTGGGGTTGTTTACTTTTCCGTCCTGCATGAGGATGATCTTTTGTTACCTCTTGTGTGAGGATGTTGTTGTTTATACTCGGCTATGTTGTTGTTATCTTTTGGTTGTACAGTTTATACATTTTTATGCATTTGTTTTTTTATCTGTCAGTGCCATGTTGTAAGGTCCAGTGAACTTGTTGTCTGGCTAGGGCCAGGATCCATTGTGAGATCCTAGCCCAATATGACATCCCGAGTGCCGCAGATTCGTGGTGTTACATGTATGTTACTCTGCGAAGTAACTAGGCTATTATAGCTAGGTTAAGAGTTGGAGCTAGATCGTAGCATTGGATATAGTGAGAGAAGAAGGGGATTTCTTCTAGGTTGTATCTAGGACTCTTTGAAGCTGATAATAGATAGTTGGATCCTACGGGTATGCCCTAGGATGGAGAGTAGGCTGTTTAGAGCCAAACTTCGTGAACATATCCTCGTGTCGATCTTTTCATTTCCGCACCATATCCTGCTTTATTGTGACTAACTTTGTTTTGTAGGTCTACAAAGTCAAGGCTCTTGAAATCACTTTCAAAGTGTAAGATCCCAAGTTCTCGGAACTCGGGGAGCTACTGGTTAGGACCTCACAATGGGTCGCGACCTTCGTTTAACAACAACTTAACTAGGATCTTGCAACAAGACACAAATGTATTTCAAACAATTTCAAAACATAATATTTTATTGTATGAATGTACACATGTGACAGCCTTATAAAACATATATATATATATATATATATATATATATATATATATATATATATATATATATATATATATATATATATATATATATATAACATGTATGCCAATGGAAGACTCCCCCGTCCCCATCTAATGAGTACGTGGACCCGGCTGACCATCCTTTCCGGATCTCTCTACAACTGTCTATCTCTACAAAATCTACAACACGGAATAACCGTTAGCTAACGATCCAAATATAAATAGAAGAAAGATATCACAAACACATCCAAGGAAAATATATATACTCATCATGTTATCAAACAATCCATTTATTATCTTATAGTTTAAGTGATTCACTTTATTCCATATTCAAATTGTGGCACGAGAAATCTTAAGATTTCTTGCCTCCATTCCTTATCCAACTGGTGTGGGTCTAGCCTATCTCTTCCAATAGCATCACCACAAACCAAGTATGGACTAGTCCCTAAAGAAACCCCTAGTGCACTCGGGCTAACTGAGCATAATGCCACCACCCGTTACTCTTAGGCCAAATATATAGGTCGGTTGAAATTTACTAATAAGTGCAATTATAATAACACCTCATTAAAACACCACTATAATTATCCACACTCATATCCAGAAAATTAGCTAAGTAAGCCCAACGGACTCACTTGAATCAATCTCGACTCTCAAAATCTCAACCTAGTCAGCAACTGTAGATCTCAATTGCTTGTCACCAGATGCAAGTGGATCAAAACATTTCCTATACACTTATAAGTCTATGACTTCTAAGATGTAAGATTCTAACAGAAGAGAAATTACTAAAATACCCTCCTAGGGTAGAACGACCATTTTACCCTTGGTTCCGAAACTTCCAAAAATCCCATAAAGTATGTCTATCCTCTTCTTTGGGACAAAATTTCATAATCTAACTTTTAAGAATGAGTTTAGGTAGAAACTAGAAAGAAACACACATTCTCCTCACTTCTCAAAAAAGTCACTAGGATCCAACTTTGGCCTATGATACGAGCCCCGAATAAAACTATAAAAATTCTAACAAAACTCTCTAAGTCTTCTATGTTATGCACTCTATCCACAGAAGCAAGAATTTCTCATAAATACCTAATAACCACTTCTGCACAAATTCCCAAAGTCGGTTCCAAAACCAGAAATTCAAACTTAGCCAAAACTGAGTATTTCTTAATTGCTCAACCAGTCAAATTTGGATCTTCATAAATTGTTCGCTCCAAACGGTGTGTGCAAGCTTTAAATTTATAACCCTAGACTTACGCTTAAAACAAGGACGCGAACCCGCAGTGTACGGGTCAATCGTAGTAAAAGCAAGAAAATTCCAGGGGTCGATCACAGGGACTCGGTGAAACAAAGTCAATACGGTGTGCTATGTCGATTCTAACCACAAGAGCAATTAACACAATCAAAGATGAATAAGAAGTCAATAAAGCAAACATGCAATTCTAGGGATTAAAGCATCTAGTTGTGGTTCCAACTCAAGATCTATAGATAAGCGGACAAGCTGAGATTTTTGCGTGGGGAAGGTGTTACTAAAGTGGAGTAGATCACCGGGTAAGTCTCACTACACACTAATCCTAAACCGTAACTCCTATTACCGGGTAAGTCTCAAGGAATCAAGATAAAGAACTATAACCTCAAACTAACATACCATCTAAGGGAATAGAATCAACCTTTACCGGGTAAGTCTCAAGCTAACTCACAAAGATGGGATGGGAGCACACTCAAACCCCAATAAAGGATAACCCTTTATTACCTACGCTTATGATCGTCAATACACAAACTAAGGAATTACCGGGTAAGTCTCATCCTAAGCTTGCTTTGAACCAGGAAAGGTGAAATAAGAATAGGATTTAGCAAACCCTAACACTTAACTCTCAGCTACGGATCAGATAAGTCACCTCGGTCAGCCAGTTTCCACCCCGGCCGAGGTGTTCATCGACTGAACGAGATGCTTAGGGTTAAGGTTAAAGACTCGAGCTTTCAGGATCCTACTGGAATCTAAGATTATTCTATCATTGTTTTTCCCACAACCTTCAGCCAATCACCCTAGAATCACACAAGGAAATTAGCCACTCATCATCATAATGAAAGTATTAAATATAAGGGAAGAAGGTGAATATTTGAACAAAGAAGAATTTAATGAAAAGACTTCAATAACTGAATCAAATATCACAACAAAGCGTTCCTTGGATAGCAATCCAAAAAGACAAGACAACAATTGAGGGAATTGAAGACAATCTTACAAAACCCTTCAATAAAGCTATAAAAGCTATGGACTTCAATCTTCCTTCAACCTTCACAAAGGTTCTTCAACTCTCCCAACTTGGAGAAGGCTGCTGCTGCTGCGTGATTCTTGCGGGATCTAAGCATGATCGGATTTGTGGAAAATCCAACCCTTTTTATAGGAAAATAAACCCTCCAAAGATAATAAATCTTAGAAAGATATTCTCCCATAAATATAGGTAAAATATATGATTCTGCATATCTCCTTCCTTCCAGGAGCCAAGCCCAAAAATATAAGATCACTTTCCAAGTTTAAAAGATCTCCTCCAAGAATAAAATATTCTCGCCGCGTCCTAGGTGTTCGCCTCGGTCGAGTCGGCGTCTCTGGATCACCTCGGTCGAGGTAAATCTGTGGTCAACCGAGGTGACTCACAACTGAATGTGAAATCTCTCAAAACTGGTCCAAAGTAAATCTTTAATCCGTGGCTATGCTCCCTGGATGTAGCTCCAAATGACTCATGACTCCTTTTGCTCCTTTTTGATGCAAAACGTACCATATTACCTGCAATTACAACGAAACTAGGTGTAGACCTCGATTCTCGCAAAGGTAGATGAAATGGTAGTAAAATCACATAATGTACATACAAACATGCAGATTATGAAAGATAAAACGTCCAAACAAACCCCAAAATATAGACTATAATTCATACTATCAAAATACCCCATACTTAGCCCTTGCTTGTCCCCAAGCAAGTTCCGCATATAGAAGACAAGATAGAATGGATTATAAGTCAAGAAAATCAATGAAAAAGTCTTTCAAAAACATTTTATGGTATGCAACTATCATAGATCACTCTAAGAGAGTACTTCCTGGAAATTAAAAACTCAATATGCTCAAAACATTTTATAAATATAGAAAAGTTGTTCATCTTTGCATAAAATCATAGAATGCATAATAAATCATAATTATCAAAATTAATCATGTATAATCCGATTTAAACCGCTAAGTCAATCAACAAGCTCAAGGTCTCAAGGGCTTCCCAAAAGAAAAGGTCAAGAAACGTGTAGGGTAGGGATGTATGTAAGGTAATGTGGTGCTAGAATCCGGGAAAAGGATAAACTTCACTTTCACTTTGACTTGCAACATCTTCCACCAATAAGCTTTGCTTATTTCACACTTTTTCTTTTTTTTTACTTTACTTTTTGGGATGCATGGACAGAGGTGCACAATAACCGAAGCCTAGGAAATCCGCAATCATCAATTTCTCGAGATGCATCAAACCCTTGATGCACATACCATGACCCGTTAGGAATATCGCTCAATCCGACTTTGGCAAGACACAAACACCCGGCTATGTGAATGGTGCCGAGTTACTCATCTTCATGATTGACTTCCCCAAACCTATTATTGCTTTCTAACACTTCACTTCCAGCCACTTCTCAACTTTAACTCCACTTTCACCACTTTGCTTGCTTCCAAATTCCCGGATAGGTAAAGGAGGCAAAATGTATATGAGGGGCTAAGCATGGTCAAGAAGAAGAAGAGAGAAGAGAATGAATTGCCTTGGTCTTTCCAAGAAGAAAGTGAGAGAACTTAACCTGCGGTGTCAACCTTCAAATTCAACATAATTTGGATAAAAACAAAGTATTAAACATGCTAATAATTTCAAACAAAGCATTTAGCAACTTAAACATATTATAAAACCTTTCAAACACATAAAGAATTTAAAACCAGTAGGTAAACAAGATCTTCACTGAGGTCATATCCAGATAAGTAACAAAAATTCGTTTTCGAAAACTCTCAGTTAACACACCTCGGTCGAGGTGTTCTTGGTTCAACCGAGGTGAAACGCCTCGTTTGGCCAATACTGACTCGGTCGAGGTCGAAAATTTTTTTTTTCAATGCCAAATTTTTCCAGTTTCGACGTTTTTCTCAATCAAATAACCTGTAGGTATGCATGCAATATCAGATAATCATATAAAAGCAATGAAGCATAAATACGAAAATATCCGGTAAATATAATACATCAAAGGTGTCAAATACATCACGTAGTCACGTAGTCAAATAACAAACACCCCATACTTGAGACACACTGTCCCAGTGGGTATAATAAAAGTCTAAACAAGAGAGAACTCACCGGATAAAAGCCGAACTGCATAAAAATATAATAATAAAATCCTGCAGCTCCTCAGTAGTCTCGATCCGGTGGTGGTGGTGGTATGTAGGGATACTGAGTAGGATCGTAAGGATGGCCCATGATCCGCTCGAACTGCAGCTGAGCCATGATGTGCTGATGATGCTGCCGCTCCTGCATCTCGCGGATATCCAGCGAAAGTGCAGCATATGTGTCGATAACCTGATCCGTCAGGTCATCAATCCGTCGGTGAGCAGCTCTATCCCTCACTCTATGCCTCCTGCGTCTAGCAGGTCTGACTGGAGAAGTCTCAGCTGGCGCCGGCTCAGTGTCCTCCTCGTCGTCCAGATCTATAATAGGTGGCGCGCTCGTCCCAGCTGTATCTGTCCCTGTGTCCATCGGGACGCCACCTCCTCTCTCATCTACTGTGTCATCATCGTCGTCCTCATCCTCAGCCTCCTCCTCCTTCTCAGCTGCAGCAGGGGCAGCTGCTCCCTCTCTGTAATCCTCCATAAGTGGACCCCAAGCGGTCTGCCAAAAATGTGGATCAAAGACAGAGAACTGTGCAGACCATCTGATGCCCTGAGGTGCAGTCAGCTCCCATGGCATAGCGACGTAAGGTGTAGTCAAACCACGGGGAACTAGAATCCTCCGTGTGATCATCTCCTGAAGCCCGAGCGGCTTGGCAGCCGCCACCATAGTACACCTACTCAGATCCATATCCTGATAAGTAGCGATATGGGTCACTATCCCTCCACAGCATATATCTCCCTTCCCTTTGGCCTTGATCCTGTGCAGATCATCTGCCAGCATCAATCCAAAGTCAGGGTATCCACCTGTGACCATGCAGTACAAAGCAAAGAGCTCCCCCTGTCGGACCTTCTGGGGCATCTCAGTACGCGCCAGAAGCGTCTCGCTGAAGATCCTGTGAGCTAAGCGAAAAGCCAGATGGAAGATAAGCTTCTCCCTGGAATCACCAGGGCGCCACCTATCTGCATGCTCTGTAATGTGGGCAATCTGACCCCAGAACTCTCTAGCTACGGCTCGGGTCGGGAAGTCTACGGCAGTGGGGGCAGGGAAGCCAAAAATGTCTCTCCAGTGGTCTAGAGGTACTAAGAAGTTCCGGTTCATCAACCGGTACTTCACAGCCCTCTCTGTGGGGAGGTAAGTGAAGGAACTGACAAACTCGAGCGTCGGCTCTAAGTAAGCTGGGGCTCGGATCTCAGTGAACTGATCCAGCCCGACGGTGGTGATCATCCTCCTAAGATCTCCATCAACGTGGAGACAGTCAAAGGCAGAAATGTCCAGGAATCTAGGTGCGATCACTGGACGGCTAGCAATGCGCTCGTAATCTACAAGGTGTCTCTCGTGGATCACTGGTATAGAAGGTCGGGATGAGGAAGAAGAAGGGGAAGGAGAGGATCTATCTCTAAGGGCTAACAATCTGTCAGAACTCATCTTCAAACAACACTGTCAGACTACCTCGGTCGGCTGACAAACTCCAAGAATCACCTCGACCGAGGTGCAGATCGACTGGACCGAGGCGAAGACAGTCGCGATTTCAACTCTCTGAATTTCAGTTCTTTTCCCCCAAAAATCACTACCGATGCTTCCTAAGGGGTACTTAAGCTTTTCCTCAACAGATTCAAAGGCAACCAAAGCCCAAATTGTAGTAAACGAGCGAGTTTGGGTTTCGGTCGTTTTTACCTCGTTCTGGCTGATGCACTCGATTTTCTTGCAGATTCGTTGTTGCAATCGACTCCTCTATCCTTCAATCTCGATTTGGAAGCAGAAAATGTCGAAAACAAGCAAGATCTGAGATGAGCGAGATGCGTCTGTTTGCCGCGGTCGAGGAGGATAAAAAGTGAAAAGTAATTTTTTTTCGCCTTTTATACTGTTACTGGATCTGCTGTCACCTCGGTCGAGATGGTCTCGACTGGACCGAGGTGGTACGGACCGAGGCGGTTCTGCAGAAACCCTAGTCGCCTCGGTTGCTCAAGAATCAGCTCGGTCGAGGTGCTCTGACAGTGACCGAGGTCCTTCTGTCTTCTCAAAATCTCGAACTTCTGTCCTTCTAGTTGTGCTCCTCCTTGGATATTCCCTGTTGTCTGTCCAGAACGCCAAAAACAAAGCAAAGCAAAGCAAAAACAAAAACTATCTAAGCTAGACTAGAAAACGGGAAAAGAGAGCAATACCTTGGGTTGCCTCCCAAGAAGCGCTTGATTTAAGGTCGCTAGCTGGACCATGATGCGTCTCAAACAAGGTAGGAGGTTCCCTCACCCCATACTTCACCTCCATCGTGGGGTGAAGTAAGTAGATCCATCAAACGCTCCAAGACGTGCAAGTGCTCATCGGGGAATGAATCGTCTATGGGTGGGTTATCCGCCTCGCGGGAGGATTCCGGTAGCCGGCTGAGGTGATCCGCAACGGAGTTTTCGGATCCCTTCTTATCGCGGATCTCTAGATCAAACTCTTGAAGTAAGAGAATCCATCGAATAAGGCGCGGCTTTGCATCTTTCTTAGCCAACAAGTAACGAATGGCTGCATGGTCGGTGTAGACAATGACTTTCGCCCCTACTAGATAGGAACGAAACTTCTCGAAAGCATATACAACCGCCAATAACTCTTTCTCGGTGGTAGCGTAGTTGTGTTGTGCTTCATCTAGCGTCTTGCTAGCATAATAAATGGCGGTGGTCCGTCCATCTTTCTTCTGTCCAAGCACTGCTCCTACGGCTACATCACTAGCGTCACACATGACCTCAAAGGGCAAGGTCCAATCAGGAGGCTGGATAATGGGAGCGGAGATCAACGCTTCCTTAATCCTGTAAAAAGCATCAAGACACTCCTGCGAAAACTCAAAAACAACATCTTTATTCAAGAGGTTAGTTAGAGGTTTAGAAATCTTGGAGAAGTCCTTGATGAATCTCCTGTAGAAACCTGCATGCCCGAGAAAACTCCTCACACCTTTAACAGAACAAGGAGGAGGGAGTTTCTCAATAGTCTCGATCTTAGCTCGATCAACCTCAATACCTCGATTAGAAACGAGGTGTCCTAGCACAATGCCTTCATTAACCATAAAATGACACTTCTCCCAATTTAAAACAAGGTTAGTGTCTTCACATCTTTTAAGTACTAGAGATAGGTTAGATAGGCAATCATCAAAAGAGGAACCATATACAGAAAAATCATCCATAAATACCTCCATGATCTCCTCTATGTACTCGGAAAAGATAGCCATCATGCATCGCTGGAAGGTAGCGGGTGCATTGCACAATCCAAATGGCATCCTCCGATAGGCAAACGTCCCCCAAGGACAAGTGAAAGTGGTCTTCTCCTGATCATCCGGATGGATAGGAATCTGGAAGAATCCACTATAGCCGTCCAAGTAGCAAAAGTGCGAATGCTGGGCCAACCGTTCGAGCATTTGATCAATGAAAGGAAGCGGAAAATGATCCTTCCGAGTCGCCGTGTTCAGCTTCCTATAATCGATGCAAACTATCCAACCCGTAACGGTCCTTGTTGGGATCAACTCGTTGTTCTTATTCGTCACAACGGTCATCCCTCCTTTCTTCGGAACGACATGCACCGGGCTAACCCACTTGCTGTCCGAGATAGGATAAATAATACCTGCATCCAACAACTTAAGAACTTCCTTCTTCACAACCTCTTTCATGATCGGATTTAACCGTCTTTGAGGTTCCCGTGAAGTCTTATGATTATCTTCCATTAGAATTCTATGCATGCAGAAAGAAGGTTTAATGCCAATAAGATCATCCGTGGTGTAACCTATGGCTTTTCGATGCTTTCTCAGGACATGCATTAACTTAGATAATTCAGAATCGGAGAGGGAAGCACTAGCAATAACGGGATAAGTAGAATCCGGTCCAAGAAAGATATACCTCAAGTGACTAGGGAGTTGTTTAAGCTCCACTACTGGGGGTGCTTTCTGGGGGGAATCCATGCTTCCTCTTTCCAGTGGAGTGGTATTAGAAACTGGACTTGATGAAGTCTCAGTTTGAATCATCTCGCCATCGACCTCGGTCGAGGCGCATAGGTGTTGACCGAGATGTTCTTCGGTCGCCTCGCTCAGTCCAGAAAGTGCCTCGGTCGAGGTACTGCTACTGGATCCGAGACTGGAGATCTTCGTCTCCTGGATTAGCTTCTCAGTTTTAGCTCCTGGATCCTCTTCAAGTGCCTTTAGGCTCCGTATATCTGCATCACAAGAAGCATCTATACCTTCCTCCATTAAACTGAAGCTAATAACTCTTTCGAGTGGATCGTTAATAAGGATAGAGCTCACCAATTCTCTTGATTCTTCTTCATCGTAGATGTTGAAGATATCATCGGTTAGTTGCTCCCCTTTCATGGCTGCAAGTAGTGCGAACTCCACCTCATCGCCACCAACGTTGAATTTCAACTTGGCGTTCTTGCAATCAACGTTGCAACCCAAAGTTGCTAGAAATGGCCGCCCGAGAATAATAGGAACAGGATAATCTGCGGGAATGTCAAGTACGACAAAATCTATGGGTAGATAGAAGTTACCTAACTTGACCGGAACGTCCTCCAAGATGCCCACGGGATGGGTAATGGAGCGATCCGCCATGTAGAGTCGAATCTTGACCGGCTTGGGCTCTCCAAGACCGATCTTAGTGCACAACTCCAGCGGGATGATGCTCACGCTGGCTCCTAGATCACAAAGGGCTTCACAAGTGACATCCCCAACTTGAATGGGAATGCAAAATGACCCGGGATCTCTCAACTTAGGCGGCATCTTTTCCTTCATGATCTTGATAAGCTCTGAAGATTTAGATGTCATCCTAACTTCACCAACATCCTCCAGCTTCCTTTTCCTTGATAGAATTTCCTTTAAGAACTTCCCATAGGCGGGCATACCTAAAATAGCATCAAGGAAAGGAATATTAATATGTAGCTTATTCATCAAGTCAAGAAACTTACCAAAGTGCTTGTCTAGATGTGCTCTGGCTCTGGACTGGGGGAATGGAAGTGGTGGTTTATATGCAGGAGGTGGAACATAAGTTTCTGTCGTTCCTCCTGCTTTCTGTTGCTCCGCCTCGGTTGGCATCTCGGTCGAGGTGTTCTTCGACTGGATCTGGACCGAGGTGGTCTGCGTCGAGCGAGGTACTGGATCTGCAGTTTTGAGTCCACTCCTCGTCGTTATGGCCATGCACTGGCCCTTAGGGTTAGTTTCCGTCTTCGCTGGAAGCTTCCCTGGGTCTCTTGGCGCTTCATTTGCCCTATTAGCAAGTTGTTGTTCGAAGGACTTTTGGGCCCTCGAAAATGAAGTCATAGAATTCTCCATAGCGCTAAGCTTGATCAAGATTGCCTCAAGAACTGCGTCTTTCTTTTCTGGCTGAGACGAACTTGATCCTTGCCCTTGGCTTTTCAATGGAGTAGAAGAAGAAGAAGAAGGGGGAGAGAGGAAAGGGTTAGAGGAATCATTAGAATTGGAGTTTGAATGATTGTTACCGTGATTTTGGTTATTCGCCCTCCAGTTGTTGCTATTGGATCCTCTATTGTTGTTGTTGTAGTTGTTGTTTCGGGAACCGTTGTTGTTGTTGTTACGGTACCCGTTATTGTTGTTCCTTTGCCCTTGCTCTTCCTTCTTAGTTTGAGCCATCAAGAGCTCCTTCAATTGCTTCACGTCGTTCTTCAAGGACGTGAGTTGATTGTTGTTGGGTTGAGTCTCTTGAAAGTTGACTCTTTTAATTCCACCTTCGGCTCCTTGGTGGGTATACTTCTCCATGTGCAAGGCTTGCTTCTCAATGAAGTCCCAAGCCTCATCAATCGCCATGTCCATGAAGGTACCGGCGGAGAGTAGTTGGAGATTGAACTGGGTGCTTCCGTCCAGCCCTTTGAAGTAGATCTCCAACAACTCGATCTTTGGAATCCCGTGATGTGGGCAATCCAAAAGGATATCCTTGAACCGCTCCCAAGATTTGGACAAGCTCTCCTTATCCTTCATGATGAAAGCATTGATCTTCCCTCTCATTTCAGCGGTCTTTGAGGGGGGAAAGAATTTGGTCAAGAATTCCGTGGTCATCTCCTCCCATGTGCTGATTTTTCCTGGAGGAAGAGATTGATACCAAGTAAGAGCTCTATCTTTTAAAGAAAAGTAAAAAGGTCTTAGCTTGTAGTTGTTATTCTCAATTCTGGGAGGTCGCAAGGTCTCCATCAAGATCTCGTAGTTTTGAAGATGTTGATGCGGCGACTCCTTCTCTAGCCCTCCGAATTGGCATTGGCGAATCACGGCTAGAACTTGCGGTCGAAGTTCGTAGTCATGATCTGCTGGATCTCCTAGGTTCACTCCTGGACGCCTCAGTTGTTGTTTAGGGTCCATCCTTTGACCTAGGGTTTGTGGAATTCCTGCAAGAAGAACATCTCGGACTGGCATCCGAGGTGGAAGTACCTCGGCCGGGGCGTTGGGTACTGGAATCTGCCTCGGTCGAGGATCAACTACTGGATCCTCCCTCGGTCGAAGTAGAATCTGGTCCCGAATGACTGCAATCTCAGCTTCGATTGCTGCTGTCCTGGCGCAATTCTCCTCTTTCTCTTGCATTAGTTCTTCCTTACTGAGGCGCAGCAGCTCCTGCGTCTCTCTCAATTGGGCCGCAAGATCGCGATCGTCTTGTTGGGCCATCTTTGCTTCTCTTAAGCGTCGCTTGTAAGTCTTTTCTGGTTCGGGATCGTAAGGAACGATTTCCTTCCCAGTGCGGGTTCTTCGCATGTACCTAAGGAAGAACCTGTAAAAGTCACTCAAGTAGAGTGGTTAGACAAAACGGGGCAAATGCCCCAAGAGCAAACCGTACCGGCTCGGTCTAGACCAAGTCCCCGGCAACGGCGCCAAAAACTTGTTCGCTCCAAACGGTGTGTGCAAGCTTTAAATTTATAACCCTAGACTTACGCTTAAAACAAGGACGCGAACCCGCAGTGTACGGGTCAATCGTAGTAAAAGCAAGAAAATTCCAGGGGTCGATCACAGGGACTCGGTGAAACAAAGTCAATACGGTGTGCTATGTCGATTCTAACCACAAGAGCAATTAACACAATCAAAGATGAATAAGAAGTCAATAAAGCAAACATGCAATTCTAGGGATTAAAGCATCTAGTTGTGGTTCCAACTCAAGATCTATAGATAAGCGGACAAGCTGAGATTTTTGCGTGGGGAAGGTGTTACTAAAGTGGAGTAGATCACCGGGTATGTCTCACTACACACTAATCCTAAACCGTAACTCCTATTACCGGGTAAGTCTCAAGGAATCAAGATAAAGAACTATAACCTCAAACTAACATACCATCTAAAGGAATAGAATCAACCTTTACCGGGTAAGTCTCAGGCTAACTCACAAAGATGGGATGGGAGCACACTCAAACCCCAATAAAGGATAACCCTTTATTACCTACGCTTATGATCGTCAATACACAAACTAAGGAATTACCGGGTAAGTCTCATCCTAAGCTTGCTTTGAACCAGGAAAGGTGAAATAAGAATAGGATTTAGCAAACCCTAACACTTAACTCTCAGCTACGGATCAGATAAGTCACCTCGGTCAGCCAGTTTCCACCCCGGCCGAGGTGTTCATCGACTGAACGAGATGCTTAGGGTTAAGGTTAAAGACTCGAGCTTTCAGGATCCTACTGGAATCTAAGATTATTCTATCATTGTTTTTCCCACAACCTTCAGCCAATCACCCTAGAATCACACAAGGAAATTAGCCACTCATCATCATAATGAAAGTATTAAATATAAGGGAAGAAGGTGAATATTTGAACAAAGAAGAATTTAATGAAAAGACTTCAATAACTGAATCAAATATCACAACAAAGCGTTCCTTGGATAGCAATCCAAAAAGACAAGACAACAATTGAGGGAATTGAAGACAATCTTACAAAACCCTTCAATAAAGCTATAAAAGCTATGGACTTCAATCTTCCTTCAACCTTCAAAAAGGTTCTTCAACTCTCCCAACTTGGAGAAGGCTGCTGCTGCTGCGTGATTCTTGCGGGATCTAAGCATGATCGGATTTGTGGAAAATCCAACCCTTTTTATAGGAAAATAAACCCTCCAAAGATAATAAATCTTAGAAAGATATTCTCCCATAAATATAGGTAAAATATATGATTCTGCATATCTCCTTCCTTCCAGGAGCCAAGCCCAAAAATATAAGATCACTTTCCAAGTTTAAAAGATCTCCTCCAAGAATAAAATATTCTCCCCGCGTCCTAGGTGTTCGCCTCGGTCGAGTCGGCGTCTCTAGATCACCTCGGTCGAGGTAAATCTGTGGTCAACCGAGGTGACTCACAACTGAATGTGAAATCTCTCAAAACTGGTCCAAAGTAAATCTTTGATCCATGGCTATGCTCCCTGGATGTAGCTCCAAATGACTCATGACTCCTTTTGCTCCTTTTTGATGCAAAACGTACCATATTACCTGCAATTACAACGAAACTAGGTGTAGACCTCGATTCTCGCAAAGGTAGATGAAATGGTAGTAAAATCACATAATGTACATACAAACATGCAGATTATGAAAGATAAAACGTCCAAACAAACCCCAAAATATAGACTATAATTCATGCTATCATAAATCTACATCTAACCGTTGGATCAACCTCAATTTTTGATACATCACTTTATGCATGACACTCTATAACATACTAAAAACCGAACGATGGATTATATTTCTAAGGTATCTAAATTTAATTTCAAACATGACTGCACAAAACAAAATATTTCCAGCACTTGAAAATTTTCAGCAACATCTAGAAAAATTGCTTACAACCTCGACTTTGAAAATTCAAAACTCCTAAACCTCTTGATGAAATCCTCTCAAATTTTGATATATATTATACTATGTAATCCGAACTATTACATATCCGAAATTTCAAGTCCAACAAAGATTAAAAGCCTATTCAAAACTATCTCACAAAACCGCATCACATGCAGTTTTTCTCAACACTAAGCACACTTATAAAAACTACATGAGGAGCCAACTTGGAACACCATAACTCTCAAACTGTAACTTGGATTCCTCTACAATTGTAGTCTGATTTACTATGCAATACCGTCTACGACATATCCGAAAACCAGCCAAAAAGGAAGAGTCTATCTTGCCCAAAATTGGACCCGAAGTTGACTGTTCAACACTTCCGAAAATTCAGGAAAACGCATGAATCTGTACAGCTCTCCTACGGTTATTATGAGTAGGCTTAAAAGACGAAACTGGTACACGTTAGGCAAGGAAAAGATGGACTGAAGTGTAGTGTAGCAAGGGGTACAAGCCTTACCCGATTCCAAGACTCGAAGGCACGGGAAAGACAACACCAAGGCTTAGGCAGAGCGAATCTGGACCTGCTGCACCTGTGGCCAAGGCTGTTTGCGAGGCTTACTCGGATGCGTAGAGTCTGGAGTAGGTGTTCCTGTCATTTGCGTGCTGCACCAGGAGGAGATGCAGAAGACCTCCCTTGCTGCTCGTGTGCCATGAAGAGGCATCCAAGCGATCGTTTCCGGCCTGTTGTGGCGGGATGAAGACGAAGGGGATGGCATGAGGCATCCGAAGGCTTCGGTTGTGGTGTGAGGGACTGCATCAATGAGGCTAGGGAGGGAGTGACTCGCGAAGAACTAGGAGACGTGATGGAGAGCTGCGACGGTTGAAGGTAAGATGTATACGTGAAAGGGAGTTATGGCAAGAGAGACGGCTAAAGCAAGGAGAAGGAAGAAACACGCTAAACTGCTCATTATCTGGCCCGGATGGTAGGGTTTCAAAGGCCCAAATTACTCAGCTTCATAATGAGCCTGGAAGGCATGCCGTTGATGGGCCCGGATGGGTCCATTTTAAAGAATATAGAAGGTAGATAAAATAAGGAGTAGTTTGGTTGACTCGGAAAATTGGAGATTAAATTTCCGGATGTTACACAAAGCCCTTGAAATCAAGTTGTGTCACAAAGAGCTCAGATCGACATTAAGGCCTTTGAAATCAGTTTCAAAGCCTTGAGATAGGTTTTTGCGAAAAGTTCTCATACTCTATTCAACCCCCTTCTAGAGTATTTATATCTTATATATTCACCTTACGGTTCTTCAATTGGTATAAGAGCTAGACTCACATAAATTGATTTAACCATCAGTGAGACTAATCATGAACTCTGTAGGTGATGGAGGATTCGCTCAAGGAAGAGCCATATCTCGACCACCACTCTTCTATGGCAACAACTTTGTCCATTGGAGAGCACTAACGCAAATGCTTGTTATTGATCTGGATATGGAACTTTGGAGTATAATTCAAAATGGCCCTAAAATCCCAACCACCACGGTTGAAGGAGTCCAAGTCGCAAAGAAGGAAGGTGACTTCACACAAACCGACTTGGATAGTGTCTCATAGAACTACAAGGCCATGAACTTGCTCTATTGTGGATTGGACGCAAAATGAATTCAACCGTGTCTGATCATGCAAGAGTGCTAAAAAAATATGGGACAAACTTGTTGTCACATACGAAGGAAGAAGTCAAGTCAAGGAAACAAAGATCAACATCTTCCTTAGACAATATGTGTAACACCCCGAATCCGCGGGACTTAGAGTGTCACATTGGGCTAGGATCTCACAGTGGATCCTGACCCTAGCCTGACAACAAGTTCACTGGACCTTACAACATGGCATTGACATGTATAAAACAAATACATAAAGCTGTATAAAATTGTATAACTAAAAGGTGAACAACAAGATCATAGCCGAGTATAAAACAACATCCTCACACAGGAGGTAAACAAAACATCATCCTCACGCAGGAGGAAAACATAAACAACCCCAAAATCCATAACCATCCTATGTACGAGAGGTCCTCGGCCTGCCACCCTGCCAGATCACTCAGCAGGACGCCTATCCTGTAAAGCATCTACAACATGGTATAAAACCATTAGCTAACCATACATATATAAGGTAATGCATAAGCACACACATAATCATGAAAGATAAACACATCAACATGCTATCACACATTTACCCATTTATCATCTTTATATAATAGTCGTTCACTCAAATCATGTATATGTAGATAGATGAAACTATGTGACACGAGGACCGATACATCCCCGCCTCTGACCTTCAAGCCATCTGGAAGTAGTGTCGATCACACCACCCGTGTACCCTATGGGAGTGAATTGCGCCCTTCTTGTATACCAGGTGGCATGACGCCAGAGAACCTCCCATAATCCACGGCGGGGTGAAAGGGAAAGGTTATCACAACCACGCATACGGGGCAATAAATAAAACATAGGTCGGTAATAATCGACATCACATGCTATTATAGCAAACGTATAACGCTCACACCACTCATGCAAACACCAAATATAAGGATGGTAGCTAAGTAAGTCCTACGGGCTTACCTCAACCTCGTATAACACTCATGTAACACCCCGAATCCACGAGACTCGGAGTGCCACATTGGGATAGGATCTCACAATGGATCTTGACCCTAGCCTGACAACAAGTTTAATGGATCTTACAACAAGGCACATGTAGATTACAACCAAAAACATAAAACTGTATAAGATACATTAAAAGGGTTTACAACAACAAAGCCGAGTACAAAACAACATCCATAACATTTGAAATAAAAGATCCCATATCCCACGCAACCCTAATGTACAGAAGTCCTCGGCTGGTCACCCCATCTGACTCACTCTTCAGTCTTCCTAACCTGCAAATCAATTACAACATGGTATACACCGTTAGCTACAGAAATGAATAAGTATGAAGGTAATATCACAAACACACATCCACATCTCATACATGCAATGCCACACACATTCATTTATTATCTTTCAGTTACGTTATTCCATTACGAATTCAACTTATTTTGTAATACGAGGATCCTCAAGAACCCCGTCCCATCCAACGTAACACAAGACTTTTGCATGGGGGTGATCATCACTCGTCCCCCCTGTGAGATCATCTTTAGGGCACCTCCTCCTACCAGCAGGCGGAGTCAAGTGGTCACGACTCGTTATAATATACTTGGGCCATTTAATGTAATAAATGGTCATCGTAGTCCGGTTTAGGTTATAAATGCACAATCATATGAACACACACAACCATTACAATCACACAAACCCACAACTAAACGCTAAGTAAGTCCTATGGACTTACCTGTAATACTCGTATCCAATACCACATCACAGTTTCCCCTTGGGGAAGTAATCAACACCTGCAATAGCAAGGCACACAACATCACATACTGCAAGGGTTAGAAGACTCGTCTCCATAACAACAACCAAACTACAACCTCAATCTAAGCCTCTAGATCATAACATGCTCCCAAATGCCTAAGCCATATCCTCAACATAAACACAAGTGCCTAAGGCACATCTATATCATACAACTCATCCTAACCAAGTTAGCCTAGCCAACTTCTAAGCGAAGGTCAAAGGAAAGGAAGGAAGGAAACATACCAACAAGGTATGCCTTGAATGCACCAACAGAAGCAAAGAACTCAAGGCTAACCCAGTGAGGCACAGGGGTGGTCCACAGAAGGCACAGGGGCGGCCTAGTTCAGGCGCAGGGGCGGCTGTCTGTGCAGAGGCTTGGCCCCGACTTCTCTTCGATCCCTTTCTCGACTCTCTTCATTTCTTCATCATACCACAACAACACATATACATATATACACAAGTTAGAACATCAAAACATCTAGGAGAGGATCCAACACAAGTCTAACTTGTGATCCTAAGCTAAGAAGAAAGAAAGAAGCAAGAAAGAAGAAGGAAGGAAGATGGAGGTGGAGAACTTACCACAGCAGACCCTAAGCAGCAAGTAGGAGCAATCAACACCTTCATAACCTCAAAACAACATCAACAACACTCAGCATCATCCTCCTGATCATCCAAAGCCAAAAGTACAACCAAACTCTCAAAACTCTCTCACAAGATCAAGGAAGATGAAAGAAGAGGAAGAAGAAGAGCATAGGGAGGATGAAGAAGCTGGAATGAGGTGAAGAAACCCCTCATCTGAAGGAATGGAAGGCTTATGAAGGAAGCTAGCCGCAAATCACAAGTCAAAGGGTCAACGAAGACGGCTGCAACCACACAGAGCCGCATGGGTGGTCACTGTGAGGCGCAGGGGCATCTAGCCGCAGGGGCGGCAACCATGGTCCGCTAGGGCGGCTGCCAGGGTCCAACAAAGGCTCACAAGGACCCAAGGCTCATAAAGACTAAGGATCTTACATCACACCCCCCCCCCCTAAAAACAAGTTTCGTCCCGAATCTTTCAAGATCCCAAGTCCTCTCAGACCTATAAGCCAAGGTATAAATCTCTCTCTAAAAGGTATCATCATAACCTATAACATTCTATAACCTCAAACACTGTATGGAGGAATCATCACTCCAACAACACTCTCATCAACTCTAAACAAGGCCTAGAGGAAAGTCATCTCTAGCCAAACACTAACCACATCACACTGACATGGAGGAAAGCCATCTCCAGCCAAAACGTACACATAACACTACTACGTGGAGGAAAACCGTTTCCACTCACACTATGTCCATCAAAGATAGCATGGAGGAAAAGACCATCTCTAGCTAATCCTAACACACACACACACCATATCATGGAGGAAAGAACCATCTCTAGCTATACCTATCTCGCGCTAACAAACATGGTCTAACAGATTATATGCACATATCACAGCTAGCACGAAAACACAACATATCACATAAGCACATAACATAACATGCACTCACCAAGATGACACTAAGATCTACTCGTGGATCCTAAAGGTGCATCTATCTCGGCGTAGAACTCTAGATAGTTCCTCCGGATGTCTCCCATGTAGCCTCATCAGGTCCTCGTCTAGACCACTGTATCCTCATCATAGGTATGTCCTTCGAATGTAGGCGTCTCACACCTCGCTCTAGGACTACAATAGGGTGCTCTACAAAAGTGTGGTCCGGCTCAATAACCAGATCATCATAACTCACGATGTGCCTCGGATCTGGTATGTACTCTCTCAACTAAGACACGTGAAACACAGGATGAACACCCTCTAACCTCAGAGGCAAAGCTAATCTATAGGCTTCCCTCCCGACTCTATCTAATATCTCAAAAGGACCGACATATTGGGGACTCAGCTTCCCCTTTATGCCAAAACGTCTAACACCTCACGTCGGAGATACTCTCAACCAGACATCAGCGCTACTCGAGTCATATCATCCCGAATCTGCTCTGGCGCTATCCCACTGATACTAGTAGGCTCATCCTAGCATAAAGGTGTACGACACCTACATCCATACAGTGCCTCATAAGGATCCATCCCAATAGAGGCATGCCAACTATTGTTGTATGAGAACTCAATGAGTGGGAGGTAATCAGACCATCCCTAACCCCAATCCAACACATAGGCTCGCAGCATGTCCTTTAAGGTCTAGATGGTCCTCTTTGACTGACCATCTGTCTGGGGGTGAAATGCAATCGTGAAGTGTAGACTCGTCCCCAAAAGCAGTCTGAATCTGCTGCCAGAATCTCGAAGTAAAACGTCCATCTCGATCGAAGACAATCGTCCTCGGTACCCCATGGAGTCTAACTATCTGTCTAGTGTACTCTTCAACCAACCTGCTCACTAGCCACGTCTGTCTGATGGTAATGAAACGTGTTGTCTTTGTCAATCTATCCACAATCACCTAGATAGCATCAAAGCTCCTACTGGCCCTCAATCCGGTCACAAAATCCATGGAAGCGTCCTCCCACTTCCACTACGGCACTTGTAGTGGATGGAGCTCACCCCCATGTCTGAATTGCTCTATCTTGACCTACTGATAGCACCACGGTATTTGTCACCGGGTAATTTTTTTCGGACCCCGGTTTTTTAATAACCGGGGTAATTTTCGGACCCCGGTTATTCAAAATAACCGTGGTATTTTTGGACCCCGGTTTTTTTAAAATAACCGGGGTATTTTCGGACCCCGGTTTTTCAAAATAACCGGGGTATTTTTCGAACCCCGGTTTTTTAAAATAACCGGGGTATTTTGCTCCAAAGTTTTTGTTGATTTTTGGATATTTATCTTCTAAGCTACTCTTGTTCAAGAATCAACCTTAAGCAATTCTGAGAAAACCATGTTCAAGCATAGCTCAATGCTATTTTTCGGACCCCTTTAAATTTAGACTAATAATAACGAATGAATCCGAGTTTGACTTGAATCCAAATACACCAAGGTTTAATATTAGCAAATGAAAATACCATAACTATACACAAACATTTCATTTATTCTATTATTCCTCCACAAGAAAAAAGTTACATTATCAAGCACATTCCAAGTCATTATCAAGCACATTCCAAGTCTCCAACAATACCGTACTCTTACATCACTTCTATTACAACTCATGAAAATCATTTCTTCTTTGCTGCATATGTTACATGTCCGATCCAAATCAGTGTAGAAAGACTCCAACTCGTCACCTACTTTGACATTTATATATGCATAGTACTACGTCAGGATCTGAAGCCTGTTGAACCCCCTCATGAGCCTTGCATATCTACATAAATATGTAAAGAATCAAACCACATAGTTTACTATTCTCCCGTGGGACGCATCCAGGAAGGGATCTGCAACACAAACTAGTTCCGCACTTCGATCTCTCTTGCAGCAGTTTCACTCGTTTGCGAGCCGTTACTACTTGCACTGAAAATGGCATTGGGTTCATTCAAACTTAGCATCAACGTCCCAAACAAAGAAAAGCATTCAATATTTAAAGTTGTGTTTGGCAAGTTCCTTAAAACAAAGCCTTTCAAATGCCTTAACGTCAATCACATTCTTATAAGTTATAATAAACAATCCAAAAACACTCAATGCAGCAGCAAATTTAAATCACCAAATAGAAACGTGTACAGAAAAATAGTTCAGACCTTCAGTACTATAATGCCACTCATGAGGGGAAGCACTATTTCGATACATTTCTAACCTAACTCACCAAGCATCCATTTATGTTAATATTAGACTAAGTTGAATACAAGCTCAAATACAAAGGTTAGAGGATATAGATTTTGAAACCTCACCCAATATGCAAGATTGGCATTGTGTCCACGAGGAAGTTGGATGAATTAAGGTCACAATCTTGTTGGTCTGCCTCAGTTTCATGAACTTGGTGAGCCTTCTCCTTTTCCTTTACCTGCTATTCATCATAGCAATTCAATGTCATGTATATAAAATGGGGCGGGGGCAACATTAGTAAACCAGTTCACTGCCAACCTTCTTTGCAAACAGATTGACCTGCTCCTGAAGTAATTTGTCTTGACACGTCAAATAGAGATGGAATTTTATAAAAATGCCACGATTCTGAATTACAACACTTTCAAGAATTTGTTAGGAGGGTTTACCCGCTTCTGAAGCTGAGAAATTGAGTCATTCATCAAATGGTTCTGAAATAAAAAGATGAAATTATGATATTCACTTATGTTATTTAATGACATAACTAACACATTTTGAGTACATTTATCATTGCACATACTTTTTTATTAGGATGTGCTTAAGAGCACTGTCAAGTTGTTGCTCTAAATTCTGAAGTTCCTTTTTTATTCGGATGCCTGAAATAATCACGACAGTAAATGTTATTACCTTGTTCATTGACTGATTCTCTACATTTTTACTTTCAGTTTATGTTTACTTTTGGTTTTTCTACAGGACCTCCAGCCTAGCCTTGAGCTTTGCTTGCACCAATGTCCAGCTTCCCTGGATATGTGTTGTAACAACTGTCAATAGTTAGTTGCACAATCACCTTTTTCAATTGGCTTCCGAAGGAAGCTGGAATTTACTTCACATATCTCCAAAGTTATAAAGTGTTTATGTAAAGAGAGGCATACAAATGAAGAAGGATCAGGTGGATTTAGTTGTTTATCTAAGTACAATTATCTCTCGTATTATTCAAGAATCCTTTCCATGTTGCTCATCAAAATGGAAAGTGATCAGCTAGCAAGAAAGTGTTGACAATTGTAAGGAAACAAAAGACATTTGTCAAATGTTCAAGTTTTATTGACAAAGGTTTGAAATGAACAGGTTAAAATCTTGGCCTAAATTCTAGTAACAAGATAATAAATTTACACTAGCAAGGATAAATTGGTTTCAGACACTAAAAACTGCGGTAACACAGGGCAGTTAATCAAGTGATAACAATTAATGAATTAGCATACAAATCGCAGTTTAGATTTTTCCTGCATCACTATAACATTATAAAATAAGAAGACATGATTCTGATACTTCAATAATCACTGTGTATTGCCATTATAGGAATAGAAATCTTGCCTTGATGCTTGTACCCCAAGGGCAATGAAAGGGAGTGATGTGATGACATGAGCAACTGTTTCTGTAACACTTTAGTCACCTACAGTTAGGAAATAAAGAAATTTAGAGAATGAACCTCAATTTAGTTTTTATAAAATAAGTTGTCAAGGAGAAAATGTAGTAAATGTCAAAAAAGGCATTATATGCTTTTTTATACCATTCAGGCAACAACGAATGGGTTTAAAACAATCCATCAATTACAATGTACTTATATTTAAGAACACTAATTAAGATGAATTGATATTCAAATTCATAAACCGTAATTGGCATATTTTATAAAGAGAAGAGAAGGAATAAAGAAGAAGGCTTGCGCTTTCTACGTTTGCTCCAAAACACTCCTCGTCAAAGAACCGGTTGTTTATTGGGAAAATTCTTTTTCTTTTTCTGCTTGAGGGTTACCATGGCCGGCAAATTTGGATGAGGAAAGACGATATGGAGAGGCTGAGAGAGTTCAAATTAACAGTAAACAGTCGATCCAAAAAAATTCAGGAAACAAAGCATTGAGGACTCTATTGTAATCTATATTTTAAACAATATAAGATTAAGGCTTCCTCCAGATATTCAGCAGTAGCAGTTTAGTTTGACAAGTTATGTAGCACTCTCAACTTAGTTTTTAAGAAGATAAGCACTAGCACATAAGAAAATAAGCAAATAAACCATCAAATAATCTGATCGACAAGAAAAATTAACTGTAGCCCACACCAATACCCAATAACACGACTATACTACATGAAGCAGATACACAAACTTTGACAAGAAGCAATTACAGAAATTTCGACAGGAAGCAACGAAGAAATTTCGATTGTAGCATACAACATGAATCAAATGAGTGAATAAATGCCAATAACGGTCACGAGACTGTTCCGAGTACTGGAATCCTAATTCGGCCAAAAAAAAGACAAGAAGCAAATCAGATTGACGGGGAAAATAAAGGACAAACGAATATATAAGTGTTTAGAGGAGAATGGGAAGCAAATGCATAAAAATAGTAGACTATAATAGAGAGCGTGAATTAAAGTCGATTCCAAATCAACAACCAACCCTTGACAGTCATTCAATTCGGTCAATAGCTCAATCTGTCAATGCAGTCATGGAGCACGAGAGAGCTTGAGAGAGTTCAAATCAACAATACACAGTCATTCGGTTCAAATCAACAATAAACATTCATTCGGTTCAAAGCAACAATCAAATGAGTATATAATAGAGAGTGTGAATTAAAACCGATCCCAAAGCAACAATCAACCCTTGACAGTCATTCAATTCGGTCAATACTCAATCTGTCAATGCAGTCATGGAGCGCAAACAATATACAGTCATTTGGGTTCAGTTAAAAAAAAATATCCGTTCTGATTTACAATACTCGATACTATCATGGAGCTAGTTCAAAACAACAATCAAAGATACTAATTTCTAGAAGAAGAACGAGAGACTGATAAAGACGAACCTTGCTTGTCTTAGTTGGCGGCGGATGCGCCAGGTGAGATAGAGAGACGAAGAACTGAGAGATGGTGGCCGTCTGTTTCAATGCATAAAGCGGAATCCCTAACGACAGAATCCCTAACGAGAGAGTAGATTAAAGAGGAGAAGGAAGAAGCCCTAACGAGAGAGAAGGAAGAAAGTGGCGGTGAGTACTTACAATTCGCAAGCATATGTTGAGGAGCGTTGCTCACCGCCTCACCTCCAGGATTCAGATGCTACATTTTTTTTTAAATTTCAAAACGCCGTGTTTTGATTTAAGGGTTTTTTTTTATAAAATACCCCGGTTATTATGAATAACCGGGGTCCGAGAATATTGTTTCACCCCGATTTTTAAAGATAACTGTGGTCTGAGCAAAAAATTAATATTATAGCCCGGTTATTTAAAATAACCGGGGTCCGAATTTTTTAAAAAAAAAAAAAATACAACTGATCGCGGTTTTACGTATAACCGTGGTCCGAAAATATCCTTCATCACGGTTCTTTTAAACCGCTCCAACATAAGCGAGGTCTAGGAGGGGTCTTTGTACTAGTGAAGATATGTATTAGTGGGTACACAAATACAGTCGTGACGTCTCATAACTCCATCCACTCCTATAGAGAACTGTGGTGCCTCTCCACGAGACATCCTCTCTCTAATCCTCGTCAAGGTCGGGCAGGTCCCCTGCTTCTGTTGGATCTCCTCCAACAGACCAGGTAGAACCTCTAAAGCAAACAACTGGGCATCCTCATTAGGGATCTTGATGTCCATCTCGTGCCAGGTTAGATCCCTCTGTAGTTGAGGTTGTACAGTCGGTCTAGCAATCGCCTGCTCTTGAGGCGTCTTCCTGCTCAAGGCATCAGCTACCACATTCGCCTTGCCAGGATGATACAAAATCTCAAGGTCAAAGTCCTTGATCAACTCAAGCCATCGACGCTGGCGGTTAATCAATTCCCACTGCGTGAAAATGTACTTCAAACTCTTATGGTCTGTGAAGATCGGGCAAGTAGCACCATATAGGTAATGTCTCCAAATCTTCAAAGCATGAACTACCGCTGCCAACTCAAGATCATGAGTCGGGTAGTTCTCCTCATACGTCTTCAACTGTTGAGACGCATATGCTATCACTCTACCTCTCTGTATCAACACATATCTCAAGCCTCCCTTGGATGCATCACTATAGACCACGAAATCATTAGAATCCTCTGGCTGTGCCAGTACAAGAGCAGAAGTCAAACGACTCTTCAACTCCTCAAAACTCTAGGCACACTAATCGGTCCATACAAATCTGGTAGTCTTCCTCAGAAGACTCGTCAATGGGCGGGCAATCACAGAAAATCCCTCCACAAAGTGTCTGTAATAACCGGCTAGGCCAAGAAAGCTACGTACTTTCTTGACGTTCGTCGGTGTCGTCCACGCAGCAACATACTCAATCTTTGCCGGGTCAACCATAATCCCGTCCGCGGAGACGATGTGTCCAAGGAAAGCAATCTCAGACATCCAAAACTCGCACTTAGAGAGCTTGGTAAACAACCCTCTATCTCTAGAATCTGCGAAACTGTCCTCAGATGTCCAGCATGCTCCTCTCTGCTACGAGAGTATACCAGTATGTCATCAATAAAGACTACCACAAACTGATCTAGGAAGTCGATGAAAATACTGTTCATCAACTCCATAAAAACTGCTGGGCATTTGTCAGCCCGAATGGCATCACTAGAAACTCGTAGTGTCCATAACGGGTACAAAATGCCGTCCTGTGCACGTCCTGCTCTCTCACCCTCAACTGGTGATATCCTGAACGCAAGTCAATCCAGGAGAAAATTGTCGCTCCCTGAAGCTGATCAAGTAGATCACCAATACGAGGTAGTGAATACCTATTCTTGATGGTCACCTTGTTCACTTCTCTGTATTCTATACACAATCTTAACGATCCGTCCTTCTTCCGCACGAAGAGGACAGGTGCACCCCATGGTGATACGCTAAGGCGTATGAAGCCCTTCTCAGCCAACTCCTCGAGTTGCTTTTTCAGCTCCAACATCTCGACAGGTGCCATACGATATGGAGCCTTCGAGATGGGTCTCGTGCCATGCTCCAACTCGATGCCGAATTTTACGCTCCTCTGAGGCGGCAAGATAGACGGCTCTACAAATACGTCTGTAAACTCGCAGACCACTAGTATGTCCTCCAAAGCTGGACTCTCTCCATCCTTCATAGCATAGCACTAAAAGGCATCACATCCTTGTGAAATCAGTCTAGCTGTTGGTACGGCACTGATAACAGATCCCGTCTTCCCAAGGTCAAAACTCCGGAAGAACTCTATCGGACCTATGTCGGTAGAGACTGTAATAGTTCTCTTACCCACATCTAACACCGCACGGGGTCTACGCATCCAATCCATACCTAATATGACTTCTTCATGCATCAGAGGCATGACTAAGAAGTCAACAAGCAACACACGCATCCCTAGACGAAAGTGACAACTACGTATCTTACGGGTACCTCGGACCCGACTACCATCAGGTAACCCTATAGTAAAGGAGGTAGCACCCGTATCAAATAAAACTCTAATAGGTAAACCATGTAACAAAATGATACCTGTAACAACTGGTGCTGGCGGCTCCCCATCACTCCTCAACTCGAAAACACAGCCTCTAGCTCATCGGGTATCACTAGTACCAACATCTCTATCTCGACCTCTACTCGGTCCTGGAGCTGATCCTTGGGTAGCAGGTGTGTTTAGGACTCACTACTGTCCCTGCGCTTGGTGCTGAGGCGGTCTCTGTCCACCTCCTGTTGCACCTGCAGGGGAAGAACCCTGCTGTGATGACGCCTTGCCCTGACGGAAAAATGTAGCTCTGTGTCTTGGCTTCCCACATGAGAAACAAGTTAGTGGTGCTCTCGGGCACTCAGCCCTCATATGTCCATAGGCCCCGCAATTGTAACACTGCCGGCCTCTCTCACTCGTCGATGCAGACACTGGACCACTCGAGCGACCCTGAGACTAGCCTCTCCCGTATCCAGATTCTTCTGCACCAGCCTATCCTGTGCGCTGTCTGTTCTTAGACCGTCCTGTTTAAGAAGTCCTCCTCTGGCTAGCTCTCTCTTTCTCTCTTAGCATGAAATATTGTGATATTTTAGGCACGTTTTCCCCTCTCTCTCTCTGTTAGCATGAAATATTGTGATATTTTAGGCACGTTTTCTAAGTGTATTTGATTCATATTGATAGTCATTGATGAAGCATTGATGCAATTGTGAGCTAGTTTATCTATAATGTCGATATAGAGATCTACACAAGCTTTATGTTGATTATAGGTAATTGAACAAGGATGGAGTTGATTGAACTTGTCCATGGATTGAGGACATTCATAGGAGCTAAAGGAGTGCCAACTTGAGGAATGCACGAGGCTAGGGAAGAATCACGTTCTTGCCCTAAACCACGCTCTAAAATACGGCCGTATTGATTTCCACGTTCAAGTCCACGGCCGTGGAACCATGGCTAGGGAAGCGTGGTTCATTCCAGCAATTTCTACGGCCGTGGAGAAGATGATTCAAACCGTGTTGATTTCCACGCTCTAAATTACGGCCGTGGAACCCTTCCACGACCGTGATCTTGGCGATCTTTTTCGCCATACTTTAAGCCACGATCTCCTACGCAGTTGGGCCGGGCCGATATTTTATCTTACACTATAAAAGGACGGAGGAAGGGCGATTCCGTCACCTTCGCTTACACCTCGCTTTAGACCTAGTTTTACGCATACACTTGCGTTGGAGATTGCCCTAATTTTTCATTTTGGCGGAGACTCGTTTGAGAGATTTTTGGCGCATTGCTATTGGCGATTTCTAGATTGACGGAAGATCGAAGATTTGGAAGATTGTTCGCAAGGAGACTTGCTTCTTGTTTAGGTTTGATTTAGAAGACGGATTGACATCCCGTTCTTCCTTCTTATCTAAGATTGTGTTTGTTTGTTCTATTCCGAATCTAGTGACGATATTTGTTCTTGACTACGACTTTGAGATTGGTTTGAAGTTTATCGAAAGTTTTCGGAAGTTTTCATCTTTCAATCTTTTAAATCTTGAATTTGATATCAATATGACTATTGTTGGCTAAAAACCCTTAACAATTCTAAGGTGAAGGGTTGATAGTTGTGGCTTAGATGATGATAGATCGATCATAAACATATTGGACCTTGAGAGTTAGAGAGAATCGCCGACGAACCCTAATCCACGGTCTGTTCTTGAGCTTCCACGGCCGTGGAACTCAAGAACTAGCCGTAATTTTGTGTTAAGTTACGAACTTGCTTTTACTTTAATCCAAAGTTAAAGATTTGCTTTAACTTAGTTTAGGCTTACTTTTTCTAGGTGGTAGTGAAGCCTCAACAACCTCTACCTCGATTGTGAGTGTCACAACCTCAATCGGTTTAGTTAGTCTTGATTCCTTGGATTACAAGTTTGGGTATTTGACATTAATTCTTGCCTTTAGAATCTTTCTATATTGAAGCCTCAACAACCTGTATAGAGAGTTTCTTGTAGGTGAGTCATATAAGGTTTTTGGAACTTCACCGTACGATTACCTTACACTAGTATACCTTTGCATATCTTAACTCTGTTTTTACATCTTTAGTATATCTTGAATCGATTGCCACAGCTGGATACTTGGATCTTTAGGATTGTTGTTTTCCCAATAATTCGAAAAGCTCTTACAATTACTCGCTTGATAATCTATAATTGGATTTAACCCCCCAAATCCCTGTGTTCGATACTCTGGAATTCTTGCTTAACTATATCGATCCGTACACTGCGGGTTCGCTTGCTTGATTCTAGTTTTATAAATTTAAAGCTTATTTGCACGCACACTAAGTGGCGAACAAGTTTTTGGCGCCGTTGCCGGGGATTTGGTTTAGGACGAATTCGGTTTTCGGTTGTCAAGCTTGGGAGCTTCTCCCTTGTTATTTGATATCCCTTTGAGTGCATGCGCAGGTCTAGGAACACCAAGGATCTCTTACCTCTTGATCAAGAGCTTGAGAGAACTTTAAGGCAAAAGCGAAAGGAAAAGAAAATGGCTGAAGAACATGAACGTGATCTTCAATCGGAGTTAGCGAAGAAAGAAGCTCAACTCCAATGGAATGAGAGGATTCGCCGAGACGAAATGGATCGTCATCAATCTCAAGTTGACGATCTAAAAGATATGATGTTCCAGATGAGGATAGAAATAAGCAACCTTAAGAATAAGGGGAGCAAGAAATCTTCAAGGAGATCCTTAAAGTCGAATAGGGGTCATTCATCCTCTGATGATAGCGATTCTTCCATGCCACCGCTAGAGGAAATTGATCCCACGATCAATGTGAATCCATTCCGTCCACGGGCAGCTGCTAATCGCCGTGTTCCACCTAGGAATGCTAGGATCGAACGTGTGGATGAGGAGCCAAGAACTCTTGGCCAAAGAATGGATCCAAAGCAGCAACCACGCCGTCTAGGTGTGAACTTTGATGCTGACGATGTGCAAGGGTTTAGCTTCAACCCTCAAGTCATTACTCTTGTTCGCCAAAACCAATTTGGCGGGACAAGCGCTAAATCTCCACACCAACACTTGCAAAACTTTGAGTGTATGATGGAGACAATGAGACCGAAGAACGCGACTACCAATAACTATAAGCTCAAGCCTTTCTTCTTCTCCTTGAAGGGGAAAGCATTGTCTTGGTATCAAGCTCTTCCTAGAGGGAAACTAGACACGTGGGAAGACCTTTCCGCGGAGTTTCTCACTAAGTTCTTTCCGCCATCCAAAACGGCGGAACTTAGAGGTAAGATTAATGCATTTTCCATGAGATCTAACGAGAGTTTGTTTCAATCATGGGAAAGGTTTCAGGACTTGTTATTGTATTGCCCTCATCATGGCATATCCAAGCTTGCATTGCTGGAGATTTACTACAAGGGGCTAGATGTGGAGACACAATTCAAGCTCCAATCCCTCTCATGTGGAACATTCATGGACATGAGAGAAGATGACGCTTGGGACTTCATTGAGAAGCAAGCAAGAGTCATAGAGAAGTATTCCCACCGAAAGGTAGAGGGAAATCGTGTGGAGCAAGGAGCAAAGCTCACACATGAAGCTCAAAATCAGATTTTCTCCCTCAACAATGAGATCAAAGAGTTGAAGGAAGCTATCAAGACCAACTTTCCAAAGCAACAAGGAAAGGATGTTGGCTATTTGGGCAACAACAACAATGGCGGTGAGAACACAAACCGCAACAACAACAATAACCGGAATAATAACCGGAACAATTGGAATGGCAACAACAACAACCGGAACAACAATTGGAACAACAATAGGGGTTCAAACAACAACAATTGGCGCTCCAATCAACAAAACTCCGGTAACTCTTATCCTTCCAACTCAAATTCACTAACTCCACCTTCCTCTTCCTCTACTCCTTTGAAAAACCAGGGGCAAACATCTAATGGAGGAAACACTTCGGGGAAGGAGAAGCCCGATCCCATGATGGAAACGATCTTGGGAAAGCTTCAAGGTTTGGAGAACCACATCATTAAGGTTGATGATCAAATTTCTAAGGTTGATAAAGCCCAAAAGGTTTTAGAAAACCAAATGTTCAGCCATGCGGAGGAAGTTCCTAGGAATCAAGGGAAACTTCCAGGAAAGACGGAGGACAACCCTAAGGGAAGGGTGTGGCAATCACAACTAGGAGCGGAGTGAGTACCACCGATCCGCAGCCTAAGTTTGTTGAAGTCCCCGTTGAGAAGGACAAAGAGAAGGGGAAGGAGAAGGAAGATGTCTACGTTCCTCCTCCGGCTTACAAACCTCCCCTACCATTCCCTCAATCTAGAGCGAGAGCGCGCCTAGATAAACAGTTTGGTAAGTTTATAGAACTCATGAGCAAGCTGCATATTAATATACCCTTTATCGATGCTATTGTAGGTATGCCGGCTTATGGCAAGTTCTTAAAGGAGTTCCTCTCCAACAAGAGGAAGCTAGAGGATTTTTGAGAGGTTAAGATGAGTTCGGATTCTTCGGATCTCATCAAGACCATGAAAGAGAAAATGCCCCCCAAGCTAAAGGATCCGGGGTCATTTTGTATTCCCATAGGAGTGGGAGATGTCACATACGATGCATTATGTGACTTAGGAGCAAGTGTGAGCATCATACCACTTGAATTATGTAGGAAGATCGGTTTAGGCGACCCTAAACCGGTGAAGATGACGTTGTACATGGCTGATCGATCTATCACTCGCCCCGTCGATATTGTAGAAGACGTCCCGGTCAAGCTAGGTAAATTCTTTGTTCCCATTGACTTTGTTGTGCTTGACATTCCTGTAGATAGTCCGGTCCCGATCATACTCGGAAGACCGTTTCTTGCAACTTCCGGCTGCATAGTCGATTGCAAGAATGATAGACTCGCCTTTGACATAGGAGAAGAGAAGGTAGAGTTCATTCTTTCCACTCTCATGAAGGAGCCAATCTTTGATGAGGATATATTCAATATCCAAGATGAAGAGGGGTTGTCTAGAGAGGAGGTAAGTGCGATTATCTTCAAAGATCCCTTGCAAAAGGTTATTGCTATGACTCTAACGAATGTAGGTGAAGAAGAGGAGTACAATGAGGCAATTGAAGCCTTAGAAGCACAAGAAGAGGCAGGTGAAGTGGAATTTGAGAAGCTCCACGACGAGGCAGAAAACGTGAGAATCCACGGCCACACACTATATTCCACGGCCGTGGATCTCACCACCCAAAGCGTGGCTCACTCCAGAGGGTTACACGGTCGTGGAGGAGGCAGAGCAACCGTAACCACTTTCCACGCCCTAAACCACGGCCGTGGAGGGTGTATGGCATCCGTAATTCTGGCCGTGGAAGGGAATGATCGTGCCACTTCTTCAACTTCTTTTGATTCTTCCCCTACACCTTCTACTTCCTTAGACACTTCTAAGGAAGCATCGGATGCTCCTCAAGAGCCATTGGAAGCTACGAAAGCAATGGAACTAAAGCCACTTCCTACTCATCTAAGGTACGCTTTTCTAGGACCTAACTCTACTTATCCAGTTATTGTTAGTTCCGATCTAACCATTGATGAACATAGTAAGCTTATGGTTGTCCTTAGGAAACATAGGAAAGCTTTAGGCTATATTATAGAAGACTTAGTAGGAATCAAACCCTCCCTATGCATGCATAAAATATTAATGGAGGAAGACTTTAGGACTTCAAGACAACCTCAAAGGCGGTTGAATCCGACCATGAAGGAGGTTGTCAAGAAGGAAATTCTTAAACTTCTTGATGCAGGTATCATCTATCCTATCTCCGATAGTAAGTGGGTGAGTCCGGTTCAAGTAGTTCCGAAGAAGGGAGGAATGACGGTCATCACCAATAAGAACAACGAACTCATTCCTACCCGAACCGTAACGGGATGGCGGATGTGCATTGACTACCGCAAGCTTAACAACGCGACGAGGAAGGATCACTTCCCACTACCCTTCATCGATCAAATGCTTGAAAGGTTAGCACAACATTCGCACTTTTGCTATCTTGACGGTTATAGTGGCTTCTTTCAGATTCCGATACACCCGGACGATCAGGAGAAGACCACATTCACGTGCCCATGGGGTACGTTCGCTTATAGGAGAATGCCGTTCGGGCTTTGCAACGCCCAAGCCACCTTTCAAAGGTGCATGATGGCCATCTTCTCCGAATACATTGAGGAAATCATGGAGGTCTTCATGGACGATTTCTCCGTATACGGTTCCTCTTTTAACGATTGCCTTTCTAACCTTTCTCTTGTTTTACAAAGATGTGAGGACACTAACCTAGTTCTTAATTGGGAGAAGTGTAAATTTATGGTTAAGGAAGGAATTGTATTAGGTCACTTAATCTCTAATAGAGGGATAGAAGTAGATAAGGCTAAGATAGAGACCATAGAAAAGCTTCCTCCCCCAACTTCGGTGAAAGGGATAAGAAGTTTTCTAGGACATGCTGGATTCTATAGACGCTTCATTAAAGACTTTTCTAAAATATCAAAACCTCTCACTAATCTATTGATGAAAGACGCGGTTTTTGAGTTTTTGCAGGAATGTTTAGACGCGTTTAACATGATCCGGGAAGCTCTAATTTCAGCACCTATTATCCAACCTCCGGATTGGACTCTTCCCTTTGAGGTTATGTGCGATGCTAGTGACGTAGCTATAGGAGCTGTTCTTGGACAACGAAAGGAAGGGAGAACCCATGCCATATACTATGCTAGCAAGACGCTAGATGAAGCGCAGCTCAATTACGCCACTACCGAAAAAGAGTTTTTAGCCATTGTCTATGCTATTGACAAGTTTCGCTCTTATCTTGTAGGTGCAAAGGTGATTGTCTACACGGATCATGCTGCGATCCGGTACCTCCTTGCAAAGAAGGACGCGAAGCCAAGGCTAATTAGATGGATTCTTCTCCTACAAGAATTCGATCTAGAGATCCGCGACAAGAAAGGTTCGGAAAATTCTGTTGCGGATCATTTGAGTCGCCTAACACATCTAGAGGACGACCACTTACCCATAGATGACTCCTTCCCGGACGAACACCTACACATTATTGAGGAGTGCATCGATGTGATCTCCAAAGGTAACGAACCATGGTTTGCTGATTTTGTTAACTATTTGGTTTGCCAGGAGATACCGCCCGGATTATCCTACGCACAAAGAAAGAAGTTCTTTAAGGATGTTCGGGAATATTTTTGGAATGAACCTCTCCTCTTTAAGAGAGGTCCGGATGGAATCATTCGGCGATGTGTGCCGGAAGATGAGATGCAAAGTGTCATCCGCCATTGTCATTCACTACCTTGTGGAGGACACGCTAGTTCGAACAAGACTAGCGCAAAGGTATTGCAATCTGGATTCTTTTGGCCTACTTTATTTAGAGATGTGCAATCCTTTGTTTCTTGCTGCGATGCTTGTCAATGAACAGGTAATATCTCTAGGAGGAATGAGATGCCCCTCAACAACATCCAAGAGGTAGACATTTTCGATTTTGGGGAGTAGACTTTATGGGACCGTTCCCATCCTCTTGTGGAAACCAATACATACTATTGGCGGTAGATTACGTTTCTAGATGGGTGGAAGCAATTGCCTTTCCCACCAATGATGCCATGGTGGTGGTTAAGTTCTTTAATAAGACCATTTTCCCGCGATTTGGGACGCCAAGGACTATCATTAGTGATGGAGGTTCTCACTTCATTGCCCGGCGCTTTGAAGCTCTTCTAGCTAAGTATGGAGTTACTCACAAGATCGCTACCACTTATCATCCACAAACTAGTGGACAAGTTGAGATCTCAAATAGGGAGATCAAAGGAATCCTAGAGAAGACGGTTTCAAGGACTAGGAAGGATTGGTCTTTGAAGCTTGATGACGCATTGTGGGCATACCGGACTACGTACAAGACTCCCATAGGAACCACACCATACAACCTTGTGTATGGGAAGTCTTGTCACTTACCGGTAGAATTGGAGCATAAGGCGTTTTGGGCTATCAAATGGTTGAATTTCAGCATGAAGGAAGCGGGAGAGAAGCGTCTCTTGAACCTTAATGAGCTGGAAGAACTCCGCTTGAATGCCTATGAGAACGCCAAGATTTATAAGGAGAGAGCAAAGCGTTGGCATGATAAGCATATCATTCCAAAGGACTTCAAAGAAGGAGACCAAGTTCTCCTCTTCAATTCAAGACTTCGTCTCTTTCCATGTAAGCTTAAATCTCGCTGGACCGGACCTTTTCTAATTAAGCATATTTTCCCCCATGGTGCAGTTGAAATATGGGGTGAAGCGGGCAGAAGCTTTAAGGTGAACGGCCAACGACTCAAGAAGTATACGCCGGAACTCCAAGCTGAAGAGTTCGCGCCTACCGCACTCGAATAAGTGCGAGATTAGTCTAGCTACGGACCTTAAACAAAGCGCTTCTTGGGAGGCAACCCAAGGTATTGCATTTCTGTTTTTGTTTTCGATTCATAGTTTAGCTTACTTTAGACGTTTTTCGCTTTATTTTGCCTCGATTTCTTCCGGTATGTTCGTGTTTTTGGATGTAGGAACGGTGGAAAAGGAAAGGAGAAGAGTTATTTTGAAGAAAAGTGACGAAACTTGGACTTTGGAGCATTACAGAGAGTTCCACGGCCTAAACCACGGTCGTGACAACTACAGTGACCGTAATTTCCAAAAGCCTTTGAAAAATCACCAAAACCACGGTTCCGTACATTTCCACGGCCGTGGAACCCCCCGACAGACCGTGATTTTCAAAATTTTGCTTGGCACTATATAAACCACGTTCTTCACAAAAACACTCCACAAATACCCAATTCTATGACCCAAAACGCCGATTCCACGCCCTTCCTCCCAAATCTTCGTTCGTTAATCGTTTTCAACGATTCTTCTTTCCAAATTGAAGAAAATTCAACCACCAATGAGATCCAAGCAACGAATCGAGCGGCAAATCACCAAGGAACGCACAATTCGGATTTTAAAATCCGAAACCTAGGTTTTTTCTACTCTTCTTGATCTTTATCAATTTGGTTCGTTTTTGCTAGAAATTTTAGGAAGAACTGATTGAAATTGGAAGGAATTAGACTAGGGCTGCCTGATTGCTGAGTTTGAGTGCTTTTTGTTGAGATTTGCGAAAGAACCAGACGAACCACGGTCGCTGACAGTTCCACGGCCGTGGAAATACCAAGAACAGACCGTGATTTTGAAAAGTGATGGATTTCGTAAGGAGAGTTTCAGGGAGGATTAAGGAGAAGAAGAATTATAAGGAAAAGAACAAAAAGAGGAAGGGTAACCCCTCTTCCTCTTCATCCTCTAGAGCACCACCACCTTCCTCCCCTTCACCTCCATCCTCACCTTCATCACCCGCACCTCCTAGCCCTAGAGTGCCGACCATTCACGAGGATCATCTCGATGCACTCGAGAGGATCCATAAGAGGGCAGTTATCGGGCCTAGGTATCTATGGTTGGAGGATTTAGTTCCTCTAAACATAGTAGATGAGCTTACTTGGCTCTTGGATAGAGCCGGTCTTATTGTCTTCTCGGCTATCCGAGAAGACGCTTATGAGGAGATTACGAGAGAGGTTGTGACGTCTTTCGAGCACAGCCATGTGGATAGGACCATTTCTTTCCGTCTTATGGAAAGAAACTATGATTTTACCATCCGTGAGTTCGGAGCCTTTTTCGGGTTCCAAGAGACCTTTAACGGTCGTTTTCCTAGTGGCGTTTACGCCAAAGACTTTTGGGAGGAGGTTGCTTTGATCTACGCCAGCGAGGACCGTTGGCAACCTGCTGATACCAAGGCCAAGTTGATGTATCACTTGGCCTTGAAGATTGCTCACCGTGTTCTTTCGGAGTGTCTCTTCCCTAGGACGGAGACACCTCAAAAGATCAAGACGGATGAGCTCTTTTTGCTGTATTCTATGCTGTATGGGCGCCCTGCTGACTGCGCCACCCTCTTAGCTGCTACCATAAGCAAGCTTAACAACAAGAGGGCGGGGAACATTGGATATAGTGGGATAGTTACCCACCTTGCTAGGATGTTGGGAGTTGATTTTTCTACATGTACCCGCATACCAACCGTACCCTTAGGACTTCAGGCCTTCATGACTAGAGGTCTCATCTTCCCCACACATAGAGGTCCGCCTTATGCGGCCATGCCTTGGGAGAGAAGGACGGGTAGGGGTATTGAGTGGCTACAGGAGTATTCCATTATGGCTGGACGCCATAATTGGAAGGCTACGTTCGCAGCTATGCATGCGAACAGGATTTCAGCTCCTCCGTATGTCCCACCACCGCTAGTAGTTGAGGAGGAGGAGATGAGGGATCAGCATGAGGGAGGAGGAGGAGCAGAGCATGAGTTTGGCACATTTCCGGATCAGCCGGATGCGGCCCCCGATGTGCCTAGACGTTCTCCACGTCCAGCCCGAGCTTCAGGTTTGTCTTCTCGCCGCGCCAGCGTGAGTGAGAGACCCACTTGGGCAGAGACACCTCCTGCATGGTATGGAGATCCACCTCCATGGTCTACACAGGCACCATCTGCACCAGCACCAGCACCGTCCGACGCTCCAGAGTGGTACAGCCAGGCCCCGGGATGGTATGAGCAGATGCCAGATTGGGCCACCGGTCTTTCGGAGAGAGTAGGAGCATTGGAGATTCGAGCCGATGTGAGAGATGGACGCATGGACGACCTCGATAATATGATGAGAGATGTCTACCGCCAGCAGTTTGGGCGGCACTACGACCCCAGCTTCTCTCCATTCCCGCCTCCACCTCCACCGCAGTGATGATGATGATGACCGACAGTTTTAGCCGCTCCACCGCCACTTTGTGAGTTTCTTTTTCTTTTCTTTCTTTTCTTTCTTTTATTTGAATATTAGGGACAATGTTTGTTCTAAGTATGGGGTGGGGTGTGACTAAAAGTTGTAATAACTCTTACTCACTTTGATTGCTTCTATCGAGACTATCATTGCATGTTCATTATATTGTTGCATGTTTCATTATTGCATTGCATGAAAAAGAGTTTGAAAAACCCATAAAAATTGAAAAATTTTGAAAATTTTGTGCTTCTAAGGAATTGAGATGATTTCTATGATAATCGCTACTTGTGAATTGAGTTTGATGACAATTGCATGCTTAAACGAATAGTGAATTGAAAAGAATTTGAATGAATTGATTATCTTTTGCAAGTTTCATAATGTGATGAATGTTACCTAAATCATGTTGAGAAATTGATGTTGAAATCACATTATAAGTTCTTATGCTTCTTGTTGAGATGATTAAGGCAATTCGATCCTTTCTTTCTTCTTTCTTTGATCATTTAGCCCCTCATTGAAATATTGACCTCCTTTACCTATCCGGGAATTTGGAAGAGTTGATTGAAAAAGGCATGTATGATGTGGGAGGGCCATGAAAGCAATACTTTGCATTCAAAGGAATAGAAAGAAATTATAGGCTTGGGGAAGTCAATCATGACGATGAGTAACTCGGCACCATTCACATAGCCGGGTGTTTGTGTCTTGCCAAGGTCGGATTGAGCGATATTCCTAGCGGATTATGGTATGTGCGCTAAGGGTTTGAGGCATCTCATAAAAATTGAGAAACGCCAATCTCCTAGGCTTCGGTTTTTGTGCACCTCTATCCATAACTCCAAAAGTAAAGTCGAAAAATGAAAGGAAGAGAGCGAAGCTCTATGCTGATAGTGTTGCGGAAACTGCAAGAGAAGAAGAAAGGAGTAGTTGTCCACTTTCCCGGATTCATGCACCACATTCCTTAAAGTTTCCTTCCCTTTCCACATTCTAGACCTTTTCTTTGGAAGTCCTTAAGATCAAGAGAATGTTGTATGACTTGGTGATCTAAATTGAAGTTTCTTATGATTGATTTTGATAATGTTTGAAGGTTATGATGTTTGTATGGAAGTTTGATTGGTTCATGAGTTTTCTTTACTCTTTACTCTTTGATTAAGTGTATGAAAGTCTTATAAACGATTGAAGCAAGATTTGAGAATGATCTATTATTTAGAAGGCACATTCATCAAAAAGAAGTATTGCTTTGAGAAGGTACACATATTTCATCCTAACTCTTGTTTTAAAGCTTTTGAAAGACCTTGCTTAGGGACAAGCAAGTGGCAAGTATGGGGTTATTTATTAGCATGAAATATTGTGATATTTTAGGCACGTTTTCTAAGTGTATTTGATTCATATTGATAGTCATTGATGAAGCATTGATGCAATTGTGAGCTAGTTTATCTATAATGTCGATATAGAGATCTACACAAGCTTTATGTTGATTATAGGTAATTGAGAGCTATTTCCGAACGGAATTGAACAAGGATGGAGTTGATTGAACTTGTCCATGGATTGAGGACATTCATAGGGAAGAATCACGTTCTTGCCCTAAACCACGCTCTAAAATACGGCCGTATTGATTTCCACGTTCAAGTCCACGGCCGTGGAACCATGGCTAGGGAAGCGTGGTTCATTCCAGCAACTTCTACGGCCGTGGAGAAGATGATTCAAACCGTGTTGATTTCCACGCTCTAAATTACGGCCGTGGAACCCTTCCACGACCGTGATCTTGGCGATCTTTTTCGCCATACTTTAAGCCACGATCTCCTATGCAGTTGGGCCGGGCCGATATTTTATCTTACACTATAAAAGGACGGACGGAGGGAGATTCCATCACCGTCGCTTACACCTCGCTTTAGACCTAGTTTTACGCATACGCTTGCGTTGGAGATTGCCCTAATTTCGCATTTTGGCGGAGACTCGTTTGAGAGATTTTTGGCGCATTGCTATTGGCGATTTCCGGATTGACGGAAGATCGAAGATTTGGAAGATTGTTCGCAAGGAGACTCGCTTCTTGTTTAGGTTTGATTTAGAAGACGGATTGACATCCCGTTCTTCCTTCTTATCTAAGATTGTGTTTGTTTGTTCTATTCCGAATCTAGTGACGATATTTGTTCTTGACTGCGACTTTGAGATTGGTTTGAAGTTTATCGAAAGTTTTCGGAAGTTTTCATCTTTCAATCTTTTAAATCTTGAATTTGATATCAATATGACTATTGTTGGCTAAAAACCGTTAACAATTCTAAGGTGAAGGGTTGATAGTTGTGGCTTAGATGATGATAGATCGATCGTAAACAAATTGGACCCTGAGAGTTAGAGAGAATCGCCGACCAACCCTAATCCACGGTCTGTTCTTGAGCTTCCACGGCCGTGGAACTGAAGAACTAGCCGTAATTTTGTGTTAAGTTACGAACTTGCTTTTACTTTAATCCAAAGTTAAAGATTTGCTTTAACTTAGTTTAGGCTTACTTTTTCTAGGTGGTAGTGAAGCCTCAACAACCTCTACCTCGATTGTGAGTGTCACAACCTCAATCGGTTTAGTTAGTCTTGATTCCTTAGATTACAAGTTTGGGTATTTGACATTAATTCTTGCCTTTAGAATCTTTCTATATTGAAGCCTCAACAACCTGTATAGAGAGTTTCTTGTAGGTGAGTCATATAAGGTTTTTGGAACTTCACCGTACGATTACCTTACACTAGTATACCTTTGCATATCTTAACTCTGTTCTTACATCTTTAGTATATCTTGAATCGATTGCCACAGCTGGATACTTGGATCTTTAGGATTGTTGTTTTCCCAATAATTCGAAAAGCTCTTACAATTACTCGCTTGATAATCTATAACTGGATTTAACCCTTCAAATCCCTGTGTTCGATACTCTAGAATTCTTGCTTAACTATATCGATCCGTACACTGCGGGTTCGCTTGCTTGATTCTAGTTTTATAAATTTAAAGCTTATTTGCACGCACGCTAAGTGGCGAACACTCTCCCATAGGTAGAGGCCCGATCCTGGTAATCTGTCAATGAGTCATAGTGGAATCCTGCCATATACGAATGCGTGCTCTCCCTCAGACGACGGGAGAATAGATACACACGCTGGTACTCAGATGGTGCAGTTGGACCCAACAATGCTAACTCAGTCTGGAAGCGGCGAATAACATCTATAATGGGTCTGTCCTCAAAACCCGCTTCCACAAAGTCCTGTAGTTTCTCCCTCCTCAGAGAGGCAGGGAAGAACTGCTACCTCAGCAAAGTCCTCATCTTCTCATAGTTGGTAACTCGTGCTCGCACTGTCCTCCACCACTGGTGTGCCAGGTCACGGAATAGAGACTGAACTAACAATATCCGTCTATCATCAGGACACCTGATAGACTCTAAGGCTGAGTCTACGTGTCCGATCCATACTTAGTCTGCAACCCAATCTCTCCTGAGAAGGGTGGGACTCCCTACTGATGAAACGCCTTCAACTAGGTATCTTGTCGAGGCCCTCAGGTCTCCTCTACAGCTCGAGCAACCTCAGAAGGATATGCTGGTATAGCTGGCACTTGAGTAGCTCCATGGGATCTCTCAGATGATCCCTCATGCGCTGGTAGATCTGGGGCTCGTCTGCCTGATCTGATTGCCTCCTCAAAATGCCTGAGGTACTCTCCGAACTCTTGTCCTCCCATGGAGACACGATCTGAGTCCTCAGATTGGGCTCGATGGGTCTGCTATCTCCTGGACCCACCACTCCTCGTCGCTGGAACGACACTCTCAACAACCTCCTCAGAAGCCTCCTCCACCACTGGCGGATCAGTAGCGGGAGCTGGTTCCCGTCCTATCCCTTTTGGAAGAAGAAGTGGTCTATCTCTACCTCGACCTACAACAATAGTAGCTCTAGTCCGAGCCATCTGCGGGGTATGCACACCTAACATATAAGGCTCTATATATGCCATATGTATATATATATATATATATATATATATATATATAATACTTAATAGTACATGCTTACACATCAGAAGGGTGACGACTTCAGTACACACTATCCCAAAACACCTATACTCGCTATAAAACCAAAACCTTTTTAAAGGTCACACCCCTTTCGGGTTCTGTTTATTTATCCACTCTACCTTTATTGCAGATAGCAAGTGCCATTATTGTTAACCTAAGGCTCTGATACCAACTGTGTAAAACCCCGAATCCACGGGACTTGGAGTGCCACATTGGGCTAGAATCTCACAATGGATCCTGAACCTAGCCTGACAACAAGTTAACTAGATCTTACAACAAGGCACATGTAGATTAAAACCAAAAACATAAAACTGTATAAGATACATCAAAAGGGTTTACAACAAGAAAGCAGAGTACAAAACAACATCCATAACATCAGATACAAAAGATCCCATATCCCACGCAACCCTAATGTACAGAAGTCCTCAGCTGGTCACCCCATCTGCCTCACTGTGCAATCTTCCTAACCTGCAAATCATCTACAACACGGTATACACCGTTAGCTACAGAAATGAATAAGTATGAAGGTAATAATACAAACACACATCCACATCTCATACATGCAATGCCACACACATTCATTTATTATCTTTCAGTTATGTTATTCCATTACTAATTGAAACAAAAGCAAGTCAGTGGTGCTCTCGGGCACTCAACCCTCATATGTCCAAAGGCCCCGTAGTTGTAACACTGCCGGCCTCTCTCAGTCGTCGGTGCAGACACTGGACCACTCGAGCGGCCCTGAGACTCACTACTACCTAGAAAAGGCAAGCCAAGGCTAGGTTAAAGCAAATCTTTAACTTTGGATTAAAGCAAAAGAAAAGGTCGTAAAACAGAGAAAATCACGGCTAGATCTTGAGATTCCACGGCCGTGGAACTCAAGAACAGACCGTGGTTTAGGGTGTCGACGATGTTTCTCACACTCTCAGGGTCCAATCAAGTTACGATCGATCTTTCATCATCTAAGCCACAACTATCATTCCTTTACCTTATAATTGCTAAAGGGTTTTAGCCAATAATCATCATTATGATATCAATAATCAAATTAAGAAGAAAGAAATATGAAAACCCTCGAAAACTCAATAATAACTCAAAGTCAATCTCGAATCCAAATAACAAAAGTATGTTTATGAATTCAGAAAAGTAGGAACAAAAATCTTCACAATGATCTAGGGAAACCACAAAGAACAGGGTGTCAATCCGTCCTTCAATAAAAACCCTAGAATATCCCGAAGTACCCAATCCCTAAGAAAATCACGTCTTTCACAAACCTCCAATCCTCAAGGTCGAAATGAAACCCTAAGGCCGCCGTCAATGAAGCTCTCAGCGAATGCGTAAGCGAAGGTCCTCAAAACTCCTTTCTCAAGCCTTTTTATAGGGCGAAATAGGGTTACGAGAAAGCCCAATAATGTTGCTGACGTGGCAAATATGACTCATCACAAATTCACTAAAATCATTGTCATGAACAACTTTCCACAGCCTTGGTTTAGACCGTGTAACTTTCTGTTGTGCTCCAAACTCACTTCCACGATCATGTTGCCAAATCCACGGCCGTAATTTAAAACGTGGTTCATCCAATTCCTTTTCCACGACCGTACTTTAGGGCGTGGACTTCAAAACTCTTTGTTTTTGCCTTTGTTTTGTGACATTCTTCATTCATGCTCCTTCCTTAGCCTCTCTAATGCATCTCTTTGCCATCGAGCATAATCAAATACTCCTTTCCTTCCTCATTTTGCTCCAATCCAAGCCTTTATTCACCTAAAAACAAAACAAAGCAAGTGTAGATCTCTATATCGACAAAGTGGGTGAACTAGCTCACAATTACTTCAAACTCATATCTATGTACACATAAAAGAGGGAAACCAACTAAAACAAGAGCCTAAAATATAGTCATATTTCATGCTAACAAAATACCCCATACTTGTCACTTGCTTGTCCCCAAGCAAGGTCTTCAAAAGCTTAGAACATAGGGTAGAATGAAATATAAATGCAAAACAAAACAAAACAATCTTTTTGGTAATGTGCTTCTAATCAATAGATCATCCTCAAACCTTGCTTCATTCATCCTTGAAAACTTTCATACACAAACCAAAATATGCAAAGCAAAGGAACTTCATAAATTGGAAATACTTCAAGACAAACATCATAACCTTCAAGTATTGTCAGAATCAAGTATGTGAAACTTCAATTTAGATCACTAAATCAAATAACACTCTTATGATCTCAAGGACTTTCAAATAAGGCCAAGAATGCGGAAAAGGTGGGAAACTTGGAAAGGAATATGGTGTATGAATCCGGGAAGAAGGAACAACACAAACTCTTTTCTTTTCACCATTTGAACTAACCACCAACTTAGAGCTTTGCTCTAGACTTTTTGCACATAATTTTTCGACTTTACTTTTGGTGTTATGGACAGCGGTGCACAAAAACCGAAGCCTAGAAGATTGGCGTTCCTCAATTTCGAGATGCCTCAAATCCTTGATGCACATAGCATAATCCGTTAAGAATATCACTCAATCTGACTCTGGCAAGACACAAACACCCGACTATGTGAATGGTGCCGAGTTACTCATCGTCATAATTGACTTCCCCAAACCTATAATTTCCTATACTTTGAATTCAAACAATTGCTTTCATAGCCCTCCCACATCAAACATGCCAAAATCAACTCTTCCTAAATCCCGGATAGGTAAAGGAGGCAATTATTTTCATTGAGGGGCTAAATGATCAAAGAAAGAAGTAAGAAAATCGAGGTGCCTTAATCATTTCATAAAGAAGTATAATAACTTATATTGTGATTTCAACCTTCGTTTCTCATTATGATTTAGATAAAAACCTTCACATTATGAAACTTGCAAGAAAGGATAAACAACATACTCAATCTCTTCACATTTCATAATTCAATTCAAGCATACAATTGTCATCAAAAACTCATTCCACAAGTGGTTTTCATCATAGATATCATCTCTAATATTAGAAGCACAAAATCTTTTCAAAATTTTCAAATTTTTATGGTTTTTCAAAGTCTTTTTCTTGCAATGCACTAATGAAATGTGTGACAATGAAAGGAAACATGCAAGTGTTCATAGACATGTAAAGCAAAGTGAGTAGAGTTATTACAAATGATAGTCACACCCCACCCCATACTTGAAACATACATTGTCCTCAATGTTCAAAAGAAATAAAGAAAAGAAAAGAAAAGCAAAATAAACTCACTAATGGCGGTGGAGCGGCTCTAACCGGCGGTCATCTCAACATCATCATCACTGTGGAGGAGGCGGTGGTGGATATGGAAAGAACTCCGGCTAAAGGGCCGCCCAAACTGCTGGCGGTAGACGTCCCTCAAGATACGGTCGTTCTCCTGGCTCCATACGTCATGAGTCTCTTGTCGGATCTCTAGATCTCCCACTCTCCTCGAAAGATTGGTAGGCCATCCTGGAAGCTACGAGTACCAATCCGGCGGCTGTCCATACCATGTAGGAGCGTCCTGAGGAGGAGGAGTCGGTGCCACCGGTGCATGCTCATACCATGGAGGAGGAGCTCCCATCCACGACAGCTGCTCTCCATACCAAGCGGGTGTAGTCTCCATCCAAGTCGGCCTCTCACTCACACTAGCCCTGCGTGAAGAAGAGGAATCGGAAGGTCTAGAAGGTCGGGGAGATCGCCTAGGTGGGTCCGGGAAGTCGCCCGGCTGGTCCGGGAATGTACCAAAATCATGCTCAGCACCTCCTACATCATGATCATCTCCTCCTCCCATCTCCTCATCATCGTCCCCGGATGGGACCTCATCCGGCACATATGGAGGAGCTACAAGTCTTTTCGCATGCATGGCTGCGAAGGTCGCCTTCCAGTTATGTCGGCCTAGCATGATGGAGTACTCGGGAAGCCATGGGATACCTCTACCACCGCTCTTCTCCCATGGCATGGCTGCGGTAGGTGGAGCTTTGTGGCGGAGAAAGATAATACCTCTAGTCATAAGCCCGTTGAGACCCAAATGTCTCGCCGCTATCCTAGTACAAGCGGAGTAGTCTATTCCCAACTGAGTGGCTATGTGAGTCACCATACCCCCATAACTTATGTTCCCGGCCTTCTTGTTCTTCAATTTACTTATGGTGGAGGCAAGGAGGGTGGCACAATAAGCATGCAATAGAAGAGGAATAGCTCATCGGTTTTTATCTTTTATGGGGTCTCGGTCCTAGGGAAAAGAAACTCCGAAAGGAACCTATGAGCTATCTTCAAGGCCAGTGGTAGATGAGCTTAGCCTTGGTGTCGGCCGGTTGCCAACGATCCTCACTAGCATATATCATGGCAATGTCATCCCAAAAATCCTTAGCATACACTCCACTAGGAAACCTACGTACCATTGAAGCTCTCATGGAACCCAAAGAAGGCTCCAAACTGAATGATGGAGAACTCATAGTTCTCCTCCATCAACCTAAAAGAGACCGTGCGGTTCACATAGCTATGCTCAAAGGAAGTCACAAACTCCCTTGTTATCTCCTCATAGGCATCCTCTCTAATAGCGGAGAAGACGATCAATCCGGCTCTATCCAAGAGCCATGTCAAGTCGTTCACAACATTGAGCGGCTCAAGCTCCTCTAGGAGAAGGTATCTAGGTCCTATGATTGGCCTCCTCTCAATCCTTTCTAAGGCTCCTAGGTAATCTTCATGGATAGTTGGGATTTTAGGAGGTAGCGGTGATGGTGTTTCACTAGGAGGGGGTTGGAAAGAGGAGGAACTATCATCCTTTCTCTTCTTGTTCCTACTGGATTTCCTTCTAAACATTTTTCTCAGCAACAAAGAAAATCATGGTCTGTTCTTGGTAAACCACAGCCATGGAAACGTACGGAGACCGTGGTTTTGGTCTGTCATTCTCAAATCACTGCAAATCCACACCAAAATCAACAATCAATGTCCTAGACTAATTTCAATTCCAATTTCGTCCAGTTCTCCTACATTCTTGCGAAGAAATTGAACCAAATTGACAAAGTAGAGAAAAGGGAGAAAAACCTAGGGTTTAGATCTTTCAAATCCAATTTCATCCTCCAATGTGGATTGTTCACTCAGTTGGTTGCTTGGATCTTGTAGATGGTTTAAAATTCTCCACTTTAGGCTCAAGAATCGAACGAATCGGACTCCGGACGAAGAATTACGGGTTGAGGAGTGTAGTCGGCGATTTTGGGCGTGGTTCTCGGCGTGGATTTGGGTTTTTGTTGTGTTTTTGTGAAGGAAGGTGGTTTATATAGTGGCCGTAAAATTTTTGACAATCACGGTCACTCGGGGCAGAAATGTACGGAACCCGTGGTTTTGATGAATTTTGCTAGATTTTAGGGAATTACGGTCACGTGTTAGTTCCACAACCGTGGTTTAGGGCGTGGAAGTCTTTGTTGTGTGCCAAAATCCAAGTTTCGTCAATTCCTTCCAACTTTCGCTTCTTTCCTTTGCCCATCCCTTATTCCTACATCCCAAAACAATACATACCGGGAGGTATCGAGGGAAAAACAAAGCAAAAACTTCTAAACTAAACTAATCTAAGAAAGAAAAACAAAAACGTAAGTGCAATACCTTGGGTTGCCTCCCAAGAAGCGCTTGCTTTGTGTTCTAGCTCCACTTGAAGATGACAAAACTTCCCATACACAAGGTTGTATGGTGTTGTTCCTATGGGAGTCTTGTATGCATTCCTATATGCCCATAACGCATCATCTAGTTTCAAAGACCAATCCTTCCTTGTCTTTGACACTGTCTTCTCAAGGATACCCTTGATCTCTCTATTCGAAATTTCCACTAGGCCACTTGTTTGTGGTTGGTAGGGAGTGGTGGTCTTGTGAGTCACCCCATACTTAGCTTGTAGAGCTTCGAATCGACGGGCAATGAAGTGTGAACCTCCGTCATTAATGATGGTCCGTGGTGTCCCAAACCTTGTGAAAATAGTTCTATTAAAGAACTTAACAATAACCATGGCATCATTAGTTGGAAAGGCAATAGCTTCAACCCATCTCGAAACGTAATCTACAGCTAGAAGTATGTATTGGTTTACACAAGATGATGGGAAAGGTCCCATGAAGTCTACTCCCCAAACGTCGAAGATTTCTACCTCCTAAATGTTGTTGAGACGCATCTCGTTTCTCCTACAGATGTTTCTTGTTCTTTGACAAGCATCGCAACAAGAAACAAAGGTTTTCACATCCTTAAATAAAGTAGGCCAAAAGAATCCGGATTGCAATACCTTAGCGCTAGTTTTATTAGAACTAGTGTGTCCTCCACAAGGTCGTGAGTGACAATGACGAATGACGGTTTGCATTTCGTCTTCCGGCACACATCTCCTAATGATGTTGTTGGGACCTCACTTGAAGAGTAGAGGTTTATTCCAAAAGTATTGATGGACATCCCGAAAGAACTTCTTTTGTGCATAGGATAATCTGGGAGGTATTTCTTGACAAACCAAGTAATTTACAAAATCAGCAAACCAAGGTTCGTTACCTCAAGGTATCTTGTCGATGCACTCCTCTATGATGTGTAAGTGCTCATCTGGGAAGGAGTCATCTATAGGTAAATCGTCTTCAATGTGTGGTAGACGACTCAAATGATCCGCAACAGAATTTTCCGAGGCTTTCTTGTCGCGGATCTCAAGATCGAATTCTTGTAGGAGAAGAATCCAGCTAATTAACCTCGGTTTCGCGTCCTTCTTGGTGAGTAAATACTGGATCGCTGAATGGTTTGTGTATACTATTACCTTCGCACCTACAAGATAAGAACGAAAATTTTCAAATGCATATACAATAGCTAAAAACTCTTTCTCAATTGTGGCGTAGTTGAGTTGCGCTTCATCTAGCGTCTTGCTAGCGTAATAGATAGCATGGGTTCGGCCTTCCTTCTTTTGCCCCAGCACAGCTCCAACGGCTACGTCACTTGCATCACACATAACCTCGAACGGGAGATTCCAGTCCGGAGGTTGGATAATCGGGGCTGAGATGAGAGCTTCCCGGATCTTATAGAAAGCATCTAAACAATTCTGCGAAAAGTCAAAAACTGCATCCTTCATCAATGATTAGTTAGCGGTTTTGAAATCTTAGAAAATTCTTTGATAATCCTCTATAAAATCCAGCATGTCCTAGAAAACTTCTTATCCCCTTCACCGAAGATGGAGGAGGAAGTTTCTCTATGGTCTCTATCTTAGCCTTGTCTACTTCGATCCCTCTACTAGAGATCAAGTGTCCTATTACAATGCCTTCCCTAACCATGAATTGACACTTCTCCCAATTAAGAACTAGGTTAGTGTCTTCACATCTTTGCAATACAAGAGAAAGGTTCGAAAGACAATTATCGAATGAGGAACCATAAATAGAAAAATCGTCCATAAAAACCTCCATTATTTCCTCAATGTACTCCGAGAAGATGGCCATCATACATCTTTGAAAGGTGGTTGGGGCGTTGTAAAGCCCAAATGGCATCCTCCTATATGCGAACGTACCCCACGGGCACGTGAATGTGGTCTTCTCTTGATCGTCCGGATGGATCGGAATCTGGAAGAAACCACTATAACCGTCAAGGTAACAGAAATAAGAGTGTTGTGCTAACCTCTCAAGCATTTGGTCTATGAATGATAGCGGGAAGTGATCCTTCCTTGGTGCATTGTTCAGCTTGCGGTAATCAATGCACATCCTCCATCCCGTCACAGTTCTTGTAGGAATGAGCTCATTGTTCTTGTCAGTGATAACCGTCATTCCTTCTTTCTTTGGGACAACTTGAACGGGGCTCACCCACTTGCTATCGGAGATAGGATAGATGATACCTGCATCAAGTAACTTAAGAATTTCCTTCCTTACAACCTCCTTCATGATCGGATTTAACCGTCTTTGAGGTTGTCGCGAAGGCTTAAAATCTTCCTCCATTAGAATCTTGTGAATGCATAATGATGGTTTAATTCCTACAAGATCCTCTATGGTATAACTTAAGGCTTTCCTATGTTTGCTTAGAACAACCATTAGTTTCTCATGTTCATCTTCACTTAATTCGGAACTAACAATTACGGGAAAAGTAGAATTAGTTCCAAGAAATGCATACCGAAGATATGTGGGAAGTGGCTTCAATTCCATTCCTATTGATGCCTTTGATGAGTCTTGAGGTGTGTCCGACCTTCCTTAGAAGTCTCTAAGGGTGTAGGAGTGATGGAAGAAGACTCAAGAGCGTTTGTGGAAAGAACGGAATTATTCTCAGAAATACCCAAAATTACGGCACCACTGTTACTTCCACGACCGTGGATTAGGGCGTGGAACTCAATTACGGCACCATTATGATTTCCACGGTCATGGTTTTGGCCGTGTAACTTACTGTTGCTCTCAAAATAGTTGGTTACGTTCATCTTGGGTGAAACCACGGCCGTGGAATAGCACGACTGACCGTGGTTCCTCACGTTTTCTGAGCCATCGTAAAGGTTTTCAAACTCTTCCTCTTGCACTTCCTTTAGCTCTTCCAAGGCTTCAATCTCATCATTGCAATCCTCTTCCTCTCCTTTTTCCATGATGCTCATGGTTATGACCTTTTGTAATGGATCTTTGAATAGAATCGAGCTCACTTCTTCTCTAAACGCTTCCTCGTCATAGATATTGAACATGTCCTCTCCAAGAGCTGGCTCTTTCACCAAAGTTGAGAGAACAAACTCAACCTTCTCTTCTCCTATGTCGAAAGCTAGTCTAGTATTCTTGCAGTCCACCATACAACCAGATCTTGCAAGAAACGGTCTTCCGAGTATGATCGGAACCAGACAATCTGCAGGAATGTCAAGCACAACAAAATCTATTGGAATGTAAAACTAACCGAGCTTGACTCGGACGTCTTCAATGATACCGACGGGGCGAGTTATGGATCGATCCGCCATGTATAACGTCATCTTTACCGGTTTAGGTTCACCTAAACCGATCTTCCTACACAAGGCAAGCGTGATGATGCTTACGCTTGCTCCCAAGTCACAAAGGGCGTCACATGTAACTTCTCCTACTCCAATTAGAATGCAAAATGACCCCGGATCTCTCAGCTTTGGGGGCATCTTTTCTGTCATCGTTTTGATGAGCTCCGAAGATTCCGAACTCATCTTGACTTCTCCAAAGTCTTCTAGCTTCCTCTTGTTAGAGATGAGCTCTTTCAAGAACTTCTCGTAAGCGGGCATACCTACAATAGCATCAATGAAAGGTATATTAATATGTAGTTTGCTCATTAGTTCAATGAACTTACCGAATTGCTTGTCTAGACGCGCTCTTGCTCTAGATTGCGGGAATAGTAGAGGAGGTTTTTACGCTGGAGGAGGAACGTATACATCTTCCTTCTCCTTCCCCTTTTCTTTCTCCATCTCAGCTGAAACTTCTACAAATTTGGGTTGTGGGTCGGTAGTTGTCACACCTCTCCTAGTAGTGATAGCCATCACTCTTCCCTTTTGGTTGTCCTCCGTCTTTCCGGGAAGCTTTCCTTGATCTCTAGGAACTTCTCCGGCCTTGCTGAACATTTGGTTTTCTAAAGCTTTGTGAGCTTTATCAACCGAAATTATGTAGCTCTCCAACCTTTGGAGCTTTCCTAAGATAGTCTCCAACATAGGATCGGACTTCTCATTTTCCTTACTGTTTGAACCATTTGATGTTTGTCCCTGGCTTTTCAAAGGAGTAGAAGAAGATGGAGGTGTTAGTGAATTTCCAGAATTTGGATAGGAATTACCGGAATTTTGTTGTTGGTTGGACCGCCAATTGTTGTTGGAATTTCGGTTGTTATTGTTATTCCAATTGTTGTTCCGGTTGTTGTTCCTATTCCCTTGGTGGTTGTTGTTGTTGTTGTTACCCAAGTAGCCAACATCTTGTTCCTTTGGCTTTTGAAGGCCAGCTCTAATGATTTCCTTCAACTCTTTGATATCGGTGTTGAGGGAGAATATTTGAGTTTGTGCAGCTTGTGTTAGCTTAGCTCCCGGATCCCCTTTGTTCCGGGTATTTGGATCCACCTTCCGGTGGGAATACTTCTCAATCACTTGGGTTTGCTTCTCAATGAAGTCCCAAGCATCATCTTCTCTTATGTCCATGAATATACCACAAGGGAGAGATTGGAGAGTGAATTTTGTTTCCACATCCAACCCCTTGTGGTAAATCTCCGATAACTCCATCTTTGAAATGCCAAGGTGTGGGCAATCCAATAAGAGGTCCTGAAATCTTTCCCATGATTGAAACAAACTTTCGTTAGCTTTCATAGAAAATGCATTAATTTTACCTCTCAACTCCGCCGTCTTAGATGGCGGAAAGAACTTGGTGAGGAACTTCGAAGATAGATCCTCCCATGTGTTAAGCCTCCCAGCTGGAAAAGCTTGATACCAAGCCAAAGCTTTGTCCTTCAAAGAGAAGAAGAACGGTTTGATCTTGTAGTTGTTGTTGGTAGCCCTTTTCGGATTCAATGTCTCCATGAGAATCTCAAAATTCTGTAAATGTTGGTGTGGAGATTTAGCACTAGTTCCACCAAATTGACTTTGTCGTGGTGATAACTTGTGGGCTAAAACTGAATTCCTGGATGTCCTCAGCTCCAAAATTGACACCTAGACGGTGTGGTTGCTGAATTGGATCCATCCTTTGCCCAAGAGTCCGTGGTTCATCCCCTCCATGAGAAACTCTCACATCTCCAGCGGGAATGCGAGGAACAACTGGGGGTATTGGGTTGTTACGAACGGGATGGATCACCGGATCAATATCCTCCAGTGGTGGCATATCATCATCCTCATCATCGGATGATTCAACAATAATGGAATTAGTTTGTTTCTTGACCTTCTTCTTCTTAGCATCATTCAGCTCCAACTTCATGTCCATCATCATAGCTTTGAGCTCATCAATTTGAAATTGATGACTTTTTAATTCTTCCAAATGAGCCTTCTCACTCAACTTAAGTTGAAGTTGAGCTTCATCCAATTCCGCTTGGATGTTCTCTCATTGTTTTCAGCCATCTTTTTCTCTTTCAACTTTCTTCTCAAAGTTTTCTCAAGTTTTGGATCGAAAGAAACTAGATCTTTGGTAGATCTAGTCTTTCGCATATACCTAAAGAATCTGCAAAAAGCACTCATAAAGAGATATCAAATAACAAGAGCAAAGCTACCAAGCTCGACAACCGAAAACTGGTATTGACTTAGACCAAATTCCCGACAACGGCGCCAAAAACTTGTTCACCTCAAAGCGGGCGTGCCAATATGTTTTAATGTATAAAACTGAAACAAAAGCAAGCGAACCCGCAGTGTACGGATTGACGTAGATAAGCAAGTATTCCAAAGTATCGAACTCAGGATTTGAGGAGAAAAATTGAGTTTCGATAATATCGAGCAAGTAAAAATATAAAAGCTATGAAAATATTGGGGAAAACAACAACCCTAAAGATCCAAGTATCCAATTGTGGCAATTGATTCAAGATATACTATATATAAGGACAGAGTTGAGAATTGCAAAGGTATACTAAAGTAAGGTAATGTACGGTGAAGTTCCAAAACCCTATATGTCTAACCCAAATACTCTCTCTATAAAGGTTGTTGAGGCTGCAGTATAGAAAGGATCTAAAGATAAGAATTAATCTCAAATACCCATGCCCAAACCCAAGGAATCAAAGATAGGCTAAAACGGTTAAGGTTGTGACACTCGAAACCGAAATAGAGGATGTTGAGTCTCAATACTACCTAGAAAAGGCAAGCCAAGGCTAGGTTAAAGCAAATCTTTAACTTTGTATTAAAGCAAAAGCAAAGGTAGTAAAACAGAGAAAATCACGGCTAGATCTTGAGATTCCACGGCCGTGGAACTCAAGAACAGACCGTGGTTTAGGGTGTCGACGATGTTTGTCACACTCTCAGGGTCCAATCAAGTTACGATCGATCTATCATCATCTAAGCCACAACTATCAACCCTTCACCTTAGAATTGCTAAAGGGTTTTAGCCAATAATCATCATTATGATATCAATAATCAAATTAAGAAGAAAGAAATATGAAAACCCTTGAAAACTCAATAATAACTCAAAGTCAATCTCGAATCCAAATAACAAAAGTAAGTTTATGAATTCAGAAAAGTAGGAACAGAAATCCTCACAATGATCTAGGGTAACCACAAAGAACGGGGTGTCAATCCGTCCTTCAATGAAAACCCTAGCATATCCCGAAGTACACAATCCCTCAAAAAATCACGTCTTGCACAAACCTCCAATCCTCAAGGTCGAAATGAAACCCTAAGGCCGCCGTCAATGACTCAGCGAATGCGTAAGCGAAGGTCCTCGAAACTCCTTTCTCAAGCCTTTTTATAGTGCGAAATAGGGTTACGAGAAAGCCCAATAACGTTGTTGACGTAGCAAATATGACTCGTCACAAATTCACTAAAATCATGGTCATGAACAACTTTCCACGGCCTTGGTTTAGACCGTGTAACTTTCTGTTGTGGTCCAAACTCACTTCCACGATCATGTTGCCAAATCCACGGCCGTAATTTAAAACGTGGTTCATCCAATTCCTTTTCCACGACCGTACTTTAGGGCGTGGACTTCAAAACTCTTTGTTTTTGCCTTTGTTTTGTTACATTCTTCATTCATGCTCCTTCCTTAGCCTCTCTAATGCATCTCTTTGCCATCGAGCATAATCAAATACTCCTTTCCTTCCTCATTTTGCTCCAATCGAAGCCTTTATTCACCTAAAAACAAAACAAAGCAAGTGTAGATCTCTATATCGACAAAGTGGGTGAACTAGCTCACAATTACTTCAAACTCATATCTATGTACACATAAAAGAGGGAAACCAACTAAAATAAGAGCCTAAAATATAGTCATATTTCATGCTAACAAAATACCCCATACTTGTCACCTGCTTGTCCCCAAGCAAGGTCTTCAAAAGCTTAGAACATAGGGTAGAATGAAATATGAATGCAAAACAAAACAAAACAATCTTTTTGGTAATGTGCTTCTAATCAATAGATCATCCTCAAACCTTGCTTCATTCATCCTTGAAAACTTTCATACACAAACCAAAATATGCAAAGCAAAGGAACTTCATAAATTGCAAATACTTCAAGACAAACATCATAACCTTCAAGTATTGTCAAAATCAAGTATGTGAAACTTCAATTTAGATCACTAAGTCAAATAACACTCTTATGATCTCAAGGACTTTCAAATAAGGCCAAGAATGCGGAAAAGGTGGGAAACTTGGAAAGGAATATGGTGTATGAATCCGGGAAGAAGGAACAACACAAACTCTTTTCTTTTCACCATTTGAACTAACCACCAACTTAGAGCTTTGCTCTAGACTTTTTGCACATAATTTTTCGACTTTACTTTTGGTGTTATGGACAGCGGTGCACAAAAACCGAAGCCTAGAAGATTGGCGTTCCTCAATTTCGAGATGCCTCAAATCCTTAATGCACATAGCATAATCCGTTAAGAATATCACTCAATCTGACTCTGGCAAGACACAAACACCCGACTATGTGAATGGTGCCGAGTTACTCATCGTCATAATTGACTTCCCCAAACCTATAATTTCCTATACTTTGAATTCAAACAATTGCTTTCATAGCCCTCCCACATCAAACATGCCAAAATCAACTCTTCCTAAATCCCGGATAGGTAAAGGAGGCAATTATTTTCATTGAGGGGCTAAATGATCAAAGAAAGAAGTAAGAAAATCGAGGTGCCTTAATCATTTCATAAAGAAGTATAATAACTTATATTGTGATTTCAACCTTCGTTTCTCATTATGATTTAGATAAAAACCTTCACATTATGAAACTTGCAAGAAAGGATAAACAACATACTCAATCTCTTCACATTTCATAATTCAATTCAAGCATACAATTGTCATCAAAAACTCATTCCACAAGTGGTTTTCATCATAGATATCATCTCTAATATTAGAAGCACAAAATCTTTTCAAAATTTTCAAATTTTTATGGTTTTTCAAAGTCTTTTTCTTGCAATGCACTAATGAAATGTGTGACAATGAAAGGAAACATGCAAGTGTTCATAGACATGTAAAGCAAAGTGAGTAGAGTTATTACAAATGATAGTCACACCCCACCCTATACTTGAAACATACATTGTCCTCAATGTTCAAAAGAAATAAAGAAAAGAAAAGAAAAGCAAAATAAACTCACTAATGGCGGTGGAGCGGCTCTAACCGGCGGTCATCTCAACATCATCATCACTGTGGAGGAGGCGGTGGTGGATATGGAAAGAACTCCGGCTAAAGGGCCGCCCAAACTGCTGGCGGTAGACGTCCCTCAAGATACGGTCGTTCTCCTGGCTCCATACGTCATGAGTCTCTTGTCGGATCTCTAGATCTCCCACTCTCCTCGAAAGATTGGTAGGCCATCCTGGAAGCTACGAGTACCAATCCGGCGGCTGTCCATACCATGTAGGAGCGTCCTGAGGAGGAGGAGTCGGTGCCACCGGTGCATGCTCATACCATGGAGGAGGAGCTCCCATCCACGACAGCTGCTCTCCATACCAAGCGGGTGGAGTCTCCATCCAAGTCGGCCTCTCACTCACACTAGCCCTGCGTGAAGAAGAGGAATCGGAAGGTCTAGAAGGTCGGGGAGATCGCCTAGGTGGGTCCGGGAAGTCGCCCGGCTGGTCCGGGAATGTACCAAAATCATGCTCAGCACCTCCTACATCATGATCATCTCCTCCTCCCATCTCCTCATCATCGTCCCCGGATGGGACCTCATCCGGCACATATGGAGGAGCTACAAGTCTTTTCGCATGCATGGCTGCGAAGGTCGCCTTCCAATTATGTCGGCCTAGCATGATGGAGTACTCGGGAAGCCATGGGATACCTCTACCACCGCTCTCCTCCCATGGCATGGCTGCGGTAGGTGGAGCTTGGTGGCGGAGAAAGATAATACCTCTAGTCATAAGCCCGTTGAGACCCAAATGTCTCGCCGCTATCCTAGTACAAGCGGAGTAGTCTATTCCCAACTGAGTGGCTATGTGAGTCACCATACCCCCATAACTTATGTTCCCGGCCTTCTTGTTCTTCAATTTACGTATGGTGGAGGCAAGGAGGGTGGCACAATAAGCATGCAATAGAAGAGGAATAGCTCATCGGTTTTTATCTTTTATGGGGTCTCGGTCCTAGGGAAAAGAAACTCCGAAAGGAACCTATGAGCTATCTTCAAGGCCAGTGGTAGATGAGCTTAGCCTTGGTGTCGGCCGGTTGCCAACGATCCTCACTAGCATATATCATGGCAATGTCATCCCAAAAATCCTTAGCATACACTCCACTAGGAAACCTACGTACCATTGAAGCTCTCATGGAACCCAAAGAAGGCTCCAAACTGAATGATGGAGAACTCATAGTTCTCCTCCATCAACCTAAAAGAAACCGTGCGGTTCACATAGCTATGCTCAAAGGAAGTCACAAACTCCCTTGTTATCTCCTCATAGGCATCCTCTCTAATAGCGGAGAAGACGATCAATCCGGCTCTATCCAAGAGCCATGTCAAGTCGTTCACAACATTGAGCGGATCAAGCTCCTCTAGGAGAAGGTATCTAGGTCCTATGATTGGCCTCCTCTCAATCCTTTTCAAGGCTCCTAGGTAATCTTCATGGATAGTTGGGATTTTAGGAGGTAGCGGTGATGGTGTTTCACTAGGAGGGGGTTGGAAAGAGGAGGAACTATCATCCTTTCTCTTCTTGTTCCTACTGGATTTCCTTCTAAACATTTTTCTCAGCAACAAAGAAAATCATGGTCTGTTCTTGGTAAACCACAGCCATGGAAACGTACGGAGACCGTGGTTTTGGTCTGTCATTCTCAAATCACTGCAAATCCACACCAAAATCAACAATCAATGTCCTAGACTAATTTCAATTCCAATTTCGTCCAGTTCTCCTACATTCTTGCGAAGAAATTGAACCAAATTGACAAAGTAGAGAAAAGGGAGAAAAACCTAGGGTTTAGATCTTTCAAATCCAATTTCATCCTCCAATGTGGATTGTTCACTCAGTTGGTTGCTTGGATCTTGTAGATGGTTTAAAATTCTCCACTTTAGGCTCAAGAATCGAACGAATCGGACTCCGGACGAAGAATTACGGGTTGAGGAGTGTAGTCGGCGATTTTGGGCGTGGTTCTCGGCGTGGATTTGGGTTTTTGTTGTGTTTTTGTGAAGGAAGGTGGTTTATATAGTGGCCGTAAAATTTTTGACAATCACGGTCACTCGGGGCAGAATTGTACGGAACCCGTGGTTTTGATGAATTTTGCTAGATTTTAGGGAATTACGGTCACGTGTTAGTTCCACAACCGTGGTTTAGGGCGTGGAAGTCTTTGTTGTGTGCCAAAATCCAAGTTTCGTCAATTCCTTCCAACTTTCGCTTCTTTCCTTTGCCCATCCCTTATTCCTACATCCCAAAACAATACATACCGGGAGGTATCGAGGGAAAAACAAAGCAAAAACATCTAAACTAAACTAATGTAAGAAAGAAAAACAAAAACGTAAGTGCAATACCTTGGGTTGCCTCCCAAGAAGCGCTTGTTTTGGGACCGTATCTAGATCGTTCCTGGGTTTATTCGAGGACAATCGGAGCGATTTCCTCAACTGGAAGGTCCGGTGAATACTTCTTGAGACGTTGACCATTCACCTTGAAACTTCCGCTCTTTTCACCCCATACTTCAACTGCGCCATGGGGAAAAACACGTTTGATTAGATAAGGTCCAGTCCAACGAGATTTAAGCTTACCTGGAAAGAGACGAAGTCTCGAATTGAAGAGGAGAACTTGATCTCCTTCTTTGAGGTCCTTTGGAATGATATGCTTATCATGCCAACGCTTCGCCCTTTCTTTGTAAATCTTGGCGTTCTCATAGGCGTTCAAGCGGAGTTCTTCAAGCTCCTTAAGGTCCAAGAGGCGCTTCTCGCCTGCTTCCTTCATGCCGAAGTTCAACCCCTTCACAACCTAGTACGCTTTGTGTTCTAGCTCCACTTGAAGATGACAAAACTTCCCATACACAAGGTTGTATGGTGTTGTTCCTATGGGAGTCTTGTATGCATTCCTATATGCCCATAACGCATCATCTAGTTTCAAAGACCAATCCTTCCTTGTCTTTGACACTGTCTTCTCAAGGATGCCCTTGATCTCTCTATTCGAAATTTCCACTAGGCCACTTGTTTGTCGTTGGTAGGGAGTGGTGATCTTGTGAGTCACCCCATACTTAGCTTGTAGAGCTTCGAATCGACGGGCAATGAAGTGTGAACCTCCGTCATTAATGATGGTCCGTGGTGTCCCAAACCTTGTGAAAATAGTTCTATTAAAGAACTTAACAATAACCATGGCATCATTAGTTGGAAAGGCAATAGCTTCAACCCATCTCGAAACGTAATCTACAGCTAGAAGTATGTATTGGTTTACACAAGATGATGGGAAAGGTCCCATGAAGTCTACTCCCCAAACGTCGAAGATTTCTACCTCCTAAATGTTGTTGAGACGCATCTCGTTTCTCCTACAGATGTTTCTTGTTCTTTGACAAGCATCGCAACAAGAAACAAAGGTTTGCACATCCTTAAATAAAGTAGGCCAAAAGAATCCGGATTGCAATACCTTAGCGCTAGTTTTATTAGAACTAGTGTGTCCTCTACAAGGTCATGAGTGACAATGACGAATGACGGTTTGCATTTCGTCTTCCGGCACACATCTCCTAATGATGTTGTTGGGACCTCACTTGAAGAGTAGAGGTTTATTCCAAAAGTATTGATGGACATCCCGAAAGAACTTCTTTTGTGAATAGGATAATCTGGGAGGTATTTCTTGACAAACCAAGTAATTTACAAAATCAGCAAACCAAGGTTCGTTACCTCAAGGTATCTTGTCGATGCACTCCTCTATGATGTGTAAGTGCTCATCCGGGAAGGAGTCATCTATAGGTAAATCGTCTTCAATGTGTGGTAGACGACTCAAATGATCCGCAACAGAATTTTCCGAGCCTTTCTTGTCGCAGATCTCAAGATCGAATTCTTGTAGGAGAAGAATCCAACTAATTAACCTCGGTTTCGCGTCCTTCTTGGTGAGTAAATACTGGATCGCTGAATGGTTTGTGTATACTATTACCTTCGCACCTACAAGATAAGAACAAAAATTTTCAAATGCATATACAATAGCTAAAAACTCTTTCTCAGTTGTGGCGTAGTTGAGTTGCGCTTCATCTAGCGTCTTGCTAGCGTAATAGATAGCATGGGTTCGGCCTTCCTTCTTTTGCCCCAGCACAGCTCCAACGGCTACGTCACTTGCATCACACATAACCTCGAACGGGAGATTCCAGTCCGGAGGTTGGATAATCGGGGCTGAGATGAGAGCTTCCGGATCTTATAGAAAGCATCTAAACAATTCTGCGAAAAGTCAAAAACTGCATCCTTCATCAATAGATTAGTTAGCGGTTTTGAAATCTTAGAAAATTCTTTGATAATCCTCTATAAAATCCAGCATGTCCTAGAAAACTTCTTATCCCCTTCACCGAAGATGGAGGAGGAAGTTTCTCTATGGTCTCTATCTTAGCCTTGTCTACTTCGATCCCTCTACTAGAGATCAAGTGTCCTATTACAATGCCTTCCCTAACCATGAATTGACACTTCTCCCAATTAAGAACTAGGTTAGTGTCTTCACATCTTTGCAATACAAGAGAAAGGTTCGAAAGACAATTATCGAATGAGGAACCATAAATAGAAAAATCGTCCATAAAAACCTCCATTATTTCCTCAATGTACTCCGAGAAGATGGCCATCATACATCTTTGAAAGGTGGTTGGGGCGTTGTAAAGCCCAAATGGCATCCTCCTATATGCGAACGTACCCCACGGGCACGTGAATGTGGTCTTCTCTTGATCGTCCGGATGGATCGGAATCTGGAAGAAACCACTATAACCGTCAAGGTAACAGAAATAAGAGTGTTGTGCTAACCTCTCAAGCATTTGGTCTATGAATGATAGCGGGAAGTGATCCTTCCTTGGTGCATTGTTCAGCTTGCGGTAATCAATGCACATCCTCCATCCCGTCACAGTTCTTGTAGGAATGAGCTCATTGTTCTTGTCAGTGATAACCGTCATTCCTTCTTTCTTTGGGACAACTTGAACGGGGCTCACCCACTTGCTATCGGAGATAGGATAGATGATACCTGCATCAAGTAACTTAAGAATTTCCTTCCTTACAACCTCCTTCATGATCGGATTTAACCGTCTTTGAGGTTGTCGCGAAGGCTTAAAATCTTCCTCCATTAGAATCTTGTGAATGCATAATGATGGTTTAATTCCTATAAGATCCTCTATGGTATAACTTAAGGCTTTCCTATGTTTGCTTAGAACAACCATTAGTTTCTCATGTTCATCTTCACTTAATTCGGAACTAACAATTACGGGAAAAGTAGAATTAGTTCCAAGAAATGCATACCGAAGATATGTGGGAAGTGGCTTCAATTCCATTCCTATTGATGCCTTTGATGAGTCTTGAGGTGTGTCCGACCTTCCTTAGAAGTCTCTAAGGGTGTAGGAGTGATGGAAGAAGACTCAAGAGCGTTTGTGGAAAGAACGGAATTATTCTCAGAAATACCCAAAATTACGGCACCACTGTTACTTCCACGACCGTGGATTAGGGCGTGGAACTCAATTACGGCACCATTATGATTTCCACGGTCGTGGTTTTGGCCGTGTAACTTACTGTTGCTCTCAAAATAGTTGGTTACGTTCATCTTGGGTGAAACCACGGCCGTGGAATAGCACGACTGACCGTGGTTCCTCACGTTTTCTGAGCCATCGTAAAGGTTTTCAAACTCTTCCTCTTGCACTTCCTTTAGCTCTTCCAAGGCTTCAATCTCATCATTGCAATCCTCTTCCTCTCCTTTTTCCATGATGCTCATGGTTATGACCTTTTGTAATGGATCTTTGAATAGAATCGAGCTCACTTCTTCTCTAAACGCTTCCTCGTCATAGATATTGAACATGTCCTCTCCAAGAGCTGGCTCTTTCACCAAAGTTGAGAGAACAAACTCAACCTTCTCTTCTCCTATGTCGAAAGCTAGTCTAGTATTCTTGCAGTCCACCATACAACCAGATCTTGCAAGAAACGGTCTTCCGAGTATGATCGGAACCAGACAATCTGCAGGAATGTCAAGCACAACAAAATCTATTGGAATGTAAAACTTACCGAGCTTGACTCGGACGTCTTCAATGATACCGACGGGGCGAGTTATGGATCGATCCGCCATGTATAACGTCATCTTTACCGGTTTAGGTTCACCTAAACCGATCTTCCTACACAAGGCAAGCGTGATGATGCTTACGCTTGCTCCCAAGTCACAAAGGGCGTCACATGTAACTTCTCCTACTCCAATTAGAATGCAAAATGACCCCGGATCTCTCAGCTTTGGGGGCATCTTTTCTGTCATCGTTTTGATGAGCTCCGAAGATTCCGAACTCATCTTGACTTCTCCAAAGTCTTCTAGCTTCCTCTTGTTAGAGATGAGCTCTTTCAAGAACTTCTCATAAGCGGGCATACCTACAATAGCATCAATGAAAGGTATATTAATATGTAGTTTGCTCATTAGTTCAATGAACTTACCGAATTGCTTGTCTAGACGCGCTCTTGCTCTAGATTGCGGGAATAGTAGAGGAGGTTTTTACGCTGGAGGAGGAACGTATACATCTTCCTTCCCCTTCCCCTTTTCTTTCTCCATCTCAGCTGAAACTTCTACAAATTTGGGTTGTGGGTCGGTAGTTGTCACACCTCTCCTAGTAGTGATAGCCATCACTCTTCCCTTCTGGTTGTCCTCCGTCTTTCCGGGAAGCTTTCCTTGATCTCTAGGAACTTCTCCGGCCTTGCTGAACATTTGGTTTTCTAAAGCTTTGTGAGCTTTATCAACCGAAATTATGTAGCTCTCCAACCTTTGGAGCTTTCCTAAGATAGTCTCCAACATAGGATCGGACTTCTCATTTTCCTTACTGTTTGAACCATTTGATGTTTGTCCCTGGCTTTTCAAAGGAGTAGAAGAAGATGGAGGTGTTAGTGAATTTCCAGAATTTGGATGGAATTACCGGAATTTTGTTGTTGGTTGGACCGCCAATTGTTGTTGGAATTTCGGTTGTTATTGTTATTCCAATTGTTGTTCTGGTTGTTGTTCCTATTCCCTTGGTGGTTGTTGTTGTTGTTGTTACCCAAGTAGCCAACATCTTGTTCCTTTGGCTTTTGAAGGCCAGCTCTAATGATTTCCTTCAACTCTTTGATATCGGTGTTGAGGGAGAATATTTGAGTTTGTGCAGCTTGTGTTAGCTTAGCTCCCGGATCCCCTTTGTTCCGGGTATTTGGATCCACCTTCCGGTGGGAATACTTCTCAATCACTTGGGTTTGCTTCTCAATGAAGTCCCAAGCATCATCTTCTCTTATGTCCATGAATATACCACAAGGGAGAGATTGGAGAGTGAATTTTGTTTCCACATCCAACCCCTTGTGGTAAATCTCCGATAACTCCATCTTTGAAATGCCAAGGTGTGGGCAATCCAATAAGAGGTCCTGAAATCTTTCCCATGATTGAAACAAACTTTCGTTAGCTTTCATAGAAAATGCATTAATTTTACCTCTCAACTCCGCCGTCTTAGATGGCGGAAAGAACTTGGTGAGGAACTTCGAAGATAGATCCTCCCATGTGTTAAGCCTCCCAGCTGGAAAAGCTTGATACCAAGCCAAAGCTTTGTCCTTCAAAGAGAAGAAGAACGGTTTGATCTTGTAGTTGTTGTTGGTAGCCCTTTTCGGATTCAATGTCTCCATGAGAATCTCAAAATTCTGTAAATGTTGGTGTGGAGATTTAGCACTAGTTCCACCAAATTGACTTTGTCGTGGTGATAACTTGTGGGCTAAAACTGAATTCCTGGATGTCCTCAGCTCCAAAATTGACACCTAGACGGTGTGGTTGCTGAATTGGATCCATCCTTTGCCCAAGAGTCCGTGGTTCATCCCCTCCATGAGAAACTCTCACATCTCCAGCGGGAATGCGAGGAACAACTGGGGGTATTGGGTTGTTATGAACGGGATGGATCACCGGATCAATATCCTCCAGTGGTGGCATATCATCATCCTCATCATCGGATGATTCAACAATAATGGAATTAGTTTGTTTCTTGACCTTCTTCTTCTTAGCATCATTCAGCTCCAACTTCATGTCCATCATCATAGCTTTGAGCTCATCAATTTGAAATTGATGACTTTTTAATTCTTCCAAATGAGCCTTCTCACTCAACTTAAGTTGAAGTTGAGCTTCATCCAATTCCGCTTGGATGTTCTCTCATTGTTTTCAGCCATCTTTTTCTCTTTCAACTTTCTTCTCAAAGTTTTCTCAAGTTTTGGATCGAAAGAAACTAGATCTTTGGTAGATCTAGTCTTTCGCATATACCTAAAGAATCTGCAAAAAGCACTCATAAAGAGATATCAAATAACAAGAGCAAAGCTACCAAGCTCGACAACCGAAAACTGGTATTGACTTAGACCAAATTCCCGACAACGGCGCCAAAAACTTGTTCACCTCAAAGCGGGCGTGCCAATATGTTTTAATGTATAAAACTGAAACAAAAGCAAGCGAACCCGCAGTGTACGGATTGACGTAGATAAGCAAGTATTCCAAAGTATCGAACTCAGGATTTGAGGAGAAAAATTGAGTTTCGATAATATCGAGCAAGTAAAAATATAAAAGCTATGAAAATATTGGGGAAAACAACAACCCTAAAGATCCAAGTATCCAATTGTGGCAATTGATTCAAGATATACTATATATAAGGACAGAGTTGAGAATTGCAAAGGTATACTAAAGTAAGGTAATGTACGGTGAAGTTCCAAAACCCTATATGTCTAACCCAAATACTCTCTCTATAAAGGTTGTTGAGGCTGCAGTATAGAAAGGATCTAAAGATAAGAATTAATCTCAAATACCCATGCCCAAACCCAAGGAATCAAAGATAGGCTAAAACGGTTAAGGTTGTGACACTCGAAACCGAAATAGAGGATGTTGAGTCTCAATACTACCTAGAAAAGGCAAGCCAAGGCTAGGTTAAAGCAAATCTTTAACTTTGTATTAAAGCAAAAGCAAAGGTAGTAAAACAGAGAAAATCACGGCTAGATCTTGAGATTCCACGGCCGTGGAACTCAAGAACAGACCGTGGTTTAGGGTGTCGACGATGTTTGTCACACTCTCAGGGTCCAATCAAGTTACGATCGATCTATCATCATCTAAGCCACAACTATCAACCCTTCACCTTAGAATTGCTAAAGGGTTTTAGCCAATAATCATCATTATGATATCAATAATCAAATTAAGAAGAAAGAAATATGAAAACCCTTGAAAACTCAATAATAACTCAAAGTCAATCTCGAATCCAAATAACAAAAGTAAGTTTATGAATTCAGAAAAGTAGGAACAGAAATCCTCACAATGATCTAGGGTAACCACAAAGAACGGGGTGTCAATCCGTCCTTCAATGAAAACCCTAGCATATCCCGAAGTACACAATCCCTCAAAAAATCACGTCTTGCACAAACCTCCAATCCTCAAGGTCGAAATGAAACCCTAAGGCCGCCGTCAATGACTCAGCGAATGCGTAAGCGAAGGTCCTCGAAACTCCTTTCTCAAGCCTTTTTATAGTGCGAAATAGGGTTACGAGAAAGCCCAATAACGTTGTTGACGTAGCAAATATGACACGTCACAAATTCACTAAAATCATGGTCATGAACAACTTTCCACGGCCGTGGTTTAGACCGTGTAACTTTTGGTTGTGCTCCAAACTCACTTCCACGATCATGTTGCCAAATCCACGGCCGTAATTTAGAGCGTGGTTCATCCCATTCCTTTTCCACGACCGTAATTTAGGGCGTGGACTTCAAAACTCTTTGTTTTTGCCTTTGTTTCATGACATTCTTCATTCATGCTCCTTCCTTAGCCACTCTAATGCATCTCTTTGCCATCGAGCATAATCAAATACTCCTTTCCTTCCTCATTTTGCTTCAGTCCAAGCCTTTATTCACCTAAAAATAAAACAAAGCTAGTATAGATCTCTATATCGACAAAGTGGGTGAACTAGCTCACAATTGCTTCAAAATCATATCTATGTACACATAAAAGAGGGAAAAACAACTAAAACAAGTGCTTAAAATACAGTCATATTTTATGCTAACAATACACATGCTGGTCCTCAGATGGTACAGCTGGACCCAGCAATGCTAACTTAGCGTGGAAGCGACGAATAGCATCTGTAATGGGTATGTCCTCAAAACCCGCCTCCACAAAGTCCTGTAGTTTCTCCCTCCTCAGGGAGGCAGGGCAGAACTGCTCCCTCAGCAAAGTCCTCATCTGCTCATAGCTGGTAACTCGTGCTCGCACTGTCCTCCACCACTAGTGTGCCAGGTCACGGAATAGAGACTAAACTAACAATATCCGTCTATCATCGGGACACCTGATAGACTCTATGGCTGAGTCTACATGTCCGATCCATACCTCAGTCTATAACCCAATCTCTCCTGAGTGTGGGACTCCCTGTTGATGAAACACCTTCAGCCAGGTATCTAGTCGAGGCCCTCTGGTCTCCTCTACAACTCGAGCAACCTCAGAAGTATATGCCGGCATAGCTGGCACCTGAGTAGCTCCATGGGATCTCTCAGATGATCCCTCATGCGCTGGTAGATCTGGGGCTCATCTGCCTACTCTGATTAACTCCTCAAAATGCCTGAGGTACTCTCTGAACTCTTGTCCTCCCATGGAGACACGATCTGAGTCCTCAGACTGGGCTCGATGGGTCTGCTGTCTCTTTGACCCACCACTCCTCGTCGCCGGAACGACACTCTCAGCAACCTCCTCAGAAGCCTCCTCCACCACTAGCGGATCAACAGCGGGAGCTGGTCCCCGTCCTATCCCTCTTGGAGGAAGAGGTGGTCTATCTCTAACTCGACCTACAACAGCAGTAGCTCTAGTCCTAGCCATCTGCGGGGTATGCACACCTAACGTATAAGGCTCTATATAGGCCATATGTATAGATATAATTATAATAATTAATAGTACATGCTTACACATCAGAAGGGTGACGACTTCAGTACACATTATCCCAAAATACATATACTCGCTATAAAACCAAAACCTTTTCAAAGGTCACACGCCTTTCGGGTTCTGTTTATTTATCCACTCTACCTTTATTGCAGATAGCAAGTGCCATTGTTGTCAACCTAAGGCTTTGATACCAACTCTGTAACACCCCGAATCCACGGGACTCGAAGTGCCACATTAGGCTAGGATCTCACAATGGATCCTGACTCTAGCCTGACAACAAGTTAACTGGATCTTACAACAAGGCATAGGTAGATTAAAACCAAAAACATAAAGCTCTATAAGATACATCAAAAGGGTTTACAACAAGAAAGTAGAGTACAAAACAACATCCATAACATAAGATACAAAAGATCCCATATCCCACGCAACCCTAATGTACAGAATTCCTCGGCTGGGCACCCCATCTGGCTCTCTGTGTAGTCTTCCTAACCAGCAGATCATCTACAATACGGTATACACCGTTAGCTACAGAAATGAATAAGTATGAAGGTAATAACACAAACACACATCCACATCTCATACATGCAATGCCACACACATTTATTTATTATCTTTCAATTATGTTATTCCATTACTAATTCAACTTATTTTGTAACACGAGGAGCCTCAAGAACCCCGTCCCATCCAACGTAACACAGGGGTTTTGCATGGGGGTAATCATCACTCGTCCCCCCCTGTGAGATCATCTTTAGGGCACCTCCTCCTACCAGCGGGCGGAGGCAAGTGGTCACGACCCGTTATAATACACTTGGGCCATTTAATGTAATAAATGGTCATCCTAGTCCGGTTTAGGTTATAAATGCACAACCATATGAACACACCCAACCATTACAATCACACAAACCCACAACTGAACGCTAAGTAAGTCATATGGACTTACCTGTAATACTCGTATCCAATACCACATCACAGCTTCCCCTTGGGGAAGTAATTAACGCCTGCAATAGCAAGGCACACAACATCACATACTACAAGGGTTAGGAAACTAGTCTCCATAACCATAACCAACCTACAACCTCAATCTAAGCCTCTAGATCATAACATGCTCCCAAATTCCTAAGGCATATCCTCAACATAAACACAAGTGCGTAAGGCACATCCCTATTATACAACTCATCCTAACCAAGCTAGCCTAGCCAACATCTAAGCCAAGGCCAAAGGAAAGGAAGGAAGGAAACCTACCAACAAGGTATGCCCTGAATGCACCAACAGAAGCAAAGAACTAGAGGCTAACCCAGTGAGGCGCAGGGGCGGCTCACTCCAGGCGCAGGGGTGGTCCACAGCAGGCGCAAGGGCGGCCTAGTGCAGGCGCAGGGGTGGCTGTGTGTGCAGAGGCTTGGCCCCGACTACTCTTCAATCCCTTTATCGACTCTCTTCACTTCTTCATCATACCAAAACAACAAACATACATATAAACACAGGTAAATACATCAAAACATCCAGGAGAGGATCCAACACATGTCTAACTTGTGATCCCAAGCTTAGAAGAAAGAAAGAAGTAAGAAAGAAGAAGGAAGGAAGATGGAGGTGGAGAACTTACCACAACAGACCCTAAGTAGCAACTAGGAGCAATCAACACCTTCATAACATCAAAACAACATCAACAACACTCAGCATCATCCTCCTGATCATCCAAAGCCAAAAGTACAACCAAACTCTCCAAACTCTCTCACAAGATCAAGGAAGATCAAAGAAAAGAAGAGGAAGAAGAAGAAGAGCGTAGGGAGGATGAAGAAGCCGGAATAAGGTGAAGAAACCCCTCATCTGAAGCAATGGAAGGCTTATGAAGGAAGCCAGCCGCAAAGCACAAGTCAAAGGGTCAACGAAGGCGGCTGCAACCACACAGAGCCGTAGGGGCGGTCACTGTGAGGTGTAGAGGCGTCTAGCCATAAGGGCGGCCACCATGGTCCGTTAGGGCGGCTGCTAGGTTCCAACAAAGTCTCACAAGGACTCAAGGCTCCTAAAGACTAAGGCTCTTACAACTCAATCACAATCAGCCTCCAATCCTGAAAGGTACACTGCCCAATAACAAGGCATAGAGATATATCAATCTCCTATCAATCAAAGGGGTCACACCTAGACCCAAGGGATCCATAGGATCATCCTCAACCTAAGCCTCACAACCTAGAAATCCTTAAAATCCATACAAGGCATAACATGATCATAACATCATCCAAACACTCTCATCTACACTCTCACACTAGGAAAGGAAGAGGCAATGCCAACCATAGGCAAGCCTAGGAGCAAGACACACCTGTAGAACCAAGTGCAAACTCAAGCTGATGCAAGTGGCCGCCGGGGCAGCTTGAAGGTGGCGCATGGCAGCTCACAGCCGGCGCTGGGGCAGTCTAAAGGGGCGCAGGGGTGGTTGGTGTGCAGAAGATGCACTTCCGACTGTCCTTTGCTTCTTCACTCAATCTTATTCACTCCTTCTTCATCCAACAACCATACACATACAGATGCATACATATCTACATCAATTGAAGCCAATCAAGGCTGCCACACGATCAAACTTATGGAACCTAAGCTAGAATTGAAGGAAAGAAGGAAAGAAGCAAGAAAGAAGAAAGATAGGAAGAGATGGAAGACAAACCTACCAAGCTGAACCTATATAGAGGAAGAACCTCTTATCATAACCTCCATGCTGGCTCAACAAGGCACAACAACATCAATCATCATCAATCAACAACAAAGCCAAGCTCACAAGCTCTCAAACTCACACAAACTCAAACAAAGATCAAGAAGAGATCCAAGGGAAAAGGAAGGAGAGGTTGGATGTGAGGAAGGAGAAGATGAAGCTGTAGATGAGGAACCCTCATCAGGAAGGAGAGAGAAGAACTTATAAATGAAGGAAAGGGTAAAGCACGGGTCAAGAGTCAACAAAGGCGGCTGCAACACACCCTAAACTGCAGGGGCGGCTCAGGGAGGCGCAGGTGCGGCCTAGACAAACCACAGGGGCGGCCTCTTTGTCATGCAGGGGCGGTCTAGGCACCTTCTTTGCCCTCAACACTCACTCTCAACAACTAGGCTCTTACATCTCACCCCCTGAAAACAAGTTTTGTCCCGAAACTTGCAAAATCCCAAATCCACTCGGACCTATATGCCGAGGTATAACTCTCTCTATAGGAGGTATCACATCTCCGCTCAGAAGGTCATAACCTATATCAATCTATATCGTCAAACACCAATATGGAGGAATCATCAACTCTAGAAAACAGGGCCATAATGCTACCCAAAGGCATAGAGGAATCACATCTCTTGCCATACTCACATAACAAGGGATAAAGGAATTACATCTCTAGCCAAATCATACTCATATACAACGCATGGAGGAATAACATCTCTAATGAACTATATCCATCAAGGTAGCATGGAGGAAAGAACCATATCCAGCTATAATCATATATCACGCTAGCGCATCAAGATCTAATAAGATCATAAATCACATCATAGCTAGGATGGAATAAACACATCAAGGCATGTAAGCACATAAGCACATAATAACATACTCATCAAGATAGCACTAAGATCTACTCATCGACCCTAGGTGCATCTATCTTAGCATAAAACTCTGGATAATTCCTCTAGATAGTGTCCTTAGTCTTCCATGTAGCCTCCTCAGGTCCTCGTCTCGACCACTGTATCCTCAACATAGGAATGTCCTTTGAACGTAGACGTCTCATACCTCGCTCTAGGACTGCAATAGGAGGCTCAACAAAGGTGTGCTCCGGCTCAACCACCAAGTCATTATAACTCACAATGTGCCTCGGATCTGGTATATACTCCCTCAGCTGAGACACATGGAACACAGGGTGAACACTGTCCGCTCCAAAAGGTGTGTGCAAGATTTAATATTTATAACCCAAGATATATGCCTGAACAATATGCAAACCCGGAGTGTATGGATCAATTGTAATAAAATAAAATATTCCAGGGGTCGATCACAAGGACTATGGTGAAACAAAGCTCGGTAAATCAGGTTGTCAAATAACCACAAGCAACAAATCAAAGCTATCAAAGATGATGTAAAAAGTCAAGTAAAAGGAATGCAGATTCTAAAGATTAAAGCATCCAGTTGTGGTTCCGACTCAAGATCTCAAAGAATAACGTGGACAAAGCTGAGGTTTGCAAAGGGAAGGTGTTTCTAAGGTGGGAATAGATCGCCGGGTAAGTCTCACTACTCACTATCCCAAACCAAAAATCCATTTAGTGGGTAAGTCTCAAGGTACTAATGAAAGGAACTATAATCTCAAACCAACACACCACCCAAGGGGATAGAATTAACCTTTACCGGGTAAGTCTCAGGCTAACTCTCAAAGATGGAATGAAGGCACACTCAAACCCCAATAAAGGATAAACCTTTATTACCTACACTCATGATCTTGGGTAAACAAGGAAAGGAATCACCGGGTAAGTCTCATCCTAGGCTTGTGTTGAACCAGGAAAAGTATAACGAGGATAGTATTTGGCAAACAGAAACCTCAGCTCAGATAAGGTTCAAGAAAGGTTCACCTCGTACAGTTATATTCTATCCCGGCCGAGATGTTCAATGACTGATGATAACGTGATTTATGACGTTAGTTTAGGCATTCAATTAGATAGTTTTTCCCGTTATTCATGCACGGTTTGACATTAGTTCATAACGTTTACGTCTAATTTATGCATATCTCTAGAAAAGACGTCTACACGAGCTTTTGTCGGTTTTGTAGGTATTTCGGGGATCTTTTGGGCATTAATCGATACATTCGAGGGTCAAGCCTCATGGTGGTACACATCCAAGGCTTTGAAGGAACATAATTGGAGCAATGAAGGACACAAAGACCCTTATTGGTGCAAGCAATGGAGCAACTCATGGCTAGATGATCATAACAAGTCTCTGTTGAAAAAAATCGGACCAACACTCAGGAAAATCGGCCGATTTATTTGACTGGGTCGATTTTTGGCCTTTGACAGCTTACGCCACGTGTCCCACGATCTCTTTGTCCGGCCTTGCTCTTGGTGGAGAATATAAGTGGTCTTGCAAGCTATTGCTGAGTATCTCCCTCTCCCACATTCTCTCCCACACAGATCATTCCATTGAGGATAGACTTGGAGAAGAAGAAAAACTCTCTCAATTCGGAGGAAGAAGAAGAACACAAAAACTTAGAGTGATAGTGAGTTTTTGAGTGATTTTGAGTGATTTTTGGAGTCTTTGATTGAAGAACTATTGGAAGGATTGTTAGGAATGTTTTGGAACTTCATTTGAAGGGTTGTAAGTCTTGCTAAAACTTAGATTCAGCTGAGAATTATTGTTTTTACTTTCTTATCTTTCATCATCCATCTATGAAAACCATGTATGCTTGTGTGATGATTTTTGTTCTTGATATGCATACTATTGGCTAGTTATTTGTGATTATGGAGTGATGGATTGATGGTTATGGCTTGGGTGATGATAGAATGGACTTATATGTTAGTTTAGGATTATTTGTATGCACGAAACCTAACCCAAGAAGAAAAATCGGCCTGTTCTTCAGGCAGATCGGCCGATTTAGGTATGATCCACCCAATTTTTCCCTCTGTTGCTCTTTAATTGATGAATCTGTATGTTAGGGTGTTAGGTTGTTGGAATCCTAGTGTTTATTAAGCATAACTTAGCTTAGGATCACCTAATGCTAATAACCTAGGTGAGGGAAGAGACCTACCCGGTGATTTCCGATCTTAGATACCGAAGATGATGAACTGTAGGTAGTAGTGAGCCTCACAAGCCGCTATTGGATTGAGTGTGCTAGGATTATTGCTTGAGACTTCCCTTTTCCGAGACTTACCCGGTAAGGAGAGGGTTGCCCCTTTAGTAGAGTCCGGTTTGTGTAGAATTCCCTATTTTAACCCCTTGAGACCTACCCGGTAATAGGAGTTTGATGCGGGATTAGTGAAGCAAGAGACTTACCCGGTAATTGCTTCCATTAGAGAAACACCCTTTCCCAACACCGCAACGTTGTCCTTAGAATCTTTAGAAGCTTGAGTCCAATGCCATAACCGGAAATCTTGACCTCTAGAATCCACTTTTCTCTCTTGATCATATATTTTGTGCTCGTGTTGCTTGTTTGTTTGCTAGCTTGAGTTGTTAGTTTGATTGATTATCTTGCTTGATTTGTGATCTTTGCTTGATCACCATAAAAACCAAACCAAAAATATCATGATTTTCATTTCTTTATTTCTTTCTCTTTTCTTTGATTAGATTCACACTATCTATGATCACTTGTTGATTCGATTTCACCTTAGTCTTCGTGTTCGACCTCGGAATACTATCCTTGCTACAAAACGACCCATACACTGTGGGTTCGCTAGGAGTTAAGAAAATTATATAGAGTTTATAAATTGTAAGACTTTTGTGCTACACAATCTTAGTGTGACAAGTTTTTGGCGCCGTTGCCGGGGACTAGGTCTAGATTGAGTCATTTTTGTGATTGTTTATAGTGTAGATCTTTCTTGTTGCTTTTGATCTCGTTTGGTTTGTGTCTTTGCTTTTCAGGACATCTCTCACCCTTTAGGTGTATGCGAAGATCTCGTGGCAAGGATTTAGCTCCATTCGATCCCGAACCGGAGAAAACCCTTAGATCTAGATCCAAGAGCATTAGAAAGGGAAAAGAGATGGCCGGAAGAGATCTCCAAGCTGAGTTGGATGAGGCTTTAGAGCAAATTAGGCTAAGAGATGAGCTCTTGGAGGAAGAAAGGAGACTTGCCAATGAGAGGCAAGAAGCAACTAGGAGGGAGATTGAAGAGATTAGGCAAGCTCTTGTGCAAGCAAAGCTTAATCGTCAACAACCTCCACCTCCTCCTCCACCACAACCGCAGCCGGCGGTGAACATTCGGGTTGTGCCCATTGCTATTGAGGAGCCACAAACATTAGGGAGACGTATGGATCCGGCTCAAACAGCACACCGTCCGGGTGTGAACTTAGGAGATCCCACAACCCATAATTACGAGCTCCGCCCTCAAGTTCTACAAATGATCCGGCATAATCAATTTCGAGGGATGGAAGGAGAGTCTCCCCATCAACACTTGATGAACTATGAGATCTTGATGGAGACTCTTAGACCGCCAAGATTGGAGAGCAACAACCATAAGCTTAGGGCTTTCTCCTTCTCACTTAAGGATAAAGCCTTGGCTTGGTATCAATCTATTCCACAAGGGCGAGTGAGTACTTGGGAGGAGATGACAACCGAGTTTTTGACTAAGTTCTTCCCACCTTCCAAGACTACCAAGTTAAGAGGGAAGATCAATGCCTTTGTGATGAAGGATAGAGAAAGCTTGTTCAAGTCTTGGGAGAGGTTCCCACAATCACGAGCAAGAGCTCGTTTGGACAAACACTTTGGTAAATTCCTTGAACTTATGTCTAAATTACATATTAACATTCCGTTCATGGATGCTATTCTAGGTATGCCGGCATATGGCAAATTCTTGAAGGAAATACTCTCCACCAAGAGGAAGTTGGAAGAGTATGGGGAAGTGAGGATGACAAAGAGGTCCTTGGAGTTGATTCAAACTATGAAGGAGGAGATGCCTCCTAAGCTGAGAGATCCGGGATCCTTTTGTGTGCCAATCGGAGTAGGAGAAGTGAAGTATGACGCCCTATGTGATCTTGGGGCAAATGTAAGCATGATCCCGCTTGCACTTTGCAACAAGGTTGGGCTAGGAGAGCCAAAGCCGGTCAAGATGACCCTTTACATGGCGGACCGTTCAATCACTCACCCGGTTGGAGTCTTGGAAGACATACCGGTGCAACTAGGGAAGTTCTATGTGCCCATAGACTTCGTTGTTTTGGATATCCCGGCGGACTATCCGGTTCCTATCATCTTGGGGAGACCTTTCCTAGCTACTTCCGGATGTTTGGTGGATTGCAAGAATGGAATTCTCTCTTTCAACATTGGAGAAGAGAACATCAAGTTTAATTTGTCCACAATGGTGAAGGGGCCAACCCTAGGTGAAGATGTCTTCAACATTGTTGAGGAAGAGGAGTCTAGAGAGGTTGTGAGCTCAATCTTGCTCAAGGATCCACTTGAGAAGGTTCTTAGCTCAAGTTTGATGGAGGAAGGAGTTGAGGAGAGTAGCAATGAAGTAATCAAGGCCTTGAATGCATTGGATGAGCTACCAAGTGTTGGATTTGAAGTACTAGAGGAAGAGAGAAATACCTGTAGAAAAATCGGACAGAAGGGGGCCAGATCGGCCGATTTTTGCACTTATCCTGAATTTCCATCCAATTTTGCAAATGCAGAAACTGAGATCGACCCCCAGATCGGCCGATTTTTCTCACAGAGGGTCGATTTTCCTGAGTCTTTTGAGCATCATCCAAGTGGTTGTGAGTAATCATCAAGGGACTTAGGGGAGGCTTCCATGGCTTTGCAATCATCTCAACCTACATTGTATGGATCATATCCAAGCGAAAAAGGTCCTCCTAAACTTTATCTAAATCCTCTTCCTTCTCATTTAAAGTATGCTTTCCTTGGTTCAAATTCTACTTATCCGGTGATTGTGAATGCATCTTTGAATGATGATGAGCTTAATAGATTGTTGAATGAATTGAAACTGCATAGAAAGGCAATAGGATACACCATTGATGACCTTGTTGGCATTAAGCCCTCTTTGTGCATGCATAAGATATTGATGGAAGATGACTATAAACCCTCTATTGAACATCAAAGAAGATTGAATCCTATAATGAAAGAGGTAGTCAAGAAAGAGATCATTAAGTTGCTAGATGCGGGAATCATCTACCCTATATCGGATAGTAAATGGGTTAGTCCCGTTCATGTAGTTCCTAAGAAGGGTGGTATGACCATAGTGACAAATGAGAATAATGAACTAATCCCTACTAGAACGGTTACGGGATGGAGGATGTGCATAGACTATAGGAAACTAAATGTGGCCTCTAGGAAAGATCACTTCCCTCTTCCTTTCATTGACCGAATGCTAGAGAGATTAGCTCAACATTCACACTTTTGTTACTTAGATGGTTATAGTGGGTTTTTCCAAATTCTTATTCACTCGGATGACCAAGAGAAAACCACATTCACATGTCCTTAGGGTACATTTGCATATAGAAGAATGTCATTTGGGTTGTGTAATGCACCCGCCACCTTTCAAAGGTGTATGATGGCCATATTTTCTGAATATATTGAGAACATCATGGAAGTGTTTATGGATGAATTTTCCGTTTATGGATCTTCTTTTGATGATTGCCTAGCTAACTTGTCTTTGGTGCTTAAGAGATGTGAGGAGACAAATCTTGTCTTAAATTGCGAAAAATGCCACTTCATGGTAAGTGAAGGTATTGTGTTGGGACACTTGGTGTCCAACCGTGGCATTGAGGTTGATAGGGCCAAGATTGAAACGATAGAGAAGTTGCCACCACCTACCTCGGTGAAGGGGGTAAGGAGCTTTCTAGGGCATGCCGGTTTTTACCGGAGATTTATTAAAGATTTCTCTAAGATTTCTAAGCCTCTTACTAACCTACTAATGAAAGATGTTGAGTTTGTTTTCTCCAAGGATTGCCTTGAGGCTTTTTGTAGGTTGAAGGATGCTTTGATCACCGCCCCCATCATGCAACCTCCGGATTGGAGCTTACCATTTGAAGTGATGTGTGATGCAAGCGACGTGGCCGTTGGGGCTGTTTTAGGACACAAGAAAGATGGGCGTACGCATGCCATCTATTATGCTAGCAAGGCGCTAGATGATGCCCAACTTAACTATGCCACAACCGAGAAGGAGTTGCTAGCGGTGGTGTATGCCTTTGAGAAGTTCCGGTCATATCTTGTTGGAGCAAAGGTCGTTGTGTATACGGATCATGCTGCAATCCGTTACCTCCTCACCAAGAAAGATGCCAAGCATCGCCTCATTCGGTGGATCCTTCTTCTCCAAGAGTTTGACTTGGAAATCCGGGACAAGAAGGGGTCCGAAAATTCTGTGACGGACCATCTTAGTAGACTACCTCCATTAGAGATTGAGGGAGATGACATCCCGATTGATGACTCATTCCGGGATGAGCAATTGCAAATGATGGAGGAGTGTCTATTTCAAGTGTCTAGAGGAAGTGAGCCATGGTATGCCGACATTGTGAACTATCTTGTGTGTGAGGAAGTGCCTCCCGGTTTGTCATATGCCCAAAGAAAGAAGTTCTTCAAGGATGTGAGGCATTACTATTGGAGTGAACCGCTTTTGTTCAAGAGAGGACCGGATGGAGTCTTTAGGAGATGCATACCGGAGGATGAGGTGGAGAGTGTGATCCGGCATTGTCACTCCTTGCCATGTGGAGGCCATGCTAGCTCACACAAGACGTGTACAAAGGTATTGCAATCCGGTTTTTATTGGCCTAACTTATTTAGAGATGTGCAGAATTTTGTAGTGGCATGTGATGCTTGCCAAAGGACGGGTAACACCTCAAGAAGGAACGAGATTCCCTTGAACAACATACAAGAGGTGGAGTTATTTGATGTGTGGGGTGTGGACTTCATGGGACCATTCCCTTCTTTATGTGGCAACCTCTACATCCTGTTGGCGGTGGACTATGTTTCGAGATGGGTGGAGGCAATCGCCTCTCCCACAAATGATACCAAGGTTGTGGTGCGGTTCTTCAACCGAGTGATCTTTCCTAGGTTTGGGACACCAAGGGTGATCATAAGTGATGGAGGAAAGCACTTCACTAATAGGAACTTCGGAGCACTTTTGGCTAAGTATGGGGTGACTCATAAGGTGACAACACCTTACCATCTCCAAACTAGTGGCCAAGTGGAGATCTCCAACCGGGAGATAAAAGGAATCCTTGAGAAGACGGTTTCTAGAACAAGAAAGAATTGGGCTATGAAGCTCGATGATGCTTTGTGGGCCTATAGAACCGCTTTCAAGACACCAATTGGCACCACTCTCTACAAGCTAGCTTGTGGCAAGTCTTGCCACCTTCCGGTGGAGATGGAGCATAGAGCATATTGGGCCATAAGGTGGCTGAATTTTGACCTCAAAGAAGCCGGTGAGAAGAGGTTGCTAGACATGAACACCCTTGAGGAGATCCGGTTAGATGCTTATGAGAATGCCCGGATTTACAAGGAGAGGACCAAGCGTTGGCATGACAAGCGTCTCATCCCAAGGAATTGAGTGAGGGTGACTTAGTGCTTCTCTTCATCTCGAGGCTGCGGCTCTTCCCCAGAAAGCTCAAGTCAAGATGGACGGGTCCTTATGTTGTGAAGAAAATCTTTCCTCATGGTACGGTGGAGATAGGAGGAGACCATTGTGGTAACTTTAAGGTGAATGGGCACCGTTTGAAGAAGTACATCCCGGAAGCCCCGGTGGAAGTGATTGCCCCACTTCACCTTGAGTGAAACGCTCCTGAATTTGGTCAAGCTAATGACCTTAAAGAAGCGCTTAATGGGAGGCAACCCATTGGTACATATTTTTTCCCTTTTATTTTTCTTGCTTTTGTTTGATCATGCCCTTGGTGTGGTTTGTTTTTCTTTTGTGTTTTTGGGTGCTAGATCTTGTTGATTGTCATGTGTGATGAGATGTTGGAGGTCATGTGAAAACCTCATGGAACGGTTGAAGGTACAAGATCCAAGCACATGGACGAGGAAGAAAACACCCAGGAAAATCGGACTGTTCTTCACAGAAATCGGCCGATTTCCTGGGCAGTTGGTCCGATTTTTCCTTCTGTCAAGGAAAGTGATGATCTCCAATCAAGCATGGGTGGAGCGGACGTGGAACTTGGACGGCTTGCGGTGCCAATCGCGGGTTCCGATACCTTAATGAACATCAAGAGCTCTCTACCATCCTTGATCGATCATCCACCATCATCATTCAATGTGAACCGAAATACCAAAGCATCACCAACTTTACATTGTGAGGACTCTCTTTCACTTCTTTATTTAGTTTGCACATTGGGGACAATGTGTTTCTAAGTATGGGGTGGGGTTTTCATGATCACTTGCATGATTAGCATCTAGGATAGTTTAATATTGTCACACGTTTCATTATTTCTTGCATTGTACATACATATTTCGAAAAATCCAAAAAAATCAGAAAATTTTAAAAATTTTTAGTGCTTCTAAGCTTGGGAATGACCCTTATGATGAAATTTGTCTTGTGAATTAGATGTGGATGGCCTTATGTGTTGAATAGATGAATGCATATGTGGACTTGAAGTACTTATCTTGAATCCCATGAATGATTTGTGATTATGATGCTTGTCTTGATTGGATTGAGAATTGAAAGTCGAAATTGCATGCTAGTTCTTGCACATCATTTAGGAGTGATTAAGGCAATTCACCTTTCTCTACTTCTCATCTTGATCATGTCGTTTGAGCGCCTCAATTGATGAAAAATTTGACCTCTTTTGACCCATCCGGGAATAGGAGCATGCTAGTGTGTTGATGTGTGTGAAAAGCAAGTGTGGGGTGAAGTTGTTGATGAAAGAATGTTGTGAATGAAGTGCTGAATTTGTTGTGAAAGTGTAGACAAAAATATAGGTTTGGGGACGTTGGTTTAAATGACAAGTAACTCGGCACCATTCACATAATCGGGTGTTTGTGCCTTGCCAAAGTCAAATAAACCGATAGTCCTAACGAGCTTTGGTATGTGTGCCCGGTGTGGATGCACCTCGAAAAATAAAAAAGCCCGAGGACGGCTAATCACCAAGGTTTCGGCTCTTGTACACCAATGCCATTGTCTAAAAAATAAGTGAAAAAGAAAAGAAAACAAAGAAAAGATGAAAAAAATTATACACTTGTTGAGAAGTTGAGCACAAACGAGATTGTGGAGTTAGTTCCTTTCCCAGATTAGCATCACATGACCTAAAAATTCCCACCTAATCACAACGTTTCTTAGCCTCTTCTTTCCTAAGTCCTTGTGACCTAAATGCATGTGTGTAAGACTTAGTGATCTAGATTGGACATACTCATGATCATCTTGACTTCTTCATTTTCACCTCTCATGCATGCTTTCTAGTTAAGTATAATTGTCTTTCCATGCCTTCATTCATTTTATGCATGATTGCTTGTCCATTGCTATGAAACATGACTATGAAGGTGATCCAATGTTAGAAGCACAATTCCAAAAAGATTTTGTTGTTTTTCTGCATTACATAAATCACGTCATCTCTTAGTCTATAGTTGAGTCTTGCTCGGGGACGAGCAAATCTTAAGTATGGGGTATTTTGATAACGTGATTTATGACGTTAGTTCAGGCATTCAATTAGATAGTTTTTCCCGTTATTCATGCACGGTTTGACATTAGTTCATAACGTTTACGTCTAATTTATGCATATCTCTAGAAAAGACGTCTACACGAGCTTTTGTCGGTTTTGTAGGTATTTCGGGGATCTTTTGGGCATTAATCGATACATTCGAGGGTCAAGCCTAATGGTGGTACACATCCAAGGCTTTGAAGGAACATAATTGGAGCAATGAAGGACACAAAGACCCTTATTGGTGCAAGCAATGGAGCAACTCATGGCTAGATGATCATAACAAGTCTCTGTTGAAGAAAATCGGACCAACACTCAGGAAAATCGGCCGATTTATTTGACTGGGTCGATTTTTGGCCTTTGACAACTTAATCCACGTGTCCCACGATCTCTTTGTCCGGCCTTGCTCTTGGTGGAGAATATAAGTGGTCCTGCAAGCTGTTGCTGAGTATCTCCCTCTCCCACATTCTCTCCCACACAGCTCATTCCATTGAGGATAGACTTGGAGAAGAAGAAAAACTCTCTCAATTCGGAGGAAGAAGAAGAACACAAAAACTTAGAGTGATAGTGAGTTTTTGAGTGATTTTGAGTGATTTTTGGAGTCTTTGATTGAAGAACTATTGGAAGGATTGTTAGGAACGTTTTGGAACTTCATTTGAAGGGTTGTAAGTCTTGCTAAAACTTAGATTAAGCTGAGAATTATTGTTTTTACTTGCTTATCTTTCATCATCCATCTATGAAAACCATGTATGCTTGTGTGATGATTTTTGATCTTGATATGCATACTATTGGCTGGTTATTTGTGATTCTGGAGTGATGGATTGATGGTTATGGCTTGGGTGATGATAGAATGGACTTATATGTTAGTTTAGGATGATTTGAATGCACGAAACCTAACCAGGAAGAAAAATCGGCCTGTTCTTCAGGTAGATCGGCCAATTTAGGTATGATCCACCCGATTTTACCCTCTATTGCTCTTTAATTGATGAATTTGTATGTTAGGGTGTTAGGTTGTTGGAATCCTAGTGTTTATTAAGCATAATTTAGCTTAGGATCACCTAATGCTAATAACCTAAGTGAGGGAAGAGACCTACCCGGTGATTTCCGATCTTAGATACCGAAGATGATGAACTCTAGGTAGTAGTGAGCCTCACAAGCCGCTATTGGATTGAGTGTGCTAGGATTATTGCTTGAGACTTCCCTTTTCCGAGACTTACCCGGTAAGGAGAGGGTTGCCCCTTTAGTAGAGTCCGGTTTGTGTAGAATTCCCTATTTTAACCCCTTGAGACCTACCCGGTAATAGGAGTTTGATGCGGGATTAGTGAAGCGAGAGACTTACCCGGTAATTGCTTCCATTAGAGAAACACCCTTTCCCAACACCGCAGCGTTGTCCTTAGAATCTTTAGAAGCTTGAGTCCAATGCCATAACCGGAAATCTTGACCTCTAGAATCCACTTTTCTCTCTTGATCATATATTTTGTGCTCGTGTTGCTTGTTTGTTTGCTAGCTTGAGTTGTTAGTTTGATTGATTATCTTGCTTGATTTGTGATCTTTGCTTGATCACCATAAAAACCAAACCAAAAATATCATAATTTTCATTTCTTTATTTCTTTCTCTTTTCTTAGATTAGATTCACACTATCTATGATCACTTGTTGATTCGATTTCATCTTAGTCTTCGTGTTCGACCTCGGAATACTATCCTTGCTACAAAACGACCCATACACTGTGGGTTCGCTAGGAGTTAGGAAATTATATCGAGTTTATAAATTGTAAGACTTTTGTGCTACACAATCTTAGCGTGACAACTGACGAGGTGTTCATCGGTTAAGGTAAAGGCTCAAGCTTTCTGGGTCTGTTGGGGTTAAGATCATTCTATAATTGTGTTTCTCACAACCTTCAGCCAATCACCCTAGAATCGCATAAAGAACTTAGCCAAGAATCATCATGATAACAATAATCAAATTTATAAGAAAGGAATCAATATTCAAACTAGAAAACCTTAACACAAAGATCACAATAAGTGAATGAATCAAACAAACAATTAGCGTTCCTCAATCACAAATCAGAAAAGACAAGAAAACCAAACCAACTAAGAAAGTCTTACAAACTTCCGTCAAAGCCAACTTCAAACTTGATTCCTTCCTTCCTTGAACTTCAACCTTCAAAACTTCCTTCAAAACTCTTCAGAAAATCCTCTAGAAAATCAGTGATCCGAAGATGAATGAATTGCCGAAAATCCAACCCTTCATATATAGGAGAATTATTTTCCAAAGATAAAATATCTTTAAAAAATAATTTCATTAAAATATATCTCCATATCTTCCAAAATAAATTAGCAAAAAAGATATCTTCCTTCCAGAAATCCAGCCAAAAATATGTGATATTCACTTTCCAAAAATAAAAGATCTCAGCCAAAAATAAAGAAATCGTTGTCCCGTCATCAGTTCAACTCGGTCTAGACGCTCCTCAAGATCACCTCGGTCGAGGTGGTACTGTAGCTGACTGAGGTGAGTCTCAACTGAAAGTGTAACTCTCTAATCTGGTCCAAAATCAATCTTCTAAATCATTTCCATGCTTTCTGAGATCTTCTTATAACTCCCCAATGCTCCAGAATGTAGCTCCAAGGCTAAGAGCCTAGTTGCTGAGTTGCTGAGAGAGTGAGTTGAGGACCCAAATTTAGCCTGATCCGCCCATGAGTGACCTAGTAGGTAACTTTGCGGTTTGCCTGGGCCGCACCTGCGGTTCACAGAGTCTGCACCTGCGGCTTTCTGTGATGCTGCCGTCTTCTTTGACCCTTTGACCCGTGCTTTACTCTTTTTACCCTTTATAAGCTTTTTCTTCTTTCTTCTGATTAGGGTTATCTCTTTCCTGCTTTATCTCTTTATCCCTACGTTCTTTTTCTCTTCTCTTGGAGCTCTTCTTGATCTTCTTGAGTTTGTCGAGTTTTGAGAGCCTTTTGTGCTTGTCTTGCCTGCTGATTGTTGATGATGATATTGTTGTGCCTTGTTGAGCCAACTTGAGGTTGTGGTGTTGCTGTGTTTGATCTCTGGAGGTTCAGCTTGGTAAGCTTCCATGGCCTTCCTTCTATCTTTCTTCTTTCCTTCATCTTTTCCTTCCCTTCCTTAGTCTAGCTTAGATTCCTTAGGTTTGGATCTTGTTCCATCCTTGTTCAGCTTTTGTTGATGTATATATGTATGTTCTGTATGTATGTTGATGTTGGAATGAAGAAAGAGTGAAAGGATCGAAGGATGAAGTGAAGAAATGTGTTTAAATGGTGCCTCAGCTGTCCAGCCACCCCTGCGCCACCTTGCAGCTGCCCATCGCCGGCCAAAACCAGTTCTTCTCTTTGTTCTGCAGGTGTGTGTTGCTTCTAGGCTTACCTTAGGTTGTCTTTTGTTCCCTCCTTTCCTAGTTTGAGTGTATATAATCATGCTAGATGTATTAGGATGTGTTTAGATGAGGTTATGATCGATTTATGTCTTGTACGATCTTAAGGACTTAGGCTGATGTCGGTTGAGGTTATGAGGTTAGGTTGAGGATGATCCTATGGATCCCTTGGGTCTAGGTGTGACGCCTTGATGTATAGAGGTTGATATTCTTCTATGCCTTGTTATTAGGCAGTGCCCCTCTCTCAAGATTGAAGGTTTCTTCTGGTTGATCTTTGTACGAGGTTGAGGTAAGTCCGTAGGACTTACTTAGCTACCATCCTTATATTGGGTGTTTGCATGAGTGGTGTGTGCTTTATATGTTTGCTATGATAGCATGAGTTGTCGTTTATACCGACCTATGTTTTAATTACTGCCCCACTGCGTGGCTGTGATGTCATTTCTCTTTCATCCCGTAGTGGAGTCTGGGAGGTTCTCGGACGTCAGGCCAGACTAGTTTATAAGAAGGGCGCAATCCACTCCCATAGGGTACACGGATTGTGTGAACGATACTCGTATAGCTAGATATAGCTCTCAGAGGCGGGGATGTATCGGTCCTCGTGTCACATACTTTCATTTATCTATATGTGTGTATATATATATATATATACGACTTGAGTGAATGAATATTATATAAAGATGATAAAATCGGTAAATGTGTGACATCATGATGATGGGTTTATCCTTAAATGAAAGTGTTTGTGCTTATGCATTACTCTATATATGTATGGTTAGCTAATGGTTTATTACCATGTTGTAGATGCCGCACAAGATAGGCATGCTGATGGATGATCTAGCAGAGTGGCAGGCCGAGGACCTGTACATAGGATGGTGGTGTCTTTTGGGGGTTGTATACCTTTCCCTCCTGTGTGAGGATGATCTTTTGTTACCTCCTTTGTGAGGACTTTGTTTTTTATACTCGGCTATGTTGTTTTACCTTTTGGTTGTACAGTTTGTACAATTTTATGCATTTGTTTTCTATCTGAAAGTGTCATGGTGTAAGGTCCAGTGAACTTGTTGTCAGGATAGGGTCATGATCCATTGTGAGATCCTAGCCCAATGTGACACTCCCAGTCCCGCGGAATCGGGGTGTTACAGAGTTGGTATCAGAGCCTTTGGTTGACAACAAGGGCACTTGCTACCTGCAGTGAGGGTTGATAGGTAAAATAAACAGAACCCGAAAGGGGTATGACATTTTCAAAGTGTTTTTGGTTTTACATGTGGTTTGGGTTAGAATGTACAAGAAGTCGCAACGTTTGCTATGGATCATTACTATATAGACATTTGTATATACGTATTATGGATTATGTTTGTATATGTGTTGAGTATGTATATATATATCTATACATATGGCATATATAGAGCCTTATAAGTTTGGTGTGCATACCTCGTAGATGGCTCGGACTAGAGCTATTGTTGTTGTAGGTAGAGGTAAAGGTAGACCACCCCTTCCTCCGGGTGTGGTAGGTGAGGGACCAGAGACGAGGAGTGGTGGGGGAGATACATGAGCAGATTGCATGGAGTGTCGTCCCAAAGACGAGGAGTGGTGGATCTAGGAGACATCATTCACATCGAGTCCAGTCTGATGACGCGGATCGTGTCTCCATGGGGGCCAAAGTTTAGAGAGTACCTCAGACATTTCGAGGACGCTGTTAGAGCTGGTAGACGGGTCCCAGATCTAGCAGGGCATGAGGGATCATCTAGGATGTCACAAGGAGTCACACAGGTGCCAGTTATGCCGACACATGCTGCTGAGACTACTCGAGTTGTAGAGGAAACCAGAGGGCCTCAACCAGATGCCTGGTTGAAGGCATTCCATCAGCAGGGAGTACCACCCCTCTTAGGAGAGATTGGTTTACAGACTGAGGTATGGATAGGACATGTAGACTCAGCTTTATCAGATGTCGTGAGGACAGACGGATAGAGCTAGTTCAGTCTCTATTCCGTGATCTTGCACATCAGTAGTGGAGGACTGTATGAGCCAAAGCCACAAGTTATGATTATATGAGGAGCATGATTCGAGAGTAATTCTGCCCTGCCTCACTGAGAAGGGAGAAGTTGCAGGATTGAGTGTGCTAGGATTATTGCTTGAGACTTCCCTTTTCCGAGACTTACCCGGTAAGGAGAGGGTTGCCCCTTTAGTAGAGTCCGGTTTGTGTAGAATTCCCTATTTTAACCCCTTGAGACCTACCCGGTAATAGGAGTTTGATGCGGGATTAGTGAAGCGAGAGACTTACCCGGTAATTGCTTCCATTAGAGAAACACCCTTTCCCAACACCGCAACGTTGTCCTTAGAATCTTTAGAAGCTTGAGTCCATTGCCATAACCGGAAATCTTGACCTCTAGAATCCACTTTTCTCTCTTGATCATATATTTTGTGCTCGTGTTGCTTGTTTGTTTGCTAGCTTGAGTTGTTAGTTTGATTGATTATCTTGCTTGATTTGTGATCTTTGCTTGATCACCATAAAAACCAAACCAAAAATATCATGATTTTCATTTCTTTATTTCTTTCTCTTTTCTTAGATTAGATTCACACTATCTATGATCACTTGTTGATTCGATGTCATCTTAGTCTTCGTGTTCGACCTCGGAATACTATCCTTGCTACAAAACGACCCATACACTGTGGGTTCGCTAGGAGTTAGGAAATTATATCGAGTTTATAAATTGTAAGACTTTTGTGCTACACAATCTTAGCGTGACAACTGACGAGGTGTTCGTCGGTTAAGGTAAAGGCTCAAGCTTTCTGGGTCTGCTGGGGTTAAGATCATTCTATAATTGTGTTTCTCACAACCTTCAGCCAATCACCCTTGAATCGCATAAAGAACTTAGCCAGGAATCATCATGATAACAATAATCAAATTTATAAGAAAGGAATCGATATTCAAACTAGAAAACCTTAACACAAAGATCACAATAAGTGAATGAATCAAACAAATAATTAGCGTTCCTCAATCACAAATCAGAAAAGACAACAAAACCAAACCAACTAAGAAAGTCTTACAAACTTCCGTCAAAGCCAACTTCAAACTTGATTCCTTCCTTCCTTGAACTTCAACCTTCAAAACTTCCTTCAAAACTCTTCAGAAAATCCTCTAGAAAATCAGTGATCCGAAGATGAATGAATTGCGGAAAATCCAACCCTTCATATATAGGAGAATTATTTTCCAAAGATAAAATATCTTTAAAAAATAATTTCCTTAAAATATATCTCCATATCTTCCAAAATAAATTAGCAAAAAAGATATCTTCCTTCCAGAAATCCAGCCAAAAATATGTGATATTCACTTTCCAAAAATAAAAGATTTCAGCCAAAAATAAAGATCTTGTTGTCCCGTCATCAGTTCGCCTCGGTCTAGACGCTCCTCAAGATCACCTCGGTCGAGGTGGTACTGTAGCTGACTGAGGTGAGTCTCAACTGAAAGTGTAACTCTCTAATCTGGTCCAAAATCAATCTTCTAAATCATTTCCATGCTTTCTGAGATCTTCTTATAACTCCCCAATGCTCCAGAATGTAGCTCCAAGGCTAAGAGCCTAGTTGCTGAGTTGCTGAGAGAGTGAGTTGAGGACCCAAATTTAGCCTGATCCGCCCATGCGTGACCTAGTAGGTAACTTTGCGGTTTGCCTGGGCCGCACCTGCGGTTCACAGAGTCTGCACCTGCGGCTTTCTGTGATGCTGCCGTCTTCTTTGACCCTTTGACCCGTGCTTTACTCTTTTTACCCTTTATAAGCTTTTTCTTCTTTCTTCTGATTAGGGTTATCTCTTTCCTGCTTTATCTCTTTCTCCCTACGTTCTTTTTCTCTTCTCTTGGAGCTCTTCTTGATCTTCTTGAGTTTGTCGAGTTTTGAGAGCCTTTTGTGCTTGTCTTGCCTGCTGATTGTTGATGATGATGTTGTTGTGCCTTGTTGAGCCAACTTGAGGTTGTGGTGTTGCTGTGTTTGATCTCTGGAGGTTCAGCTTGGTAAGCTTCCATGGCCTTCCTTCTATCTTTCTTCTTTCCTTCATCTTTTCCTTCCCTTCCTTAGTCTAGCTTAGATTCCTTAGGTTTGGATCTTGTTCCATCCTTGTTCAGCTTTTGTTGATGTATATATGTATGTTCTGTATGTATGTTGATGTTGGAATGAAGAAAGAGTGAAAGGATCGAAGGATGAAGTGAAGAAATGTGTTTAAATGGTGCCTCAGCTGTCCAGCCACCCCTGCGCCACCTTGCAGCTGCCCATCGCCGGCCAGAACCAGTTCTTCTCTTTGTTCTGCAGGTGTGTGTTGCTTCTAGGCTTACCTTAGGTTGTCTTTTGTTCCCTCCTTTCCTAGTTTGAGTGTATATAATCATGCTAGATGTATTAGGATGTGTTTAGATGAGGTTATGATCGATTTATGTCTTGTACGATCTTAAGGACTTAGGCTGATGTCGGTTGAGGTTATGAGGTTAGGTTGAGGATGATCCTATGGATCCCTTGGGTCTAGGTGTGACGCCTTGATGTATAGAGGTTGATATTCTTCTATGCCTTGTTATTAGGCAGTGCCCCTCTCTCAAGATTGAAGGTTTCTTCTGGTTGATCTTTGTACGAGGTTGAGGTAAGTCCGTAGGACTTACTTAGCTACCATCCTTATATTGGGTGTTTGCATGAGTGGTGTGTGCTTTATATGTTTGCTATGATAGCATGAGTTGTCGTTTATACCGACCTATGTTTTAATTACTGCCCCACTGCGTGGCTGTGATGTCATTTCCCTTTCATCCCGTAGTGGAGTCTGGGAGGTTCTCGGACGTCAGGCCAGACTAGTTTATAAGAAGGGCGCAATCCACTCCCATAGGGTACACGGATTGTGTGAACGATACTCGTATAGCTAGATATAGCTCTCAGAGGCGGGGATGTATCGGTCCTCGTGTCACATACTTTCATTTATCTATATGTGTGTATATATATATATACGACTTGAGTGAATGAATATTATATAAAGATGATAAAATCGGTAAATGTGTGACATCATGATGATGGGTTTATCCTTAAATGAAAGTGTTTGTGCTTATGCATTACTCTATATATGTATGGTTAGCTAATGGTTTATTACCATGTTGTAGATGCCGCACAGGATAGGCATGCTGATGGATGATCTAGCAGAGTGGCAGGCCGAGGACCTGTACATAGGATGGTGGTGTCTTTTGGGGGTTGTATACCTTTCCCTCCTGCGTGAGGATGATCTTTTGTTACCTCCTTTGTGAGGACTTTGTTTTTTATACTCGGCTATGTTGTTTTACCTTTTGGTTGTACAGTTTGTACAATTTTATGCATTTGTTTTCTATCTGAAAGTGTCATGGTGTAAGGTCCAGTGAACTTGTTGTCAGGATAGGGTCATGATCCATTGTGAGATCCTAGCCCAATGTGACACTCCCAGTCCCGCGGAATCGGGGTGTTACAGAGTTGGTATCAGAGCCTTTGGTTGACAACAAGGGCACTTGCTACCTGCAGTGAGGGTTGATAGGTAAAATAAACAGAACCCGAAAGGGGTATGACATTTTCAAAGTGTTTTTGGTTTTACATGTGGTTTGGGTTAGAATGTACAAGAAGTCGCAACGTTTGCTATGGATCATTACTATATAGACATTTGTATATACGTATTATGGATTATGTTTGTATATGTGTTGAGTATGTATATATATATCTATACATATGGCATATATAGAGCCTTATAAGTTTGGTGTGCATACCTCGTAGATGGCTCGGACTAGAGCTATTGTTGTTGTAGGTAGAGGTAAAGGTAGACCACCCCTTCCTCCGGGTGTGGTAGGTGAGGGACCAGAGACGAGGAGTGGTGGGGGAGATACATGAGCAGATTGCATGGAGTGTCGTCCCAAAAACGAGGAGTGGTGGATCTAGGAGACATCATTCACATCGAGTCCAGTCTGATGACGCGGATCGTGTCTCCATGGGGGCCAGAGTTTAGAGAGTACCTCAGACATTTCGAGGACGCTGTTAGAGCTGGTAGACGGGTCCCAGATCTAGCAGGGCATGAGGGATCATCTAGAATGTCACAAGGAGTCACACAGGTGCCAGTTATGCCGACACATGCTGCTGAGACTACTCGAGTTGTAGAGGAAACCAGAGGGCCTCAACCAGATGCCTGGTTGAAGGCATTCCATCAGCAGGGAGTACCACCCCTCTTAGGAGAGATTGGTTTACAGACTGAGGTATGGATAGGACATGTAGACTCAGCTTTATCAGATGTCGTGAGGACAGACGGATAGAGCTAGTTCAGTCTCTATTCCGTGATCTTGCACATCAGTAGTGGAGGACTGTATGAGCCAAAGCCACAAGTTATGATTATATGAGGAGCATGATTCGAGAGCAATTCTGCCCTGCCTCACTGAGAAGGGAGAAGTTGCAGGATTGAGTGTGCTAGGATTATTGCTTGAGACTTCCCTTTTCCGAGACTTACCCGGTAAGGAGAGGGTTGCCCCTTTAGTAGAGTCCGGTTTGTGTAGAATTCCCTATTTTAACCCCTTGAGACCTACCCGGTAATAGGAGTTTGATGCGGGATTAGTGAAGCGAGAGACTTACCCGGTAATTGCTTCCATTAGAGAAACACCCTTTCCCAACACCGCAACGTTGTCCTTAGAATCTTTAGAAGCTTGAGTCCATTGCCATAACCGGAAATCTTGACCTCTAGAATCCACTTTTCTCTCTTGATCATATATTTTGTGCTCGTGTTGCTTGTTTGTTTGCTAGCTTGAGTTGTTAGTTTGATTGATTATCTTGCTTGATTTGTGATCTTTGCTTGATCACCATAAAAACCAAACCAAAAATATCATGATTTTCATTTCTTTATTTCTTTCTCTTTTCTTAGATTAGATTCACACTATCTATGATCACTTGTTGATTCGATGTCATCTTAGTCTTCGTGTTCGACCTCGGAATACTATCCTTGCTACAAAACGACCCATACACTGTGGGTTCGCTAGGAGTTAGGAAATTATATCGAGTTTATAAATTGTAAGACTTTTGTGCTACACAATCTTAGCGTGACAACTGACGAGGTGTTCGTCGGTTAAGGTAAAGGCTCAAGCTTTCTGGGTCTGCTGGGGTTAAGATCATTCTATAATTGTGTTTCTCACAACCTTCAGCCAATCACCCTTGAATCGCATAAAGAACTTAGCCAGGAATCATCATGATAACAATAATCAAATTTATAAGAAAGGAATCGATATTCAAACTAGAAAACCTTAACACAAAGATCACAATAAGTGAATGAATCAAACAAATAATTAGCGTTCCTCAATCACAAATCAGAAAAGACAACAAAACCAAACCAACTAAGAAAGTCTTACAAACTTCCGTCAAAGCCAACTTCAAACTTGATTCCTTCCTTCCTTGAACTTCAACCTTCAAAACTTCCTTCAAAACTCTTCAGAAAATCCTCTAGAAAATCAGTGATCCGAAGATGAATGAATTGCCGAAAATCCAACCCTTCATATATAGGAGAATTATTTTCCAAAGATAAAATATCTTTAAAAAATAATTTCCTTAAAATATATCTCCATATCTTCCAAAATAAATTAGCAAAAAAGATATCTTCCTTCCAGAAATCCAGCCAAAAATATGTGATATTCACTTTCCAAAAATAAAAGATCTCAGCCAAAAATAAAGATCTCGTTGTCCCGTCATCAGTTCGCCTCGGTCTAGACGCTCCTCAAGATCACCTCGGTCGAGGTGGTACTGTAGCTGACTGAGGTGAGTCTCAACTGAAAGTGTAACTCTCTAATCTGGTCCAAAATCAATCTTCTAAATCATTTCCATGCTTTCTGAGATCTTCTTATAACTCCCCAATGCTCCAGAATGTAGCTCCAAGGCTAAGAGCCTAGTTGCTGAGTTGCTGAGAGAGTGAGTTGAGGACCCAAATTTAGCCTGATCCGCCCATGCGTGACCTAGTAGGTAACTTTGCGGTTTGCCTGGGCCGCACCTGCGGTTCACAGAGTCTGCACCTGCGGCTTTCTGTGATGCTGCCGTCTTCTTTGACCCTTTGACCCGTGCTTTACTCTTTTTACCCTTTATAAGCTTTTTCTTCTTTCTTCTGATTAGGGTTATCTCTTTCCTGCTTTATCTCTTTCTCCCTACGTTCTTTTTCTCTTCTCTTGGAGCTCTTCTTGATCTTCTTGAGTTTGTCGAGTTTTGAGAGCCTTTTGTGCTTGTCTTGCCTGCTGATTGTTGATGATGATGTTGTTGTGCCTTGTTGAGCCAACTTGAGGTTGTGGTGTTGCTGTGTTTGATCTCTGGAGGTTCAGCTTGGTAAGCTTCCATGGCCTTCCTTCTATCTTTCTTCTTTCCTTCATCTTTTCCTTCCCTTCCTTAGTCTAGCTTAGATTCCTTAGGTTTGGATCTTGTTCCATCCTTGTTCAGCTTTTGTTGATGTATATATGTATGTTCTGTATGTATGTTGATGTTGGAATGAAGAAAGAGTGAAAGGATCGAAGGATGAAGTGAAGAAATGTGTTTAAATGGTGCCTCAGCTGTCCAGCCACCCCTGCGCCACCTTGCAGCTGCCCATCGCCGGCCAGAACCAGTTCTTCTCTTTGTTCTGCAGGTGTGTGTTGCTTCTAGGCTTACCTTAGGTTGTCTTTTGTTCCCTCCTTTCCTAGTTTGAGTGTATATAATCATGCTAGATGTATTAGGATGTGTTTAGATGAGGTTATGATCGATTTATGTCTTGTACGATCTTAAGGACTTAGGCTGATGTCGGTTGAGGTTATGAGGTTAGGTTGAGGATGATCCTATGGATCCCTTGGGTCTAGGTGTGACGCCTTGATGTATAGAGGTTGATATTCTTCTATGCCTTGTTATTAGGCAGTGCCCCTCTCTCAAGATTGAAGGTTTCTTCTGGTTGATCTTTGTACGAGGTTGAGGTAAGTCCGTAGGACTTACTTAGCTACCATCCTTATATTGGGTGTTTGCATGAGTGGTGTGTGCTTTATATGTTTGCTATGATAGCATGAGTTGTCGTTTATACCGACCTATGTTTTAATTACTGCCCCACTGCGTGGCTGTGATGTCATTTCCCTTTCATCCCGTAGTGGAGTCTGGGAGGTTCTCGGACGTCAGGCCAGACTAGTTTATAAGAAGGGCGCAATCCACTCCCATAGGGTACACGGATTGTGTGAACGATACTCGTATAGCTAGATATAGCTCTCAGAGGCGGGGATGTATCGGTCCTCGTGTCACATACTTTCATTTATCTATATGTGTGTATATATATATATACGACTTGAGTGAATGAATATTATATAAAGATGATAAAATCGGTAAATGTGTGACATCATGATGATGGGTTTATCCTTAAATGAAAGTGTTTGTGCTTATGCATTACTCTATATATGTATGGTTAGCTAATGGTTTATTACCATGTTGTAGATGCCGCACAGGATAGGCATGCTGATGGATGATCTAGCAGAGTGGCAGGCCGAGGACCTGTACATAGGATGGTGGTGTCTTTTGGGGGTTGTATACCTTTCCCTCCTGCGTGAGGATGATCTTTTGTTACCTCCTTTGTGAGGACTTTGTTTTTTATACTCGGCTATGTTGTTTACCTTTTGGTTGTACAGTTTGTACAATTTTATGCATTTGTTTTCTATCTGAAAGTGTCATGGTGTAAGGTCCAGTGAACTTGTTGTCAGGATAGGGTCATGATCCATTGTGAGATCCTAGCCCAATGTGACACTCCCAGTCCCGCGGAATCGGGGTGTTACAGAGTTGGTATCAGAGCCTTTGGTTGACAACAAGGGCACTTGCTACCTGCAGTGAGGGTTGATAGGTAAAATAAACAGAACCCGAAAGGGGTATGACATTTTCAAAGTGTTTTTGGTTTTACATGTGGTTTGGGTTAGAATGTACAAGAAGTCGCAACGTTTGCTATGGATCATTACTATATAGACATTTGTATATACGTATTATGGATTATGTTTGTATATGTGTTGAGTATGTATATATATATCTATACATATGGCATATATAGAGCCTTATAAGTTTGGTGTGCATACCTCGTAGATGGCTCGGACTAGAGCTATTGTTGTTGTAGGTAGAGGTAAAGGTAGACCACCCCTTCCTCCGGGTGTGGTAGGTGAGGGACCAGAGACGAGGAGTGGTGGGGGAGATACATGAGCAGATTGCATGGAGTGTCGTCCCAAAAACGAGGAGTGGTGGATCTAGGAGACATCATTCACATCGAGTCCAGTCTGATGACGCGGATCGTGTCTCCATGGGGGCCAGAGTTTAGAGAGTACCTCAGACATTTCGAGGACGCTGTTAGAGCTGGTAGACGGGTCCCAGATCTAGCAGGGCATGAGGGATCATCTAGGATGTCACAAGGAGTCACACAGGTGCCAGTTATGCCGACATATGCTGCTGAGACTACTCGAGTTGTAGAGGAAACCAGAGGGCCTCAACCAGATGCCTGGTTGAAGGCATTCCATCAGCAGGGAGTACCACCCCTCTTAGGAGAGATTGGTTTACAGACTGAGGTATGGATAGGACATGTAGACTCAGCTTTATCAGATGTCGTGAGGACAGACGGATAGAGCTAGTTCAGTCTCTATTCCGTGATCTTGCACATCAGTAGTGGAGGACTGTATGAGCCAAAGCCACAAGTTATGATTATATGAGGAGCATGATTCGAGAGCAATTCTGCCCTGCCTCACTGAGAAGGGAGAAGTTGCAGGATTGAGTGTGCTAGGATTATTGCTTGAGACTTCCCTTTTCCGAGACTTACCCGGTAAGGAGAGGGTTGCCCCTTTAGTAGAGTCCGGTTTGTGTAGAATTCCCTATTTTAACCCCTTGAGACCTACCCGGTAATAGGAGTTTGATGCGGGATTAGTGAAGCGAGAGACTTACCCGGTAATTGCTTCCATTAGAGAAACACCCTTTCCCAACACCGCAACGTTGTCCTTAGAATCTTTAGAAGCTTGAGTCCATTGCCATAACCGGAAATCTTGACCTCTAGAATCCACTTTTCTCTCTTGATCATATATTTTGTGCTCGTGTTGCTTGTTTGTTTGCTAGCTTGAGTTGTTAGTTTGATTGATTATCTTGCTTGATTTGTGATCTTTGCTTGATCACCATAAAAACCAAACCAAAAATATCATGATTTTCATTTCTTTATTTCTTTCTCTTTTCTTAGATTAGATTCACACTATCTATGATCACTTGTTGATTCGATGTCATCTTAGTCTTCGTGTTCGACCTCGGAATACTATCCTTGCTACAAAACGACCCATACACTGTGGGTTCGCTAGGAGTTAGGAAATTATATCGAGTTTATAAATTGTAAGACTTTTGTGCTACACAATCTTAGCGTGACAACTGACGAGGTGTTCGTCGGTTAAGGTAAAGGCTCAAGCTTTCTGGGTCTGCTGGGGTTAAGATCATTCTATAATTGTGTTTCTCACAACCTTCAGCCAATCACCCTTGAATCGCATAAAGAACTTAGCCAGGAATCATCATGATAACAATAATCAAATTTATAAGAAAGGAATCGATATTCAAACTAGAAAACCTTAACACAAAGATCACAATAAGTGAATGAATCAAACAAATAATTAGCGTTCCTCAATCACAAATCAGAAAAGACAACAAAACCAAACCAACTAAGAAAGTCTTACAAACTTCCGTCAAAGCCAACTTCAAACTTGATTCCTTCCTTCCTTGAACTTCAACCTTCAAAACTTCCTTCAAAACTCTTCAGAAAATCCTCTAGAAAATCAGTGATCCGAAGATGAATGAATTGCCGAAAATCCAACCCTTCATATATAGGAGAATTATTTTCCAAAGATAAAATATCTTTAAAAAATAATTTCCTTAAAATATATCTCCATATCTTCCAAAATAAATTAGCAAAAAAGATATCTTCCTTCCAGAAATCCAGCCAAAAATATGTGATATTCACTTTCCAAAAATAAAAGATCTCAGCCAAAAATAAAGATCTCGTTGTCCCGTCATCAGTTCGCCTCGGTCTAGACGCTCCTCAAGATCACCTCGGTCGAGGTGGTACTGTAGCTGACTGAGGTGAGTCTCAACTGAAAGTGTAACTCTCTAATCTGGTCCAAAATCAATCTTCTAAATCATTTCCATGCTTTCTGAGATCTTCTTATAACTCCCCAATGCTCCAGAATGTAGCTCCAAGGCTAAGAGCCTAGTTGCTGAGTTGCTGAGAGAGTGAGTTGAGGACCCAAATTTAGCCTGATCCGCCCATGCGTGACCTAGTAGGTAACTTTGCGGTTTGCCTGGGCCGCACCTGCGGTTCACAGAGTCTGCACCTGCGGCTTTCTGTGATGCTGCCGTCTTCTTTGACCCTTTGACCCGTGCTTTACTCTTTTTACCCTTTATAAGCTTTTTCTTCTTTCTTCTGATTAGGGTTATCTCTTTCCTGCTTTATCTCTTTCTCCCTACGTTCTTTTTCTCTTCTCTTGGAGCTCTTCTTGATCTTCTTGAGTTTGTCGAGTTTTGAGAGCCTTTTGTGCTTGTCTTGCCTGCTGATTGTTGATGATGATGTTGTTGTGCCTTGTTGAGCCAACTTGAGGTTGTGGTGTTGCTGTGTTTGATCTCTGGAGGTTCAGCTTGGTAAGCTTCCATGGCCTTCCTTCTATCTTTCTTCTTTCCTTCATCTTTTCCTTCCCTTCCTTAGTCTAGCTTAGATTCCTTAGGTTTGGATCTTGTTCCATCCTTGTTCAGCTTTTGTTGATGTATATATGTATGTTCTGTATGTATGTTGATGTTGGAATGAAGAAAGAGTGAAAGGATCGAAGGATGAAGTGAAGAAATGTGTTTAAATGGTGCCTCAGCTGTCCAGCCACCCCTGCGCCACCTTGCAGCTGCCCATCGCCGGCCAGAACCAGTTCTTCTCTTTGTTCTGCAGGTGTGTGTTGCTTCTAGGCTTACCTTAGGTTGTCTTTTGTTCCCTCCTTTCCTAGTTTGAGTGTATATAATCATGCTAGATGTATTAGGATGTGTTTAGATGAGGTTATGATCGATTTATGTCTTGTACGATCTTAAGGACTTAGGCTGATGTCGGTTGAGGTTATGAGGTTAGGTTGAGGATGATCCTATGGATCCCTTGGGTCTAGGTGTGACGCCTTGATGTATAGAGGTTGATATTCTTCTATGCCTTGTTATTAGGCAGTGCCCCTCTCTCAAGATTGAAGGTTTCTTCTGGTTGATCTTTGTACGAGGTTGAGGTAAGTCCGTAGGACTTACTTAGCTACCATCCTTATATTGGGTGTTTGCATGAGTGGTGTGTGCTTTATATGTTTGCTATGATAGCATGAGTTGTCGTTTATACCGACCTATGTTTTAATTACTGCCCCACTGCGTGGTTGTGATGTCATTTCCCTTTCATCCCGTAGTGGAGTCTGGGAGGTTCTCGGACGTCAGGCCAGACTAGTTTATAAGAAGGGCGCAATCCACTCCCATAGGGTACACGGATTGTGTGAACGATACTCGTATAGCTAGATATAGCTCTCAGAGGCGGGGATGTATCGGTCCTCGTGTCACATACTTTCATTTATCTATATGTGTGTATATATATATATACGACTTGAGTGAATGAATATTATATAAAGATGATAAAATCGGTAAATGTGTGACATCATGATGATGGGTTTATCCTTAAATGAAAGTGTTTGTGCTTATGCATTACTCTATATATGTATGGTTAGCTAATGGTTTATTACCATGTTGTAGATGCCGCACAGGATAGGCATGCTGATGGATGATCTAGCAGAGTGGCAGGCCGAGGACCTGTACATAGGATGGTGGTGTCTTTTGGGGGTTGTATACCTTTCCCTCCTGCGTGAGGATGATCTTTTGTTACCTCCTTTGTGAGGACTTTGTTTTTTATACTCGGCTATGTTGTTTTACCTTTTGGTTGTACAGTTTGTACAATTTTATGCATTTGTTTTCTATCTGAAAGTGTCATGGTGTAAGGTCCAGTGAACTTGTTGTCAGGATAGGGTCATGATCCATTGTGAGATCCTAGCCCAATGTGACACTCCCAGTCCCGCGGAATCGGGGTGTTACAGAGTTGGTATCAGAGCCTTTGGTTGACAACAAGGGCACTTGCTACCTGCAGTGAGGGTTGATAGGTAAAATAAACAGAACCCGAAAGGGGTATGACATTTTCAAAGTGTTTTTGGTTTTACATGTGGTTTGGGTTAGAATGTACAAGAAGTCGCAACGTTTGCTATGGATCATTACTATATAGACATTTGTATATACGTATTATGGATTATGTTTGTATATGTGTTGAGTATGTATATATATATCTATACATATGGCATATATAGAGCCTTATAAGTTTGATGTGCATACCTCGTAGATGGCTCGGACTAGAGCTATTGTTGTTGTAGGTAGAGGTAAAGGTAGACCACCCCTTCCTCCGGGTGTGGTAGGTGAGGGACCAGAGACGAGGAGTGGTGGGGGAGATACATGAGCAGATTGCATGGAGTGTCGTCCCAAAGACGAGGAGTGGTGGATCTAGGAGACATCATTCACATCGAGTCCAGTCTGATGACGCGGATCGTGTCTCCATGGGGGCCAGAGTTTAGAGAGTACCTCAGACATTTCGAGGACGCTGTTAGAGCTGGTAGACGGGTCCCAGATCTAGCAGGGCATGAGGGATCATCTAGGATGTCACAAGGAGTCACACAGGTGCCAGTTATGCCGACACATGCTACTGAGACTACTCGAGTTGTAGAGGAAACCAGAGGGCCTCAACCAGATGCCTGGTTGAAGGCATTCCATCAGCAGGGAGTACCACCCCTCTTAGGAGAGATTGGTTTACAGACTGAGGTATGGATAGGACATGTAGACTCAGCTTTATCAGATGTCGTGAGGATAGACGGATAGAGCTAGTTCAGTCTCTATTCCGTGATCTTGCACATCAGTAGTGGAGGACTGTATGAGCCAAAGCCACAAGTTATGATTATATGAGGAGCATGATTCGAGAGCAATTCTGCCCTGCCTCACTGAGAAGGGAGAAGTTGCAGGACTGAGTGTGCTAGGATTATTGCTTGAGACTTCCCTTTTTCGAGACTTACCCGGTAAGGAGAGGGTTGCCCCTTTAGTAGAGTCCGGTTTGTGTAGAATTCCCTATTTTAACCCCTTGAGACTTACCCGGTAATAGGAGTTTGATGCGGGATTAGTGAAGCGAGAGACTTACCCGGTAATTGCTTCCATTAGAGAAACACCCTTTCCCAACACCGCAACGTTGTCCTTAGAATCTTTAGAAGCTTGAGTCCATTGCCATAACCGGAAATCTTGACCTCTAGAATCCACTTTTCTCTCTTGATCATATATTTTGTGCTCGTGTTGCTTGTTTGTTTGCTAGCTTGAGTTGTTAGTTTGATTGATTATCTTGCTTGATTTGTGATCTTTGCTTGATCACCATAAAAACCAAACCAAAAATATCATGATTTTCATTTCTTTATTTCTTTCTCTTTTCTTAGATTAGATTCACACTATCTATGATCACTTGTTGATTCGATGTCATCTTAGTCTTCGTGTTCGACCTCGGAATACTATCCTTGCTACAAAACGACCCATACACTGTGGGTTCGCTAGGAGGTAGGAAATTATATCGAGTTTATAAATTGTAAGACTTTTGTGCTACACAATCTTAGCATGACAACTGACGAGGTGTTCGTCGGTTAAGGTAAAGGCTCAAGCTTTCTGGGTCTGCTGGGGTTAAGATCATTCTATAATTGTGTTTCTCACAACCTTCAGCCAATCACCCTTGAATCGCATAAAGAACTTAGCCAAGAATCATCATGATAACAATAATCAAATTTATAAGAAAGGAATCGATATTCAAACTAGAAAACCTTAACACAAAGATCACAATAAGTGAATGAATCAAACAAACAATTAGCGTTCCTCAATCACAAATCAGAAAAGACAACAAAACCAAACCAACTAAGAAAGTCTTACAAACTTCCGTCAAAGCCAACTTCAAACTTGATTCCTTCCTTCCTTGAACTTCAACCTTCAAAACTTCCTTCAAAACTCTTCAGAAAATCCTCTAGAAAATCAGTGATCCGAAGATGAATGAATTGCCGAAAATCCAACCCTTCATATATAGGAGAATTATTTTCCAAAGATAAAATATCTTTAAAAAATAATTTCCTTAAAATATATCTCCATATCTTCCAAAATAAATTAGCAAAAAAGATATCTTCCTTCCAAAAATCCAGCCAAAAATATGTGATATTCACTTTCCAAAAATAAAAGATCTCAGCCAAAAATAAAGATCTCGTTGTCCCGTCATCAGTTCGCCTCGGTCTAGACGCTCCTCAAGATCACCTCGGTCAAGGTGGTACTGTAGCTGACTGAGGTGAGTCTCAACTGAAAGTGTAACTCTCTAATCTGGTCCAAAATCAATCTTCTAAATCATTTCCATGCTTTCTGAGATCTTCTTATAACTCCCCAATGCTCTAGAATGTAGCTCCAAGGCTAAGAGCCTAGTTGCTGAGTTGCTGAGAGAGTGAGTTGAGGACCCAAATTTAGCCTGATCCGCCCATGCGTGACCTAGTAGGTAACTTTGCGGTTTGCCTGGGCCGCACCTGCGGTTCACAGAGTCTGCACCTGCGGCTTTCTGTGATGCTGCCATCTTCTTTGACCCTTTGACCCGTGCTTTACTCTTTTTACCCTTTATAAGCTTTTTCTTCTTTCTTCTGATTAGGGTTATCTCTTTCCTGCTTTATCTCTTTCTCCCTACGTTATTTTTCTCTTCTCTTGGAGCTCTTCTTGATCTTCTTGAGTTTGTCGAGTTTTGAGAGCCTTTTGTGCTTGTCTTGCCTGCTGATTGTTGATGATGATGTTGTTGTGCCTTGTTGAGCCAACTTGAGGTTGTGGTGTTGCTGTGTTTGATCTCTGGAGGTTCAGCTTGGTAAGCTTCCATGGCCTTCCTTTTATCTTTCTTCTTTCCTTCATCTTTTCCTTCCCTTCCTTAGTCTAGCTTAGATTCCTTAGGTATGGATCTTGTTCCATCCTTGTTCAGCTTTTGTTGATGTATAAATGTATGTTCTGTATGTATGTTGATGTTGGAATGAAGAAAGAGTGAAAGGATCGAAGGATGAAGTGAAGAAATGTGTTGAAATGGTGCCTCAGCTATCCAGCCACCCCTGCGCCACCTTGCAGCCGCCCATCGCCGGCCAGAACCAGTTCTTCTCTTGGTTCTGCAGGTGTGTGTTGCTTCTAGGCTTACCTTAGGTTGTCTTTTGTTCCCTCCTTTCCTAGTATGAGTGTATATAATCATGCTAGATGTATTAGGATGTGTTTAGATGAGGTTATGATCGATTTATGTCTTGTACGATCTTAAAGACTTAGGCTAATGTCGGTTGAGGTTATGAGGTTAGGTTGAGGATGATCCTATGGATCCCTTGGGTCTAGGTGTGACGCCTTGATGTATAGAGGTTGATATTCTTCTATGCCTTGTTATTAGGCAGTGCCCCTCTCTCAAGATTGAAGGTTTCTTCTGGTTGATCTTTGTACGAGGTTGAGGTAAGTCCGTAGGACTTACTTAGCTACCATCCTTATATTGGGTGTTTGCATGAGTGGTGTGTGCTTTATATGTTTGCTATGATAGCATGAGTTGTCGTTTATACCGACCTATGTTTTAATTACTGCCCCACTGCGTGGCTGTGATGTCCTTTCCCTTTCTTCCCGTAGTGGAGTCTGGGAAGTTCTCGGACGTCAGGCCAGACTAGTTTACAAGAAGGGCGCAATCCACTCCCATAGGGTACACGGATTGAGTGACCGATACTCGTATAGCTGGATATAGCTCTCAGAGGCGGGGATGTATCGGTCCTCGTGTCACATACTTTCATTTATCTATATGTGTGTGTATATATATATATATATATATATATATATATATATATATATATATATACGACTTGAGTGAATGACTATTATATAAAGATGATAAAATCGGTAAATGTGTGACATCATGATGATGTGTTTGTCCTTAAATGATAGTGTTTGTGCTTATGCATTAATCTATATATGTATGGTTAGCTAATGGTTTATTACCATGTTGTAGATGCCGCACAGGATAGGCATGCTGATGGATGATCTAGCAGAGTGGCAGGCCGAGGACCTGTACATAGGATGGTGGTGTCTTTTGGGGGTTGTATACCTTTCCCTCCTGCGTGAGGATGATCTTTTGTTACCTCCTTTGTGAGGACTTTGTTTTTTATACTCGGCTATGTTGTTTTACCTTTTGGTTGTACAATTTGTACAGTTTTATGCATTTGTTTTCTATTTGTAAGTGTCATGGTGTAAGGTCCAGTGAACTTGTTGTCAGGATAGGGTCATGATTCATTGTGAGATCCTAGCCCAATGTGACACTTCCAGTCCCACAGAATCGGGGTGTTACAGAGTTGGTATCAGAGCCTTTGGTTGACAACAAGGACACTTGCTACCTGCAGTGAGGGTTGATAGGTAAAATAAACAGAACACGAAAGGGGTATGACATTTTCAAAGTGTTTTTGGTTTTACATGTGGTTTGGGTTAGAATGTACGAGAAGTCGTAACGTTTGCTATGGATCATTACTATATAGACATATGTATATACGTATTATGGATTATGTTTGTATATGTGTTGAGTATGTATATATATCTATACATATGGCATATATAGAGCCTTATAAGTTAGGTGTGCATACCTCGTAGATGGCTCGGACTAGAGCTATTGTTGTTGTAGGTAGAGGTAAAGGTAGACCACCCCTTCCTCCGGGTGTGGTAGGTGAGGGACCAGAGACGAGGAGTGGTGGGGGAGATACATGAGCAGATTGCATGGAGTGTCGTCCCAAAGACGAGGAGTGGTGGATCTAGGAGACATCATTCACATCGAGTCCAATCTGATGACGCGGATCGTGTCTCCATGGGGGGCCAGAGTTTAGAGAGTACCTCAGACATTTCGAGGACGCTGTTAGAGCTGGTAGACGGGTCCTAGATCTAGCAGGGCATGAGGGATCATCTAGGATGTCACAAGGAGTCACACAGGTGCCAGTTATGCCGACACATACTGTTGAGACTACTCGAGTTGTAGAGGAAACCAGAGGGCCTCAACCAGATGCCTAGTTGAAGGCATTCCATCAGCAGGGAGTACCACCCCTCTTAGGAGAGATTGGTTTACAGACTGAGGTATGGATAGGACATGTAGACTCAGCTTTATCAGATGTCGTAAGGACAGACGGATAGAGCTAGTCCAGTCTCTATTCCGTGATCTTGCACATTAGTAGTGGAGGATTGTATGAGCCAAAGCCACAAGTTATGATTATATGAGGAGCATGATTCGAGAGCAATTCTGCCCTGCCTCACTGAGGAGGGAGAAGTTGCAGGATTTTGTGGAGGTTGGTTTTGAGGACGTGCCTATTATTGACGCCATCCGCCGCTTCCAGACCGAGTTAGCCTTGTTGGGTCCAACTGCACCATCTGAGGACCAACATGTGTATCTGTTCTCTCGTCGTTTGAGGGAGAGCACACATTCATACAAGGCGGGATTCCATTGCGAGTCCCTAGCTGATTATCAAGACCGCGCTTCTACCTATGAGAGGGAGCGAGCCAGTTAGAGGAGAGCTTCTCAGATGGGACGGTCTGAGAAGAGGCAGCACACTGGGCAGACCAGTGGAGTTGGAGGAGCATCTGGGTCTAGACGAGACTAGAGACGTCAAAGTTACCCCTCATCTACACTGACTGTAGATAAGGGAAGACAGTGTTACAACCATGCGGATCCTTTCCATTTGAAGCCAGAATGTCCGAGGCCAGTTGTGACTTGCTACACTTGTTGTAGACCAGGACATCGAGCTGCCTTCTGTAGGCATGGTAGAGTTGCATCTCAGCAAAGTTCTTCCCCTGCCAGTGTAGCAGAAGGTGGTCAGAGGACACCTCAACAACAGATACAGGGACAATAGAGAGTCCCAGATCGTCCATCTACTCAAGGTTTTGCTCCCAGGCCGAGTAGAGGTAGAGGTCGTGGTAGGAGTACCACGGATGCCAAAAGAGCTCAAGGTAGAGCTTTTGAGTTGAGGAGTGTAGATGATTCACCTGCACCGGCTGCTACAAGTACCATTCTGCTTCATGGTTTACTTGTTAGAGTCTTGTTTGATACGGGTGCTACGCATTCATTTATTTTAGATATATGTGTTGAGCGTCTGAGTTTAGCTACTATAGAGGGGATACATTTTACTATCGGGTTACCTGATGGTAGTAGTGCCAGATTTACCCGTGAGATACGTAGTTGTCCCCTTCATTTAGGAACTCGTGTGTTGCTTGTTGACTTCTTAGTCATGCCATTGATGCATGAAGAGGTCGTATTAGGTATGGATTGTATGCGTAGACACCGTGCAGTATTAGATGTTGGTAGGAGGACAATTACAATCTTTACCGAGGTAGGTCAGATAGAAGTCTTCCGAGGTTTGGACCTTGGGAAGACAGGATCCGTCATCAGTGCCGTACGAGCAGCTAGACTGATTGCATAGGGATGTGTTGCCTTCTGGTGCTATTCCATGAAGAATGGAGAGAGTCCAATTTTCGAGGATATACCAGTGGTCTGCGATTTTGTAGATGTGTTTGTCGAGCCGTTGAGCTTGCCACCTCAGAGGAGTGTGGATTTCAGTATAGAGTTGGATCTTGGTACGAGACCCATCTCGAAGGCCCCGTATCGTATGTCGCTTGTCGAGATGTTGGAGTTGAAGAAGCAACTCGAGGAGTTGGCTGAGAAGGGCTTCATACGCCCTAGTGTTTCACCATGGGGTGCACCTATCCTCTTTGTTCAGAAGAAGGATGAATCGTTGAGACTATGTATTGATTACAGAGAGCTGAACAAGGTGACCATCAACAACAGGTATCCACTGCCTCGTATTGATGATCTACTTGATCAGTTTCAGGGAGCGACAATTTTCTCCCGGATAGACTTGCGCTTAGGATATCACCAGCTGAGGGTGAGAGAGCAGGACGTACACATAACGACATTTCATACATGTTATGGACACTACGAGTTTGTAGTGATGCCATTCGGGCTGACGAATGCCCCAACAATCTTCATGGAGTTGATGAACAATATCTTCATCGACTTCCTAGATCAGTTTGTGGTGGTCTTTATTGACGACCTTTTGGTATACTCTCGTAGGAGAGAGGAGCATGCAGGTCATTTGAGGACGGTTTTGCATATTCTGAGGGATAGAGAGCTATATGTTAAGCTCTCTAAGTGCGAGTTCTGGATGTGTGAGGTTGATTTCCTTAGGCATATCATCTCCGCCGATGGGATTATGGTTGATCCGGCGAAGATTGGGTCTGTTGCGCATGGACGACACCGACGAACGTCAAGGAAGTGCGTAGCTTTCTTGGCCTAGCCGGATATTACGGACGCTTTGTGGAGGGATTTTCTGTGATTTCCCATCCACTTACGAGTCTTCCGAGGAAGACTACCAGATTTGTGTGGAATGACAGTGTGGCCAAAGTTTTGAGGAGTTGAAAAGGCGTTTGACTATTGCTCCTGTCTTGGCACAACCAGAGGGTTCTGATGATTTTGTGGTTTACAGTGATGCATCCACGCTAGGCTTGGTATGTGTATTGATGTAGAGAGGCAGAGTGATTGCTTATACGTCTAGACAGATAAAAACGTATGAGAACTACCCGACTTATGATCTGGAGTTGGCAGCGGTAGTTCATTCTTTGAAGATCTAGAGACATTACCTGTATGGTGCTACATGTCAAATCCTCATAGACCATAAGAGTCTGAAGTACATTTTCACGCAGCGGGTGTTGAATAACCACCAGCGTCGATGACTTGAGTTGATCAAGGACTTTGACCTTGAGATTCCGTATCATCCTAGAAAGGCGAATGTTGTAGGTGACGCCTTGAGGAGGAAGACACCTCGAGCGAAGGCGATTGCTAGATTGATAGTACAACCTCAACTTCAGAGGGATCTAGCTTGGCTAGAGATGGACATCTAGTTTCCTGATGAGGATACCCTATTGTATGCTCTAGAGGTTTTACCTGGTCTGTTGGATGAGATCCAGTAGAAGCAGGGGACCTGCCCGACCTTGACGAAAATTAGAGAGAGGATGTCTCGTGGAGAGGCACCACAAATCTTTATTGGAGCAGATGGAATGATGAGGCGTCATGACCGTATATGCGTACCTGTAGATGCAGAGCTGAGACAAAGGATCTTATAGGAGGCTCACTGTACACCTTACTCTGTACATCCAGGTATGAGTAAGATGTACCATGATGTGAGACGTTCATATTGGTGGGGAAGGTTGAAGCCCGTTGTAGCCAGATTTGTGGCTCAGTGTGCAACTTGCCAACACGTCAAGATAGAGCATTACGGACGTGGAGATGAGCTCCATCCACTGCCAGTACCACAGTGGAAGTGGGAGGATGTCTCCATGGACTTTGTGACCGGTTTGAGGACCAATAGGAGTTTTGATGCTTTCTGGGTTGTTGTTGATAGATTGACGAAGACGGCACATTTCATTCCTATCAAAGAGAAGTCGTTTATGAGTAGATTTTCTGAGGAGTATACTAAATAGATAGTGAGACTCCATGGTGTAACGAGGACGATCGTCTCTGATCGAGATGCACGGTTTACCTCGAGATTTTGGAAGCAGATTCAGACTACTTTGGGGACGAGCCTACACTTCACGACTACATTTCACCCCTAGACAGATGGTTAGTCTAAGAGGACCATCCAGACCCTGGAGGATATGCTGTGAGCTTGTGTGTTGGATTGGGGACATGAATGGTCTGATTACCTCCCATTTGTTGAGTTCTCATACAACAACAGCTAGCATGCATCTATTGGGATGGCTCCTTATGAGGCACAGTATGGACGTAGGTGCCGTACAACTTTATGTTGGGATGAGCCTAGCAGTATCAGTGGGATAGCGCCAGAGGAGATTCAGGATGATATGGCTCGAGTAGCGCTGATTAGAGAGAGGATGTTAGCTACTCAGAGTCGCAGAAGTCAGATGCAGACAAGAGGCGTCGACCTCTAGAGTTCAGGGTAGGAGCTCATGTCTGGTTGAGAGTATCTCCGACGCGTGACGTCAGACACTTTGGCATAAAGGGGAAGCTGAGTCCCCGATATCTTTGTCCTTTCGAGATACTAGATAGAGTTGGGAGGGAAGTCTACAGATTAGCATTGCCTCCGAGATTAGAGGGTGTTCACCCTATGTTTCATGTGTCTCAACTTAGGGAGTATATACCAGATCCCAGGCACATTGTGAGTTTTGATGATTTGGTGGTTAAGCCGGACCGCACCTTTGCTGAGCATCCTATTGCAGTCTTAGAACGAGGTATGAGACGCCTGCGTTCGAAAAACATTCCTATGCTGAGGATACATTGGTCTAGACGTGAACCCGAGGAGGCTACATGGGAGACTGAGGATAGTATCCACAGGAACTATCTAGAGTTTTATGTTGAGATAGATGCACCTAGGGTCGATGAGTAGATCTTAATGCTATCTTGGTGAGTATGTGATTATGTGCTTATATGCTTGCATGCCTTGATATGCTTATTTCATGCTAGTTATGATGTGTTTTATGATCTTATTAGATCTTGCTGTACTAGCATGATGTATGTTATAGTTGGAGATGATTTTTTCCTCCAACCTATATGCGTATGATTTATGTTTATAGCTAGAGATGGTTCTTTCCTCCATGCTATTTGAGTTGATTAGGATTCAGTTGGAGATGGTTCCTTCCTCCATGTTACTTTGATGGATATAGATTCAGTGGAGATGTTATTCCTCCATGCGCTGTATATGATTATGGTTTGGCTAGAGATGAACTTCCTCTATGCCTGGTGATGTGGTATGGCGAGAGATGTGATTCCTCTACGCCTTTGGGTAGCGTTATGACCTTGTTTTATGGAGTTGATAATTCCTCCATGTTGGTGTTGAGGTTATAGATTATTATAGGTTATAACCTTCTGAACGGAGATACGATACCTCCGATAGAGAGAGAGAGAGTTATACCTCGGCTTATGGGTCCGAGAGGATTTGGGATTTTGCAACTTTCGGGACGAAACTTGTTTTTAGGGGGGTGAGATGTAAGAGCCTAGTTGTTGAGTTGCTGAGAGAGTGAGCTGAGGACCCAGATTTGGCCTGATCCCCCCCTACGTGACCTAGTAGACGCCCCTGCGGTTTGCTTGGGCCGCACCTACGGTTCACAGAGTCTGCCCCTGCGGCTCTATGTGCTACATCCGTCTTCTTTGACCCTTTGACCCGTGCTTTACTCTTTTTACCCTTTATAAGCTTTTTCTTCTTTCTTTTGATGTGGGTTATCTGTTTCTTGCTTCATCTCTCTCTCTCTCTCTCCCTACGTTCTTCTTCTCTTCTCTTGGAGTTCTTCTTGATGTTCTTCAGTTTGTTGAGTTTTGAGATCCTTTTGTGCTTGTCTTGCTTGCTGATTGTTGATGATGATGTTGTTGTGCCTTGTTGAGGCAACTTGAGGTTGTGGTGTTGTTGTGTTTGATCTTTGGAGTTTCAACTTGGTAAGCTTCCATGGCCTTCCTTCTATCTTTCTTCTTTCCTTCCCTTCCTTAGTCTAGCTTAGATTCCATAGGTTTGGATCTTGTTCCTACCTTGTTCAGCTTATGTTGATGTATATATGTATGTTCTGTATGTATGTTGATGTTGGAATGAAGAAAGAGTGAAAGAATCGAAGGAGGAAGTGAAGAAAGGGGTTGAAGTGGTGCCTCTATTGTCCAGCCGTCCCCGCGTCACCTTGCAACCGCCCCAGCGCCAGCCAGGACCCGCCCCTACGCCACCTGTGATCCGCCCCTGCGCTCACCCGCATCACCTAGGTTCTTCTCTTGGTTCAGCAGGTGTGTGTTGCTTCTAGGCTTACCTTAGGATGTCTTTTGTTCCCTCCTTTCCTAGTATGTCTTGTACGATCTTAAGGACTTAGGTTGATGTGGTTGAGGTTGTGAGGTTAGGTTGAGAATGATCCTATGGATCCCTTGTGTCTAGGTGTGACCCCTTGATGTATAGAGGTTGATATTCTTCTATGCCTTGTTATTAAGCAATGCCCCTCTCTTAGGATTGGAGGTTGCTTCTGGTTGATCTTTGTACGAGGTTGAGGTAAGTCCGTAGGACTTACTTAGCTACCATCCTTATATTGGGTGTTTGCATGAGTGGTGTGTGCTTTATATGTTTGCTATGATAGCATGAGTTGTCGTTTATACCGACCTATGTTTTATTGACTGCCCCACTGCGTGGCTGTGATATCCTTTCCCTTTCATCCCGTAGTGGAGTCTAGGTGGTTCTCGGACGTCAGGCCAGACTAGTTTACAAGAAGGGCGCAATCCATTCCCATAGGGTACACGGATTTTGTGACCGATACTCGTACAGCTGGATATAGCACTCAAAGGCGGGGATGTATCGGTCCTCGTGTCACATACTTTCATTTATCTTTATGTATATATATATATACGACTTGAGTGAATGACTATTATATAAAGATGATAAAATGGGTAAATGTGTGATATCATGTTGATGTGTTTATCTTTACATGATTGTGTTTGTTCTTATGCATTACTCTATATATGTATGGTTAGCTAATGGTTTATTACCATGTTGTAGATGCCCCACAGGATAGGCATGTTGCTGGGTGATCTAGTAGAGTGGCAGGCCGAGGACCTCTCGTACATAGGATGGTGGTGTCTTTTGGGGGTTGTTTACCTTTCCCTCAAGCGTGAGGATGATCTTTTGTTACATCCTGTGTGAGGACGTTGTTGTTTATACTCAGCTATGTTGTTTTACCATTTCGTTGTATTGTTTATATAGTTTTATGCATTTGTTTTCTATTTGTCAGTGTCATTTTGTAAGGTCTAGTGAACTTGTTGTCATGCTAGGGTAAGGATCCATTGTGAGATCCTAGCCTAATGTGACACTCCGAGTCCCGCAAAATCGGGATGTTACACCAATGAAGATTAAACGTCTAAACCAATCCCAAAATATAGACTATAATACATTCTATCAAAATACCCCATACTTGTCCCTTGCTTGTCCCCATGTAAGTTCCAAATCTTAGATACAAGATAGAATGGATTATAAGTCAAAAAGATCAATGAAAAACATTTCAAAACCTTTTGTGGTGATATCCACTCATAGATCACCCTAAGAGAATGCTTCATGGCAAATAAAATAAAGACATGATCAAAACATTTTATAAATATAAGAAAACTGTTCATTTGTGCATAAAATCACAGAATGCATAATAAATCATATTTATCGAAATCAATCATGTATAATTCAGTTTAAACCACCAAGTCAATCAACAAGCTCGAGGTCTCAAGGGCTTCCAAAAGAGGTCAAGAAACGTGTCAGGGTGGGATGTATATAGGGTAATGTGGTGCTAGAATCCGGGAATAATCTTACTTCACTATCTTTGAATCACAACATCTTCCATCAATAAGCTTTTCTTCTTTTTACTTTACTTTTTGGGATTCATGGATAGAGGTGCATAATAACCGAAGCCTAGGAGATCAGCAATCATCAATTTCTCGAGATTCCTCAAAACCTTGATGCACATACCATGACCCGTTAGAAATATCACTCAATCTGACATTGACAAGACACAAACACCCGGCTATGTGAATGGTGCCGAGTTACTCATCATCATGATTGACTTCCCCAAACCTAACTGTTTCTTTCTAAAACTTTTAGCCAACATCTCAACTTCACTTCACTTGCTTTTCGTCACTTTCTTCCAAATTCCAGAATAGGTAAAAGGAGGCAAAAATGTATATGAGGGGCTAAAGCATGGTCAAGAAGAAGAAGAAGAGAGAATGAATTGCCTTAGTCATTCCAGGAAGAATGTGATAGAACTCATCATGTGGTGTCAACCTTCAAATCCAACATAATTTTGATAAAAACAAAGTATTAAACATGCTAGAATTTCAAACTAAGCATTTTGCAATTTAAATATATCATAAATCCTTTCGAGCATATAAAGATTTCAAAACCGATCTGCAAACAGAATCATCTTCGAGGTCATATCCAAAGAAGGAGCACGGAAACGTTTTGAAAACTTTCAGTTAAACCCATCTCGGTCGACATGTTCTGGCGTCATCCGAGGTGTTCATCCTCGATGGGCCATGAACGTCTCAGTCGAGGTCATAAAATTTTTTTTTTCAAACTAGTTTTCAACGTTTTTCTCAAATAGAAACCTGTATGTATGCATGTAATGACATATAAGCATATAGAGCCAAATAAACAATAATATCCATTAGAGTCATACAACCGTCAAAGCAAATAAGTCAAATAAATACATCCAAATACCCCATACTTGGGACACATTGTCTAAATGGGTCAAATATAAGTCAAAAGAAATAAGAAAACTCACCGAACCTAGCTGAAATGCATAATAAATATAGAAAAAAAATCCTTGAAGATCTAATCCTCATCAGCTAGCGATGGTGGATGAGGAATGTAGGGATACTTGGATGAGTCAAAAGGATAGCCCATAACCTGTTAATGTTGGATCTCCATCATCCGTCTAGTGAAGTGTTGGCTCTACAACATCTGATGCGTCCATCCCTCGATGTGTCGGCGCTCATGATCGAAGAGCTGGTAAATGTCAACTGTCAAGGTTGCCTATGCATCTATCATCTGGTCAGTGATATCATCAATCCTCTGGTGGGCCTCAGGATCTCTATGGCGGTGGGATCTGCGCTGAGGTGGCGGTGGTGGTGGCGCTGCTCTCTTATCCTCCGTCGCCTCCTCATCAAGGTCAACAATGGGAACACTAGGGCAGCCGATATCAGTACCGGTCTCCATGGCAGCTCCTCCATCATCATCATCATCATCATCATCATCATCAGTTGCGTTTCTAGCATCCTGCATGTAAGGAAACCAAGAAGCGGACCAATACTGATGATCAAAAATAGAGAAGCCGGCGCTCTAGTATCCATGAACTCCTCAAGACCAACCATGGAGTTCATCTTCTTCAAGTCCTCCACCACATGGAGCCACTCGAAGGCATCAACATGAAGAAAATGCGGGAAACTATAGGATTCCCGCAAATACGATCATAATCCTTCTGGTGATCCTCGTGGATCACCGGAATGGAAAACTGAGAAGCAGAGGAAGGAGAAGAATGGTGTGAAGTGCTTGGTCTGTCCCTCAAGGCCAATTGATGATCAGATTTGTTGCTCATGTTTCTGGATGAAGAACACCTCGGTTGCCCTAAGAACACCTCCGAGACACAGTCGATTTGACCGAGGCGAACCTCTGTTCGAACGCACTCTCCGAATCTGTAAGTTTTTTCCCCTCAAATCACTACCAAAAGATTCCTAAGGGGTACTTATATCTTTTTCAACAACAAAGAGTGAAAACCAAAGCAAGATCTTCTCAAAATCGATAAAAGAAGGAAGGAGTTAGGGTTTTGAACAAAATACCCCAGATTCTGCAGATTGAAGCATTTTCCTTGTTGTTTGATGCTTGGAAACTGAATCTCTCGCTTTATCCGTTGAAATCGAGCCAAGAAACATGGAAACCGAGCAAGAATTGAGACGTTGAGGGTGAAGAGCCGCCGCGGTCAAGGTGAGAGTAGAGAGGGAAAAAGCTGAAGAGTGAGAAACCGTCGCGCCTTTTATACCCCTCGCTGAATTTGATTACAACTCTGTCGAGGTGGTCCCGAGTGGACCGAGGTGTTAGACTGGATGTCAGACCTAGTTGCCTCGGTTGACCAAGAACATCTCGGTCGAGGTGCTGTGACAGCAACCGAGATGTGTCTCAGTCAAGCTCCGTCTTCTCAATTTCTCGAACTTTTGTCCTTCCAGTGTAGCTCCTGAGCTGTAATCCTTCCATAGAAAGTACCATGTTCCTGTCTAGAGGATGCAAAAACAAACGAAGGAAACTATAAAAAACTAAGCTAGAAAAAGGGAAAAGAAAGCAATACCTTAGGTTGCCTCCGAAGAAGCGCTTGGTTTAAGGTGGCAAGCTGGACCGTACGTCATCCTCAAACATGCTGGAAGGTGTCCTTACCCTATACTTCATCTTCATCATGGGGTGAAACAAAGGATTCTATCCAATGTTCCAACAAATGCAATTGCTCATCGGGAAACAAATCATCAATGGGTAGGTCATCATTTTCAAGTGAGGTGGGAGGCAACCGACTGAGGTGATCCGCAACAGAATTCTCGGTTCCCTTCTTATCGCGAATCTCTTGGTCAAACTCTTGAAGCAACAGAATCCAATGAATAAGACACGGCTTTGCATCTTTCTTAGCCAGCAAGTAACGAATAGTTGCATGGTCAGTGTAAACAATAACTTTCGCTCCCACTAAGTAAGAGTGAAACTTCTCAAAGGCATAAACAACTGCCAAAAGCTCCTTTTCTGTGGTGGCGTAGTTCAATTGAGCTTCATCTAGCGTCTTGCTAGCACAGTAAATGGCGTTGGTCCGGCCATCCTTCTTTTGTCCAAGTACTGCTCCTACGGCCACATCACTAGCATCACACATAATCTCAAAGGGCAAGGTCCAATCGGGAGGTTGAATGATGGGAGAGGTAATCAACGCCTCCTTTATCCTGTAAAAACATCAAGGCATTCCTGTGAAAACACAAAAACAACATCCTTATTCAAGAGATTAGTGAGTGGTTTATAGATTTTAGAGAAATCCTTGATGAACCTCCAGTAGAAACCTACATGCTCGAGAAAACTCCACACACCCTTAACAGAACAAGGGGAGGAAGTTTCTCAATAGTCTCGATCTTAGCTCGATCGACCTCAATACCTCGGTTGGAAACGAGGTGTCCTAGAATAATTCCTACGCTAACCATCAAGTGACACTTTTCCCAATTCAAAACAAGATTAGTGTCTTCACAACGTTGTAGCACTAGAGAAAGGTTAGCCAAATAGTGATCAAAAGAGGAACCATATACCGAAAAGTCATCCATGAATACCTCCATGATCTCCTCAATGTACTCGGAAAAGATAGCCATCATACAATGCTGAATGGTAGCAGATGCGTTACACAATCCGAATGGCATCCTCCAATAAGCGAATGTCCCCCATGGACAAGTGAAAGTGGTATTCTCTTGATCATCCGGATGGATAGGAATCTGAAAGAAGCCACTATAACCATCTAAATAGCAAAAATGGGAGTGTTGAGCTAACTGTTCAAGCATTTGGTCAATGAAGGGGAGCGGAAAATGGTCCTTCCGAGTGGCCACATTCAGCTTCCTACAATAAATGCACATTAGCTAGCCCGTAACGGTCCTAATTGGAATCAACTCGTTGTTCTTATTCGTCACAACGGTCATCCCTCATTTGTTGGGAACTACATGCACCGGGCTCACCCGTTTTCTATCCGATATGGGAAATATGATGCCTGCATCCAACAACTTAAGAATTTCCTTCTTCATAGCCTCTTTCATGATCGGATTTAACCGTCTTTGAGGTTCCCGTTATGTCTTATGATCGTCTTCCATTAGTATCTTATACATGCAAAAAGAAGGTTTAATACCAACAAGAGCATTAATAGTATAACCTAGAGCCTTTCGATGTTTTCTCAAAACATGCATCAGTTTTGATAATTCAGTTTCAGAAAGGGAAGCACTAACGATAACGAGATAAGAAGAATCCGGACCAAGGAAAGCATAGCTCAAGTGACTCGGAAGCGGTTTAAGCTCCACGGCTGGGGGTGCTTTCTTAGGTGGGTCTGTGATTCCTCCTTCTAATGAAGTGGACTTAGATCAAAGAACTAGACCTTCAGAAGTCTCAGTTAACATCATCTCGCTTGCAACCTCGGTCTGGCTCCGAGGTGGTTGACCGAAATGTTCTTCAGATAAGAACACCTCGCTTGCTTAAGAAAGTCCCTCGGTCAAGGTACTGGAACTGGAACCGAATCCTAACGTGCTTTTCTTCTCCTGAATCAATTTATCAAATCTAGCTCATGGATCTTCTTCCAATGCCTTCAAGCTTCATACATCTACATCACAAGAGACATCTATACCTTCCTCCATTAAACTAAAACTAAGAACTTTTTCAAGAGGATCTTTAATTAAGATAGAGCTCACCAATAATCTAGATTCTTCTTCATCATAGATGTTGAAGATGTCATCCTCCAGTCGCTCTCCCTTCATTGCAGCAAGCAATGAAAACTCCACATGATCTCCTCTGATGTTTAATTTCAACTTGGCGTTCTTACAATCCACGTTGCAACCCGAAGTTGTTAGAAATGGTGTCCCGAGAATGATAGGGATGGGATAATCTGCGGGAATGTCAAGCACAAAAAAGTCTATAGGTATGCAGAAATTACCTAACTTGATGGGAACGTCCTCCAAAATACCCACGGGACGGGTAATGGAGCGATCTGCCATGTATAATGTCACGCTAAGATTGTGTAGCACAAAAGTCTTACAATTTATAAACTCGATATAATTTCCTAACTCCTAGCGAACCCACAGTGTATGGGTCGCTTTGTATCAAGGATAGTATTCCGAGGTCGAACACGAAGACTAAGGTGAAATCGAATCAACAAGTGATCATAGATAGTGTGAATCTAAACTAAGAAAAAAGAAAGAAATAAAGAAATGAAAATCATGATATTTTTGGTTTGGTTTTTATGGTGATCAAGCAAAGATTTCAAATCAAGCAAGATAATCAATCAAACTAACAACTCAAGCTAGCAAACAAACAAGCAACACGAGCACAAAATATATGATCAAGAGAGAAAAGTTGATTCTAGAGGTCAAGATTTCCGGTTATAGCATTGGACTCAAGCTTCTAAAGATTCTAAGAACAACGCTACGGTGTCGGGAGAGGGTGTTTCTCTAATGGAAGCAATTACCGGGTAAGTCTCTCGCTTCACTAATCCCGCATCAAACTCCTATTACCGGGTAGGTCTCAAGGGGTTAAAATAGGGAATTCTACACAAACCGGACTCTACTAAAGGGGCAACCCTCTCCTTACCGGGTAAGTCTCGGAAAAGGGAAGTCTCAAGCAATAATCCTAGCACACTCAATCCAATAGCGGCTTGTGAGGCTCACTACTACCTAGAGTTCATCATCTTCGGTATCTAAGATCGGAAATCACCAGGTAGGTCTCTTCCCTCACTTAGGTTATTAGCATTAGGTGATCCTAAGCTAAATTATGCTTAATAAATACTAGGATTCCAACAACCTAAGACCCTAACATACAGATTCATCAATTAAAGAGCAACAGAGGGAAAAATCGGGTGGATCATACCTAAATCGGCCGATCTGCCTGAAGAACAGGCCGATTTTTCTTCCTGGGTTAGGTTTCATGCATACAAATCATCCTAAACTAACATATAAATCCATTCTATCATCACCCAAGCCATAACCATCAATCCATCACTCCAAAATCACAAATAACTAGCCAATAGTATGAATATCAAGATCAAAAATCATCACACAAGCATACATGGTTTTCATAGATGGATGATGAAAGATAAGCAAGTAAAACAATAATTCTCAGCTGAATCTAAGTTTTAGCAAGACTTACAACCCTTCAAATGAAGTTCCAAAACGTTCCTAACAATCCTTCCAATAGTTCTTCAATCAAAGACTCCAAGAATCACTCAAAATCACTCAAAAACTCACTATCACTCTAAGTTTTTGTGTTCTTCTTCTTCCTCCGAATTGAGAGAGTTTTTCTTCTTCTCCAAGTCTATCCTCAATGGAATGAGCTGTGTGGGAGAGAATGTGGGAGAGGGAGATACTCGGCAACAACTTGCAGGACCACTTATATTCTCCACCAAGAGCAAGGCCGGACAAAGAGATCGTGGGACACGTGGCCTAAGCTGTCAAAGGCCAAAAATCGACCCAGCCAAATAAATCGGTCGATTTTCCTGAGTGTTGGTCCGATTTTCTTCAACAGAGACTTGTTATGATCATCTAGCCATGAGTTGCTCCATTGCTTGCACCAATAAGGGTCTTTGTATCCTTCATTGCTCCAATTATGTTCTTTCAAAGCCTTCGAGTGTACCACCATGAAGCTTGACCCTCGAATGTATCGATTAATGCCCAAAAGATCCCCGAAATACCTACAAAACCGACAAAAGCTCGTGTAGACGTCTTTTCTAGAGATATGCATAAATTAGACGTAAACGTTATGAACTAATGTCAAACCTTGCATGAATAACGGGAAAAACTATCTAATTAAATGCCTTAACTAACATCATAAATCACGTTATCAAAATACCCCATACTTAAGATTTGCTCGTCCCCGAGCAAGACTCAACTATAGACTAAGAGATGACGTGTTTCATAGCAATGGATCACCTTCATAGTCGTGTTTCTAACATTGGATGATGAGTATGTCCAATCCAGATCACTAAGTCTTACACACATGCATTTAGGTCACAAGGACTTATGAAAGAAGAGGCTAAGAAATATTGTGATTAGGTGGGAATTTTTAGGTCATGTGATGCTAATCCGGGAAAGGAACAAACTCCACAATCTCGTTTGTGCTCAACTTCCCAACAAGTGTATAATTTCTTTCATCTTTTCTTTGTTTTCTTTTCTTTTTCACTTATTTTTGAGACAATGGCATTGGTGTACAAGAGCCTAAACCTTGGTGATTAGCCGTCCTCGGGCTTTTTTATTTTTCGAGGTGCATCCAAACCGGGCACACATACCAAAGCTCGTTAGGACTATCGGTTTATTTGACTTTGGCAAGGCACAAACACCCGATTATGTGAATGGTGCCGAGTTACTCGTCATTTAAACCAACGTCCCCAAACCTATATTTTTATCTACACTTTCACAACAAATTCAACACTTCATTCACAACATTATTTCATCAACAACTTCACCCCACACATCAACACACTAGCATTCTCCTATTCCTGGATGGGTCAAAAGAGGTCAAATTTTTCATCAATTGAGGTGCTCAAACAACATGATCAAGATGAGAAGTAGAGAAAGGTGAATTGCCTTAATCACTCCTAAATAATGTGCAAGAACTAGCATGCAATTTCGACTTTCAATCCTCAATCCAATCAAGACAAGCATCATAATCACAAATCATTCATGAGATTCAAGATAAGTACTTCAAGTCCACATATACATTCATCTATTCAACACATAAGGCCATCCATATCTAATTCACAAGACAAATTTCATCATAAGGGTCATTCCCAAGCTTAGAAGCACTAAAAATTTTTAAAATTTTCTGATTTTTTTGGATTTTTCGAAATATGTATGTACAATGCAAGACATAATGAAACGTGTGACAATATTAAACTATCCTAGATGCTAATCATGAAAGTGATCATGAAAACCCCACCCCATACTTAGAAACACATTGTCCCCAATGTGCAAACTAAATAAAGAAGTGAAAGAGAGTCCTCACAATGTAAAGTTGGTGATGATTTGGTATTTCGGTTCACATTGAATGATGATGATGGATGATCGATCAAGGATGGTAGAGAGCTCTTGATGTTCATTAAGGTGTCGGAACCCACGCTTGATACCGCAAGCCGTCCAAGTTCCACGTCCGCTCCACCCATGCTTGATTGGAGATCATCACTTTCCGTGACAGAAGGAAAAATCGGACCAACTGCCTAGGAAATCGGCCGATTTCTGTGAAGAACAGTCCGATTTTCCTGGGTGTTTTCTTCCTCGTCCATGTGCTTAGATCTTGTACCTTCAACCATTCCATGAGGTTTTCACATGACCTCCAACATCTCATCACACATGACAATCAACAAGATCTAGCACCCAAAAACACAAAAGAAAAACAAAGCACACCAAGGGCATGATCAAACAAAAGCAAGAAAAATAAAAGGGAAAAATATGTACCAATGGGTTGCCTCCCATTAAGCGCTTCTTTAAGGTCATTAGCTTGACCAAATTCAGGAGCGTTTCACTCAAGGTGAAGTGGGGCAATCACTTCCACCGGGGCTTCCGGGATGTACTTCTTCAAACGGTGCCCATTCACCTTAAAGTTACCACAATGGTCTCCTCCTATCTCCACCGCACCATGAGGAAAGATCTTCTTCACAACATAAGGACCCGTCCATCTTGACTTGAGCTTTCCGGGGAAGAGCCGCAGCCTCGAGTTGAAGAGAAGCACTAAGTCACCCTCACTCAATTCCTTTGGGATGAGACGCTTGTCATGCCAACGCTTGGTCCTCTCCTTGTAAATCCGGGAATTCTCATAAGCATCTAACCGGATCTCCTCAAGGGCGTTCATGTCTAGCAACCTCTTCTCACCAGCTTCTTTGAGGTCAAAATTCAGCCACCTTATGGCCCAATATGCTCTATGCTCCATCTCCACCGGAAGGTGGTAAGACTTGCCATAAACTAGCTTGTAGGGAGTGGTGCCAATTGGTGTCTTGAAAGCGGTTCTATAGGCCCACACATCATCATCGAGCTTCATAGCCCAATCCTTTCTTGTTCTAGAAACCATCTTTTCAAGGATTCCTTTTATCTCCCGGTTGGAGATCTCCACTTGGCCACTAGTTTGGGGATGGTAAGGTGTTGCCACCTTATGAGTCACCCCATACTTAGCCAAAAGTGCTCCAAAGTTCCTATTAGTGAAGTGCTTTCCTCCATCACTTATGATTACCCTTGGTGTCCCTAACCTAGGAAAGATCACTCGGTTGAAGAACCGCACCACAACCTTGGCATCATTTGTGGGAGAGGCGATTGCCTCCACCCATCTCGAAACATAGTCCACCGCCAATATGATGTAGAGGTTGCCACATGAAGAAGGGAATGGTCCCATGAAGTCCACACCCCACACATCAAATATCTCCACCTCTTGTATGTTGTTCAAGGGCATCTCGTTCCTCCTTGAGATGTTACCCGTCCTTTGGCAAGCATCACATGCCACTACAAAATTCTGCACATCTCTAAATAAGTTAGGCCAATAAAAGCCGGATTGCAATACCTTCGCACACGTCTTGTGTGAGCTAGCATGGCCTCCACATGGCAAGGAGTGACAATGCCAGATCACACTCTCCACCTCATCCTCCGGTATGCATCTCCTAAAGACTCCATCCGGTCCTCTCTTGAACAAAAGCGGTTCATCCAATAGTAATGCCCTACATCCTTGAAGAACTTCTTCATTTGGGCATATGACAAACCGGGAGGCACTTCCTCACACACAAGGTAGTTCACAATGTCGGCATACCATGGCTCACTTCCTCTAGACACTTGAAATAGACACTCCTCCATCATTTGCAATTGCTCATCCCGGAATGAGTCATCAATCGGGATGTCATCTCCCTCAATCTCTAATGGAGGTAGTCTACTAAGATGGTCTGCCACAGAATTTTCGGACACCTTCTTGTCCCGGATTTCCAAGTCAAACTCTTGGAGAAGAAGGATCCACCGAATGAGGCGAGGCTTGGCATCTTTCTTTGTGAGGAGGTAACGGATTGCAGCATGATCCGTATACACAACGACCTTTGCTCCAACAAGATATGACCGGAACTTCTCAAAGGCATACACCACCGCTAGCAACTCCTTCTCGGTTGTGGCATAGTTAAGTTGGGCATCATCTAGCGTCTTGCTAGCATAATAGATGGCATGCGTACGCCCATCTTTCTTGTGTCCTAAAACAGCCCCAACGGCCACGTCGCTTGCATCACACATCACTTCAAATGGTAAGCTCCAATCCGGAGGTTGCATGATGGGGGCGGTGATCAAAGCATCCTTCAACCTACAAAAAGCCTCAAGGCAATCCTTGGAGAAAACAAACTCCACATCTTTCATTAGTAGGTTAGTAAGAGGCTTAGAAATCTTAGAGAAATGTTTAATAAATCTCCGGTAAAAACCGGCATGCCCTAGAAAGCTCCTTACCCCCTTCACCGAGGTAGGTGGTGGCAACTTCTCTATCGTTTCAATCTTGCCCCTATCAACCTCAATGCCACGGTTGGACACCAACTGTCCCAACACAATACCTTCACTTACCATGAAGTGGCATTTTTCCCAATTTAAGACAAGATTTGTCTCCTCACATCTCTTAAGCACCAAAGACAAGTTAGCTAGGCAATCATCAAAAGAAGATCCATAAACGGAAAAATCATCCATAAACACTACCATGATGTTCTCAATATATTCAGAAAATATGGCCATCATACACCTTTGAAAGGTGGCGGGTGCATTACACAACCCAAATGGCATTCTCCTATATGCAAATGTACCCCAAGGACATGTGAATGTGGTTTTCTCTTGGTCATCCGGGTGAATAGGAATTTGGAAAAACCCACTATAACATCCTAAGTAACAAAAGTGTGAATGTTGAGCTAATCTCTCTAGCATTTGGTCAATGAAAGGAAGAGGGAAGTGATCTTTCCTAGAGGCCACATTTAGTTTCCTATAGTCTATGCACATCCTCCATCCCGTAACCGTTCTAGTAGGGATTAGTTCATTATTCTCATTTGTCACTACGGTCATATTACCCTTCTTAGGAACTACATGAACGGGACTAACCCATTTACTATCCGATATAGGGTAGATGATTCCCACATCTAGCAACTTAATGATCTCTTTCTTGACTACCTCTTTCATTATAGGATTCAATCTTCTTTGATGTTCAATAGAGGGTTTATGGTCATCTTCCATCAATATCTTATGCATGCACAAAGAGGGCTTAATGCCAACAAGGTCATCAATGGTGTATCCTATTGCCTTTCTATGCAGTTTCAATTCATTCAACAATCTATTAAGCTCATCATCATTCAAAGATGCATTCACAATCACCGGATAAGTAGAATTTGAACCAAGGAAAGCATACTTTAAATGAGAAGGAAGAGGTTTTAAAGTTTAGGAGGACCTTTTTTGGTTGGAGATGATCCATACAATGTAGGTTGAGATGATTGCAAAGCCATGGAAGCCTCCCCTAAGTCCCTTGATGATTGCTCACAACCACTTGGATGATGCTCAAAAGACTCAGGAAAATCGACCCTCTGTGAGAAAAATCGGCCGATCTGGGGGTCGATCTCAGTTTCTGCATTTGCAAAATTGGATGGAAATTCAGGATAAGTGCAAAAATCGGCCGATCTGGCCCCCTTCTGTCCGATTTTTCTACAGGTATTTCTCTCTTCCTCTAGTACTTCAAATCCAACACTTGGTAGCTCATCCAATGCATTCAAGGCCTTGATTACTTCATTGCTACTCTCTTCAACTCCTTCCTCCATCAAACTTGAGCTAAGAACCTTCTCAAGTGGATCCTTGAGCAAGATTGAGCTCACAACCTCTCTAGACTCCTCTTCCTCAACAATGTTGAAGACATCTTCACCTAGGGCTGGCCCCTTCACCATTGTGGACAAATTAAACTTGATGTTCTCTTCTCCAATGTTGAAGAGAGAATTTCATTCTTGCAATCCACCAAACATCCGGAAGTAGCTAGGAAAGGTCTCCCCAAGATGATAGGAACCGGATAGTCCGCCGGGATATCCAAAACAACGAAGTCTATGGGCACATAGAACTTCCCTAGTTGCACCGGTATGTCTTCCAAGATTCCAACCGGGTGAGTGATTGAACGGTCCGCCATGTAAAGGGTCATCTTGACCGTCTTTGGCTCTCCTAGCCTAACCTTGTTGCAAAGTGCAAGCGGGATGATGCTTACACTTGCCCCAAGATCACATAGGGCGTCATACTTCACTTCTCCTACTCCGATTGGCACACAAAAGGATCCCGGATCTCTTAGCTTAGGAGGCATCTCCTCCTTCATAGTTTGAATCAACCCCGAGGACCTCTTTGTCATCCTCACTTCCCCATACTCTTCCAACTTCCTCTTGTTGGACAGTATTTCCTTCAAGAATTTGCCATATGCCGGCATACCTAGAATAGCATCCATGAACGGAATGTTAATATGTAATTTAGACATAAGTTCAAGGAATTTACCAAAGTGTTTGTCCAAACAAGCTCTTGCTCGTGATTGTGGGAATGGTAGTGGTGGCTTGTATGGACGTGGCGCCACATATGATGGCTCATCTTCCTTGCTTTTTTCTCCATCTTCTTGCAAGGTCTCTTCCTCAACCACTACTTGCTTCCCCTTGTCACTTCCCTTAGGTAAGGGATCCTTCATATTCAACCCGCTCCTTGTTGCGATGGCCAACACTTGGCCTCTTGGGTTGTCTTCGGTTCTTCCGGGAAGCTTTCCCGGATCTCTATGAGCTTCACCCGCCTTTTGGAACACTTGTGCTTCAAAAACCTTTTGAGCCTTAGAAATAGAAGTCACCGTGCTCTCAAGACCACTCAACCTTCCAAGCAATTGCTCAAACATCATTTCGGTCCTATCCTTTGGAGGTTGAGTAAATCCGGGTGGAGGTTCTTGTGAAGCCTTTGGTGGTGGAGTTGTGCTTGTGGAAGCGGGATGGTTCAAGGCTCCGTCCGGGTTAGAATAGGAAAACCCGGGATGGTTATGGTTAGGCCGGTAATTGTTGAATTTCCGGTTGTTGTTGAAGTTCCTTGGGCCTTGATAGTTGTTGTAGTTGCCCCTTCCCATGTAGTTCACATCTTCCTCCTTGGAAGACAAGTTTGCTTGCACTTGCACTTGATGGCTTGCTTGACTCTTCAAAGTTGTAGCACACAACTCCCTCAAAGACTTAAGCTCATTGTTGATTGCATCAAGCTTGAAGTTACTCATGGTGACTTCACTCACCTCATATGCTTCCGCTTTCCTCCCATCACTCTTCCTATGGGAGTACTTCTCAATCACCAAAGCTTGTTTCTCTACAAACTCCCAAGCTTCATCCACATTCTTTTCCATGAAAGTTCCACCGGAAAGAGATTGAAGCTTGAATTGGCTATCTTCATCAAGTCCTTTGAAGTAGATCTCCAATAGCTCAATTTTCGGTATACCATGGTGTGGGCAATCTAGGAGAAGGTCTTTGAACCTCTCCCAAGACTTGAACAAGCTTTCTCTATCCTTCATCACAAAGGCATTGATCTTCCCTCTTAACTCGGTAGTCTTGGAAGGTGGGAAGAACTTAGTCAAAAACTCGGTTGTCATCTCCTCCAAAGTACTCACTCGCCCTTGTGGAATAGATTAATACCAAGCCAAGGCTTTATCCTTAAGTGAGAAGGAGAAAGCCCTAAGCTTATGGTTGTTGCTCTCCAATCTAGGCGGTCTAAGAGTCTCCATCAAGATCTCATAGTTCATCAAGTGTTGATGAGGAGACTCTCCTTCCATCCCTCCAAATTGATTATGCCGGATCATTTGTAGAACTTGAGAGCGGAGCTCGTAATTATGGGTTGCGGGATCTCCTAAGTTCACACCCGGACGGTGTGCTCTTTGAGCCGGATCCATACGTCTCCCTAATGTTTTTGGCTCCTCAATAGCAATGGGCACAACCCGAATGTTCACCGCCGGCTGCGGTTGTGGTGGAGGAGGAGGTGGAGGTTGTTGACGATTAAGCTCTCCTTGCACAAGAGCTTGCCTAATCTCTTCAATCTCCCTCCTAGTTGCTTCTTGCCTCTCATTGGCAAGTCTCCTTTCTTCCTCCAAGAGCTCATCTCTTAGCCTAATTTGCTCTAAAGCCTCATCCAACTCAGCTTGGAGATCTCTTCCGGCCATCTCTTTTCCCTTTCTAATGCTCTTGGATCTAGATCTAAGGGTTTTCTCCGGTTCGGGATCGAATGGAGCTAAATCCTTGCCACGAGATCTTCGCATACACCTAAAGGGTGAAAGACGTTCTGAAAAGCAAAGACACAAACCAAACGAGATCAAAAGCAACAAGAATGATCTACACTATAAACAATTACAAAAATGACTCAATCTAGACCTAGTCCCCGGCAACGGCGCCAAAAACTTGTCACGCTAAGATTGTGAAGCACAAAAGTCTTACAATTTATAAACTCGATATAATTTCCTAACACCTAGCGAACCCACAGTGTATGGGTCGTTTTGTAGCAAGGATAGTATTCCGAGGTCGAACACGAAGACTAAGGTGAAATCGAATCAACAGGTGATCATAGATAGTGTGAATCTAATCTAAGAAAAGAGAAATAAATAAAGAAATGAAAATCATGATATTTTTTGTTTGGTTTTTATGGTGATCAAGCAAAGATCACAAATCAAGCAAGATAATCAATCAAACTATCAACTCATGCTAGCAAACAAACAAGCAACACGAGCACAAAATATATGATCAAGAGAGAAAAGTGGATTCTAGAGGTCAAGATTTCCGGTTATGGCATTGGACTCAAGCTTCTAAAGATTCTAAGGACAACGCTGCGGTGTTGGGAAAGGTTGCTTCTCTAATGGAAGCAATTACCGGGTAAGTCTCTCGCTTCACTAATCCCGCATCAAACTCCTATTACCGGGTAGGTCTCAAGGGGTTAAAATAGGGAATTCTACATAAACCGGACTCTACTAAAGGGGCAACCCTCTCCTTACCGGGTAAGTCTCGGAAAAGGGAAGTCTCAAGCAATAATCCTAGCACACTCAATCCAATAGCGGCTTGTGAGGCCCACTACTACCTAGAGTTCATCATCTTCGGTATCTATGATCGGAAATCACCGGGTAGGTCTCTTCCCTCACTTAGGTTATTAGCATTAGGTGATCCTAAGCTAAATTATGCTTAATAAACACTAGGATTCCAACAACCTAACACCCTAACATACAGATTCATCAATTAAAGAGAAATAGAGGGAAAAATCGGGTGGATCATACCTAAATCGGCCGATCTGCCTGAAGAACAGGCCGATTTTTCTTCCTGGGTTAGGTTTCGTGCATACAAATCATCCTAAACTAACATATAAGTCCATTCTATCATCACCCAAGCCATAACCATCAATCCATCACTCCAAAATCACAAATAACTAGCCAATAGTATGCATATCAAGATAAAAAATCATCACACAAGCATACATGGTTTTCATAGATGGATGATGAAAGATAAGCAAGTAAAAACAATAATTCTCAGCTGAATCTAAGTTTTAGCAAGACTTACAACCCTTCAAATGAAGTTCCAAACGTTCCTAACAATCCTTCCAATAGATCTTCAATCAAAGACTCCAAAAATCACTCAAAAACTCACTATCACTCTAAGTTTTTGTGTTCTTCTTCTTCCTCCGAATTGAGAGAGTTTTTCTTCTTCTCCAAGTCTATCCTCAATGGAATGAGCTGTGTGGGAGAGAATGTGGGAGAGGGAGATACTCGGCAACAGCTTGCAGGACCACTTATATTCTCCACCAAGAGCAAGGCCGGACAAAGAGATCGTGGGACACGTGGCTTAAGCTGTCAAAGGCCAAAAATCGACCCAGTCAAATAAATCGGCCGATTTTCCTGAGTGTTGGTCCGATTTTCTTCAACAGAGAATTGTTATGATCATCTAGCCATGAGTTGCTCCATTGCTTGCACCAATAAGGGTCTTTATGTCCTTCATTGCTCCAATTATGTTCATTCAAAGCCTTGGATGTGTACCACCATGAGGCTTGACCCTCGAATGTATCGATTAATGCCCAAAAGATCCCTGAAATACCTACAAAACTGACAAAAGCTCGTGTAGACGTCTTTTCTAGAGATATGCATAAATTAGACGTAAACATTATGAACTAATGTCAAACCGTGCATGAATAACGGGAAAAACTATCTAATTGAATGCCTAAACTAACGTCATAAATCACGTTATCATATAACGTCATATTAACGGGCTTGGGCTCTCCAAGTCAGACTTTCTCACAAAGCTCCAGCAGAATGATGCTCACGCTGGCTCCTAGATCACAAAGCGCATCATAAGTGACATCTCCAACTTGAATGGGAATGCAAAATGAACCGGGATCCCTTAATTTAGGTGGCACCTTCTCCTTCATGATTTGAATTAGCTCCGAAGACCTAGATGCCATCCTTACTTCACAAAAATCCTCCAGCTTTCTCTTCCTTGATAAGATTTCTTTCAGAAACATTCCAAAGGCGGGCATCCCTAGAATGGCATCAATGATAGGGATGTTAATATGTAGCTTATTCATAATGTCTAGAAACTTACCAAAGTGCTTGTCTAGATGTGCTCTAGCCCTTGACTAAGGGATTAGGAGTGGTGGTTTATAAGCAGAAGGTGGAACATAAACTAGAGATTTTTCTTTCGCTTTCTGGGGCTTCATCTCGGTTGACACCTCGACTGAGGTGTTTTTCGTCTGGTCTTGGTCCGAGGTGTTCCTCATCCAGAAGTGGCTCGACCGAGGTATTGGATCTGCAGTCTTCAGTCCACTGCGTGTTGTAATTGCCATGATCTGTCCGTTAGTGTTTCTCTTTGTCCTTGCTGGAAGCTTCCCTGGATCTCTTGGCGCTTCATTCGTTGAAAAATTGTTTCTCTAAGGCTTTTTGTGCCTTCGAAAATGAATTCATCGATGTCTCCAGCGTTGAGCTTGATCAAAATTGCCTCCAGCACATCATCTTTCTTTGGTGGCTGGGACGAACTTGGTGCAGACTCCTGACTTCTCAATGGAGTAGAAGAAGAAGAGGGGGCATTAAGAGCATTTTCAGCATGAGAATAAGGGTTACCGGAAATTTGTTCATTAGATCTCCAATTGTTGTTGTTGGAGTTTCTGTTGTTGTCATTGTAATTGTTGTTCTACGGCCCTTGATAATTGTTTATTCCTTGGTAGCCACCGTCTTGCTCCTTCTTCGTTTGAGCTACTAAAAGCTCCATCAATGATTTCACTTCATTGCTAAGCGAGGGGAGTTGAACTCCATTTGATGATGTGTCTTGGAAGCTAATTCTTCTTGCTCCATCTTCAACTCTTTGATGGGAGTACTTCTCCATGTGTAAAGCTTGCTTTTCAATGAAATCCCGAGCTTCATGTATTGGCATATCCATGAAGGTTACGGGGGAAAGTAATTGGAACTTGAATTGAGTGTCTCCATCTAAACCCTTGAAGTATATTACCAGCAATTCGATCTTTGGAATCCCATGATGTGGGCAATCCAACAAAAGGTCCTTGAACCTCTCCCATGACTTGAAAAAACTCTCTTTGTCCTTCATAATAAAAGCATTGATATTTCCCCTCAATTCAGCGGTCTTAGAAGGGGGAAAGAACTTAGTAAGAAACTCCGTCGTCATCTCTTCCCAAGTGTTGATTTTTCCAACAAGGATAGCTCGATACCAAGCAAGCGCCTTGTCTTTCAAAGAGAAATAGAAAGACCTCAAGTTGTAGTTGTTATTTTCCACTCTTGATAGTCTTAAAGTCTCCATCAAGGTCTCATAGTTTTGCAAATGTTGGTGTGGAGACTCTCTCTCCAAACCTCCAAATTGACATTGTCGAATCACGGTTAGAACTTGCAGTCGAAGTTCATAATCATTCTCAGCTGGATCTCCTAGGTTGACTCTTGGACGCCTCACTTGCCGATTGGGGTCCATCCTTTGACCTAGGGTTCGTGGAGCTCCAGCAAAAAGAACATCTCGGATAGGCATCCGAGGTGGTAGGTGTATCTCGGCCGGTGCAAACGGGGTTGCGTCTTGCCTCCGTCGAGGATCTGAGATCGGTCGAGGCAGAAACTGAGCCCTTACAACGGCCATATCTGCTTCAATTACTTCAGTTCTTGCTCGAGTCTCTTCTCTCTCTCTCGCTGTAGTTCTTCTCTATTGAGGCGCAGTTGTTCCAATGCCTCCATCTATTCTGCTTCAAGATCGCGATTGTCTTGATTGGCCATCTTAGCTTCTTTCAATCTTCTCTTGTAGGTCTTTTCTGTTTCGGGATCGTAAGGAACGATTTCCTTCCCAGCACGAGTTCTTCGCATAAACCAAAGGAAATATCTTGCGAACACAATCAAGTAATGTAGTTAATAGAAACAAGGGCAATATCCCGGAAAGACAACCGAAACCGGACTTGGTCTTGACCAACTCCCCGGCAACGGCGCCAAAAACTTGTTTGCTCCAAAAGGTGTGTGCAAGCTTTAATATTTATAACCCAAGATATATGCCTGAACAATATGCGAACCCGTAGTATACGGATCAATTGTAATAAAAGAAAATATTCCAGGGGTCGATCACAGGGACTATGGTGAAACAAAGCTCGGAAAATCCGATTGCAAATAACCACAAGCAACAAATCAAAGCTATCAAAGATGATGTAAAAGTCAAGTAAAAGGAATGCGGATTCTAAAGATTAAAGCATCCAGTTGTCTTTCCGATTCAAGATCTCAAAGGATAATGTTAGCATGAAATATGACTATATTTTAGGCACTTGTTTTATTTTTTTTTCCCTCTTTAGTGTGTTCTTAGATATGAGTTTGAAGCAATTATGAGCTAGTTCACCCACTTTGTCGATATAGAGATCTACACTAGCTTCATTTTGTTTTTAGGTGAATAAAGACTTGGATTGGAGCAAAATGTGGAAGGAAAGAGGTATTTGATCATGCTTGATAGCAAGGAGATGCATTGGAGAGGCTAAGGAAGGAGCATGGATGAAGGATGTTACGAAACAAAGGCAACAACCAAGGATTTGAAGAACCACGCTCTAAACCACGGCCGTGGATTTGGCAACATGATCGTGAACGTGAGTTTGGAGCACACCAGAGAGTTACACGCCAAAAACCACGGCCGTGGAAGTCTTATTGGCACCATATTTAAGTTCCATGCTCTAAATCACGGTCGTGGAAAGTTGTTCATGACCGTGATTTTGGTGATTTTGTGACGTGTCATTATTGCCACGTCAGCCACGTCATTGGGCTTTCTCGTAACCCTTTCTTGCCGTATAAGAAGGATTGAGAAAAGAGTTTTCGGGATCTCCACTGGACCGCTGCTTAGAGTTCCGCTTAGAGTTTGGAGACGGCCTTAGGGTTTCATTTCAACCTTAAGGATTCGAGATTCGTGAAGGACGTATTTTTAGAGATTGTGTACTTTTGGAATATTCTAGGGTTTTCATTGCAGGACGGATTGACATCACGTTCTTTGTGGTTTCTCTAGATCATTGTGAGGATTTCTATTCCTATTTTTATGAATTAATAAACAAACTTCGTTGTTTGGATTTTGAGATTGAATTTGAGTTATTATTGAGTTTTCGAGGGTTTTTATCTTTCATTCTTCTTAATTTGATTATTGATATCATAATGATTTTTATTGGCTAAAACCATTTAGCAATTCTAATGTGAAGGGTTGATAGTTGTCGCTTTGATGGTGATAGATCGATCGTAAAACGATTGGACCCTGAGAGTGTGAGAAATATCGTCAACACCCTAAATCACGGGTTGTTCTTGATTTCCATGGCCGTGATTCTTAAGATCTAGCCGTGATTTTCCATGGTTTACGAATTTTGCTTTTGCTTTAATCCAAAGTTAAAGATTAGCTTTAACCTAGCCTTGGCTTGCCTTTTCTAGGTAGTAGTGACACTCAACATCCTCTATTGCGGTTTCGAGTGTCACAACCTTAACCATTTTGGCTTGTCTTTAATTCCTTGGGTTTGGGCATGGGTATTTGAGATTAATTCTTGTCCTTAGATCCTTTCTATACTACAGCCTCAACAACCTTTATAGAGAGTGCCTTTGCAACCTCAACTCTGTCCTTATATATATAGTATATCTTGTATCGATTGCAAAAATTTGATACCTGGATCTTTAGAGTTGCTGTTTTCCCAATTATTTGCAAAGCTTCTACACTTTTGATTGCTCGATTACTTGAAGCTGATTTTGTTTCACCAATTCCCAAAGTTCGATATTCTAGAATACTTGCTTATCTACGCCAATCCGTACACTGCGGGTTTACTTGATTTTATTCTAGTTTTATAATTAAAACTTATTTGCACGCACGCTTTGAGGCGAACAAGTTTTTAGCGCCGTTGCCGGGGAACTGGTCTAGATCAATTCCGATTTTCGGTTGTCGAGCTTGGGAGCTTTTGCTCTTGTTATTTGATATCTCTTTGTGACTGATTTTTGCAGATTCTTTAGGTATATGCAGAACACTAGATCTACCAAAGATCTGGTCCCTTTCGATCCAGAACTTGAGAAAAAAATAAGAAAAAAGTTAAAAGAGAAAAAGATGACTTAAAACAATGAGAGAAACATCCAAGCTGAGTTGGATGAAGCTCAACTTCAACTTAAGTTGAGTGAGAAAGCTCGTTTGGACGAGTTAACGAGTCATTAATTTCAAATTGATGAACTTAAAGCTATGATGTTGGACATGAAGTTGGAGCTGAATGATGCTAAGAAGAAGAAGGTCAAGAAACCAACAAAGTCTATTAGAGTTGAATCATCCGACGATGAGGATGAGGATATGCCACCACTTGAGAATATTGAACCGGTGATTTACCCCGTTCGTAACAACCCAAGACCACCGGTTGTTCCTCGCATTCCCGTTGGAGATGTGAGAGTTGCTAATGGGGGGGATGAACCACGAACTCTTGGGCAAAGGATGGATTCAATTCAGTAACCACGCCATCTAGGTGTGAACTTCGGAGCTGAGGACATCCAGGAATTCAGTTTTAGCCCGCAAGTTATCACCATGGTTCGCCAAAGTCAATTTGGAGGAACTAGTGCTGAATGTCCACACCAACATTTATAGAATTTTGAGATTCTCATGGAGACATTGAAGCCGAAGAGGGCTACCAACAATAACTACAAGATCAAGCCATTCTTTTTCTCTTTGAAGGACAAGGCTCTATCTTGGTATCAAGCTCTTCCGCCTGGAAAGCTTACCACATGGGAGGATCTATCTTCGGAGTTCCTCACCAAGTTCTTTCCGCCATAAAAAACGGCGGAGTTGAGAGGTAACATTAATGCATTTTCTATGAAAGCTAACGAAAGTTTGTTTCAATCATGGGAAAGATTTCAGGACCTATTATTGGATTGCCCACACCATGGCATTTCAAAGTTGGAGTTATTAGAGATTTACTACAAGGGGTTGGATGTGGACACACAATTCAACCTCCAATCTCTCTCTTGTGGTACATTCATGGACATGATAGAGGATGACGCTTGGGACTTCATTGAGAAGCAAGCCCAAGTGATTGAGAAGTATTCCCACCGGAAGGTAGAGCCGGGGGTCAAGCTAACACAAGCTGCACAAACTCAAATATTCTCCCTCAACACCGAAATCAAGGAGTTGAAGGAAATCATTAGAGTTGGCCTTCAAAAGCCAAAGGAGCAAGATGCTGGCTACTTAGGCAACAACAACAAAAACAACCACCATGGGAATGGGAACAACAATCGGAACAACAATTGGAATAACAACAACAACCAAAATTCCAACAACAATTGACGTTCCAACCAACAACAAAATTCCGGTAATTCCTATCCAAATTCAGGAAATTCACTAACATCTCCCTCTTCTTCTACCCCTTTGAAAAGCCAGGGGCAAACATCAAATGGTTCAAAAAATTCGGAGAAGGAGAAGCCCGATCCTATATTGGAGACAATATTAGGAAAGCTTCAAGGACTAGAGAGTTACATAACTAAGGTTGATAAAGATCAAAAATCTTTAGAAAACCATATGTTCAGTAAGGCCGAAGAAGTTTCTAGAGATCAAGGGAAGCTTCCCGGGAAGACGGAGGACAACCCAAAGGGAAGGGTGATGGCTATCACTACTAGGAGTGGTGTGACAACCACCGACCCGCAACCCAAGTTTGTGGAAGTCCCATTTGAGAAAGAGAAAGAAAAGGGGAAGGAGAAGGAAGACGTCTACGTTCCACCTCCAACTTATAAACCTCCCCTACCATGCCCGCAGTCTAGAGCAAGAGCGCGTCTAGACAAGTAATTTGGTAAGTTCATTGACCTCATGAGCAAACTGCATATTAATATACCTTTCATTGATGCAATTGTAGGTATGCCCGCTTATGGGAAGTTTTTGAAAGAGCTACTCTCTAACAAGAGGAAGCTAGAAGACTTTGGAGAAGTCAAGATGAGTTCGGAATCTTCGGAGGTCATCAAAACGATGACTGAAAAGATGCCCCCAAAGCTGAGAGATCCGGGGTCATTTTGCATTCCAATTAGAGTAGGAGAAGTCACATGTGCCGCCCTTTGTGACTTGGAAGCAAGCGTAAGCATTATTCCGCTTGCTTTGTGTAGGAAGATCGGTTTAGGTCAACCTAAACCGGTGAAAATGACGTTATACATGGCGGATTGATCCATAACTCGTCCCGTCGGTATCATTGAAGACGTCCCAATCAAGCTCGGTAAGTTTTACATTCCAATTGATTTTGTTGTGCTTGACATTCCTGCAAATTGCCCGGTTCCGATCATACTCGGAAGACCGTTTCTTGCAACATCTGGTTGTATAGTGGATTGCAAGAAAGCTAGACTAGCTTGTGACATAGGAGAAGAGAAGGTTGAGTTTGTTCTCTCAACTTTGGGTGAAAGAGCCAGCTCTTGGAGACGACATGTTTAATATCTATGATGAGGAAGTGTCTAGAGAAGAAGTGAGCTCGATTCTATTCAAAGACCAATTGCAAAAGGTCATTATCATGAGCATCATGGAAAAAGTAGAGGAAGAGGATTCCATTGAGGAGATTGAAGCCTTGGAGGATCTAAAAGAAGTGCAAGAGGAAGAGTTTGAAAAACTCTACGATGGGTCAGAAAACATGAGGAATCACGGCCAGTCGTGCTATTCCACGGCCATGGTATCCCCCAAGATGACCGTAACCAGCTATTCGGAGAGCACTAGTAAGTTACACGGCCAAAACCACGGCCGTGGATCCACTAGTGGTGCCGTAATTGAGATCCATGCCCTAAACCACGGCCGTGGAAGTAAGAGTGGTGCCGTAATTTTGGGTATTTCTGAGAACAATTCCGTTCTTTCCACAAATACTCTTGAGTCTTCTTCCATCACTCCTATACCCTTAGAGACTTCTAATGAAGCGTCGGACACATCTCAAGACTCATCAAAGGCATCAATAGCTATGGAATTGAAGCCACTTCCCACACATCTTCTGTATGCATTTCTTGGAACTAATTTTGCTTTTTCCGTAATTATTAGTTCCGAATTAAGTGAAGCTGAACATAAAAAACTAATGGCTGTTCTAAGGAAATATAGGAAAGTCTTAGGCTATACCATAGAGGATCTTGTACAAATTAAACCATCATTATGCATGGACAAGATTCTAATGGAGGAAGATTTTAAGCCTTCGCGACAACCTCAAAGACGGTTAAATCCTATCATGAAGGAGGTTGTTAAGAAGAAAATTCTTAAGTTGCTTGATGCAGGTATCATCTATCCTATCTCCGATAGCAAGTGGGTGAGCCCCGTTCAAGTTTTCCCGAAGAAAGGAGAAATGACGGTTATCACTAGAAGGATGCCATTCGGGCTTTAAAACGCCCCAACCACCTTTCAAAGGTGCATGATGACCATCTTCTCGGAGTACATTGAGGAGACAATGGAGGTTTTTATGGACGATTTTTCTGTTTATGGATCTTTATTTGATCATTGTCTTTCTAACCTCTGTCTTGTGTTGCAAAGATGTGAAGACACTAATCTAGTTCTTAATTGGGAGAAGTGTCAATTCATGGTAAAGGAAGGCATTGTGCTAGGACACTTAATATCTAGTATAGGGATTGAGGTAGACAAGGCTAAGATAGACACCATAGAGAAACTTCCTCCCTCATCTTCGGTGAAGGGGATAAGAATTTTTCTAGGACATGTTGGATTTTATAGACGTTTTATCAAAGACTTTTCTAAGATATCGAAACCGCTTACTAATCTATTGATTAAGGATGCAATTTTTGATTTCTCACAGGATTGTTTAGATGCTTTCTACATGATTTGGGAGGCTCTCATCTCAGTCCCGATCATCCAACCTCCGGACTGGAATCTCCCGTTCGAGGTTATGTGTGATGCAAGTGACGTAGTTATTGGAGCAGTGCTGGGGCAATAGAAAGAAGGCCGAACCCATGCTATCTACTATGCTAGCAAGACGCTAGATGAAGCGCAACTCAACTATGCCACAACTGAAAAGGAATTCTTAGCTATTGTATATGCCTTTGAAAAGTTTCGTTCTTATCTTGTAGGTGGACTGGTGATTGTGTACACGGACCATTCTGCGATCCGGTATTTACTTGCCAAGAACGATGCGAAACCGAGGGTGATTAGATGCATTCTTCTCTTACAAGAATTTGATTTAGAGATCCGCGATAACAAAGGCTCGGAAAATTCTGTTGCGGATCATTTGAGTCGTCTACCACACATTGAAGACGACGATCTACCTATAGATGACTCCTTCCTGGATGAGCACTTACACATCAGAGAGGAGTGCATCGACAAGATATCTAGAGGTAACAAACCTTAGTTTGCTGATTTTGTAAATTACTTGGTTTGTCAGGAAATACCTCCCGGATTATCCTACGCACAAAAGAAGAAGTTCTTTAGGGATGTCCGGCAAAACTTTTGGAATGAACCTCTACTCTTCAAGAGAGGTCCAGACGGCATCATTAGAAGATATGTGCCGGAAGACAAAATTCAAAGTGTCATTCGTCATTGTAATTCACTACCTTGTGGAGGACACACTAGTTCCAATAAAACTAGCGCTAAGGTATTGCAATCTGGATTCTTTTTGCCTACTTTATTTAAGGATGTGCAAACCTTTGTTTCTTGTTGCGATACTTGTCAAAGAACAGGAAATATCTCTAGGAGAAACGAGATGCCTCTCAATAACATTCAGGAGGTGGAAATCTTTGACGTTTGGGGAGTAGACTTCATGGGACCATTCCCATCATCTTGTGGAAACCAATACATACTTCTAGCTGTAGATTACGTTTTGAGGTGGGTTGAAGCCATTGCCTCTCCAACTAATAATGCCATGGTTGTTGTTAAGTTCTTTAATAGAACTATTTTCCCAAGGTTTGGGACACCACGGACCATCATTCGTGACGGAAGTTCACACATAATTGCTCGACGATTTGAAGCTCTACTAGCTAAGTATGGGGTGACTCACAAGATCACTACCCCCTACCATCCACAAACAAGTGGACAAGTGGAGATTTCGAATAGAGAGATCAAGGGCATCCTTGAGAAGACGGTCTCAAAGACGAGGAAGGATTGGTCTTTGAAGATGGATGATGCATTATGGGCTTATAGGACTGCATACAAGACTCCCATAGGTACAACACCATACAACCTCGTGTGTGGGAAGTCTTGTCAACTCCCGGTTGAACTAGAACACAAGGCGTGCTGGGCTGTGAAGTGGTTGAACTTCGGCATGAAGGAAGCGGGCGAGAAGCGCCTCTTGGACCTTAATGAGCTTGAAGAACTCCGCTTAAACGCCTATGAAAACGCCAAGATTTACAAAGAAAGGGCGAAGCGTTGGCATGATAAGCATATCATTCCAAAGTATCTCAAAGAAGGAGATCAAGTTCTCCTCTTCCATTCGAGACTTCGTCTCTTTCCTGGTAAGCTTAAATCTCGTTGGACTGGACCTTATCTAATCAAATGTGTTTTTCCCCTTGGCGCAGTTGAAGTATGGGGTGAAAAGAGCGAAAGTTTCAAGGTGAATAGCCAACGTCTTAAGAAGTATTCACCGGAGCTCCCGGTCGAGGAAATCGCTCCTATTACCCTCGAATAAACACAAGAACGGTCTAGCTACGGACCTAAAACAAGGGCTTCTTGGGAGGCAACCCAAGGTATTGCACTTACCTTTTTGTTTTCATTCTTAGAGTAGTTTAATATAGTTGTTTTTGCTTTGTTTTTCCCTCGATACCTCCCAGTATGTTATGTTTTTGGATGTAGGAATAAGGATTGGGCAAAGGAAAGAAGCAAAAGTTGGAAGGAATTGACGAAACTTGGATGTTGGCACACAACAGAAACTTCCACGCCCTAAACCACGGTCGTGGAAGTAACAGGTGACCGTAATTCCCCAAAATCAAGCAAAATTCATCAAAACCACGGGTTCCGTACATTTCCACGGCCGTGGAATGCCCCGAGTGACCGTGATTTTCAAAAATTTTACGGGCACTATATAAACCACCTTCCTTCACAAAAACACACCAAAATCCAAAATCCACGCCCATTTCCACGCCGAGAATCGCCGACAACCTTCATAGATCCGTGATTCTTCGTTCGAAGTCCGATTCGTTCGATTCTTGAGCATAAAGTGGAGCATTTTCGATCATCTACACGATCCAAGCAACAAACTGAGTGAACAATCCACGCTGGACAAGGAATTTGGGTTTGAAAGATCCAAACCCTAGGTTTTTCTCCCTTTTCTCTACTTTGTCAATTTGGTTCAATTTCTTCGCAAGAATTTTGGAGAACTGAATAGAATTGGAATTGGAATTAGTCTAGCACAGTGATTGCTGAGTTTTGTGTTGATTTGTTGTAAGTTTGAGAGAAACATACCAAAACCACGGTCTCTGTACGTTCCACGGCCATGGTTTACCAAGTACAGGCCGTAATTTTCCCTATTGTTGAGAAAAATGTTTAGGAGAAAGTATAGTAGGAACAAGAAGAGAAAGGATGATAGTTCTTCCTCTTCCTAACCTCCCCCTAGTGAACCACCATCACCACCACCTCCTAGAATCCTAACTATCCATGAAGACTATCTAGGAGCCTTAGAAAGGATCGAGAAGAGGCCGGTCATAGGACCTCAATACCTAGTCCTTGAGGAGCTTGAGCTGCTCAATGTTGTGAATGACTTGACATGGCTTTTGGATAGAGTTGCATTGATTGTCTTCTCGCTATTAGAGAGGACGCATATGAGGAGATAACAAGGGAGTTTGTGACTTCCTTTCAGCATAGCCATATGAACCGAACGGTATCCTTTAGTCTAATGGAGCAAGACTATACGTTCTCCATTGTTCATTTTGGAACCTTCTTTGGGCTCCATGAGAGCTTCAATGGTAGGTTTCCTAGTGGGGTGTATGCTAAGGATTTTTGGGAGGAGACTGCTATGATATATGCTAGTGAGGATCGTTGGCAACCGGCCGACACCAAGGCTAAGCTCATCTACCACTTCGCCTTGAAGATAGCTCATAGGGTCCTTTCCGGGTGTCTTTTCCTTAGGACCGAGACCATCCGAATGATTAAGACCGATGAGCTCTTCCTCCTTTATTGCATCCTTAACGGTAGACCCGCCGATTGTTCCACCCTCCTTGCCTCCACCATGAGTAAAATGAAGAACAAGAAATCCGGGAACATTGGTTATGGGGGTATGGTGACTCATATAGCCAACCAATTAGGGATAGACAACTCCGCTTGCACTAGGATAGCGGCGAGACCTTTGGGTCTCAACGGGCTCATGATTAGAGGCATAATCTTTCCCCGCCACCAAGCTCCACCTACCGTAGCCATGCCATGGGAGGAGAGAGGTGGTAGAGGTATCCCTTGGCTTCCCTATTATTCCATTATGCTAGGCCGCCATAATTGGAAGGCAACCTTTGCGGCCATGCATGCCAATAGACTAGTAGCTCCCCGTAGGTGCCGGATGATATCCCAGCTGGGAATGATGATGAGGAGATGGGAGGTGGTGATGAGCATGATGTAGGTGGTGATGAGCATACCTTTGGTACATTCCTGGATCAGCCAGCCTATTTCCCAGAGCCTAGACGTTCTCCCCGCCCCTCTAGACCTTCCGGTGCTTCTTCCTCACGCAAAGCTAGTGTGAGTGAGAGGCCGACTTGGATGGCGACTCCACCCACTTATTGTAGAGAGAAGCCATCTTGGATATGAGCTCCTCCTCCATGCTATGAGCAGGCACCGGTAGCACCGACCTTTCCTCCTCCTCGGGATGCTCCAGCATGGTATGGACAGCCGCCGGAGAAGTACTCGCAGCTTCCGGGATGGACCACCGATCTTTCCAGGAGAGTGGGAGATCTAGAGATCCGACAGGAGACTCATGACGCACGGATCCAAGAGAACGACCGCATCTTGAGGGACGTCTACCGCTAGCAGTTTGGGCGGCCTTTTAGCCCGGAATTATTTCCATATCCACCACTGCCTCTGTTAGCATGAAATATTGTGATATTTTAGGCACGTTTTCTAAGTGTATTTGATCCATATTGATAGTCATTGATTGAGCATTAATGCATTTGTGAGCTAGTTTGTCTATAATGTCGATATAGAGATCTACACAAGCTTTATGTTGATTATAGGTAATTGAGAGCTATTTCCGAACGAAATTGAGCAAGGATGGAGTTTGATGGAACATGTCCATGAATTAAGGACATTCCTAGGAGCTAAGGGAGTGCCAACTTGAAGAATGCACGAGGCTAAGGAAGAATCACGTTCTTGCCCTAAACCACGCTCTAAAATACGGCCGTACTACTTTCCACGTTCAAGTCCACGGCCGTGGAACCATGGCAAGGGAAGCGTGGTTCATTCCAGCAACTTCTACGGCCGTGGAGGAGTTGTGTCAAACCGTGTTGATTTCCACGATCTAAATTACGGCCGTGGAACCCTTCCACGACCGTGATCTTGGCGATCTTTTTCGCCACACTTTAAGCCACGATCTCCGACGCAATTGGGCCGGGCCAATATTTTATCTTACACTATAAAAGGACGGACGTAGAGAGATTCCGTAACCTTCGCTTACGCATAGACGCATCTTACGCTTGCACTTGGAATTGCCCTAATTTCGCATTTGGCGGAGATTGTGTTTAAGAGATTTTTGCGCTTTGTCATTGGGATTTCCGGATTGACGGAAGATCGAAGATTCGGAAGATTGTTCATAAGAAGATTTCGCTTCTTGCTTAGGTTTGATTTAGAAGACGGATTGACATCCCGTTCTTCCTTCTTATCTAAGATTGTGATTGTTTGTGCTATTCCGAATCTAGTGACGATTATTATTCTTGATTGTGACTTTGAGATTGATTTGAAAGTTATTGAAGGTTTTCGGAAGTTTTCATCTTTCAATTTTTTAAACCTTAAATTTGATATCAATATGACTATTGTTGGCTAAAAAACCCTTAACAATTCTAAGGTGAAGGGTTGATAGTTGTGGCTTAGATGATGATAGATCGATCGTAAACAGATTGGACCTTGAGAGTTAGAGAGAATCGCCGATAACCTTAATCCACGGTCTGTTCTTGAGCTTCCACGGCCGTGGAACTCAAGAACGTACTACCCGTAATTTTGTGTTAAGTTACGAACTTGCTTTTACTTTAATCCAAAGTTAAAGATTTGCTTTAACTTAGTCTTGGCTTGCCTTTTCTAGGTGGTAGTGAAGCCTCAACAACCTCTACCTCGATTGTGAGTGTCATAACCTTAATCGGTTTAGTTGGTCTTGATCCTTGGATTACAAGTTTGGGTATTTGACATTTATTCTTACCTTTAGAACATTTCTATATTGAAGCCTCAACAACCTTTATAGAGAGTGTCTTGTAGGTGAGTTATATAAGGTTTTTGGAACACCTTACATTAGCATACCTTTGCATATCTTAACTCTATCCTTATATCATTAGTATATCTTGAATCGATTGCCACATCTGGATTCCTGGATCTTTAGCATTGTTGTTTTCCCGATAATTCGAAAAGCTCTTACATTTAATCGCTTGATAATCTATAATTGGATTTAACCCCCCAAATCCCTGTGTTTGATACTCTGGAATTCTTGCTTAACTATATCGATCCGTACACTGGGGGTTCGCTTGCTTGATTCTAGTTTTATAAATTTAAAGCTTATTTGCACGCACGCTAAGTGGGGAACAAGTTTTTGGCGCTGTTGCCGGGGATTTGGTTTAGGCCGAATTCGGTTTACGGTTGTCAAGCTTGGGAGCTTCATCCTCTAGATCACCACCACCTTCCTCCCCTTCACCTCCATCATCACCTTCATCACCCGCACCTCCTAGCCCTAGGGTACCTACCATTCACGAGGATCATCTCGATGCATTAGAGAGGATCCACAAGAGGGCCGTTATAGGACCTAGGTACCTATTGTTGGAGGATTTAGCTCCTCTTCACATAGTAGATGACCTTACTTGGCTCTTGGATAGAGCCGGTCTTATCGTCTTCTCGGGTATCCGAGAGGACGCTTATGAGGAGATCACGAGAGAGGTTGTGACGTCTTTTGAGCACAGCCACGTTGATAGGACAGTTTCTTTCCGTCTGAGGGAAAGGAACTATGATTTCTCCATCCGGGAGTTCGGGACCTTCTTTGGGTTCCAAGAGACCTTCAATGGTCGTTTTCCTAGCGGCGTTTACGCCAAAGATTTTTGGGAGGAGGTTGCTATGATTTACGCCAGCAAGGACCGCTGGCAACCAGCTGATACCAAGGCTAAGTTGATGTATCACTTAGCCTTGAAGATTGCTCACCGTGTTCTTTCTGAGTGTCTCTTCCCTAGGACGGAGACACCTCAGAAGATCAAGACAGATGAGCTCTTTCTGTTGTACTCTATGTTGTATGGGCGCCCTGCTGACTGCGCCACCCTCTTAGCTGCTACCATGAGCAAGCTAAAGAACAAGAGGGCAGGCAACATTGGATATGGTGGGATAGTCACCCACCTTGCTAGGATGTTAGGGGTGGATTTTTCTGCATGTACACACATTCTCGCTGTACCCCTAGGACTCCAGGCCTTCATGACTAGAGGTCTCATCTTCCCTACCCTTAGAGGTCCACCTTATGCAGCTATGCCTTGGGAGAGCAGGACGGGGAGGGGCATTGAGTGGCTCCCGGAGTATTCCATTATGGCTGGACGCCATAATCGGAAGGCAACGTTCGCAGCTATGCATGTGAACAGGATTGCAGCTCCTCCATATGTCACATCACTACCCGTAGTTGAGGAGGAGGAGATGAGAGATCAGTACGAGGGAGGAGGAGGAGTAGAGCAAGAGTTTGGCACGTTTCTGGATCAGCCGGATGCGGCCCCTGACATGCCCAAACGTTCTCCACGTCCAGCCAGAGCTTCAGGTTCATCTTCTCGCTGCGCCAGCGTGAGTGAGAGACCCACTTGGATGGAGACACCTCCTGCATAGTACGGAGCTCCACCTCCATGGTCCGCAGAGCAGCCACCGCCACCAGCACCAACACCGTCAGATGCACCGGGGTGGTATAGTCAGGCTCCGGGATGGTATGAGCAGATGCCTTAGTGGGCTACTAGCCTTTCTGATAGAGTGGGAGCATTGGAGATTCGAGCCGATGCTAGAGATGGACGCATGGACGACCTCGACCATATGATGAGAGACGTCTACCGCCAGCAGTTCGGGCGGTACTACGATCCTAGCTTCTCTCCATTCCCTCCTCCGCCTCCAACGCAGTGATGATTTGCATGACCGATAGTTTTAGCCGCTCCACCATCATTTTGTGAGTTTCTTTTTCTTTTCTTTCTTTTTCTTTCTTTCTTTTCTTCCTTCCTTTCTTCTATTTGAACATTAGGGACAATGTTTGTTCCAAGTATGGGGTGGGGTGTGACTAAAAGTTTGTAATAACTCTTACTCACTATGATTGCTTCTATTGAGACTATCTTGCATGTTCACTATATTGTTACACATTTCATTATTGCATTGCATGAAAAAGAGTTTGAAAAACCCATAAAAATTGAAAAATTTTGAAAATTTTGTGCTTCTAAAGATAGAGAGGATTTCTATGATAATCACTACTTGTGAATTGAGTTTGATGACAATTGCATGATTAAACGAATGGTGAATTAAAAAGAAATTGAATGAGTTGATTATACCTCTTTTGCAAGTTTCATAATGTGATGAATGTTACTTAAATCATATTGAGGAATTGAGGTTGAAATCACACCATAAGTTCTTATGCTTCTTGTTGAGATGATTAAGGCAATTCGATTTTCTTTCTTTTTTCTTTGATCATTTAGCCCCTCATTGAAATTATGGCCTCCTTTACCTATCCGGTAATTTAGAGGAGTTGAATGAAAAAGGCATGTATGATGTGGGAGGGCCATGAAAGCAATACTTTGCATTCAAAGGAATAGGAAGAAATTATAGGTTTGGGGAAGTCAATCATGACGATGAGTAACTCGGCACCATTCACATAGCCGGGTGTTTGTGTCTTGCCAAAGTCGGACTGAGCGATATTCCTAGCGGATTATGGTATGTGTGCTAAGGGTTTGAGGCATCTCATAAAAATTGAGAAACGCCAATCTCCTAGGCTTCGGTTTTTGTGCACCTCTATCCATAACTACAAAAGTAAAGTCGAAAAATGAAAAGAAGAGAGCGAAGCTCTAAGTTGAAGGTGTTGCGGAAACCGCAAGAGACGAAGAAAAGAGTAGTTATCCACTTTCCCGGATTCATGCACCACATTCCTTAAAGTTTTCCTTCCCTTCCCACATTCTAGACCTTTTTCTTTGAAAGTCCTTAAGATCAAAAGAATGTGATATGACTTGGTGATCTAAATTGAAGTTTCTTATGATTGATTTTGATAATGTTTGAAGGTTATGATGTTTGTGTGGAAGTTTGATTGATTCATGATTTTTCTTTACTCTTTACTCTTTGATTAAGTGTATGAAAGTCTTATAAACGATTGAAGCAAGATTTGAGAATGATCTATTGATTAGAAGGCACATTCATCCAAAAGAAGTATTGCTTTGAGAAGGTACACATATTTCATCCTAACTTTTGTTTTAAAGCTTTTGAAAGACCTTGCTTAGGGACAAGCAAGTGGCAAGTATGGGGTTATTTGTTAGCATGAAATATAGTGATATTTTAGGCACGTTTTCTAAGTGTATTTGATCCATATTGATAGTCATTGATTGAGCATTGATGCATTTGTGAGCTAGTTTGTCTATAATGTCGATATAGAGATCTACACAAGCTTTATGTTGATTATAGGTAATTGAGAGCTATTTTCGAACGAAATTGAGCAAGGATGGAGTTTGATGGAACATGTTCATGAATTGAGGACATTCCTAGGAGCTAAGGGAGTGCCAACTTGAAGAATGCACGAGGCTAAGGAAGAATCACGTTGTTGCCCTAAACCACACTCTAAAATACGGCCGTACTACTTTCCACGTTCAAGTCCACGGCCGTGGAACCATGGCAAGGGAAGCGTGGTTCATTCCAGCAACTTCTAATGCCGTGGAGGAGTTGTGTCAAACCGTGTTGATTTCCACGATCTAAATTACGGCCGTGGAACCCTTCCACGACCGTGATCTTGGCGATCTTTTTCGCCACACTTTAAGCCACGATCTCCGACGCAATTGGGCCGGGCCGATATTTTATCTTACACTATAAAAGGACGGACGAAGAGAGATTCCGTCACCTTCGCTTACGCATAGACGCATCTTACGCTTGCACTTGGAATTGCCCTAATTTCGCATTTGGCGGAGATTGTGTTTAAGAGATTTTTGCGCTTTGTCATTGGGATTTCCGGATTGACGGAAGATCGAAGATTCGGAAGATTGTTAGTAAGAAGATTTCGCTTCTTGCTTAGGTTTGATTTAGAAGACGGATTGACATCCCGTTGTTCTTTCTTATCTAAGATTGTGATTGTTTGTGCTATTCCGAATCTAGTGACGATTATTATTCTTGATTGTGACTTATAGATTGATTTGAAAGTTATTGAAGGTTTTCGGAAATTTTCATCTTTCAATTTTTTAAACCTTAAATTTGATATCAATATGACTATTGTTGGCTATAAAACCCTTAACAATTCTAAGGTGAAGGGTTGATAGTTGTGGCTTAGATGATGATAGATCGATCGTAAACAGATTGGACCCTGAGAGTTAGAGAGAATCGCCGATAACCTTAACCCACGGTCTGTTCTTGAGCTTCCACGGCCGTGGAACTCAAGAACTACCCGTAATTTTGTGTTAAGTTACGAACTTGCTTTTACTTTAATCCAAAGTTAAAGATTTGCTTTAACTTAGTCTTGGCTTGCCTTTTCTAGGTGGTAGTGAAGCCTCAACAACCTCTACCTCAATTGTAAGTGTCATAACCTTAATCGGTTTAGTTGGTCTTGATCCTTGGATTACAAGTTTGGGTATTTGACATTTATTCTTACCTTTAGAACATTTCTATATTGAAGCCTCAACAACCTTTATAGAGAGTGTCTTGTAGGTGAGTCATATAAGGTTTTTGGAACTTCACCGTACGATTACCTTACATTAGCATACCTTTGCATATCTTAACTCTGTCCTTATATCATTAGTATATCTTGAATCGATTTCCACAGCTGGATTCCTGGATCTTTAGGATTGTTGTTTTCCCAATAATTCGAAAAGCTCTTACATTTACTCACTTGATAATCTATAATTGGATTTAACCCCCCAAATCCCTGTGTTTGATACTCTGGAATTCTTGCTTAACTATATCGATCCGTACACTGGGGGTTCACTTGCTTGATTCTAGTTTTATAAATTTAAAGCTTATTTGCACGCGCGCTAAGTGGCGAACAAGTTTTTGGCGCTGTTGCCGGGGATTTGGTTTAGGCCGAATTCGGTTTACGGTTGTCAAGCTTGGGAGCTTCTCCTTTGTTATTTGATATCTCTTTGAGTGCATGCGCAGGTCTAGGAACACCGAGGATCTCTTACCTCTTGATCAAGAGCTTGAGAGGACTTTAAGGCAAAAGCGTAAGGAAAAGAAAATGGTTGAATAACACGAACGTGATCTTCAATCGGAGCTAGCGGAGAAAGAAGCTCAACTCCTATGGAGTGAGAAGACACGTAGAGAAGAAAAGGATCGTCATCAAATGAAAGTTGACGATCTAACGGATATGATGTTCCAAATGAGGATTGAGATAAACAACCTCAAGGAGAAAAAGAAAAGGAGGAGACCGGGAAGATCGGTTAGAGCTAATTCATCCAATGAGGATAGCGACTCCTCCATGCCACCACTAGAGGAAATTGATCCCACGATCAATGTGAATCCATTCCATCCACGGGCAGCTGCTAATCGCCGTGTTCCACCTAGGAATGCAAGGATCGAACGTGTGGATGAGGAGCCAAGAACTCTTGGCCAAATGATGGATCCAACGTAGCAACCACGCCGTCTAGGTGTGAACTTTGATGCCGACGATGTACAAGGGTTTAGCTTCAACCCTCAAGTTATTACTCTTGTTCGCCAAAACCAATTTGGCGGAACAAGCGCTGAATCTCCACACCAACACTTGCAAAACTTTGAGTGTATGATGGAGACAATGAGGCCGAAGAACGCGACTACCAACAACTATAAGCTCAAGCCTTTCTTCTTCTCTTTGAAGGGGAAAGCATTATCTTGGTACCAAGCTCTTCCTAGTGGGAAACTAGACACATGGGAAAACCTTTCCGCGGAGTTCCTCACTAAGTTCTTTCCGCCATCCAAAACGGCGGAACTTAGAGGTAAGATTAATGCATTTTCCATGAGATCTAACGAAAGTTTGTTTCAATCTTGGGAAAGGTTTCAGGATTTGTTATTGGATTGTCCTCATCATGGCATATCCAAACTTGCATTGTTGGAGCTATACTATAAGGGGCTGGATGTGGAGACACAATTCAAGCTCCAATCCCTCTCATGTGGTACATTCATGGACATGAGAGAAGATGACGCCTGAGACTTCATTGAGAAGCAAGCAAGAGTCATAGAGAAGTATTCTCACCGGAAGGTAGAGGGAAATCATGTGGAGCAAGGAGCAAAGCTCCCACATGAAGCTCAAAATCAAATTTTCTCCCTCAATAATGAAATCAAAGAGTTGAAGGAGGCTATCAAGACCAACTTTCCAAAGCAACAAGGAAAGGATGTTGGCTACTTGGGCAACAATAACAATGGTGGTGAGAATACAAACCGCAACAACAATAACCGGAACAACAACCGGAATAATTGGGATGGCAACAACAACAACCGGAACAATAATTGGAACAACAATAGGGGTTCAAACAACAATAATTGATGCTCCAATCAACAAAACTCCGGTAACTCTTATCCTTCCAATTCAAATTCACTAACTCCACCTTCCTCTTCCTCTACTCCTTTGAAAAGCCAGGGGCAAACATCTAATGGAGGAAACGCTTCGGGGAAGGAGAAGCCCGATCCCATGTTGGAAACGATTTTGGGAAAGCTTCAAGGTTTGGAGAACCGCATCATTAAGGTTGATGATCAAATTTCTAAGGTTGATAAAGCGCAAAAGGTTTTAGAAAACCAAATGTTCAGCCATGCGGAGGAAGTTCCTAGGAATCAAGGGAAACTTCCAGGAAAGACGGAGGACAACCCTAAGGGAAGGGTGATGGCAATCACAACTAGGAGCGGAGTGACTACCACCGATCCGCAAGCTAAGTTTGTTGAAGTCCACGTTGAGAAAGACAAGGAGAAGGGGAAGGAGAAGGAAGATGTCTACGTTCCTCCTCCGGCTTACAAACCTCCCCTACTATTCCCTCAATCTAGAGCGAGAGCACGCCTAGATAAACAATTTGGTAAGTTTATAGAACTCATGAGCAATCTGCACATTAATATACCTTTCATTGATGCTATTGTAGGTATGCCGGCTTATGGCAAGTTTTTAAAGGAAATCCTCTCTAACAAGAGAAAGTTGGAGGATTTTGGAGAGGTTAAGATGAAGGAGAAAATGCCCAAAGTTAAAGGATCCGGGGTCATTTTGCATTCCCATAGGAGTGGGAGATGTCACATATGATGCGTTATGTGACTTAGGAGCAAGTGTAAGCATCATACCACTTGCATTATGTAGGAAGATCGGTTTAAGCGACCCTAAACCGGTGAAGATGACGTTGTACATGGCGGATCGATCCATCACTCGCCCCGTCGGTATTGTAGAAGACGTCCCAGTCAAGCTAGGTAAATTCTTCGTTCCCATTGATTTTGTTGTGCTTGACATTCCTGCAGATAGTCCGGTCCCGATCATACTTGGAAGACCGTTTCTTGCAACTTCCGGCTGCATAGTCGATTGTAAGAATGCTAGGCTCGCCTTTGACATAGGAGAGGAGAAGGTAGAGTTCGTTCTTTCTACTCTAGTGAAGGAACCAATCTTTGATAAGGATATATTCAATATCCAAGATGAAGAAGGGTTGTCTAGAGAGGAGGTAAGTGCTATTCTCTTCAAAGATCCTTTGCAAAAGGTTATTACTATGAGTCTAATGGATGTAGGGGAAGAAGAGGAGTGCAATGAGGCAATTGAAGCCTTAGAAGCACAAGAAGAAGTATGTGAAGAGGAGTTTAAGAAACTCCACGACGAAGCAGAAAACGTGAGAATCCACGGCCATACACTATATTCCACGGCCGTGGATTTCACCAACAAAAGCGTGGCTCACTCCAGAGGGTTACACGGTCGTGGAGAGAACAGAGCAACCGTATTCCCTTTCCACGCCCAAAATCACGGCCGTGGAGGATGCAGAGAGGCCGTAATTTTGGCCGTGGACGAAGGCAAATGTGCCACTTCTTCAACTTCTCTTGATTCTTCTCCAACACCATCTACTTCCTTAGACACTTCTAAGGAAGCATCAGAAGCTCCTCAAGAGCCATTGGAAACTCCTGCAGCTATGGAGTTGAAACAACTTCCTACACATCTAAGGTACGCATTCTTAGGACCTAACTCTACTTATCCGGTAATTGTTAGTTCCGATTTAACCATAGATGAACATAGTAAGCTTATGGTTGTCCTTAGGAAACATAGGAAAGCTTTAGGCTATACTATAGAAGACTTAGTACGAATCAAACCCTCCCTACGCATGCATAAAATATTAATGGAGGAAGACTTTAGGACTTCAAGACAACCTCAAAGGCAGTTTAATCCGACTATGAAGGAGGTTGTCAAGAAGGAAATTTTTAAACTTCTTGATGCAGGTATCATCTACCCTATCTCCGATAGCAAGTGGGTGAGTCCGGTTCAAGTAGTTCCGAATAAGGGAGGAATGACGGTCATCACCAACAAGAATAACGAACTCATTCCTACCTGAACCGTAACGGGATGGCGAATGTGCATAGACTACCGCAAGCTTAACAACGCGATGAGGAAGGATCACTTCCCACTGCCATTCATTGATCAAATGCTTGAAAGATTAGCGCAACATTCTCACTTTTGCTATCTTGACGGTTATAGTGGTTTCTTTCAGATTCCGATACACCCGGATGATCAGGAGAAGACCACATTCACGTGCCCATGGAGTACGTTCGCTTATAGGAGAATGCCGTTCGGGCTTTGCAATGCCCCAGCCACCTTTCAAAGGTGCATGATGGCCATCTTCTCCGAATACATTGAGGAAATCATGGAAGTATTCATGGATGACTTCTCCGTATACGGTTCCTCTTTTGACAATTGCCTTTCTAACCTTGATCTTGTTTTACAAAGGTGTGAAGACACTAACCTAGTTCTTAACTGGGAGAAGTGTCAATTTATGGTAAAGGAAGGAATTGTATTAGGACACCTAATCTCTAGTAGAGGGATAGAGGTGGATAAGGCGAAAATAGAGACTATAGAGAAGCTTCCTCCCCCAACTTCGGTGAAAGGGATAAGAAGTTTTCTAGGACATGCCGGATTTTATAGACGCTTCATAAAACACTTCTCTAAAATATCAAAACCGCTAACTAATCTATTGATGAAGGATGCAGTTTTTGAGTTTTCGCAGGAATGCGTAGATGCGTTTAACATGATCCGGGAAGCTCTAATTTCAGCACCTATTATCCAACCTCCGGATTGGACTCTTCCCTTTGAGGTTATGTGCGATGCTAGTGACGTAGCTATAGGAGCTGTTCTTGGACAACGAAAGGAAGGGCGAACCCATGCCATATACTATGCTAGCAAGACGCTAGATGAAGCGCAGCTCAACTACGCCACTACGGAAAAGGAATTTTTAGCCATTGTTTATGCTATTGACAAGTTTCGCTCTTATCTTGTAGGTGCAAAAGTGATTGTCTACACGGATCATGCTGCGATCCGGTACCTCCTTGCAAAGAAGGATGCGAAGCCAAGGCTAATTAGATGGATTCTCCTCCTACAAGAATTTGATCTAGAGATCCGCGACAAGAAGGGTTCGGAAAATTCTGTTGCAGATCATTTGAGTCGACTAACACATCTAGAGGACGACCACTTACCTATAGATGACTCCTTCCCGGACGAACACCTACATATCATTGAGGAGTGCATCGATGTGATCTCCAAAGGTAACGAACCATGGTTTGTTGATTTTGTTAACTATTTGGTTTGCCAGGAGATACCACCCGGACTATCCTACGCACAAAGAAAGAAGTTCTTTAAGGATGTTCGGGAATACTTTTGGAATGAACCTCTCCTCTTTAAGAGAGGTCCGGATGGCATCATTCGGCGATGTGTGCCGGAAGATGAGATGCAAAGTGTCATCCGCCATTGTCATTCACTACCTTGTGGAGGACACGCTAGTTCGAACAAGACTAGCGCTAAGGTATTGCAATCTGGATTCTTTTGGCCTACTTCATTTAGAGATGTGTAATCCTTTGTTTCCTGCTGCGATGCTTGTCAAAGAACATGAAATATCTCTAGGAGGAACGAGATGCCCCTCAATAACATCCAAGAGGTGGAGATTTTCGACGTTTGGGGAGTTGATTTCATGGGACCGTTCCCATCATCTTGTGGAAACCAATACATACTTTTGGCGGCGGATTACGTTTCTAGATGGGTGGAAGCAATTGCCTCTCCCACCAATGATGCCATGGTGGTGGTTAAGTTCTTCAACAAGACCATCTTCTCACGATTTGGGACACCACGGACTATCATTAGTGATGGAGGTTCTCACTTCATTGCCCGGTGCTTTGAAGCTCTTCTAGCTAAGTATGGGGTTACTCACAAGATCGCCACCCCTTATCATCCACAAACTAGTGGACAAGTTGAGATCTCAAATCGGGAGATCAAGGGAATCCTAGAGAAGACGGTTTCAAGGACTAGAAAGGATTGGTCCTTGAAGCTTGATGATGCATTATGGGCGTACCGGACTGCGTACAAGACTCCCATAGGAACCACACCATACAACCTTGTGTATGGGAAGTCTTGTCACTTACCGGTAGAATTGGAGCACAAGGCGTTTTGGGCTATCAAATGGTTGAATTTCAGCATGAAGGAAGCGGGAGAGAAGCGTCTCTTGAACCTTAATGAGCTTGAAGAACTCCGCTGGAACGCCTATGAGAACGCCAAGATTTATAGGGAGAGAGCAAAGCGTTGGCATGATAAGCATATCATTCCAAAGGACTTCAAAGAAGGAGATCAAGTTCTCCTCTTCAATTCAAGGCTTCGTCTCTTTCCAGGTAAGCTTAAATCTCGTTGGACCGTACCTTTTTTAATCAAACGTATTTTCCCCCATGGTGTAGTTGAAGTATGGGGTGAAGCGGGCGGAAGCTTTAAGGTGAACGGTCAACGACTCAAGAAGTATACGCCGAAACTCCAAGCTGAAGAGTTCGCGCCCACCGCACTCGAATAAGTGCGAGTTTGGTCTAGTTATGGACCTTAAACAAAGTGCTTCTTGAGAGGCAACCCAAGGTATTGCATTTACGTTTTTGTTTTTGATTCATAGTTTAGCTTAGTTTAGACGTTTTTGCTTTGTTTTGCCTTCGATTCCTTCCGGTATGTTCGTATTTTTGGATGTAGGAACAATGGAAAAGGAAAGGGGAAGAATAATTTTGAAGAAAAGTGACGAAACTTGGACTTTCGAGCATTACAGAGAGTTCCACGGCCTAAACCACGGCCGTGACAGCTACAGTGACCGTAATTTCCAAAAGCCTTTGAAAAATCACCAAAACCACGGTTCCGTACATTTCCACGGCCGTGGAACCCCCCGACAGACCGTGGTTTTCAAAAATTTTTCCGGCCACTATATAAACCACGTTCTTCACAAAAACACACCAAAAAAAAAACCATTTTCCACGCCCTCTTCACCAAAATCACGCCTATACCCTCAATTCTCCGTTCGTTAATCGTTTTCAACGATTCTTCGACCCAAACTGAAGCTACTCCGATCACCAACGAGATCCAAGCGACAAATCGAGCGGCAAATCATCAGGGAACGCAGAATTCGGATTTTAAAATCCGAAACCTAGGTTTTTTTCGCTCTTCTCTATCTTTGTCAATTTGGGTTCGTTTTTGCTAGAAATTATAGGAGAACTGATTGAAATTGGAAGGAATTAGACTAGGACTGCTTGATTGCTGAGATTGGCTGCTGTTTGCTGAATTTTGAGAAAAAGCGAGACGAATCACCTTCTCTGTTAATTCCACGGCCGTGGAACACCAAGAACAGACTGTGGTTTTGAACAGTAATGGATTTTGTGAGGAGAGTTTCTGGGAGGATTAAGGAGAAGAAAAATGAGAAGGATAAGAACAAAAAGAGGAAGGGTAATCCCTCTTCCTCTTCATCCTCTAGAGCACCACCACCTTCCTCCCCTTCACCTCCATCATCACCTTCATCACCCGCACCTCCTAGCCCTAGGGTACCTACCATTCACGAGGATCATCTCGATGCATTAGAGAGGATCCACAAGAGGGCCGTTATAGGACCTAGGTACCTATTGTTGGAGGATTTAGCTCCTCTTCACATAGTAGATGACCTTACTTGGCTCTTGGATAGAGCCGGTCTTATCGTCTTCTCGGCTATCCGAGAGGACGCTTATGAGGAGATCACGAGAGAGGTTGTGACGTCTTTTGAGCACAGCCACGTTGATAGGACAATTTATTTCCGTCTGATGGAAAGGAACTATGATTTCTCCATCCGGGAGTTCGGGACCTTCTTTGGGTTCCAAGAGACCTTCAATGGTCGTTTTCCTAGCGGCGTTTACGCCAAAGATTTTTGGGAGGAGGTTGCTATGATTTACGCCAGCGAGGACCGCTGGCAACCAGCTGATACCAAGGCTAAGTTGATGTATCACTTAGCCTTGAAGATTGCTCACCGTGTTCTTTCTGAGTGTCTCTTCCCTAGGACGGAGACACATCAGAAGATCAAGACAGATGAGCTCTTTCTTTTGTACTCTATACTGTATGGGCACCCTGCTGACTGCGCCACCCTCTTAGCTGCTACCATGAGCAAGCTAAAGAACAAGAGGGCATGCAACATTGGATATGGTGGGATAGTCACCCACCTTGCTAGGATGTTAGGGGTGGATTTTTATACACGCATTCTCGCCGTACCCCTAGGACTCCAGGCCTTCATGACTAGAGGTCTCATCTTCCCTACCCATAGAGGTCCACCTTATGCAGCTATGCCTTGGGAGAGCAGGACGGGGAGGGGCATTGAGTGGCTCCCGGAGTATTCCATTATGGCTGGACGCCATAATTGGAAGGCGACGTTCGCAGCTATGCATGTGAACAGGATTGCAGCTCCTCCATATGTCCCATCACTACCCGTAGTTGAGGAGGAGGAGACGAGAGATCAGTACGAGGGAGGAGGAGGAGCAGAGCAAGAGTTTGGCATGTTTCCGGATCAGCCGGATGCGGCCCCTAACATGCCCAGACGTTCTCCACGTCTAGCCAGAGCTTCAGGTTCATCTTCTCGCCGCGCCAGCGTGAGTGAGAGACCCACTTGGATGGAGACACCTTCTGCATGGTACGGAGCTCCACCTCCATGGTCCGCACAGCAGCCACCACCACCACCACCAGCACCGTCAGATGCACCGGGGTGGTACAGTCACGCTCCGGGATGGTATGAGCAGATGTCAGAGTGGGATACTAGCCTTTCTGATAGAGTGGGAGCATTGAAGATTCGAGCCGATGCTAGAGATGGACGCATGGACGACCTCGACCATATGATGAGAGACGTCTACCGCTAGCAGTTCTGGCGGTACTACGATCCTAGCTTCTCTCCATTCCCGCCTCCGCCTCCACCGCAGTGATGATTTGCATGACCGATAGTTTTAGCTGCTCCACCGTCATTCTGTGAGTTTCTTTTTCTTTTCTTTCTTTTTTTTCTTTCTTTTCTTCCTTTCTTTCTTCTATTTGAACATTAGGGACAATGTTTGTTCCAAGTATGGGGTGGGGTGTGACTAAAAGTTTGTAATAACTCTTACTCACTATGATTGCTTCTATTGAGACTATCTTGCATGTTCACTATATTGTTACACATTTCATTATTGCATTGCATGAAAAAGAGTTTGAAAAACCCATAAAAATTGAAAAATTTTGAAAATTTTGTGCTTCTAAAGATAGAGAGGATTTCTATGATAATCACTACTTGTGAATTGAGTTTGATGACAATTGCATGATTAAACGAATGGTGAATTGAAAAGAAATTGAATGAGTTGATTATACCTCTTTTGCAAGTTTCATAATGTGATGAATGTTACTTAAATCATATTGAGGAATTAAGGTTGAAATCACACTATAAGTTCTTATGCTTCTTGTTGAGATGATTAAGGCAATTCGATTTTCTTTCTTTTTTCTTTGATCATTTAGCCCCTCATTGAAATTATGGCCTCCTTTACCTATCCGGGAATTTAGAGGAGTTGAATGAAAAAGGCATGTATGATGTGGGAGGGCCATGAAAGCAATACTTTGCATTCAAAGGAATAGGAAGAAATTATAGGTTTGGGGAAGTCAATCATGACGATGAGTAACTCGGTACCATTCACATAGCCGGGTGTTTGTGTCTTGCCAATGTCGGATTGAGCGATATTCCTAGCGGATTATGGTATGTGCGCTAAGGGTTTGAGGCATCTCATAAAAATTGAGAAACGCCAATCTCCTAGGCTTCGGTTTTTGTGCACCTCTATCCATAACTCCAAAAGTAAAGTCGAAAAATGAAAAGAAGAGAGCGAAGCTCTAAGTTGAAGGTGTTGCGGAAACCGCAAGAGAAGAAGAAAAGAGTAGTTATCCACTTTCCCGGATTCATGCACCACATTCCTTAAAGTTTTCCTTCCCTTCCCACATTCTAGACCTTTTTCTTTGAAAGTCCTTAAGATCAAAAGAATGTGATATGACTTGGTGATCTAAATTGAAGTTTCTTATGATTGATTTTGATAATGTTTGAAGGTTATGATGTTTGTATGGAAGTTTGATTGATTCATGATTTTTCTTTACTCTTTACTCTTTGATTAAGTGTATGAAAGTCTTATAAACGATTGAAGCAAGATTTGAGAATGATCTATTGATTAGAAGGCACATTCATCCAAAAGAAGTATTGCTTTGAGAAGGTACACATATTTCATCCTAACTTTTGTTTTAAAGCTTTTGAAAGACCTTGCTTAGGGACAAGCAAGTGGCAAGTATGGGGTTATTTGTTAGCATGAAATATAGTGATATTTTAGGCACGTTTTCTAAGTGTATTTGATCCATATTGATAGTCATTGATTGAGCATTAATGCATTTGTGAGCTAGTTTGTCTATAATGTCGATATAGAGATCTACACAAGCTTTATGTTGATTATAGGTAATTGAGAGCTATTTCCGAACGAAATTGAGCAAGGATGGAGTTTGATGGAACATGTCCATGAATTGAGGACATTCCTAGGAGCTAAGGGAGTGCCAACTTGAAGAATGCACGAGGCTAAGGAAGAATCACGTTCTTGCCCTAAACCACGCTCTAAAATACGGCCGTACTACTTTCCACGTTCAAGTCCACGGCTGTGGAACCGTGGCAAGGGAAGCGTGGTTCATTCCAGCAACTTCTACGGCCGTGGAGGAGTTGAGTCAAACCGTGTTGATTTCCACGCTCTAAATTACGGCCGTGGAACCCTTCCACGACCGTGATCTTGGCGATCTTTTTCGCCACACTTTAAGCCACGATCTCCGACGCAATTGGGCCGGGCCGATATTTTATCTTACACTATAAAAGGACGGACGAAGAGAGATTCCGTCACCTTCGCTTACGCATAGATGCATCTTACGCTTGCGCTTGGAATTGCCCTAATTTCGCATTTGGCGGAGATTGTGTTTAAGAGATTTTTGCGCTTTGTCATTGGGATTTCCGGATTGACGGAAGATTGAAGATTCGGAAGATTGTTCGTAAGAAGATTCCGCTTCTTGCTTAGGTTTGATTTAGACCGCCAGTTTGACCGCCATTAGTGAGTTCCTTTTGCTTTTCTTTCTTTTCTTTATTTCTTTTGAACATTGAGGACAATGTATGTTTCAAGTATGGCGTGGGGTGTGACTATCGTTTGTAATAACTCTACTCACTTTGATTTGCATGACTATGAACACTTGCATGTTTCCTTTCATTGTGACACGTTTCATCATTGTATTGTATGAAAAAGTCTTTGAAAAACCCATAAAAATTTGAAAATTTTGAAAAGAATTTGTGCTTCTAAGATTAGAGATGATTTCTATGATGAAAACTACTTATGGAATGAGTTTTTGATGACAATTGTATTCTTAAATTGAATTATGAATTGTGAAGAAATTGAGTATGTTGTTTATCCTTTCTTGCAAGTTTCATAATATGAAGGTTTTTATCTAAATCATATTGAGAAACAAAGGTTGAAATCACAATATAAGTTCTTATACTTCGTTATGAAATGATTAAGGCACCTCGATTTTCTTACTTCTTTCTTTGATCATTTAGCCCTCAATGAAAAATAATTGCCTCCTTTACCTATCCGGGATTTAGGAAGAGTTGATTTTCGCATATTTGATGTGGGAGGGCCATGAAAGAAATTGTTTTCAAAGTGTAGGAAAATATAGGCTTGGGGAAGTCAATCATGACGATGAGTAACTCAGCACCATTCACATAGCCGGGTGTTTGTGTCTTGCCAAAGTCGGATTGAGTGATATTCCTAACTGATTATGGTATGTGCATCAAGGGTTTGAGGCATCTCGAAATTGAGAAACGCCAATCTCCTAGGCTTCAGTTATTATACACCGCTGTCCATAACTCCACAAGTAAAGTTGAAAAATTATGTGCAAAAGTCTAGAGCAAAGCTCTAAATTGGTGGTTAGTTCAAATGGTAAAAAGAAAAGAGTTTGTGATGTCCCTTCTTCCCGGATTCATACACCACATTCACTTACAAGCTTCCCACCTTTTCCGCATTCTTGGCCTTATTTGAAAGTCCTTGAGATCATAAGAGTGTTATTTGACTTGGTGATCTAAATTGAAGTTTCACATGCTTGATTTTGACAATACTTGAAGGTTATGATGTTTGTCTTGAAGTATTTGCAATTTATAAAGTTTCTTTGCCTTGCATACTTTAGTTTGTGTATATGAGCGTTTTCAAGGATGAATGAAGCAATGTTTGAGGATGATCTATTGACTAGAAGCACATTAACAAAAAAAGATTGTTTTGTTTTGTTTTCGCATTCATATTTCATTCTACCTTATGCTCTAAGCTTTTGAAAACCTTGCTTGGGGACAAGCAAGTGGCAAGTATGGGGTATTTTGTTAGCATGAAATATGACTATATTTTAGGGACTTGTTTTAGTTGTTTTTCCCTCTTTACTGTGTTCTTAGATATGAGTTTGAAGCAATTATGAGCTAGTTCCCCCACTTTGTTGATATAGAGATCTACACTAGCTTCGTTTTGTTTTTAGGTGAATAAAGACTTGGATTGGAGCAAAATGTGGAAGGAAAGAGGTATTTGATCATGCTTGATAGCAAGGAGATGCATTGGAGAGGCTAAAGAAGGAGCATGGATGAAGGATGTTTCGAAACAAAGGCAACAACCAAGGATTTGAAGAACCACGCTCTAAACCACGGCCGTGGATTTGGCAACATGATCGTGGATGTGAGTTTGGAGCACACCAGAGAGTTACACGGCCAAAACCACGGCCGTGGAAGTCTTATTGGCACCGTATTTAAGTTCCACGCTCTAAATAAAGGTCGTGGAAAGTTGTTCATGACCGTGATTTTGGTGATTTTGTGATGTGTCATTATTGTCAAGTCAGACACGTCATTGGGCTTTCTCGTAACCCTATCTCGCCCTATAAAAAGGCTTGAGAAAAGAGTTTTCAGGATCTCCGTTGGACCGCTGCTCAGAGTTCAGAGACGGCCTTAGGGTTTCATTTCAACCTTAAGGATTGGAGATTCATGAAGGACGTATTTTCAGAGATTGTGTACTTTTGGAATATTCTAGGGTTTTCATTGATGGACGGATTGACATCCCGTTCTTTGTGGTTTCTCTAGATCATTGTGAGGATTTCTATTCCTATTTTTCTGAATTCATAAACATACTTCGTTGTTTGGATTTTGAGATTGACTTTGAGTTATTATTGAGTTTTCGAGGGTTTTCATCTTTCATTCTTCTTAATTTGATTATTGATATCATAATGATGATTATTGGCTAAAACCCTTTAGCAATTTTAAAGTGAAGGGTTGATAGTTGTGGCTTAGATGGTGATAGATCGATTGTAAAACGGTTGGACCCTGAGAGTGTGAGAAATATCGTCGACACCCTAAATCACGGGTTGTTCTTGATTTCCACGGCCGTGGTTCTTAAGATCTAGCTGTGATTTTCCCTGGTTTACGAATTTTGCTTTTGCTTTAATCCAAAGTTAAAGATTAGCTTTAACCTAGCCTTGACTTGCCTTTTCTAGGTAGTAGTGAGACTCAACATCCTGTATTTTGGTTTCGAGTGTCACAACCTTAACCGTTTTGGCTTGTCTTTGATTCCTTGGGTTTGGTCATGGGTATTTGAGATTAATTCTTGTCCTTAGATCATTTCTATACTGCAACCTCAACAACCTTTATAGAGAGTGCCTTTGGGGTAGACATATAGGGTTTTGAAACTTCTCCGTACATAACCTTACTTTAGCATACCTTTGCAACCTCAACTATGTCCTTATATATATAGTATATCTTGAATCGATTGCTACAATTTGATACCTGAATCTTTAGGGTTTCTTTTTTCCCAATTATTCGCAAAGCTTCTATACTTTTGATTGCTCGATTACTTGAAACTGATTTTGGTACACCAATTCCCTGATTTCGGTACTCTGGAATACTTGCTTATCTACGCCGATCCGTACACTATGGGTTCGCTTGCTTTTATTCTAGTTTTATAAATAAAACTTATTTGCACGCACGCTTTGAGGCGAACAAATAACGTGGACAAAGTTGAGGTTTGCAAAGGGAAGGTGTTTCTAAGGTGGGAATAGATCGCCGGATAAGTCTCACTACTCACTATCCCAAACCAAAGATCCTTTTACCGGGTAAGTCTCAAGGTACTAAGGAAAGGAACTATAATCTCAAACCAACACACCACCCAAGGGGATAGAATCAACCTTTACCGGGTGAGTCTAAAGCTAACTCTCAAAGATGGAATGAAGGTACACTCAAACCCCAATAAAGGATAAGTTTTATTACCTACACTCATCACCTTGGGTAAACAAGAAAAGGAATCACCGGGTAAGTCTCATCCTAGGCTTGCGTTGAACCAGGAAAAGTATAACAAGGATAGAATTTAGCAAACAGAAACCTCAACTTAGATAAGGTTCAAGAAAGGTTCACCTCCTTTAGTTATATTCCATCCAGGCCGAGATGTTCAATGACTGACCGAGGTGTTTGTCGGTTAAGGTAAAGGCTCAAGCTTTCAGGGTCCGTTGGGGTTAAGGTCATTCTATCATTGTCTTTCACACAACCTTCAGCCAATCACCCTAGAATCGCATAAAGAACTTAGCCAAGAATCATCATGATAACAATAATAAATTTTATAAGAAAGGAATCAATATTCAAACAAAAAAACCCTAACAAAAAGATCTCAGTAACTGAATGAATCAAACAAACAATCAGCGTTCCTCAATCACAAATCAGAAAAGACAAAAAACCAAACCAACTAAGAAAGTTATACAAACTTCCTTCAAAGCCAATTTCAAACTTGATTCCTTCGTTCCTTGAACTTCAACCTTCAAAACTTCCTTCAAAACTCTTCAGAAAATCCTCCAGAAAATCAGTGATCCAAAGATAAAATATCTTAAAAAGATAATTTTTTTTAAAACATATCTCCATCTCTTCCAAAATAAATCAGTCAAAATGATATCTTCCTTTCAGAAATCCAGCCAAAAATATGTGATATTCACTTTCCAAAAATAAAAGATCTCAGCCAAAAATAAAGATCTCGTTGTCCCATCATCAGTTTGCCTCGGTCTAGACGCTCCTCAAGATCACCTCGGTCGAGGTGGTAGTGTAGGTTACCGAGGTGAGTCTCAGCTGAAAGTGTAACTCTCTAATATGGTCCAAAATCAATCTTCTAAATCATTTTCATGCTTCATGAGATCTTCTTATAACTCCTCAATGCTCCGGAATGTAGATCCAATGACATTTCGATCCAAAACGTTCCATTTTGCCTACAATACAACGAAACTAGGTGTAGACCTCGATTCCCGCAAAGGTAGACACAACAATAATATAATCAAAGAATATACATCCATACATGCAGATTTATGAAGATAAAATGTCTAAACCAATCCCAAAATATAGACTATAATACATGCTATCAAACACCCTCTAACCTCGGAGGTAAAACTAATCTATAGGTTGCTCTCCGAACTCTATCCAGTATCTCAAAAGGACAGACATATCAAGGACTCAGCTTCCCCTTTATGCCAAAATGTCTGATGCCTCGCGTCGGAGATACCCTCAACCAGACATGAGCTCCCACTCTGAATTCTAGAGGTCGATGCCTCGTGTCTGCATATAACTTCTAGCGACTTTGTGCAGCCAACATCCTCTCTCTAATCAGCGCTCCTTGAGCCATATCATCCTGAATATTTTCTGGCGCTATCCCAGTGAAGCTGCTAGGCTCATCCCAACATAAAGGTGTACGGCACCTACGTCCATACAGTGCCTCATAAGGAGTCATCCCAATAGATGCATATCAATTGTTGTTGTATGAGAACTCAACTAGTGGGAGGTAATAAGACCATCCTTGTCCCCAATCCAACACACAAGCTCACAACATATCCTCCAAGCTTTGCATGGTCCTCTCGGACTGACCATCTGTTTGGGGGTGAAACGCAGTCGTGAAGTGTAGACTCGTCCCCAAAGTAGTCTGAATCCGCTGCCAAAACCTTGAGGTAAACCGTCCATCTTGATAAGAGACGATCATCCTCGGTACACCATGAAGTCTCACTAGTTGTCTAGTGTACTCCTCAGCTAATCTGCTCACTGACCACGTCTCTCTAATAAGAATGAAACGTGCCGTCTTCGTCAATCTATCAACAACAACCTAGATAGCATCAAAACTCCTACTGGGTCTCAATCTAGTCACAAAGTCCATGGAGATGTCCTCCCACTTCCACTATGTTATTAATAATGAGTGGAGCTCACCTCCAGGTCTGCAATACTCTATCTTGACTTGCTGACAGGTCGCACACTGTGCCACAAATCTGGCTACATCGGGCTTCAGCCCTGCCCACCAATATGAACGTCTCACATCATGGTACATCTTACTTATACATGGATGTACTGAGTAAGGTGTACAGTGAGCCTCTCGTAAGATCCTAAATCTCAACTCTGCATCAGTAGGTACACAGACGCGGTCATGGCGCCTCATCACTCCATTTGCTCCAATGGAGAACTGTGGTGCCTCTCCATGAGACATCCTCTCTCTAATCCTCATCAAGGCCGGGCAGGTCCCATGCTTCTGTTGGATCTCATCCAACAGACCAGGTAGAACCTCTAAGGCATACAGTTTGGCATCATCATCAGGAAACTAGATGTTCATCTCTAGCCAACCTAGATCCCTCTGAAGCTTAGGTTGTACTATCAATCTCGCAATCGCCTTCTCTCGAGGCGTCTTCCTGCTCAGGGCGTCATCTACAACATTCGCCTTTCCTGGATGATACAGAATCTCAAGGCTAAAGTCCTTGATCAACTCAAGTCATCGACGCTGGCAGTTATTCAACTCCTGCGTAAAAATGTACTACAAACTCATATGGTCTTTGAAGATCTGACATGTGGCACCATACAAGTAATGTCTCCAAATCTTCAAAGCATGAACTACCGCTGCTAACTCTAGATCATGAGTCGGGTAGTTCTCCTCATACGTCTTAAACTGTCGAGACGCATATGCAATCACTCTTCCCCTCTGCATCAATACACATCCTAAGCCTAACTAGGATGCATAACTGTAAACCATAAAATCCTCAGAACCCTCTGGTTGTGCCAAGACAAGAGTAGAAGTTAAACGCCTCTTCAACTCCTCAAAACTTTGGCCACACTATTCATTCCATACAAATCAGGTAGTGTTCCTCAGGAGACTTGTAAGTGGACGGGAAATCACATAAAATCTCTCCACGAAACGTCGGTAATAACCGGCTACGCCAAGAAAGCTATGCATTTCCTTAACGTTCGTTGGTGTCGTCCATGCAGAAACAGACTCGATCTTCGCCGGATCAACCATGTTCCCACTGGCGGAGAAAATATGGCCTAGGAAGGCTACCTTTGGCATCCAGAACTCACACTTAGAGAGCTTGGCATACAACTCTCCATCCCTCAAAATCTGCAAAACCGTCCATAGATGACCGGCATGCTCCTCTCTGCTACGAGAGTATACCATAATGTCATCAATGAAGACCCCCACAAACTGATCAATGAAGTCGATGAAGATACTATTCATCAACTCCGTGAAGACTATTGGGGCATTCGTCAGCCCAAATGGATCACTTCAAACTCGTAGTGTCCATAACGGGTACTAAATGCCGTCCTGTGTATATCCTGCTCTCTCACTTCAAGTAGTGGTATCCTGAGCGTAAATCAATCCGGATGAATATTGTTGCTTCCTGAAGCTGATCAAGTAGATCATCAATACAAGGAAGTGCATACTTGTTCTTGATAGTCACCTTGTTCAGCTCTTTGTAATCGATGCACAGTCTCAACGATCCATCCTTCTTCCGCACGAAGAGGACAGGTGCTCCCCAGGGGGATACGCTAGGGCGGATGAAGCCCTTCTCAGCCAATTCCTTGAGTTGGTTCTTCAACTCCAACATCTCGACAAACACCATACGATACGGGGTCTTCGAGATGGGTCTCGTACCCGGTTCCAACTCGATACTAAAGTCCACACTCCTCTGAGGCGTCAAGCTCGACAGCTCAGCAAACACGTGTACAAACTCGCAGACCACTAGTATGTGCTCCAATCCTGGACTCTCTCCATCTTTCATGGCATAACACCAGAAGATGTCACATCCCTATGCTATCAGCCTAGCTGATCGTACGTCACTGATAATAGAACCCGTCTTCCAAGGTCCAAACCTCGGAAGACTTCTATCTGACCTACCTCGGTAGAGATTGTAATTGTCTTCCTACCAACATCTAATACTACACGGTGTCTACACATCCAATCCATACCTAATATGACCTCTTCATACATCAATGGCATGACTAAGAAGTCAACAAGCAACACACGAGTCCCTAAATGAAGGGGACAACTACGTATCTCACGGGTACCTCTGACACTACTACCATCAAGTAACCCAATAGTAAAAGGTATCCCCTTAATTGTATCTAAACTCATACGCTCAACACATACATCAGAAATAAAGTAATGCATAGCACGCGTATCAAACAAAACTCTAACAGGTAAGCCATGAAGCAGAATGATACCTGTAGCAGCAGGTGCAGGCGACTCCTTTGCACTCCTCAGCTCAAAGACTCTACCCTTAGCTCCTGTGGTGTTAGTGGTACTCCCACCACGACCTCTACCACTACTCGGCCCGGGAGCAGATCCTTGAGTAGAAGAACAATCTAGGACTCTCTGTTTTCCCAGTGTCTGTTGTTGAGGTGTCCTCTGACTACCTCTCATCACACTAGCAGGAGAAGAACCCTACTGTGATGCAACTCCACCATGCCTACAGAAAGCAGCTCTATGACCTAGTCTACCACAAGTGAAGCAAGTCACAACTGGCCTGGTACACTTTGGCCTCAAATGTCCACAATCACCACAATTGTAACACATTCATCCCTTATCTGTAGTCAATCTAGATTAGGGGTAACTCTGACATCTTTGACTCCGTCCAGAACCAGATGCTCCTCCAATACCACTAATCTGCCCAATGTGCTGCCTCCTCTCAGACCGTCCCGTCTGAGAAGCCCTACTTTGACTGGCTCTCTCTCACTGAGCCAGGGCAGAACTACTCTATGATCATACTCCTCATGTGATCATAGCTGGTGGCTCGTGCTCCTACGGTCCTCCACCACTAATGTGCGAGGTCACGGAATAGAGACTAAACTAGCTCTATCCGTCTGTTCTCAAGGCATGTGATATACTCTAAAGCTGAGTCGACATGTCCTATCCAAAACTCTTTCTCCAAACCCACTTTCCCAAAGAAAGGTGGTACACCCAACTTATGGAATGCCTTCAACCAGGTATCTGGTCGAGGCACTCAGGTTTCCTCTGGATTTCGAACAGTCTTAACAGCACGTGCCGGCATAACTGGCACCTGTGTGGCTCCTTGAGACATCTCAGAAGATTCCTCATGCACTGATTGATCGGGGCCCGTCTGACAGCTCTGGTAGTCTCCTCAACACGTCTGATGTACTCTCGAAACTTTGGCCCCCTCATGGAGACACGATCCGAGTCATCTGACTGGACTCGATGTGAATTCTATCTCCTAGATCCACCACTCCTCGTCTTTGGGACGACACTCTCTGCAATCTCCTCATGCACCTTATCCACCACTAGTGGATCAACAGCGGGAATTGGTCCATGTTCTATCACGCCTGGAGGAAGAGGTGTTCTACCTCTACCTCGGCCTATAGCAGAAGCAAGTCTAGTCCGAGCCATCTGCGGGATATGCACACCTAACTTATAAGGCTCTATATAGGCCATATGAATAGATATATGTATATATATAACACATATACAAACATAATCCACAATACATATACATACATATCTATACTGCAGAGATCCATAATAGAGGTGATGACTCCTCGTACATTATATCCAAAAACCACACTTTAAAACCAAAAAATCCTTTGAAAACGTCAAACCCCTTTTGGGTTTTGTTTATTTTACCTATCAAACCTCATTGGACCTTACAACATGTCACTGACAGATATAAAACAAATACATAAAGTTGAATAACCCTGTACAACTAAAAGGTGAACAACATGATCATAGCCGAGTACAAAACAACAGCCTCACACAGGAGGTAAACAAAACATCATCCTCACGCAGGAGGGAAACATAAACAACCCAAAAAGACATAACCATCCTATGTACGAGAGGTCCTCGGCCTGCCTCCCTGCTAGATCACTCAGCAGCACACCTATCTTGTAAAGCATCTACAACATGGTATAAAACCATTAGCTAACCATACATATATAAGGTAATGCATAAGCACACACACAATCATGAAAGATAAACACATCAACATGCTAACACAAATTTACCCATTATCATCTTTATATAATAGTCGTTCACTCAAATCGTGTATATGTTAATAGATGAAACTATGTGACACTAGGACCGATACATCCCCGCTTTTGGGCCTACTAGGCATTTGGATGTAGTGTCGGTCACACAACCCGTGTACCCTATGGGAGTGGATTGCGCCCTTCTTGTATACTAGGTGGCCTAATGCCAGAGAACCTCCCAGACTCCACGGCGGGATGAAAGGGAAGTTTTATCACAACCACGCATACAAGGCAATAAATAAAACATAGGTCGGTAATAATCGACATCATATGCTATCATGGCAAACATATTACGTACACACCACTCATGCAAACACCCAATATAAGGATGGTAGCTAAGTAAGTCCTACGGACTTACCTCAACCTCGTATATCACTCAATCACAATCACCCTCAAATCTTGAAAGATACACTGCCCAATAACAAGGAATAGAGATATATCAATCTCCTATCAATCAAAGGGGTCACACCTAGACCCAAGGGATCGATAGGATCATCCTCAACCTAAGCCTTACAACCTAGAAATCCTCAAAATCCATACAAGGCATAACATGATCATAACATCATCCAAACACTCTCATCTAGACCTAGCATAGTACTACACTCTCACACTAGGAAAGGAAGAGGCAATGCCAACCATAGGCAAGCCTAGGAGCAAGATACACCTGCAGAACCAAGTGCAAACTCAAGCTGATGCAGGTGGTCGCAGGGGCAGCTAGAAGGTGGCGCAGGGGCGGCTCACAGCCGGTGTTGGGGCGGTCCAAAGGGGCGCAGGGGCGGCTGGTGTGCAGAAGGTGCAGTTCCGGCTGTCCTTTGCTTCTTCACTCCTTCTTCATCCAGCAACCATACACATACATATACATATATATCTACATCTATTGAAGCCAATCAAGGCTGCCACAAGATCAAACTTGTGGAACCTAAGCTAGAATTGAAGGAAAGAAGGAAAGAAGCAAGAAAGAAGAAAGATAGGAAGAGATGGAAGACAAACCTACCAAGTTGAACCTATACAGAGGCAGAACCTATCACCATAACCTCCAAGATGGCTCAACAAGGCACAACAACATCAACCATCATCAATCAACAGCAAGGCCAAGCTCATAAGCTCTCAAACTCACACAAACTCAAACAATGATCAAGAAGAGATCCAAGGGAGAAGGAAGGAGAAGATGAACGTGAGGAAGGAGAAGATGAAGATGTCGATGAGGAACCCTCATCAGGAAGGAGAGAGAAGAACTTATAAAGGAAGGAAAGGGTAAAGCACGGGTCAAGAGTCAACAAAGGCGGTTGTAGCACACCCTAAACCGCAAGGGCGGCTCAGGGAGGCGCAAGTGCGGCCGAGACAAACCGCAGAGGCAACCTCTGGGTCACGCAGGGGCGGTATAGGCACCTTTTGTGCCCTCAGAACTCACTCTCAGCAACTAGGCTCTTACAATATGAGCTATTCAAGATGAACTCAAATGAATCAGTCAAAGAAATGTTCACAAGATTCACCGAGATCGTGAACTACTTGGACTCGCTTGGAAAAGTTTTTACAAACAAAGAAAAAGTAAGGAAGGTTCTATGGATCTTACCTAAAGCCAAGTGGGCACCAAAGGTGACTGTAGTTGAAGAAGCTCAAAATGTCACAACTCTTCCTCTTGACGACCTTCTTGGAAAACTCATCACTCACGAAATGGTTATTGGTGAAGAAGATGGAGAGCTCCCATCCAACACCAAGAACGTAGCACTAAGATCAAAGGAGAATGAAGTACCATCAGAAGAAGAAGATAGTGATGATGACGATGAAGAAGATCCATTTGCCTTGATCTCTAGGGGTCTCGCGATGGTTCTTCAAATGAAGAAACAGTTTGCAAACAATAAAGAATATCGACGAACAGCAACACCCCGACCTAAGTTTTCTAACTCTAACAAGAAAACTAAAGTTCTGACTTGTTTTAAATGTGGTGAAACAGATCATCTCGTAAACGATTGTCCACAAATGAAGAGGAACAACTTTGGAAAGAATGATCGAAAGAAGAAAGCTATGGTAGCTTCATGGAGTGATTAAGATTTCTCAAATGAATCAGAAGACGAAAAAGAACAAGCAAACCTTTGACTTATGGCCGATCATGAAGAAGATCCAGATCACTACGTTGATAATGTGGTAAGTACCATTATGTCCCAACTTGAATCTGATCTCACACAATTCCTTAACGACATAATCATATGTGATAAAGAACATAGAGTAAGGATAAGTTCCTTGAGAGAAAAGCTTCTCAAACAAGAGAAAAGATTAAGTGATATGTCTTTGGAGATTGAAAATCTTAACACTAATAAGTTAGACCTTGATATCAATATCAAGGCCTTGGAATCAGAAAATGCGATTCTCAAGGGCAATCTTTGTTCTCTCCATCGAGAATATATCGATCTAGAGAAAGAAAAGGTTGATCTAATTGTGATGTATCCAGACCAGAAGGTTGCACTTATTTAATTCACTCGTTCGAAAGCTAACCTCGAAAGGATAATGGGTGAACAACAATCTTCCCTTAACAAAAATGGCATAAGCTATCATGTCAGTTTTCCCAGAAAAATAACTACCACCTTTGTCAAGGCTAAAAGAAGTATTCATATGCCCACATGTTTCTATTGCTGTAAAAAGGGTAATGTAAAATCAACATGTTCATATAGAAGAAGTGATCCTTACATCATTAGAAACACTTATCCTCTATGTCTAAGGAAACAAGTAAAGCAAATTTGGGTTCCTAAAGGTACTAGACCACCAAACATGATTGAACTCGAATATGGACCAAAATATGCCATTTGGTCAACCCGGAAAGGTTGATGTTTGCTGTTTTGCAGGATATCACCAAGGTAAAGGAGCATAAATGGATATTAGATAGTGGTTGCTCACGACATATGAGTGGAAAAAGCTCACTATTCTCAGATCTAAAGAAGCAATCATCAGGAACCATTACGCTTGGTGATAAAAGAAAGTGTGACATTATTGGCATTGGTAAAATATGTTATAATTCATCTAACTTCATTGATGATATATATCTTGTTGACGGTTTGAAGTATAACTTGCTTAGCATCTCTCAAATATGTGATAAAGGCAACAAGGTGATTTTTTATTAAGAAAATGTGAAGTTCAAGACAAGACATCGGGTGATATTGTGCTTACAGCTCCTAGATGTAACAATGTTTATTCTACGAGCAAAAACCAAGTTTAAAAAACAAAGATAAAGTGTCTCAAGGCCTTGACTGACGATCCAAGGCTTTTACATAGAAGACTTGGTCATGTAAGCATGCATACAATGCAGAAGTTACTTTCAAATTATTTGGTACGTGGCTTGCCAAACCTAAACTTCAAGGTAGATGAACTATGTAAGGTTTGTACACAAGGTAAACAAACATGAGGTGCATTCAAACCAAAGAAGGTTGTAAGTTCTTCTCGATCCATTGAACTTCTACATATGGATCTTTCTTGTCCTATGCGTTTCAAATCTCCCAATGGTAAATAATATATCCTTGTCATTGTGGATGATTGTTCGCCCCAAAAGGTGTGTGCAAGCTTTAAATTTATATCCCAAGAAATATGCTTAAACAAGGATGCGAACCTGCAGTGTACGGATCAATTATAGTAAAAGCATGAATTCCGGGGTGTCGATCTCAAGGACTTAGGTGAAACCTAAGCAAGTATAGGTAGTCAATGCTACTAATAACCACAAAAGCGATTAAACCAATCAAAGAGATGATAATAAGGTCAATTAAAGGAAATATGCAAATTCTAGGGATTAAAGCATCTAGTTGTGGTTCCAACTCAAAATCTCAAGATAAGCGGACAAAGCTGAGATTTTGCTACGGGAAGGTGTTTCTAAAGTGGAATAGATCACCGGGTAAGTCTCACTACTCACAATCCAAAACCAAAGAACCTATCACCGGGTAAGTCTCAAGGTACTAAGGAAAGGAATTATAATCTCAAACCAACACACCAACTAAGGGAATAGAATCAACCTTTACCGGGTAAGTCTCATCCTAGGCTAACTCACAAACATGGAATGAAGGCACACTCAAAACCCAATAAAGGATAAACCTTTATTACCTACACTTATGATCTTAGGTAAACAAACAAAGGACTTACCGGGTAAGTCTCATCCTAGGCTTGCATTGAACCAGGAAAGGTGAATTAAGAATAGGATTTGGCAAACTCTAACACTTAACTCTCAGTTACGGATCAGATAAGTCACCTCGGTCAGTCAAGTTCCACCCCGGCCGAGATGTTCATCGACAGAACGAGATGTTCTAGGGTTAAGGATAAAGACTCGAGCTTTCAGGGTCCTACTGTATTTAATATTATTCTATCATTGTTTTTCCCACAACCTTCAGCCAATCAACCTAGAATCGCACAAAGAAATTAGCCACTCATCATCATGAAAGCAATAATCAAATATATGGGAAGAGAATGAATATTTGAACATAAAAACCTTAAAAAACAAGGCCTCAATAACTGAATCAAATATCAAACAAATCAGCGTTCCTTAATCACAAATCACACAAAGACAAAAAACCGAAGGGAATCTGAGAAAGTCTTACAAATCCCCTTAAAAGCTATATCAAAGCTATAAACCTTCCTTTCTTCAATCTTCATACTTCCTTCAAAACTTCCAGAAAATCTCTAAATATGTGGGGAGAATAATTCTAATAAAAAAGATGGCTGAATTGTGGAAAATCCAACCCTTTATATAGGAGAATTATCTTCCAAAGATAATAATATCTTAAAAAGATAATTTCCCAATAAAATATATCCATATCTCTAAAATAGATCTCCTAAATATATGATCTTCCTTCCTAAAATCCAGCCCAAAAATATAAGATCTCTCCTTTCAAAAATAAAAGATCTCAACCAGATAAAATATATCTCGCCGCGTCAGGATATTCACCTCGGTCGGGGCGCTCCTCTAGATCACCTCGGTCGAGGTGACACTGTAGTCAACCGAGGTGAATCTCAGCTGAAGGTGAAATCTCTCAAATCTGGTCCAAAGTAAATCTTATTTGTTAATTCCTTGCTTCCTGAGTTCTCTTTTAAGCTCCGGAATGTAGGTCCTATGGCTCCTTTGCTCCTTAGCTCCATTTCGATCCAAAACGTGCCATTTTACCGACGATTACAACGAAACTTGGTGTAGACCTCGATTCCCGTAAAGGTAGATGAAACGACAATATAATCACATAATATACATTCAAACACGCAGATTATTGAAAATAAAACATCTAAACAAGTCCCAAAATATAGACTATAATACATGCTATCAAAATACCCCATACTTGTCCCTTGCTTGTCCCCAAGAAAGTTCCAAATCTTAAGTACAAGATAGAATGGATTATAAGTCATAAAGAACAATGAAAAGTATTTTAAAACATTTTTGGTGGTGTGCTCCACTCATAGATCACTCTAAGAGAATGCTTCATGGTATTTAAAATCAAAATATGATCAAAACATTTTATAAATATAAGAAAGTTGTTCATCTTTTCATAAAATCATAGAATGCATAATAAATCATAAATATCGAAATTAATCATGTATAATCCAGTTTAAACCACCAAGTCAATCAACAAGCTCGATGTCTCAAGGGCTTTTCAAGAGAAGGTCAAGAAACGTGTGAGGGTGGGATGTATATAGGGAATGTAGTGCTAGAATCCGGGAAAAGGATCTTCACTTCACTTGCTTTGAACTTCAACATCTTCCACCAATAAGCTTTGCTTATTTACTTTTTACTTTTTGGGATGCATGGACAGAGGTGCACAATAACCGAAGCCTAGGAGATTAGCAATCATCAATTTTTCGAGATGCCTCAAACCCTTGATACACATACCATGACCCATTAGGAATATCGCTCAATCCGACTTTGGCAAGACACAAACACCCGGCTATGTGAATGGTGCCGAGTTACTCATCATCATGATTGACTTCCCCAAACCTATTTTGTTTCTTTCTAAAACTTCCAGCCAACATATCAACTTTACTTTCACTTGCTTTTCACTTGCTTGCTTCCAAATTCCCGGATAGGTAAAGGAAGGCAAATATGTTTATGGGGGCTAAGCATGATCAAGAAGAAGAAGAGAAGAGAATGAATTTCCTTAATTATCTAGGAAGAAAGTGATAGAACTCATCATGTGGTGTCAACCTTCAAATTCAACATAATTTGGATAAAAACAAAGTATTAAACATGCCACAAATTTCAAACAAAGCATTTTGCAACTTAAACATATCATAAAACCTTTCAAGCATATAAGGATTTCAAAACCAATCTGCAAACAAAATCATCACTGAGGTCATATCTAGAAAAGAAGCACAAAAATCGTTTCAAAAACTCTCTTAGTTAAACCGCCTCGGTCCAGATGTTCTAGGTCAACCGAGGTACTCGACCTCGTCTGGCAAGAATCACCCTGGTCGAGGTCATAAAAATTTTTTTTTTCTTAACCACTTTTTGACGTTTTTTTTCAATCAAATAACCTTTATGCATGCATGTAGTCTCAGATAAGCATATAGAGCCAAGTAAAGCATAACAAGATCATAATTATCCAAGAGTCATACACATAAGGTCACATAAAATACACCAATACTCCATACTTGGGATACATTGTCCCAATAGGTCAAAATAAGTCTTAAAATAGAGTACTCACCGGACATAAGCTGAGCTGCATAATAAATAAATAAAACAAATCCCTGCAAGCTCTAATCCTGATCTGTTGGTGGTGGTGGTGGATACGGGATGAAGGGATCTTGGGATGGATCAAAAGGGTAGCCCATGGTATGCTGGAACTGTATCTCCATCATACGGCGCTCGTAGTGCTCGCTCTCCCTCATCTCCAACATATCAACTGACAAGGCGGCATAAGAGTCAATCATCTGGTCCGTCAACTCGTCAATCCGTCTGTGAGCTACGGGATCCCTCTGTCTACGGACTCTGCGCCTAGCAGGACGTGATGGTGTTGCAGCTGCCTCCTCCTCTGTCTCCTCGTCGTCCAGATCGACGACTAGCACACTAGGACCGGCTGTATCTATCCCTGTCTCCATGGCAGCACCGCCATCGTCATCCTCATCCTGTACCTGGGTTGCTGCATCTCTAGCATCCTCAATGTAAGGTATCCATGTAGTGGACCAATACTGAGGGTCGTAGAATAAGAACTCAGTTGACCACCTAATACCCTGAGGGGCAGTCTGCTCCCAAGGCATCGCCACATATGGCGTAGTGAGTCCACGAGGAACTAGAATCCTCCTGGTGATCATCTCCTACAGACCTAACGGCTTGGCAGCCGCCACCAATGTACAAGCGCTCAGATCTAACTCCACCACAATCGCTATATGAGTCACTAAGCCGCCACAGCCAATATCTCCCTTCCCCTTAGCCTTGATCCGGTGTAGATCCTCAGCCAGCATCGCTCCGAAATAAGGAACTCCTCCAGTCACCATACAGAATAGGCTCAGAAGCTCCCCCTGTCTAATCTTCCTGGGCGTCTCAGTACGCGCCAGAAGTGTCTCACTGATGATCCGGTGGGCGAGTCGGAAAGCAAGGTGGAAGATGATACGCTCCCTAGAGTCTCCGGGTCTCCACCTGTCAGCATGCTCTACAACATGAGCAATCTGACCCCAAAACTATCGAGCCACGACTTGAGAAGGGAAGTCAGGAACTGTGGGAGTCGGGAAGCCAAAGATGTCTCTCCGCTGAGCCATGGGAACTAAGTAGTTCCGGTTCAGCAACCGGTACTTGATGGCTCTCTCCTCATGCAAGTGAGTAACAGAACTCCCATACTTCAATGTGGGTTCGAGGTAGGTTGGAGCTCTAATCTCCATGAACTACTCCAGCCCCACCATAGAAACCATCCTTCTAAGATCATCACCTTCATGGAGGCAATCAAAAGCAGCAATATCTAAAAAGCGTGGCACAATCACGGGGCGCGTGCATATGCGGTCATAGTTAGCCTGGTGACGCTCGTGGATCACCGGAATGGAAGGTCGGAAAGAAGAAGAAGAAGAAGAAGAAGAAGAAGGTGATGATCTATCCCTCAACACTATCTGGCGATCACATCTGGAACTCATTTTTTTATTTTTATTTTTTTTTCTTTTTCTTTCTCTGATAGGTCGCCTCGGTTGCTCTGATAGATCTCAAGAACACCTCGGCCGAGGCACAGATTGACTGGACCGAGGCGATAATCTGCTCAATTCCAACTCTTTGATTTCTAGTTCTTTTCCCCGAATTTCACTACCAGTTGTTCCTAAGGGGTACTTAAGCCTTTTTCAACACAGATTTATGGCAACCAAAGCCACTAATTTCTTAAATCGGCGAAAATAAGAAGTTAGGGTTTTCCATTTAATTACCCCAGATTCAGTCGATTGGAAGCGTTTTTGTTGCAGTTTCTCGCTTGCAATCGGTTCCTCTAGCCTTTCCTTGCGAGATCGGAGCAAGAATCGTAGAAAACGGTCGGAAATCGGAGAAACGAGGTGGTTATGCGCCTCGGTCGAGAGGGTGAGTGGGAGGGAAAGAGAGAGAAATTGTTCCCCTTTTATACCCCTCGCCGATTCTGTTGTCACCTCGGTCGAGATGGTCCCGACTAGACCAAGGTGTCTCAACCGATGTGGATTGTTGTCCGCCCTAGTCGGCTCGGTTGCTCAAGAATCATCTCGGTCGAGGTGCTGTGACAGCAACCGAGATGTGTCTCAGTCAAACTCCGTCTTTTTAATTTCTCGAACTTTTATCCCTCCAGTGTTGCTTATGAGTTGTAATCCTTCCTTATAAAGTACCTAGTTTCTGTCTAGGACGCCAAAAACAAAACAAAGCAAAGCAAAAGCAAATTATCTAAATCCAGACTAGGAAGGGAAAAGAAAGCAATACCTTGGGTTGCCTCCCAAGAAGTGCTTGATTTAAGGTCGCTAGCTGGACCGTACGGCATCTCTAAATATGTTGGAAGGTATCCTCACCCCATACTTCACCTTCATCATGGGGTGAGATAAAGAAGTCTATCAAACGTTCCAGCAAATGCAAGTGCTCATCGGGGAATGAATCATCTATGGGTGGGTCGTCCTTCTCGCGTGAAGAGGGAGGTAGCCGGTTGAGGTAATCCGCAACAGAATTCTCGGATCCCTTCTTATCGCGAATCTCTAGGTCAAACTCTTGAAGCAAGAGAATCCATCGAATAAGACGCGGCTTAGCATCCTTCTTAGCAAGTAAGTACCGAATGGTTGCATGGTGAGTGTAAACAATAACTTTCTCTCCCACTAAGTAAGAACAAAATTTTTCAAAAGCATATACAACCGCCAAGAGCTCTTTTTCAGTGGTGGCGTAGTTTAGGTGAGCTTGATCTAGCATCTTGCTAGCATAGTAAATGGCGTTGGTCCGGCCATCCTTCTTTTGTCCAAGCACCGCTCATACCGCCACGTCACTCGCATCACACATGATCTCAATGGGCAAAGTCCAATCCGGAGGTTGGATAATGGCGGCGGAGATCAACGCTTCCTTAATCTTGTAAAATGCATCAAGACATTCCTGCGAAAACTCAAAAACAACATCCTTATTCAAGATTTTAGTTAGTGGTTTAGAAATCTTCGAGAAATCCTTGATGAACCTCCTATAGAAACCTACATGCCCGAGAAAACTCCACACACCCTTAACAGAACAAGGGGGAGGAAGTTTCTCAATAGTCTCGATCTTAGCTCGATCGACCTCAATACCTCGGTTGGAAACGAGGTGTCCTAGCACAATACCTTCATTAACCATAAAATGACACTTCTCCCAATTCAAAACTAGATTAGTGTCTTCACATCTTTGTAGCACTACAGAAAGGTTAGATATGCAATCATCAAAAGAGGAACCATATACTGAAAAGTCATCCATAAATACCTCCATGATCTCCTCTATATACTCGGAAAAGATAGCCATCATGCATCGCTGGAAGGTAGCGGGTGCATTACATAATCCAAATGGCATCCTCCTATAAGCGAATGTCCCCCATGGACAAGTGAAAGTGGTGTTCTCTTGATCATCCGGATTGATAGGAATCTGAAAGAAGCCACTATAACCATCTAAATAGAAAAAAACGTGAATGCTGGGCTAACCGTTCGAGCATTTGATCGATGAAGGGAAGTGGAAAATGGTCCTTCCGAGTGGCCACGTTCAGCTTCCTGTAATCAATGCACACCCTCCAGCCCGTGACGGTCCTAGTTGGGATCAACTCGTTATTCTTATTCATCACAACGGTCATCCCTCCTTTCTTTGGAACTACATGCACTCGGCTCACCCACTTGCTATCCGAGATAGGAAATATGATACCTGCATCCAACAACTTAAGAATTTCTTTCTTCACAACCTCTTTCATGATCGGATTTAACCGTCTTTGAGGTTCCCATGAAGTCTTATGATCATCCTCCATTAGAATTCTATGCATGCAGAAAGAAGGCTTAATATCAATAAGATCATCAATAGTATAACCCAAAGCCTTTTGATATTTTCTCAGGACATGCATCAGTTTAGATGATTCAGTTTCGGAAAGGGAAGCACTGACAATAACGGGATAAGTAGAATCCGGTCCAAGGAAAACATACCTCAAGTGACTTGGAAGCGGTTTAAGCTCCACAACTGGGGGTGCTTTCTAAGGGGGATCCTTGCTTCCTCCTTCCAGTGGAGTAGACTTAGATCGAAGAACTGGACTTTCATAAGTCTCAGTTGACATCACCTCGCTTGCCACCTCGGTCGAGGTCCAGAGTGGGTGACCGAGATGTTCTTCAAATAAGAACACCTCGCTTGGTCCAGAAAGTGCCTCGGTCGAGGTACTGCAACTGGGATCGAAACTAGAGATTCTCTTCTCCTGGATTAGCTTCTCGATCTTAGCTCCTGGATCTTCTTCAAGTGCCTTTAAGCTCTGTATATCTGCATCACAAGAAGCATCTATACCTTTCTCCATTAAGCTAAAACTAATAACTCTTTCAAGAGGATCATTAATAAGGATAGAGCTCACCAATTCTCTTTATTCTTCTTCATCATAGATGTTGAAGATATCATCCTCCAGCGGCTCTCCTATTATTGTACCAAGCAATGCAAACTCCACTTGATCTCCATCAATGTTGAGATTTTGCAAAGGAAAGGTGTTTCTAAAGTGGAATAGATTACCGGGTAAGTCTCACTACTCACTAATCCCAAACTAAAAGCTCCATCAATGTTAAGGATAAAGACTCGAACTTTCAGGGACCTACTGGGATTAAGATTATTCTATCATTGTTTTTCCCACAACTTTCAGTCAATCACCCTGGAATCGCACAAAGAAATTAGCCACTCATCATCATGAAAGCAATAATCAAATATATGGGAAGAGAATGAATATTTGAACACAAAAACCTTAAGAACAAGGCTTCAATAACTGAATCAAATATCAAACAAATCAGTGTTCCTTGGATCACAAATACGACAAGACAATCAAACAAAAGGGAATATAAGAAAGTCTTACAAATCCCCTCAAAAGCTATAACAAACTATGAACTTTCTTCCTTCAATCTTCCTTCAAAACTTCCAAAAATCATTCCTAACTGCAGCTTCTTCAATCTCCAAGTATGCGACGATTGCGGGTTCTTAATTTGTGGAAAATTCAACCCTTTATATAGGAGAATTATCTGCCAAAGATAATAATATCTTAAAAAGATAATTTCCTAATAAAATATATCCATATATCTAAAATAGATCTCCTAAATATATGATCTTGCTTCAAGAAATCCAGCCCAAAAAATATAAGATCTCACCTTCCAAAAATGAAAGATCTCAGCCAAATAAAATCTATCTCGCCGCGTCAGGGTATTCGCCTCGGTCGGGGCACTCCTCTAGATCACCTCGGTCGAGGTGCCATTGTAGCTGACCGAGGTGAATCTCATCTAAATGTGAAATCTCTTAAATCTGGTCCAAAGTAAATCTTCTTTGTTAATTCCATGCTTCTTGGGTTCTCTTTTAAGCTCCTGAATGTAGCTCCAATGACTCCTTTGCTCCTTAGCTCCATTTCGATCCAAAATGTGCCATTTTACCTACAATTACAACGAAACTTGGTGTAGACCTCGATTCCCATAAAGGTAGATGAACGACAATATATTCACATAATATACATCCAAACATGTAGATTATTGAAGATAAAACGTCTAAATAAGTCCCAAAATATAGACTATAATACTTGCTATCAGATCTTCACACATAGTTCCGCGGAATGATGATCACGCTGGCTCCTAGATCACACAACGCCTCACAAATAACATTCCCGTAAAGGTAGGTGAACGACAATATATTCTTTATTCTTTTGTCCCAATGGGTCAAAATAAGTCTGAAAATAGAGTACTCACCGGACATAAGCTGAGCTGCATAAATAATAAAGAAAATGAAATCCCTGCAAGCTCTAGTCCTGATCTGCTGGTGGTGGATATGGCACATACGGATGTTGGGATGGGTCAAAAGAATATCCCATCATCTACTGGAACTGTATCTCGATCATCTTGCGCTGGTAGTGCTGGCCCTCCAACATCTGATGTGTCCATCCCTCGATCCCTCGGCGTTGATCATCAAAATGCTCCTTTAGTCAACTATCAAGGCAGCATAGGCGTCGATCATCTGATCGGTGAGGTCATCAATCCTTTGATGTGCTATTGGATCACTGAATTTGCGGCGGCGGGATCTGCGCTCGGATGGTGGTGGTGGTGCTGCTGCCTCCTCCTCTGTCTCCTCGTCATCCAGATCGACGACTGGCACACTGGGACCGGCTGTATCTATCCCTGTCTCCATGGCAGCACCGCCATCGTCATCCTCATCTTGTACCTGGGTTGCTGCATCTCTAGTATCCTCAATGTAAGGTATCCATGCAGTGGACCAATATTGAGGGTCGTAGAATGAGAACTCAGCTGACCACCTAATACCCTGAGGGGCAGTCTGCTCCCAAGGCATCGCCACATATAGCGTAGTGAGTCCACGAGGAAATAGAATCCTCCTGGTGATCATCTCCTACAGGCCTAGCGGCTTGGCAGCCGCCACCAATGTAGAAGCGCTCAGATCTAACTCCATCATTGTCTCTATACGAGTCACTAAGCCGCCACAACAAATATCTCCCTTCCCCTTAGCCTTGATCCGGTGTAGATCCTCAGCTAGCATTGCTCAGAAATCAGGAACTCCCCCAGTCACCATATAAAATAGGCTCAGAAGCTCCCCTTGTCTAATCTTCTGGGGTGTCTCAGTGCACGCCAGAAGTGTCTCGCTGAATATCCGGTGGGATAATCTGAAAGCAAGGTGGAAGATAATCCCCTCCCTGGAGTCTCCAGATCTCCACCTGTCAGCATGCTCTACAACATGAGCTATCTGACCCCAAAACTGTCGAGCTACGGCTCAAGAACGGATGTCGGGAACTGTGGGGGTCGGGAAGCCGAAGATGTCTCTCCACTGATCCATGGGAACTAAGTCGTTCCGGTTCAGCAACCGATACTTGATAGCTCTCTCCTCAGGCAAGTGAGTCACAGAACTCAAAAACTCCAATGTCGGCTCGAGGTACGTTGGAGCTCTAATCTCGATGAACTGCTCCAGCCCCACCAATGAGACCATCCTCCTCAGATCCTCAGCAACATAAAGGCAATCAAAAGCAGCAATATTTAGAAATCACGGCGCAATCACAAGGCACGTGAAGATGCGGTCATAGTCAGTCTGTTGACGCTCGTGGATCACCGGTATAGAAGGTTGGGAAGAAGAAGAAGAAGGTGAGGATCTATCCCTCAAAACTAACTGGCGATCGGACCTGGAACTCATTTTCTCTTTTTGACAGATTACCTCGGTAGCTCTAACAGATCTCAAGAACACCTTGGCCGAGGCACAGGTCGACTGGACCGAGGCGATAAACTACTAAATTCCAACTCTCTGAATTGCAGTTCTTTTCCCCCAATTTCACTACAGATTGTTCCTAAGGGGTACTTATGCCTTTTTCAACAGAAATCAATGGCAACCAAAGCCAAATTGGACTGAAATCAGCGAGAAGAGGAAAGTTCGGGTTTTCGAACGTTTACCCCATATTCAGTCAATTTGAGGCGTTTTTGTTGCAGATTCTCGCTTGCAAACTGGTCCTCTAGCCTTTCCTTGCGAGATCGGAGCAAGAATCGTAGAAAACGATCGAGAAACGAAGAAAACAAGATTGGGATGCGCCGCGGTCGAGGGAGAGTTGGGAGGGAAAGAGAGAGAAATTGTTCCCCTTTTATACCCCTCGCCGATTCTGCTGTCACCTCGGTTGAGGTGGTCCCGACTAGACCGAGGTGTCTCAACCGATGTGGATTGTTGTCCGCCCTAGTCGGCTCGGTTGCTCAAGAATCATCTCGGTCGAGGTGCTGTGACAGCAACCGAGATGTGTCTCAGTCAAACTCCGTCTTTTTAATTTCTCGAACTTTTATCCCTCCAGTGTTGCTTATGAGTTGTAATCCTTCCTTATAAAGTACCTAGTTTCTGTCTAGGACGCCAAAAACAAAACAAAGCAAAGCAAAAGCAAATTATCTAAAGCTAGAATAGAAAAGGGAAAAGAAAGCAATACCTTGGGTAGCCTCCCAAGAAGCTAGCTGGACCGTACGACATCCCTAAACAAGATATAGTGGTGCAATCTCCTCAACCTGGACTTCCTGTTGGTATTTCTTAAGTTTATGACCATTGACCTTGAAGCTTCCACTTGTTTTTCCCCAAATCTCAACTGCACCATAAGGGAAAACATGTTTCACAACGTAAGGTCTTGTCCATCTAGATTTAAACTTACCTGGAAAGAGGCAAAGGCGGGAGTTAAAGAGTAGAACTAAATCTCCTTCTTTGAACTCCTTAGGAATGATAAGCTTGTCATGCCATATCTTTGTCCTTTCCTTGTAGATCTTGTCATTCTCATAAGCGTTCAAATGCAGCTCCTCCAGCTCATTGATGTCCAATAGCCGCTTCTCACCGGCTTCTTTGATGTCGAAATTTAATCATTTGATTGCCCAATACGCCTTGTGTTCTAGCTCAACGGGCAAATGGCAAGACTTCCCATATACTAAATTGTAAGGGGTGGTACCAATGGGAGTCTTGAATGCGGTCATGTAAGCCCAAAGAGCGTCGTCCAACTTCATGGACCAATCCTTCCTCGTCCTAGAGACGGTCTTCTCCAAGATTGCTTTGATTTCTCTATTTGAAATCTCAACTTGTCCACTAGTTTGAGGGTGATAAGGGATTGCTACCTTGTTGGTTACCCCATACTTCGATAGAAGTGCTTTAAACTTCCGGTTGATGAAATGTGTCTCTCCATCGCTGATGATGATGCGTGGAGTCCTAAAACGTGGAAATATAGTCCTATTAAAGAACTTTACAACCACCATGGCGTCATTAGTGGGAGAGGCAATGGCTTCCACCCATCTAGAGACGTAACCGACAACTAGGAGAATGTAGAGGTTTCTCCGGATGATGGGAAAGGTCCCATGAAACCAACCCCCCATACATCAAATATCTCAACTTCCTAGATGTTGTTGAGTGGCATCTCGTTCCTCCTAGATAGGGACTCTGTTCTTTGGCATGCATCACAAGAAACAACAAACGGTTGCACATCCTTAAATAATGTAGGCCAAAAGAAACCGTAACATAATACCTTAGCGCATGTTTTGTGAGCGCTAGCATGTCCTCCACAAGGAAGCGAGTGACAATGCCGTATGACACTAGTAACTTAATCTTCCGGAATGCATCTTTGAAGCATCCCGTCCGGACCTCTCTTAAACAGTAGAGTTTCATCCCAATAGTAGTGGCGTACATCTTTAAAGAATTTCTTCCTTTGAGAATACGTCAATCCGGGTGGTATTTCCTGGCAAACAAGATAATTAACAATGTCAGCATACCAAGGTTCTTTATTATCAGAAGCTTGGTGGAGAAAGTTCTCCACCGACTGTAAATGAGTTTCATAAAAGGGAGTAGGAAGTTTGTTATTCTCAGTTGAAGACATCTCACTTTCAACCTCGGTCGAGGTCCAGAGTGGGTGACCAAGATGTTCTTCAGTCAAGAACACCTCGCTTGGTCCGGAAAGTGCCTCGGTCGAGGTACTGTAACTGGGACCGAAACTGGAGATTCTCTTTTCCTGGATTAGTTTCTCAATCTTAGCTCCTGGATCTTCTTACAGTGCCTTTAAGCTCCGTATATTTGCATCACAAGAAGCATCTATACCTTCCTCCATTAAGCTAAAACTAATAACTCTTTCAAGTGGATCATTAATAAGGATAGAGCTCACCAATTGTCTTGAATCTTCTTCATCATAGATGTTGAAGATATCATCCTCCAGCGACTCTCCTTTCATTGCAGCAAGCGCAAACTCCACTTGATCTCCGCCAATGTTAAATTGCAATTTGGCGTTCTTACAATCCACATTGCAACCAGAAGTTGCTAGGAATGGTCTCCCGAGAATGATAGGAACGGGATAATCTGCGGGAATATCAAGTACAACAAAGTCTATAGGTAAATAGAAGTTACCTAACTTAACCGGAACATCTTTCAAAATGCCCACCGGATGGGTAATGGAGCGATCCGCCATGTACAATCTTATCTTCACCGGCTTGGGCTCTCCAAGTCCGATCTTCACACATAGCTCCAGCGGGATGATACTCACGCTGGCTCCTAGATCACACAACGCCTCACAAGTAACATCCCCAACTTGAATGGGAATGCAAAATGAGCCGGGATCTCTCAACTTGGGTGGCATCTTCTCCTTCATGGTTTGAATGAGCTCTGAGGATTTAGATGTCATCCTTACTTCAACAAAATCTTCCAGCTTCCTCTTCCTTGATAGAATTTCTTTTAAGAACTTCCCTTAGGCGGGCATCCCTAGAATAGCATCAAGGAAAGGGATGTTAATATGTAATTTATTCATCAAGTCAAGGAACTTACCAAAGTGCTTGTCTCGATTTCCTTCCTAGCACGGGTTCTTCGCATAAACCTAAGAAAAAGAACCTACGAAAGTCACTCAAGTAGAGTGGTTAGTAGCAACAGGGACAATTGCCCAGAAAGACAACCGCAACCGGCTCGGTCTAGACCAAGTCCCCGACAACGGCGCCAAAAACTTGTTCGCTCCAAACGGTGTGTGCAAGCTTTAAATTTATATCCCAAGAAATATGCTTAAAACAAGGATGCGAAGCCGTAATGTACGGATCAATTATTGTAAAAGCAAGAATTCCGGGGTGTCGATCTCTAGGACTTAGGTGAAACAAAGCAAGCATAGGTTGTCAATGCAACTAATAACCACAAAAGCGAGTAAAGCAATCAAAAAGATGATAATAAGGTTAATTAAAGGAAATATGCAAATTCTAGGGATTAAAGCATCTAGTTGTGGTTCCAACTCAAGATCTCAAGATAAGCGGACAAAGCTGAGATTTTGCAAAGGGAAGGTGTTTCTAAAGTGGAATAGATTACCGGGTAAGTCTCACTACTCACTAATCCAAACCAAAAGCTCCTATTACCGGGTAAATCTCAAGGTACTAAGGAAAGGAACTATAATCTTAAACCAACACACCAACTAAGGGAATAGAATCAACCTTTACCGGGTAAGTCTCGGGTTAACTCACAAAGATGGAATGAAGGCACACTCAAACCCCAATAAAGGATAAACCTTTATTACCTATACTTATGATCTTGGGTAAACAAACTAAGGAATCACCGAGTAAGTCTCATCCTAGGCTAGCATTGAAGCAGGAAAAGTGTAATAAGAATAAGATTTGGCAAACTCTAACACTTAACTCTCAGTTACGGATCAGAAAAGGTCACCTCGGTCGGTCAAGTTCCACCCCGGCCGAGATGTTCGTCGACTGAACGAGGTGTTCTAGGGTTAAGGATAAATACTCGAACTTTCAGGGTCCTAATGGGATTAAGATTATACTATCATTGTTTTTCCCACAACTTTCAGCCAATCACCCTAGAATCGCACAAAGAAATTAGCACTCATCATCATGAAAGCAATAATCAAATATATGGGAAGACAATGAATATTTGAACACAAAAACCTTAAGAACAAGGCTTCAATAACTGAATCAAATATCAAACAAATTAGCGTTCCTTGGATCAAAAATCCGACAAGACAATCAAACAAAAGGGAATCTAAGAAAGTCTTACAAATCCCCTCAAAAGCTATAACAAACTATGAACTTCCTTCCTTCAATCTTCCTTCAAAACTTCCAAAAATCCTTCCTAATTGTAGCTTCTTCAATCTCCAAGTATGCGACGATAGCGGGTTCTTAATTTGTGGAAAATCCAACCCTTTATATAGGAGAATAATCTTCCAAAGATAATAATATCTTAAAATGATAATTTCCTAATAAAATATATCCATATCTCTAAAATAAATCTCCTAAATATATGATCTTCCTTCCAGAAATCCAGCCCAAAAACTATAAGATCTCTACTTCCAAAAATAAAAGATCTAAGCCAAATAGAATATATCTCGCCGCGTCAGGGTATTCGCCTCGGTCGGGGCACTCCTCTAGATCACCTCGGTCGAGGTGCCACTGTAGCTGACCGAGGTGAATCTCAACTAAATGTTAAATTTGTTAAATATGATCCAAAGTAAATCTTGTTTGTTAATTCCATGCTTCCTGGGTTCTCTTTTAAGCTCCTGAATATAGCTCCAATGACTGCTTTGCTCCTTAGCTCCATTTCGATCCAAAGCGTGCCATTTTACCTACAATTACAACGAAACTTGGTGTAGACCTCGATTCCAGTAAAGGTAGATGAAACGACAATATATTCACATAATATACATCCAAACATGCAGATTATTGAAGATAAAACGTCTAAACAAGTCCCAAAATATAGACTATAATACATGCAATCAGATCTTCACACATAGCTCCAGCGGAGTGATGCTCACGTTGGCTCCTAGATCACACAACGCCTCATAAGTAACATCCCCAACTTGAATGGGAATGCAAAATGAGTCGGGATCTCTCAACTTGGGTGGCATCTTCTTCTTCATGATTTGAATGAGCTCCGAGGATTTAGATGTCATCCTTACTTCACCAAAATTTTCCAGCTTCCTCTTCCTTGATAGAATCTCTTTTAAGAACTTCCCATAGGCGGGCATCCCTAGAATAGCATCAAGGAAAGGGATGTTAATATGTAATTTATTCATCAAGTCAAGAAACTTACCAATGTGCTTGTCTAGATGTGCTCTAGCCATTGATTGGGGGAATGGAAGTGGTGGTTTATATGCAGGAGGTCGGACATAAACTTCAGTTTTGTCCGTCGCTTTCTGGGACTCCACCTCGGGTGGTACCTTGACCGAAGTGTTCCTCGTCTGTACTTGGACCGAGGTGTTCTTCGTCTGCACTGGCATCCACCGATGCACTGGATCTACAGTTTTCAATCCACTTCTCGTCGTTATTGCCATGATCTGTCCTTTAGGGTTGCTCTCTGTCCTTGTTAGGAGCTTCCCTGGATCTCTTGGCGTTTCATTCGCCTTATTAAAGAATTATTGCTCTAAGGCTTTTTGTGCCTTCGAAAATGAAGTCATGGACTTCTGCATAGCATTGAGCTTGATCAAGATGGCCTCCAGCACTACATTTTTCTTCTCTGGCTGGGACGAACTTGATCCAGGCTCTTGGCTCTTCAATGAAGTAGAAGAAGAAGAAGAGAAAGGATTAGAAGAGTTATTCAAATTTGAGTTAGAGTAAGGGTTACCCGAATTTTGATTGTTGGATCTCCAATTGTTGTTGTTGGAGCCTCTATTGTTGTTGTAGTTGTTATTCCGGGAACCATGATTGTTGTTCCTTGACCCTTGATATCCTCCCTCTTCCTTCTTGGTGTGAGCAACCAAAAGATCCTTCAATTGCTTCACATCATTCTTGAGGGAAATGAGTTGATTATCATTTGATGGAGCATCCTGGAAATTAACTCTCTTAACTCCATTTTCAGCTCCTTGGTGCGAGTACTTCTCCATGTGCAAAGCTTGTTTCTCAATGAACTCCCAAGCTTCATCAATCGGCATGTCCATGAATGTGCCGGCGGATAGTAGTTGAAGGTTGAATTGGGTAGCTCCATCCAATCCCTTGAAGTATATCTCCATCAACTCTATCTTTGGAATCCCATGATGTGGGCCATCCTAAAGAACATCTTTAAATCTCTCCCATGATGTGGGCAATCCAAAAGAACATCTTTAAATCTCTCCCATGATTTGGACAAACTCTCCTTGTCCTTCATGATGAATGCATTGATCTTCCCTCTCATTTCAGCAGTTTTGGAGGGAGGGAAAGAATTTTGTTAAGAACTCCGTCGTCATCTCCTCCCATGTGTTGATCTTTCCTGGAGGAAGATACTGATACCAAGTAAGCGCCCTGTCCTTCAAAGAAAAGTAAAAAGGCCTTAACTTGTAATTATTATTTTCCAGCCTTGAAGGTCTCAAGGTCTCCATCAAAATCTCATAGTTTTGAAAATGTTGATGCGGAGACTCCCTCTCTAAACCTCCAAACTGGCATTGGCGGATCATGGATAGAACTTGCGGTCGAAGATCATAATCATGCTCCGCTGGATCACCTAGGTTGACTCCTGGACACCTCGATTGCTGGTTTGGTTCCATCCTCTGCCCTAGGGTCTGTTGGATACCTGCAAAAAGAACATCTCGGACAGGCATCCGAGGTGGAAGTATCTCGGCCGCGGCAGCTGGAGCGGGGTCCTGCCTCGGTCGAGGGTATGGTCGATGCAGAATCTGAGCTCGTAACTCAGCCATATCTGCTTCAATCTCTGTAGTTCTAGTGCGATTTTGCTCCCTCTCGTGCTGCAGTTCTTCCCTATTGAGGCGCAGCTGTTCCATCGCCTCCTTCAATTCGGCCTCAAGATCGCGATTGTCTTGGTTGGCTATTTTCGCTTCTTTCAAGCGTCTTTTGTATGTCTTTTCTGGTTTGGGATCGTAAGGAACGATTTTCTTCCCAGCACGGGCTCTTCGCATAAACCTAAAAAGAAGAACCTGCGAAAGTCACTCAAGTAGAGTGGTTAGTAGCAACAGGGGCAATTGCCCCGAAAGACTACCGCAACCGGCTTGGTCTAGACCAAGTCCCCAGCAACGGCGCCAAACACTTGTTCGCTCCAAACGGTGTGTGCAAGATTTAAATTTATATCCCACGAAATATGCTTAAAATAAGGATGCGAACCTGCAGTGTACGAATCAATTATAGTAAAAGCAAGAATTCCGGGGTGTCGATCTTTGTACTTAGGTGAAACAAAGCAAGTATAGGTTGTCAATGCAACTAATAACAACAAAAGCGATTAAAGCAATCAAAAAGATGATAATAAAGTCAATTAAAGGAAATATGCAAATTCTAGGGATTAAAGCATCTAGTTGTGGTTCCAACTCAAGATCTCAAGATAAGCGGACAAAGTTGAGATTTTGCAAAGGGAAGGTCTTTCTAAAGTGGAATAGATTACCGGGTAAGTCTCACTACTCACCAATCCCAAACCAAAAGCTCCTATTACCGGGTAAGTCTCAAGGTACTAAGGAAAGGAACTATAATCTCAAACCAACACACCAACTAAGGGAATAAAATCAACCTTTACCGGGTAAGTCTCAGGTTAACTTACAAAGATGGAATGAAGGCACACTCAAACCCCAATAAAGGATAAACCTTTATTACCTATACTTATGATCCTGGGTAAACAAACTAAGGAATCACCGAGTAAGTCTTATCCTAGGCTTGCATTGAACCAGGAAATGTGTAATAAGAATAGGATTTGGCAAACTCTAACACTTAACTCTCAGTTACGGATCAGAAAAGGTCACCTCGGTCCGTCAAGTTCCACCCCGGCCGAGATGTTCGTCGACTGAACGAGGTGTTCTAGGGTTAAGGATAAAGACTAGAACTTTCAGGGTCCTATTGGGATTAAGATTATACTATCATTGTTTTTCCTACAACTTTCAGCGAATCACCCTAGAATCGCACAAAGAAATTAGCACTCATCATCATGAAAGTAATAATCAAATATATGGGAAGAGAATGAATGTTTGAACACAAAAACCTTAAGAATAAGGCTTCAATAACTGAATCAAATATCAAACAAATCAGCGTTCCTTGGATCACAAATCCGACAAGACAATCAAACAAAAGGGAATCTAAGAAAGTTTTACAAATCCCCTCAAAAGCTATAACAAACTATGAACTTCCTTTCTTCAATCTTCCTTCAAAACTTCCAAAAATCCTTCCTAACTGTAGCTTCTTCAATCTCCAAGTATGCGACGATAGCGGGTTCTTAATTTGTGAAAAATCCAACCCTTTATATAGGAGAATTATCATCCAAGGATAATAATATCTTAAAAAGATAATTTCCTAATAAAATATATCCATATCTCTAAAATAGATCTCCTAAATATATGATCTTCCTTCCAGAAATTCAGCCCAAAAAATATAAGATCTCTCCTTCCAAAAATAAAAGATCTCAGCCAAAAAAATATATCTCGCCGCGTCAGGGTATTCGCCTCGGTCAGGGCACTCCTCTAGATCACCTCGGTCGAGGTGCCATTGTAGATGACCGAGGTGAATCTCAGCTGAATGTGAAATCTCTTAAATCTGGTCCAAAGTAAATCTTCTTTGTTAATTTCATGCTTCCAGGATTCTCTTTTAAGCTCCTGAATGTAGCTTCAATGACTCCTTTGCTCCTTAGCTCCATTTCGATCCAAAATGTGTCATTTTACCTACGATTACAACGAAACTTGGTGTAGACCTCGATTCCCGTAAAGGTAGATGAACGACAATATATTCACATAATATACATCTAAACATGCAGATTATTGAAGATAAAACGTCTAAACAAGTCCCAAAATAGAGACTATAATACATGCTATCAGATCTTCACACATAGCTCTGTTAGCATGAAATATTGTGATATTTTAGGCATGTTTTCTAAGTGTATTTCATCCATATTGATAGTCATTGATTAAGCATTGATGCAATTGTGAGCTAGTTTGTCTATAATGTCGAAATAGAGATCTACACTAGCTTTATCTTGATTGTAGGCAATTAAGAGCTATGTCCAAGGATTGAGGACATCTCTAGGAGCTAAGGATGGTGCTAACTTGAAGAATAGCACGAGGAAAGGAAGAATTACGGTTTAGCCCTAAACCACGCTCTAAAATACGGCCGTACTACATTCCACGTTCAAGTCCACGGCCGTGGAACCTTGGCAAGGGAAGCGTGGTTCATTCCAGCAACTTCTACGGCCGTGGAAAGATTGAGACAAACTGTGACAATTTCCACGCTCTAAATTACGGTCGTGGAACCGTTCTACGCAATTGGGCCGGGCCAATATTTTATCTTACACTATAAAAGGACGGACGAAGAGAGATTCTGTCACCTCTGCTTAGACGCACTTCCGCTTACACTTGGAATTGCCCTAATTTCGCATTTTGGCGGAGATTGTGATTGAGAGATTTGTGCTTTGCCATTGATATTTCCGGATTGAGGGAAGAGTTGAAGATTCGGAAGATTGTTCGTAAGGATATTTCGCTTCTTATTTAGGTTTGATTAGGAGACGGATTGACATCCCGTTCTTCGTTCTTATCTAATATTGTGATAGTTTGCATTATCCCGAATCTATTGACGTTAGTGTTCTTGATTTGTGGATTTGAGATTGACTTGAAAGTTATTGAAGGTTTTCGGAAGTTTTCATCTTTCATTCTTTTAAACCTTGAATTTGATATCAATATAACTGTTGTTTGCTTAAACCTTTTAGCAATTCTAAGGTGAAGGGTTGATAGTTGTGGTTTAGATGATGATAGATCGATCGTAAATAGATTGGACCCTGAGAGTTAGAGAGAATCGCCGACGAACCTAAACCACGGTCTGTTCTTGAGCTTCCACGGCCGTGGAACTCAAGAACTACCCATAATTTTGTGTTAGTTTACGAACCTGCTTTTACTTTAATCCAAAGTTAAAGATTTTCTTTAACTTAGTCTTGGCTTGCCTTTTCTAGGTGGTAGTGAAGCCTCAACAACCTCTACCTCGATTCTGAGTGTCACAACCTTAATCGGTTAAGTTAGTCTTGATCCTTGGATTACAAGTTTGGGTATTTGATGTTAATTCTTACCTTTATAACCTTTCTATACTGAAGCCTCAACAACCTTTATAGAGAGTGTCTTTTAGGTGGGTCATATAAGGTTTTTGGAACTTCACCGTACGATTACCTTACATTCGTATACCTTTGCATACCTCAACTCTGTCCTTATATCTTTAGTATATCTTGAATCGATTGCCACAGCTGGATTCCTGGATCTTTAGGATTGTTGTTTTCCCAATAATTTAAAAAGCTTCATACATTTACTTGCTTGATAATCTATAACTGAATTTAACCCCCCAAATCCCTGTGTTCGATACTCTGGAATTCTTGCTTAACTACATCGATCCGTACACTGCGGGTTCGCTTGCTTGATTTCTAGTTTTATAATTAAAGCTTGATTGCACGCACGCTAAGTGGCGAACAAGTTTTTGGCGCCGTTGCCGGGGATTTGGTTTAGGCCGAATTCGGTTACCGGTTGTCAAGCTTGGGAGCTTCTCCCTTGTTATTTGATATCTCTTCGAGTGTATGCGCAGGTCTAGGAATAACGAAGACCTCCTACCTCTTGATCAAGAGCTTGAGAGGACTTTTAGGAGAAAGCGTAAGGAGAAACAAATGGATGAAGAAAGAGAACGTGATCTCCAATCGGAGTTAGCAGAAAAGGAAGTTCAACTCCAATGGAGTGAGAAGACACGTAGAGAAGAGATGGATCGTCATCAATCAAAGGTTGATGATCTATCGTACATGATGTTCCAAATGAGGTTGGAAATAAACAACCTTAAGGAGAAAAAGAAAAGGAGGAGACCGGGAAGATCGGTTAGATCCAACTCATCCAATGAGGATAGTGACTCCTCCATGCCACCGCTAGAGGAAATTGATCCCACGATCAATGTGAATCCATTCTTTCCACGGCCAGCTGCAAATTGCCGTATTCTACCTAGGAATGCAAGGATCGAACGCGTGGATGAGGAGCCAAGAACTCTTGGCCAAAGGATGGATCCAACGCAGCAACCACGCCGTTTAGGTGTGAACTTTGATGCTGACGATGTACAAGGGTTTAGCTTCAACCCGCAGGTTATTACTCTTGTTCGCCAAAATCAATTTGGCGGAACAAGCGCTGAATCTCCACACCAACACCTACAAAATTTTGAGTGTATGATGGAGACGATGAGGCCGAAGAACGCGACTACCAACAACTATAAGCTCAAGCCTTTCTTCTTCTCCTTGAAGGGGAAAGCATTGTCTTGGTACCAAACTCTTCCTAGTGGGAAACTAGACACGTGGGAAGACCTTTCCGCGGAGTTCCTCACTAAGTTCTTTCCGCCATCCAAAACGGCGGAGCTAAGAGGTAAGATTAACGCATTTTCCATGAGATCTAACAAAAGTTTGTTTCAATCTTGGGAAAGGTTTCAGGATTTGCTCTTGGATTGCCCTCATCATGGCATATCCAAGCTTGCACTTTTGGAGATATACTATAAGGGGTTGGATGTGGAGACACAATTCAAGCTCCAATCCCTCTCATGTGGTACATTCATGGACATGAGGGAAGATGACGCTTGGGACTTCATTGAGAAGCAAGCAAGGGTCATAGAGAAGTATTCTCACCGGAAAGTGGAGGGAAATCGTGTGGAGCAAGGAGCAAAGCTCACACATGAAGGTCAAAATCAAATTTTCTCCCTCAACAATGAGATTAAAGAGTTGAAGGAAGCTATCAAGACCAACTTTCCAAAGCAACAAGGAAAAGATGTTGGCTACTTGGGCAACAACAACAACGGTGGTGAGAATAAAAACCGCAACAATAACAATAACCGGAACAACAACCGGAATAATTGGAACGGCAACAACAACAACCGGAACAATAATTGGAACAACAATAGGGGTTCAAACAACAACAATTGGCGCTCCAATCAACAAAACTCCGGTAACTCTTATCCTTCCAATTCAAATTCACTAACTCCACCTTCCTCTTCCTCTACTCCTTTGAAAAGCCAGGGGCAAACATCTAATGGAGGAAGCACTTCGGGGAAGGAGAAGCCCGATCCCATGTTGGAGACAATTTTGGGAAAGCTTCAAGGTTTAGAGACTCGCATCATCAAGGTTGATGATCACATAACTAAGGTTGATAAAGCCCAAAAGGTTTTAGAAAACCAAATGTTTACTCATGCGGAGGAAGTTCCTAGGAATCAAGGGAAACTTCCAGGAAAAACGGAGGACAACCCAAAGGGAAGGTGATGGAAATCACAACTAGGAGCGGGGTCACAACTACCGATCCGCAGCCTAAGTTTGTAGAAGTCCCTGTTGAGAAAGAGAAAGAAAAGGGGAAGGAGAAGGAAGATGTCTACGTTCCTCCTCCAACTTACAAACCTCCCCTACCATTCCCTCAATCTAGAGCAAGAGCGCGCCTAGATAAACAATTCGGTAAGTTTATAGAACTCATGAGCAAGCAGCATATTAATATAGCTTTCATTGATGCTATTGTAGGTATGTCGGCTTATGGCAAGTTCTTAAAGGAGATCCTCTCTAACAAGAGAAAGTTAAAGGATTTCGGAGAGGTTAAGATGAGTTCGGATTCTTCGGATCTCATCAAGACCGTGAAGGAGAAAATGCCCCCAAAGCTAAAGGATCCGGGGTCATTTTGTATTCCCATAGGAGTGGGAGATGTCACATATGATGCATTATGTGACTTGGGAGCAAGTGTGAGCATCATACCACTTGCATTATGTAGGAAGATCGGTTTAGGCGACCCTAAACCGGTGAAAATGATGTTGTACATGGCGGATCGATCCATCACTCGTCCCGTCGGTATTGTAGAAGACGTCCCGGTCAAGCTAGGTAAATTCTTTGTTCCCATTGATTTTGTTGTGCTTGACATTCCTGCAGATAGTCCGGTCCCGATCATACTCGGAAGACCGTTTCTTGCAACTTCCGGCTGCATAGTCAATTGTAAGAATGCTAGGCTCGCCTTTGACATAGGAGAGGAGAAGGTAGAGTTCGTTCTTTCTACTCTAGTGAAGGAACCAATCTTTGATGAGGATATATTCAATATCCAAGATGAAGAAGGGTTGTCTAGAGAGGAGTTAAGTGCTATTCTCTTCAAAGATCCTTTGCAAAAGGTTATTACTATGAGTCTAATGGATGTAGGCGAAGAAGAGGAGTGCAATGAGGCAATTGAAGCCTTAGAAGCACAAGAAGAAGTATGTGAAGAGGAGTTTGAGAAACTCCACGACGAAGCAGAAAACGTGAGAATCCACGGCCATACACTATATTCCACGGCCGTGGATTTCACCAACAAAAGCGTGGCTCACTCCAGAGGGTTACACGGTCGTGGAGAGAACAGAGCAACCGTATTCCCTTTCCACGCCCAAAATCACGGCCGTGGAGGATGCAGAGAGGCCGTAATTTTGGCCGTGGACGAAGGCAAATGTGCCACTTCTTCAACTTCTCTTGATTCTTCTCCAACACCATCTACTTCCTTAGACACTTCTGAGGAAGCATCAAAAGCTCCTCAAGAGCCATTGGAAACTCCTGCAGCTATGGAGTTGAAACAACTTCCTACACATCTAAGGTACGCATTCTTAGGACCTAACTCTACTTATCCGGTAATTGTTAGTTCCGATTTAACCATAGATGAACATAGTAAGCTTATGGTTGTCCTTAGGAAACATAGGAAAGCTTTAGGTTATACAATAGAGGACTTAGTTGGAATCAAACCTTCCCTATGCATGCATAAAATCTTAATGGAAGAGGACTTTAGGACTTCAAGACAACCTCAAAGGCGGTTGAATCCGACCATGAAGGAGGTTGTCAAGAAGGAAATTCTTAAACTTCTTGATGTAGGTATCATCTACCCTATCTCCGATAGCAAGTGGGTGAGTCCGGTTCAAGTAGTTCCGAAGAAGGGAGGAATGACGGTCATCACCAACAAGAATAACGAACTCATTCCTACCCGAACCGTAACAGGATGGCGGATGTGCATAGACTACCGCAAGCTAAATAACGCAACGAGGAAGGATCACTTTCCACTACCCTTTATCGACCAAATGCTTGAAAGGTTAGCACAACTTTCGCACTTTTGCTATCTTGACGGTTATAGTGGTTTCTTTCAGATTCCGATACATCCGGATGATCAAGAGAAGACCACATTCACGTGCCCGTGGGGTACGTTCGCCTATAGGAGAATGCCGTTCGGCCTTTGCAACGCCCCAACCACCTTTCAAAGGTGCATGATGGCCATCTTCTCCGAATATATAGAGGAAATCATGGAGGTCTTTATGGATGACTTCTCCGTATACGGTTCCTCTTTTGACAATTGCCTTTCTAACCTTGCTCTTGTGTTACAAAGGAGTGAAGACACTAACCTAGTTCTAAATTGGGAGAAGTGTCAATTTATGGTAAAGGAAGGAGTTGTATTAGGACACTTAATCTCTAATAGAGGGATAGAGGTAGATAAAGCTAAGATAGAGACCATAGAAAAGCTTCCTCCCACAACTTCGGTGAAAGGGATAAGAAGTTTTCTAGGACATGTTGGATTCTATAGACGCTTCATAAAAGACTTCTCTAAAATATCAAAACCACTCACTAATCTCTTGATGAAGGATGCAGTTTTTGAGTTTTCGCAGGAATGCTTGGATGCGTTTAACATGATCCGGGAAGCTCTAATTTCAGCACCTATTATCCAACCTCCGGATTGGAATCTTCCCTTTAAGGTTATGTGCGATGCTAGTGACGTAGCTATAGGAGCTGTTCTTGGACAAAGAAAGGAAGGGCGAACCCACGCTATCTACTACGCTAGCAAGACGCTAGATGAAAAGCAGCTCAACTACGCCACTACGGAAAAGGAATTTTTAGCCATTGTTTATGTTATTGACAAATTTCGCTCTTATCTTGTAGGTGCAAAGGTTATAGTGTACACGGATCATGCTGCGATCTGGTATCTCCTTTCAAAGAAGGATGCGAAGCCAAGGCTAATTAGATGGATTCTTCTCCTACAAGAATTCGATCTAGAGATCCGCGACAAGAAGGGTTCGAAAAATTCTGTTGCGGATCATTTGAGTCGCCTAACACATCTAGAGGACGACCATCTACCTATAGATGACTCCTTCCCGGACGAACACTTACATATCATAGAGGAGTGCATCGATGTGATCTTCAAAGGTAACGAACCATGGTTTGCTGATTTTGTTAACTATTTGGTTTGTCAGGAGATACCACCCGGATTATCCTACGCACAAAGAAAGAAGTTCTTTAAGGATGTCCGGGAATACTTTTGGAATGAACCTCTCCTCTTTAAGAGAGGTCCGGATGGCATTATTCGGCGGTGTGTGCCGGAAGAAGAGATGCAAAGTGTCATCCGCCATTGTCATTCACTACCTTGTGGAGGACACACTAGTTCAAACAAGACTAGCGCTAAGGTATTGCAATCTGGATTCTTTTGGCCTACTTTATTTAGAGATGTGCAAACCTTTGTTTCCTGCAGCGATGCTTGTCAAAGAACAGGAAATATCTCTAGGAGGAATGAGATGCCTCTCAATAACATCCAAGAGGTGGAGATTTTCGATGTTTGGGGAGTTGACTTTATGGGACCGTTCCCATCATCTTGTGGAAACCAATACATACTCTTGGCGGTGGATTATGTTTCTAGATGGGTGGAAGCAATTGCCTCTCCCACCAATGATGCCATGGTGATGGTTAAGTTCTTTAACAAGACCATCTTCCCACGATTTGGGATACCAAGGACTATCATTAGTGATGGAGGTTCTCACTTCATCGCCCGGCGCTTTGAAGCTCTTCTAGCTAAGTATGGAGTTACTCACAAGATCGCCACTCCTTATCATCCATAAACTAGTGGACAAGTTGAGATCTCAAACCGGGAGATCAAAGGAATCCTAGAGAAGACGGTTTCAAGGACTAGGAAGGATTGGTCCTTGAAGCTTGATGATGCATTGTGGGCATACCGGACTGCGTATAAGACTCCCATAGGAACCACACCATATAACCTTGTGTATGGGAAGTCTTGTCACTTACCGGTAGAGTTAGAGCACAAGGCGTTTTGGGCCATCAAGTGGTTAAATTTCAGCATGAAGGAAGCGGGAGAGAAGCGTCTCTTGGACCTTAATGAGCTTGAAGAACTCCGCTTGAACGCCTATGAGAACGCTAAGATCTATAAGGAAAGAGCAAAGCGTTGGCATGATAAGCATATCATTCCAAAGGACTTCAAAGAAGGAGATCAAGTTCTCCTCTTCAATTCAAGGCTTCGTCTCTTTCCAAGTAAGCTTAAATCTCGTTGGACCGGACCTTTTCTAATCAAACGTATTTTCCCCCATGGTGCAGTTGAAGTATGGGGTGAAGCGGGCGGAAGCTTTAAGGTGAATGGTCAACGACTCAAGAAGTATACGCCGGAACTCCAAGCTGAAGAGTTCGCGCCTACCGCACTCGAATAAGTGCGAATTTGGTCTAGCTACGGACCTTAAACAAAGCGCTTCTTGGGAGCCAACCCAAGGTATTGTATTTATGTTTTTGCTTTTGATTCATAGTTTAACTTAGTTTAGACGTTTTTGCTTTGTTTTGCCTTCGATTCCTTCCGGTATGTTCGTGTTTTTGGATGTAGGAACAGTGGAAAAGGAAAGGGGAAGAGTAATTTTGAAGAAAAGTGACGAAACTTGGACTTTGGAGCATTATAGAGAGTTCCACGGCCTAAACCACGGCCGTGACAGCTACAGTGACCATAATTTCCAAAAGCCTTTGAAAAATCACCAAAACCACGGTTCCGTACATTTCCACGGCCGTGGAACCCCCCGACAGACCGTGATTTTCATAAATTTTGCCGGCCACTATATAAACCACGTTCTTCACAAAAACACAACACACAAAACCCAAATTACGCCCAAAAACGCCGATTCCACGCCCTTCACCTCAATTCTCCGTTCGTTAATCGTTTTTAATGATTCTTCGACCCAAATTGAAGCAAATCCAACCACCAACGAGATCCAAGCAACGATTCGAGCGGCAAATCACCAAGGAAAGCAGAATTCTGATTTTAAAATCCGAAAACCTAGGTTTTTTCGCTCTTCTCTATCTTTGTCGATTCGGCCTTAATTTTGATAGAATTTGTAGGAGAACTGATTGGAATTGGAAGAAATTAGTCTAGGACTGATTGATTGCTGAGTTTGGTGATTGATTGCTGAGTTTTGAGAAAAGACGAGACGAACCACGGTCTTTGTAACTTCCACGACCGTGGAACACCAAGAACAGACCGTGGTTTCTGCCAGAAAATGGATTTTGTGAGGAGAGTGTCCGGGAGAAATAAGGACAAGAACAAAGAGAAGGATAAGAATAAAAAGAGGAAGGGCAACCCCTCTTCCTCTTCCTCCTCTAGAGCACCACCACCTTCATCCCCTTCACCTCCATCATCACCTTCATCACCATCACCTCCTAGCCCTAGGGTCCCCACCATTCACGAGGATCATCTCGACGCCTTAGAGAGGATCCATAAGAGGGCTGTTATAGGACCTAGGTACCTACTATTGGAGGATTTAGCTCCTCTACATGTCATAGGGGACCTTACTTGGCTCTTAGATAGAGCCAGTCTTGTCGTCTTTTCGGCTATCCGAGAAGACGCATATGAGGAGATCACGAGAGAGGTTGTGACATCTTTTGAGCACAACCATGTTGATAGGACAGTTTCTTTCCGGCTGATGGAAAGAAACTATGATTTCTCCATCCGGGAGTTTGGAGCCTTCTTTGGGTTCCATGAGACCTTCAATGGTCGTTTCTCCAGCGGCGTTTACGCCAAGGATTTCTGGGAAGAGGTCGCTATGATCTATGCCAGCGAGGACCGCTGGCAACCAGCTGATACCAAGGCTAAGTTGATGTATCACTTAGCCTTGAAGATTTCTCACCGGGTACTTTCTGAGTGTCTCTTTCCTAGGACGGAGACACCTCAGAAGATCAAGACAGATGAGCTCTTTCTCCTTTACTGCATGTTGTATGGACGCCTTGCTGACTGCGCCACCCTCTTAGATGCTACCATGAGCAAGCTAAAGAACAAGAGGGTTGGCAACATTGGATATGGTGGGATAGTCACCCACCTTGCTAGGACATTAGGGGTAGATTTTTCTGCTTGCACACGCATTCCTGATGTACCCCTAGGACTCCAAGCCTTTATGACTAGAGGCCTTATCTTCCCCACCCATAGAGGTCCACCCTACGCTGCTATTCCATGGGAGAGCAGGATGGGGAGAGGCATTGAGTGGCTCCCAGAGTATTCCATTATGGTTGGATGCCATAACTAGAAGGAGACGTTCGCTGCTATGCATGCGAACAGGATTGCAGCCCCTCCATATGTCCCACCACTACCTGTAGTTGAGGAGGAGGAGATGAGAGACCAGTATGAGGGAGGAGGAGGAGCTGAGCAGGACTTTGGTACGTTTTTGGATCAGCCGGACGCAGCTCTTGAAATGCCTAGACGTTCCCCACGTCCCGCCAAAGCTTCAGGATCTTCTTCTCGCCGCGCCAGCGTGAGCGAGAGACCCACTTGAATGGATACCCCTCCTGCGTGGTACGGAGCTCCACCACCATGGTCTACACAGGCACCACCAGCACCAGCACCGTCAGATGCACCGGTCTGGTACAGCCAGCCTCCAGGTTGGTATGAGCAGCTGCCGGATTGGGCCACCAGCCTTTCCGATAGGGTGGGAGCTTTGGAGATTCGAGCTGACACTAGAGATGCACGTATGGACGACCTTGACCATATGATGAGGGATGTTTACCGCTAGCAGTTCGGGCGGTACTATGATCCTAGCTTCTCTCCATTTCCACCTCCACCGCAGTAATGACGATGATGACCGACAACTTTAGCAGCTCCACCGCCATTTTGTGAGTTCTTTTTCTTTCTTTCTTTTCTTCTTTTTCTTTTCTTTGAACATTAGGGACAATGTTTGTTCCAAGTATGGGGTGGGGTGTGACTAATCGTCTGTAATAACTCTTACTCACTTTGATTGCTTCTATTGAGACTATCTTGCATGTTTCATTATATTGTTACACGTTTCATTATTGCATTGCATGAAAAAGAGTTTGAAAAACCCATAAAAATTGAAAAATTTTGAAAATTTTGTGCTTCTAAGAATTGAGATGATTTCTATGATAACCACTACTTGTGAATTGAGTTTTGATGACAATCGCATGCTTAAACGAATAGTGAATTGAAAAGAAATTGAATGAGTTGATTATACCTCTTTTGCAAATTTCATAATGTGATGAATGTTACTTAAATCAATGTGAGAAAATAAGGTTGAAATCACACTATAAGTTCTTATGCTTCTTGTTGAGATGATTAAGGCAATTCGATTTTCTTTCTTCTTTCTTTGATCATTTAGCCCCTCATTGAAATAATGGCCTCCTTTACCTATCCAGGAATTTGGAGGAGTTGAATGAAAAAGGCATGTTTGATGTGGGAGGGTCATGAAAGCAATACTTTGCATTCAAAGAAATAGAAAGAAATTATAGGTTTGGGAAGTCAATCATGACGATGAGTAACTCAGCACCATTCACATAGCCGGGTGTTTGTGTCTTGCCAAAGTCGGATTGAGCGATATTCCTAGCGGATTTTGGTATGTGCGCTAAGGGTTTGAGGCATCTCATAAAAATTGAGAAACGCCAATCTCCTAGGCTTCGGTTTTTGTGCACCTCTATCCATAACTCCAAAAGTAAAGTCGAAAAATGAAAAGAAGAGAGCGAAGCTCTAAGTTGAAAGTGCTGCGGAAACCGCAAGAGAAGAAGAAAAGAGTAGTTATCCACTTTCCCGGATTCATGCACCACATTCCTTAAAGTTTTCCTTCCCTTTCCACATTCTAGACCTTGTTTGAAAGTCCTTAAGATCAAAAGAATGTTATATGACTTGGTGATCTAAATTGAAGTTTCTTATGATTGATTTTGATAATGTTTGAAGGTTATGATGTTTACATGGAAGTTTGATTAATTCATGAGCTTTCTTTACTCTTTACTCTTTGATTAAGTGTATGAAAGTCTTATAAATGAATGAAGCAAGATTTGAGAATGATCTATTGATTAGAAGGCACATCCATCCAAAAGAAGTTTTGCTTTGAGAAGGTACACATATTTCATCCTAACTTGTGTTTTAAAGCTTTTGAAAGACCTTGCTTAGGGAAAAGCAGTGGCAAGTATGGGGTTATTTGTTAGCATGAAATATTGTGATATTTTAGGCACGTTTTCTAAGTATATTTCATCCATATTGATGGTCATTGATTAAGCATTGATGCAATTGTGAGCTAGTTTGTCTATAATGTCAAAATAGAGATCTACACAAGCTTTGTGTTGATTGTAGGCAATTAAGAGCTATTTCCGAACGGATTGAGCAAGAATGGAGTTTGATTGAGTATGTCCAAGGATTGAGGACATCTCTAGGAGCTAAGGATGGTGCTAACTTGAATAATAGGACGAGGAAAGGAAGAATTACGGTTTAGCCCTAAACCACGCTCTAAAATACGGCCGTACTACATTCCACGTTCAAGTCCACGGCCGTGGAACCTTGGCAAGGTAAGCATGGTTCATTCCAGCAACTTCTACGGCCGTGGAAAGATTGAGACAAACCATGACAATTTCCACGCTCTAAATTACGGTCGTGGAACCCTTCCACGACCGTGATCTTGGCGATATTTTACGCCATACTTTAAGCCACGATCTTCTACGCAATTGGGCCGGGCCAATATTTTATCTTACACTATAAAAGGACGGACGAAGAGAGATTCCGTCACCTCTGCTTAGACGCACTTCCGCTTACACTTGGAATTGCCCTAATTTCGCATTTTGGCGGAGATTGTGATTGAGAGATTTGCGCTTTGCCATTGAGATTTCCGGATTGACGGAAGAGTTGAAGATTCGGAAGATTGTTCTTGATTTGTGGATTTGAGATTGACTTGAAAGTTATTGAAGGTTTTAGGAAGTTTTCATCTTTCATTCTTTTAAACCTTGAATTTGATGTCAATATGACTTTTGTTGGCTAAACCCTTTAGCAATTCTAAGGTGAAGGGTTGATAGTTGTGGCTTAGATGATGATAGATCGATCGTAAATAGATTGGACCCTGAGAGTTAGAGAGAATCGCCGAAGAACCTAAACCACGGTCTGTTCTTGAGCTTCCACGGCCGTGGAACTCAAGAACTACCCGTAATTTTGTGTTAGTTTACGAACCTGCTTTTACTTTAATCCAAAGTTAAAGATTTGCTTTAACTTAGTCTTGGCTTGCCCTTTCTAGGTGGTAGTGAAGCCTCAACCCTCTACCTCGATTCTGAGTGTCACAACCTTAATCGGTTAAGTTAGTCTTGATTCTTGGATTACAAGTTTGGGTATTTGACGTTAATTTTTACCTTTAGAATCTTTCTATACTGAAGCCACAACAACCTTTATAGAGAGTGTCTTTAAGGTGGGTCATATAAGGTTTTTGGAACTTCACCGTACGATTACCTTACATTCGTATACATTTGCATACCTCAACTCTGTCCTTATATCTTTAGTATATCTTGAATCGATTGCCACAGCTGGATTCTTGGATCTTTAGGATTGTTGTTTTCCCAATAATTTGAAAAGCTTCATACATTTACTTGCTTGATAATCTATAACTGGATTTAACCCCCCAAATCCCTGTGTTCGATACTCTGGAATTCTTGCTTAACTATATCGATCCGTACACTACGGGTTCGCTTGCTTGATTTCTAGTTTTATAATTAAAGCTTGATTGCACGCACGCTAAGTGGCGAACAAGCTCCAGCAGAATGATGCTCACACTGGCTCCTAGATCACACAACGCCTCACAAGTAACATCCCCAACTTGAATGGGAATGCAAAATGAGCCGGGATCTCTCAACTTGGGTGGCATCTTCTCCTTCATGATTTGAATTAGCTCCGAGGATTTAGATGTCATTCGTAGTGTACGGATCAATTATAGTAAAAGCAAGAATTCTGGGGTGTCGATCTCAGGGACTTAGGTGAAACCTAGGCAAGTATTGGTAGTCAATGCTACTAATAACCACAAAAGTGATTAAAGTAGTCAAAGAGATGATAATAAGGTCAATTAAAGGAAATATGCAAATTCTAGGGATTAAAGCATCTAGTTGTGGTTCCAACTCAAGATCTCAAGATAAGCGAACAAAACTGAGATTTTTCTATGGGAGTGTTTCTAAAGTGGAATATATCACCGGGTAAGTCTCACTACTCACAATCTCAAACCAAAGAACCTATCACCGGGTAAGTCTCAAGGTGCTAAGGAAAGGAATTATAATCTCAAACCAACACACCAACTAAGGGAATAGAATCAACCTTTACCGGGTAAGTCTCATCCTAGGCTAACTCACAAAGATGGAATAAAGGTACACTCAAACCTCAATAAAGGATAAACCTTTATTACCTACACTTATGATCTTTGGTAAACAAACAAAGGAATCACCGGGTAAGTCTCATCCTAGGCTTGCATTGAACCATGAATGGTGTAATAAGAATAGGATTTGACAAACACTAACACTTAATTCTCAGTTACGGATCAGATAAGTCACCTCGGTCAGTCAAGTTCCACCCCGGCCGAGATGTTCATCGACTGAACGAGATGTTCTAGGGTTAAGGATAAAGACTCGAGCTTTCAGGGTCCTACTGATTTAAGATTATTCTATCATTGTTTTTCCCACAACTTTCAGCCAATCACCCTAGAATCGCACAAAGAAATTAGCCACTCATCATCATGAAAGCAATAATCAAATATATGGGAAGAGAGTGAATATTTGAACACAAAAACCTTAAGAACAAGGCCTCAATAATTGAATCAATTATCAAACAAATCATCGTTCCTTAATCACAAATCACACAAAGACAACAAACCGAAGGTAATCTAAGAAAGTCTTACAAATCCCCTTAAAAGCTATCTCAAAGCTATAAACCTTCCTTCCTTCAATCTTCAAACTTCCTTCAAAACTTCGAGAAAATCTCTAAATATGTGGGGAGAATATTGCTGATCAAAAAGATTGCTGAATTGTGGAAAATCTAACCCTTTATATAGGAGAATTATCTTCCAAAGATAATAATATCTTAAAAAGATAATTTCCTAATAAAATATATCCATATCTCTAAAATAGATCTACTAAATATATGATCTTTCTTCCAGAAATCCAGCCCAAAAATATAAGATCTCTCCTTCCAAAAATAAAAGATCTCAGCCAAATAAAATATATCTCGTCACGTCAAGGTATTCACCTCGGTCGGGGCGCTCCTCTAGATCACCTCGGTCGAGGTGACAATGTAGTCAAACGAGGTGAATCTCAGCTGAAGGTGAAATATCTCAAATCTGGTCCAAAGTAAATCTTCTTTGTTAATTCCTTGCTTCCTGAGTTCTCTTTTAAGCTCCGGAATATAGCTCTTATGACTCCTTTGCTCCTTAGCTCCATTTCGATCCAAAACGTGCCATTTTATCTACGATAACAACGAAACTTGGTGTAGACCTCGATTCCCGTAAAGGTAGATGAAACAACAATATAATCACATAATATACATTCAAACATGCAGATTATTGAAGATAAAACGTCTAAACAAGTCCCAAAATATAGACTATAATACATGCTATCAATGATTTTTCTCGTTTTTACATGGATTTCATTTTTACGGGAAAAATATGAAGCCTTGTTTGAGTTTTCAAAATTATGTAAGGAGTTTCAAACTTTGAAAAACTTGGTTATCGTTTCAATAAGAAGTGATCATGGTAAAGAATTTGATCAACTAAAGTTTGATTTGTTTTGTGAAAAATATGGTATTTCACACAATTTTTCATCTCCTAGAACTCCTCAACAAACGGGGTTGTGGAACGTAAGAACCACACCCTAGAGGATATGTCTAGGACCATACTTTTAGAAAATAGTTTGCCAAAAAGTTTTTGGGCTGAAGTAGTCAACACTGCTAACTACATATTGAATAGATGTTTAATCCGCCCTGTTTCGAAAAAGACTCCTTACGAACTCTTTAAGGGTAGAAAACCTAACATTTTCTATTTTAAACCCTTTGGATGTACATGCTTTGTCCATAACAATGACAAAGATAACCTTGATAAATTTGATGAACGTAGTGATGAAACAATATTAATTGGATATGCTTCAAATAGCAAAGATTATCGTGTTTATAATAAACGTACCAAGATCGTTGAGGAAAGTATTAATGTCATATTTGATGAAAGCAATGATGGTACTTTGAGTGAAAGTTTTGTAGATCTTAATTTGAATTAACGCGAAGATCACAATTCTGATGGAGAAGAAGATTCTAAAGTTCAAGAAAAGAATATGCAAGAAAAGATTTAAGATACCGGAAAACAATCTCAAGACCTTGAAACAAAAAACTGCGATGTCAGAAGTCCGTTTCAAGGCCTTGAAACTCAACTTCAAGGCCTTGATATAGGATTGAAGGGCAACACTCCAACGGTACCTGAATCCAGTCAAGCATATGAGCCCCAATCTTCAAGATCTGTTTCATCCTACAAACAAAGGAAATTTCAACATTTTTCATACCATCCACAAGAGAATGTGATCTCAGATCCAAACGCAGGAGTTCAAATTCAATCCAAAGTTAACAATCTATTTGCATTCTCGGCGTTCGTGTCTCTTATTGAGCTGAAGAATTATGTTCAAGCTCTTCAAGAACCCGACTTGATCATTGCCATCCAAAATAAGCTAAATGAGTTTGAGAGAAACAAGTTTTGGACTCTTACATCGAAACCAAAGCACCAATCCGTCATCGGCACGAAATGGGTTTTTCAAAACAAGTTAGATGAAAATGGAAAAGTCATTCGAAATAAAGCACGCTTGTAGCTCAAGGCTATAACCAAGAAGAAGGTATTGATTATGAGGAGACGTTTTCTCCGGTTGCCAGGTTAGAAGACATACGTATGCTACTTGTTTTTGCATCTTTCATGAGCATAAAGTAATTTCAAGTGGATTAAAATGTGATTTCTAGACGGCTTGTTAGAAGAAGAAGTCTACGTTGCTCATCCACCTGGTTTTGAAAATGATGAATTTCCGGATCATGTTTTTAATTGGACAAAGCTCTCTATGGTCTTAAGCAAGCTCCTCGAGCTTGGTATGAAAGATTGTCCAAGTATCTCCTTGAAAACAATTTCAAAAGTGGTTTGATTGACAAAATTTTATTTATCAAAACCAGAGGCAATAATATCTTAGTAGTACCAATCTATGTTGATGATATATTATTCGGTGCAACTAATGATTCTCTATGCAAGGAATTTTCAAATATTATGTGTAGGGAATTCAAAATGAGCTTAATGGGTAAGTTAAATTTCTTCCTTGGACTTCAAGTTACACAAACAAAGAAAGGATTTTTTCTCAATCAAAGCAAGTATACCAAGGACTTGCTTAAGAAGTATAAGATGGATCAATCCAAGGTCGCAAAAACTCCTATGAGTTCTACACTTTCACTTGACCATGACAAAGATCGTAAAAGTGTTGTACAAAAGGAGTATCGAGGTATGATCGGTTCTTTGTTATATCTAACCGCTAGTCGACCTTACATTATGTTTAGCGTGTGCATGTGTGCAAGATTTCAAGCTGATCCTAAACAGTCACACTTGATAGCTGTGAAAAGGATGTTTCGATATGTCAATGACACTGAGGATTTAGGGTTATGGTACCTGTTAGCATGAAATATTGTGATATTTTAGGCACGTTTTCTAAGTGTATTTGATTCGTATTGATAGTCTTTGATTTAGCATTGTTGCATTTGTGAGCTAGTTTGCATATATTGTCGATATGGATGTCTACACTAGCTTTATGTTGATTATAGGTGATTGAGAGTCATTTCCGAACGGAATCGAGCAAAGAAGAGTTGATTGAGTATGTCCATGGATTGAGGGCATTATTAGGAGCAAAATGGAGTTCAACTTGAGGAATGCACGAGGCTAGGGAAGAATCACGTTCTTGCCCTAAACCACGCTCTAAAATACGGCCGTACTACAAACCACGTTTAGTTCCACGGCCGTGGAACCTTGCAAAGAGAGGCGTGATGCATTCCAGTAACTATTACGGTCGTGGAATCCATGGTTCAAACAGTGTTGATTTCCACGCTCTAAATTACGGTCGTGGAACCTTCCACGACCGTGATCTTGGCGATCTTTTTCGCCACATTTTGAAGCCACGATCTTTTGAAGATTGGGCCGGGCCGATATTTTATCTTGCCCTATAAAAAGACGGACAAAGAGAAATTCCGTCACCTCGCTTTAGACCTTGGCTTACACCTTCTTAGCGGCACTTACCCTCGCTTAACCCTCGCTTAGAGGCATTTACATCTCGTTGGAGATTGACGTTCGTGGGGGGGGATTTGCCCTAATCTCGCACTTTTGGTGGAGATTGCTGTTGAGATTTCCGGATTGGCGGAAGATCGAAGTTCTTGGAAGATTGTTGCAAGAAGATTTCTCTTCTTGTTTAGGTTTGATTTAGAAGACGGATTGACATCCCGTTCTTCATTCTTTCCTAAAATTTTGTTTGTTTGCCTTATTCTGAATCTATTGACAGTATTCGTTCTTGATTGTGACTTTGAGATTGGTTTGAAGTCTATTGAAAGTTTTCGGAAGTTTTCATCTTTCTATCTTTTAATTCTTGAATTTGATATCAACATGACTGTTATTGGCTAAAACCCTTTAGCAATTCTAAGGTGAAGGGTTGATAGTTGTGGCTTAGATGATGATAGATCGATCGTAAACAGATTAGACCCTGAGAGTTAGAGAGAATCGTCGACGAACCCTAAATCACGGTTTGTTCTTGAGTTCCACGGCCGTGGAGTCTCAAGATCTACCCGTAATTTCCCTTAAGTTTACGAACCTGCTTTTACTTTAATCCAAAGTTAAAAACTTGCTTTAACTTAGTCTAGGCTTGCCTTTTCTAGGTGGTAGTGAAGCCTCAACAACCTCTACCTCGATTGTGAGTGTCACAACCATAATCGGTTAAGTTAGTCTTGATCCTTGGATTGCAAGTTTGGGTATTTGACATTAATTCTTGCCTTTAGAACCTTTCTATATTGAAGCCTCAACAACCTGTATAGAGAGTGTCTTGTAGGTGAGTCATATAAGGTTTTTAATAACTTCACCGTACGATTACCTTACATTAGTATACCTTTGCATATCTCAACTCTGTCTTTATATCATTAGTATATCTTGAATCGATTGCCACAGCTGGATACCTGGATCTTTAGGATTGTTGTTTTCCCAATATTTGCAAAAACTCTCATATTTATTCGCTTGATAATCTGCAATTGAATTTGTTCCCACCCAAATCCCTGTGTTCGATACTCTGGAATTCTTGCTTAACTACGTCGATCCGTACACTACGGGTTCGCTTGCTTGATTCTAGTTTTATAAATTTAAAGCTTATTTGCACGCACGTTTAGGGGCGAACAGTACCCACATCAAAGACCGTTTCACCTCGTTCGTTATTCAGATGCAGACTTTGCAAGCTATAAGGTCGATAGAAGAAGTACTTTTGGATGTTGTCAACTCTTAGGGTCATCCCCAATCAGTTGGCACTCCAAGAAGCAAAACTATGTCGCCCTATCGACAGCTGAAGCAGAATACATAGTTTTGGGAGCCTATTGCGCACAAATTCTATGGATAGCTCAACAACTTCGTGATTTCGGCTTTGATTTAAAAGGTATCCCTTTTAAATGTGATAATACTAGTGCTATTTCAATTACTAAAAATCATGTAGCATTCAAGGACAAAGCATATCGATGTAAGGCATCACTTCATACGTGATCATGTTGAGAAAGGTGATGTTTCGATTTCTTTTATATGAACTGACTTGCAGCTTGCAGATATCTTTACTAAGCGTCTACCTAAAGATCAATTCAATTTTATTAGATTAGAAATTGGTATGTTGTACAAGGAAGCATTAACGTAGGGGGAGTAAATCATTTTATTTTCTCCTTCGTATGCAACCCACTTTTAAATTTCAAGGGCCTTCAAATGCAATTCAAGGGCCTTGAAATGCAACTCAAGGGCCTTGAAATGGAATTTAAGGACAACATTGAATATCACGGATCTATTTAGGGGTTAATATCTTTTAGATATTATGATCTCTAAATTATTTTAAAGAATGATTTTTAAAATGATTTTAAAAGTCTATATCTTCGGATTCAAAGATTTAAAAAGGGTTGTTGAGATTAAATTGGAAAGTATTTAAACAAATTTTCGTTTTTCAAGGCCTTGATTTTCTCAAGATCTTGTTAAAACCATAAATTGTTTCCTTTTCCCCGATTAAAGGCATATATTCTCTTCCGTCCCTATTCAAAGCTTTTACAGAACCAACAACAACTTTTTCAAAACCCTTGATTTCTCACAAGTCCATCTATGGCTCCAAGAAGCAAGAAATATGCTTCCCGTCAAGCTTCGACTTTCAAGAAGGAATCGGCTCACATTTCCTCCGCCACAGAAGATGAGCAATTTTATAAAGATATGGAGATTTCATAGAATACGAGCCTTCCTACTTCCTGGTTCGTCCATTTTCAAGCTACGGGAGCTTGGCTTGATGGGTCTCACAATCGTTCTCTCTGTATGTGTGACTTGGTGGATATTGAGTTTCTGGAAACTCTTCAAATTCCGTGTATTGCAAAGCTCAAAAGTTCCACAGTCGGGAAGTGTAACACCCCGAATTCTCGGAACTCGGGGTATTACTGGTTAGGACCTCACAATGGGTCCCGACCTCAGTTTGACAACAACATTACTAGGACCTTGCAACAAGACACAAATAAAGAAACCGAAATTCATAAAAACCCTGTTTTTAGAGTAATGAATGCAACATTGTCTAGCAGCCTACAGTACTTAAACAAGAGAAAAGAACAACTGTCTTAACCAAAAGAAAGGAAAGACAAAACAACCCCAACCCCACTCTAAGGAGTACGGAGACCCGGCTGACCACTACTTCCGGATCACTCAGCTGCTGATCTAACCTGCGGTAAATCTAAAACAACAACGACAAGAACCGTTAGCTAGTTATCTAAATATTAGCAGAATAAATAGCAGCACAAACACACTCAGATAAACATAAACACTCAGCATGCTTTCAAACAAGTCCGTTTTATTATCTTGCTTTAAATTACTCATTCACTCTAATGATACTTATTTTGTGACACGAGGGATTCTCAAACCTCGCCTCCGCCCCCGTGTAACCATCAGGAATGGATCCGATGCACCTCACCTTGTACCTGTATGGTCTGGGTATAGAGAACCTCCCAGTCTCCTGTCAGAGCTGGGCAGTGATGTCACGGCCCGTTATACATACACTTGGGCCTTACGTAAATAATAACAGTCGTCCTAGCAAGTTATTATTATTAAATCAAGCAATAGCACACACCACTACTATCACTCAACTAACACTCAGAAACTGGCTAAGTAAGTCGCAAGGACTTACCTGAGTCAAAATACACTCTAACACGTCTCAAACAGTCCGTACTCGTGGTAACTCAAACGCCTGTCAAATAAGGCATGTGTATCAAAACCACATCTCGATGTCCAACCTCATGCGAAGGAATTACGGAAAAAGCTCTCTTATGGTAAAAGACCATTTTACCCTTGGTATCGTAATTTCTCGAAGTTTATTCTCAAATTCTATTAATTCTTTCCATAACTTAATTTCCAAAAATTATGTCTCTCGGATAGCTATTTATGGTTATAAGGTCAAAACTCGAGACAACTTAAAGAAGGACAACATTCTTTTTCTCCGGTTACTAAAATATGCTACTACATATTTTATACCGTCAAACATGTTTTTACCCGTTCTCCTCAACTCACCTATATCCACATAAATTCATAACTCACAATGTACTTATATACGTAATCCACATTTTACTTACCTATGCATACCACTCTTACTCTTATATAAATAAACCTACACATATCCATTCATATACATCTATATATATACACACGGCCACTGTACTTAAACATATATATATATATATACCCAACTCATCCCAACTCGTAAATCTATCTAAATATATATATATATATATATATATATATATATATATATATATATATATATATATATATATATATTAATTTATGTGTGCCTAGCTTAATCGATTCATCAATCTATAAACTTGTATAACAGTAACTGAGGACACATCTGTACATATTTTATATAACATTCCTCTCTTCAACAATTTACATCTATATGTACAGAAATTACGTACGCTACACAAGCAGCACTCACCTCTTACACCACGTCACGCCTCAGCAGCGGTTTCGGCGTTGGACTTCAGTCGATCGAGCAGTCCCGGGTCGGTCTCTATGCGGCGACAATTCGGACGGCGACGACGGTGACCTGGGTGGTCGATAGCGGCGTGCGGTGCTGCTGCAGAAAAGCCAAAGGGGGATGCAGTGAGTAGCGGTTCGAGAGGCGAGAAAAGTAAGGCGGAAAGGAAGGGAAGCCAAGGCCTTACCGGTGTTACTACGGCGGACGGCGGAAGGCGACGCGGCTCGGTGGCGGTGAGAGTCTGCAGTCGACGCTACGGAAGAGAGGGGTTAGGCCAGTGAGTCGATAGAAAGGGGCGAAGATAAGCGAGGTAGGGTTGGTGGCTCACCTGGTGGTCGATAAGGTCGGCGGCGGCAAGCCTGGTGGTGGAGGGCGGTGACCGGCTCGTCACGGCTGCTTACTGGTGGTTGCTTCAATGTACAGAAGGTGTGGTAGAGAGGGAGGTTAGTAAATACGTGGTTTGTGGAGTCGGAAGAGATGCGGCAGGATTAGTGGAAAAGGGTTAGGTTAGTAGTGTGATTAGATTAGGGTTAATTAATGGGCTTAGGGTAATGGGCCGACTGTTTGGGCCCAAGTGGGACTATTGAGCGGTTAGCTCATGAAAAAAAATGCGGAACTCGTAACTCGTAAATTTTATGCAGAAATTTATATAATACGGAATTAAATTCCGTATTTATAAATTATTATTATTTTTATTTCAAAAATGTAAATTATTTCCGGTCATTTACTTTATCATTTTATGTGAATCTAGATCACATAAAATGATAGAACTAACTCGTTTTATTTACTTATTTATTTATTTACGATTGTCTCATCGGACTTTGGTTAATTTCAATTTACTGGAACTTAAAATTTTCGGTTATTACAGGAAGATCTTAAACCCTGGAGATTCTGCTTTCCCAAGGCTCACAAGATTTTTCTATGTCAACCTCGTCACAAAACGGGAAAAAGGAATTCTCACCCTTGAAACATTTGTTAAAGGTACTCAAATTCTTCTCACTCCTACTACTCTATGCGAGATTTTAGGAATTCCTACAAATCTTTCTCTCACATACCCCTCCCAATCAAAAAGTGTTCGCCTTGCCAAAATGAAATTCCTGATTCCAAACTCCACATAACACCAACTCACTCACACTTCCCTAATCCTAGATGCTAAAATAGTATTTACCATTTTGGTTAGATGTGTTATTCCTCGTGCAAATTCAAGAGCATTGTTGACCGATCAATCTTTGGAATTGATTCATGTGATCATGTCTGGATTGGATATTGACGTACCTAACCTTATTCTCAATCATATGTCCATACTGTTAACTCCAAGCGAGCTATCCCTTTGCCTTTAAGAAACCTACTGCCCAAGATCTTTGAACATTTTTCAATTGACACATCTACTGAAGATAGACAGCTGACCTTTGGCAAATTCGATGAATCTTGCTTGGAAAGATTAGGGATAGAGAAGACCCTCGCAGGAGTTTGGATATTGAAGGGAAAAGGAGCAATTCCAACTCCATCCCCAGCAACTCCACTGACTTCTTCTTTTGCTCCAGAAATTTGGTTAGATGGATGTGAGAAGGAATTGGGTTCTCTGAATCGTGAACTTTCTGATTTTCAGTTTGACACAAAAAGGAGAATGGATGCAAATCATGATATGTTGTCTATTATACATGCGAAGATAAATGAAGTGTATCTTATGACTGCTCTCACTCTTACCACCATGGGAAGAATAGTAACACCCCAAATCCGCGGGACTTGGAGTGTCACATTGGGCTAGGATCTCACAATGGATCCTGACCCTAGCCTGACAACAAGTTCAATGGACCTTACAACATGGCGCTGACAGATATAAAACAAATACATAAAACTGTATAAATTATACAACCAAAAGATAGAACAACATAGCTGAGTATAAACCATAACGCCCTCACACGGGAGGTAACAAAAGATCATCCTCGCGCAGGAGGGAAAGGTAAACCAACCCAAAATCCCACAACATCCTATGTACGAGAGGTCCTCGGCCTGCCACTCTGCTAGATCACTCAGCAGCACGCCTATCCTGTGGGGCATCTACAACATGGTAATAAACCATTAGCTAACCATACATGTATAGAGTAATGAATAAGCACAAACACAATCATGTAAGGATAAACACATCAACATGATATCACACATTTAGCCATTTATCATATTTGTATAATAGTCATTCACTCAAATCGTATATGTATATATATAGATAAAGTAGGTGACATGAGAACCGATACCTCCTCGCCTCTAAGCCTGCTAGCCAGCTGCACAAGTATCAGTCACACAATCCGTGTACCCTATGAAAGTGGATTACGCCCTTCCTGTAAAGTCAGTCTGGCCTGACGTCAGAGAACATCCCAGACTCCACGGCGGGATGAAAGGGAAAGGTTATCACAACCACGCATACGGGATAATACATAAAACATAGGTCGGTATAAACGACATCTCATGCTATCATAGCAAACATATACAACACACACCACTCATGCAAACACCCAATATAAGGATGGTAGCTATGTAAGTCCTACGGAATTACCGACCTTATATTATTTGGCCCAAGTGTATGATAATGGGCGGTGACATCACTGCCTAGCTCTTGCGTAGAGCTAGGAGGTTCTTGGTGACTAGCCCATGCTGGTTAGACAGTCGGAGGCATTCGTACCGTTCCATTCCGGAAGTGGGGACCGAGGTGAGTTTCGGGAGATTCTGGTATCACAAAAAAAGTTGAATTAGAACGGGATATGACTTAATAATAATAAAGATAATAAACCGGATTGGTGTGCTTTTGAGTATGTTGTGTGTTTATGATGATTTACTTGTGTATGTGCCTTTCACATTGATTCTAATGCTTCGAATATGAGCTAACGGTTTTATACCGATTGTTGTAGATTGCCTTGCATGTTATGAATGCGGCCGAGAGATCCGGAAGAGTGGGCAGCCGGGGCTCCGTACATTTTAGGAGTGGTTTTTGGTTCGAGTTGGGTTGTGTTTTTGTTCTTCGTTTTTTGTATCATGGAATGACGTTTGGTCTTTGGAGTTGTATCTCGGCTGAAGTCTTTTGTTGTATTTTGTTTTGGCCTTTATTTATGTCTTGTTGCAAGATTCGGTGAAATTGTTGTCAGGCTAAGGGTCGGGACCCATTGTGAGCTCTCCGCCCGTAGCGCCCCAAGTCCCGCGAAATTGGGGTGTTACAAAAGTGATATCAGAGCCCTAGGTTGACAACAATGGCACTCACAATCTTCTAAAGGCCGAATAGAGGGAAATAGAACCCTCATGGGTTCTAAGTTGAAAATGATTTTCGTTTTCAAAATCACGAGCATAGTCAGTCGGGGTAGGATGTACGGACCACCACTCCTTCCGCGGATCTCGACAGCTTGGTTTATTGGATTTTGATATATATATATATATATATATATATATATGTATAGATATGCATAGTATATGTGGATTATAGTTGCATGCTGGACATGATTTATACGTATAGTTATATATGTGGACTATAGTACATGTTTGGACCTTGTATTGTTATAATGGATTACCAACTGTGTTATAATAGTAGCAATATTGACATAGGGCATATATAGTCTTATATACGGATTCTTATATATATAGTAGCATATAGAGATTCGGACCTAATAGAAAGTGGATAATACGACATCATCACCTTTAAGACAACTTCGTTTGACTCGGGAAAGCTTTCATACGTGGAAGAGCACGCTCAAGTATCGAGTCGAGCTTTTCGTGCTAACGAGCACCATGGTGTTCTCAGAATTCGTTTAAAAGGACGTCGAAGAGGGGGAGTAGAGATGATGTATACGAAGGACAACCAAGTAAAAGAAAACAGGCCAAAACTTAGGCCCGATTTTCTGTCTTTGACGCGTGTTAGAAGATCCCGCCAAAGATCTTTTAAATTTGGCAATTATCTTTTATATTTTATTTCCTTAAAGCTCTCAAACTTTCATAAGAAAATTGTTAGTTTTTTATCTTGTTTTTGAGATTATTATTTTTATATCTTTTAAAGATATCTTTCCAAGATTATCTTTAAAAAGATATCTTTCCTAGTTTTCATAGTTGGTCTTCCTTATAAATAGCCTTAGAGGGGGAAATTGTTAGGTAGCTTAGTTGTGATTGATAATTGTACATTATTGTGAGATATTTGTGACTTCACTCACGAGGTTTGTATTTTATCACTTCTATTAAATCAAAAGGAGATAATTTCATTGAAAAGTTGTGAGTATTTGCTAGGTTGTTCTTGTGTGTGTTAATCTTTTTGAAGGTTGGTTCTACAAGTCAAATGTAACACCCCAATTCCGCAGGACTTGGGATGCCACATTGGGTTAGGATCTCATAGTGGATCCTGACCCTAGCCTGACAACAAGTTCACTGGACCTTACAACATGACACTGACAGATATAAAACAAATACATAAAACTCTATAAACTGTACAACCAAAAGGTAGCAACAACATAGCCGAGTATTGTAACACCCCAAATCTGCGGGACTCGGAGTGTCAGATTGGGCTAGGATCTTACAATGGATCCTAACCCTAACCTAACAACAAGTTCCTTGGACCTTACAACATGCCACTGACAAATATAAAAACAAATACATAAAACTGTATAAATTGTACAACCAGAAGGTAAGACAACATAGCCGAGTATATAAACCAACACCCTCACACAGGAGGTAACAAAAGATCATCCTCACGCAGGAGGGAAAAATAAACAAACCCAAAAGCCCACAACAACCTATGTACGAGACGTCCTCGGCCTGCCACTCTACTAGATCACCCAACAGCATGCCTATCTTGTGGGGCATCTACAACATGGTAATAAACCATTCACTAACCATACACATATATATGGTAATGCATAGGCACAAACACAATCAAGTGAAGATAAACACATCATCATGCTTTCACACATTTACCCAATTTATCATCTTTATATAATAGTCATTCACTCAAATCGTATATATAAATATATATGAAACTATGTGACATGAGGACCGATACATCCTCGCCTCTGAGCCTGCTAGCCAACTGCACAAGTATCGGTCACACAATCCGTGTACCCTGTGGGAGTAGATTGTGCCCTTCTTGTAAAGTCAGTCTGTCTTGACATCACAGAACCTCCCAGACTCCACGGCGGGATAAAAGGGAAAGGTTATCACAACCACACATACGGGGCAATCAATAAAACGTAGGTCGTTATAAACGACATCACATGCTATCATAACAACATACAAATCACACACCACTCATGCAAACACCGAATATAAGGATGGCAGCTAAGTAAGTCCTACGGACTTACCTCAACCTCGATCACAACTCAACCACGATCACCTCTACACTAGAGGAACAACACAGCCTATAAACAGGCATAAAGAGATATATCAATCTCCAAACAACATAAGGGACACACCTAGACCCAAAGGGATCCATAGGATCATCCTCAACCTAACGAACCTCAAAGGCTATACAAGGCATAAATCGATCATAACCTCAATCAAACACATCCTCACACCTCTAGCATGATCCTATACTCTCATACTAGGAAATGAGGGATCAAAGGCATCCTAAGGAAAGCCTAGAAGCACACACACACACCTGCAGAACCAAGAGAAGACCATTGCTGATGCAGGTAACACAGGGGCGGCTCACTGGTGGCGCAGGGCGGATCTAGGCTGGCACAGGGGCGGCTGCAAGGTGGCGCAGGGGTGGCTGGACAACAGGAGGCAACACCTTAGCTCTTTCTTCACTTCTTCCTTCGATTCTCTACTCTTCTTCACTCCAACAACAACATATATATAGGACATACATATATATACATCAACACAAGCCAAACATGGCTGAAACATGATCCAAACCTAAGGAAACTATGGTAAGCTAAGGAAAGAGAGGAAAAGAAGAAGAAAAGAGGAAAGAAAGAAGAGAAGTCATGGAAGCTTACCAAACAAGCTCTCTAGGAGATCAGCACAACACCATCATCACCTCAATCTGGCTTAACAAGGCACATCAAAATCATCAACACCATAGCCAAGCAAAACTATGCAAGATCTCTCACAAACTCAACAAAACTCAAGGAAGATCAAGCAAGGATGATCCAAGGGAGAAGAGACAAGAAGATGCACGTAAGGAGAGAGAGATGGAGCTGAGAATAGTAACCCTCATCAAAGGGAGAAGATGAAGTTTATAAAGGGGGTAAAAAGAGTAAAGCGCGGGTCAAAGTGTCAAAGAAAACGGCTGCAGCACACAGAGCCGCAGGGGCGGACTCTGTGAGCCACAGAGGCGGCCCAGACAAACCGCAGGGGTGCCCTCTATATCACGCAGGGGCGGTCCAGGCACAATCCTGGCCCTCTGCACACTCTCTCAGCAACTCAGCAACTAGGCTCTTACATCTCAACCCCTAAAAACTAGTTTCGTCCCAAAACTTGCAAGCTCCCAAGACCTCTCGGACCCACAAGCCAAGGTATAACTCGCTCTCTCTATCGGAGGTATCACATCTCCGCTCAGAAGGTCAGAACCTATACAAATATATAACCTCAACCATAAACATGGAGGAATCATCAACTCCAGAAAACAGGGCCATAACTCTACCCAAAGGCGTAGAGGAATCACATCTCTTGTCGTACCACATCACAAGGCATAGAGGAAGCACATCTCTAGCCAAACATAATCATATACATCGCATGGAGGAATAACATCTCCACTGAAACTATGTCCATCAAAGTAGCATGAAGGAAAGAACCATATCCAGCTGAATCCTAATCAACTCAGATAGCATGGATGAAAGAACCATCTCCAACTGTAAACATATATCATACTCAAATAGCATGGAGGAAGTAATCATCTCCAACTATAATATACATCACGCTAGCACAACAAGATCAAATAAGATCATAGAACACAACACATCTAGCATAGGATAAACACATCAAGGCATATAAGCACATAAGGACATACTCACCAAGATAACACTAAGATCTACTCATCGACCCTAGATGCATCTATCTAGGCATAAAACTTTGGATAGTTCCTCTAGATACTATCCTCAATCTCCCATGTAGCCTCCTCAGGTCCACGTCTAGACCACTGTATCCTCATCATAGGAATGTCCTTCGAACGCAAGCGTCTCACACCTTGCTCTAGGACTGCAATAGGATGCTCAGCAAAGGTGTGGTCTAGATCCACCACCAAATCATCATAACTCACAATGTGCCTCGAATCTTGTATGTACTCTCTCAGCTGAGACACATGGAACACAGGGTGAACACCCTCTAATCTCAGAGGCAAAGCCCATCTGTAGGCTGTCCTGCCAACTCTATTCAGTATCTCGAAAGGACCGACATATCGGGGACTCAGTTTCCCCTTTATGCCAAAACGTCTAACGCCACGCATCGGAGATACTCTCAACCAGATATGAGCTCCTACCCTGAACTCTAGAGGTCAATGCCTCTTGTCTGCATATGACTTCTAGCGACTTTGTGCAGCCAGCATCCTCTCTCTGATCAACGTTACTCGAGCCATATTATCCTGAATCTACTCTGGCGCTATCCACTTATACTGCTATGCTTATCCTAGCATAAAGGGGTACGGCACCTACGTCCATACAATGCCTCATAAGGAGTCATCCCAATAGATGCATGTCAACTGTTGTTGTATGAGAACTCAACGAGTGGGAGGTAATCAGACCATCCCTGTCCCCAATCCAATACATAAGCTCGCATCATATCCTCCAGGGTCTGGATGGTCCTCTCAGACTGATCATTTGTCTAGGGGTGAAACTCGGTGGTGAAGTGTAGACTCGTCCCCAAAGTAGTCTGAATATGCTTCCAAAACCTCTAGGTAAACCGTCCATCTCGATTAGAGACGATCGTCCTCGGTACACCATGGAGTCTCACTATCTGTCTAGTGTACTCCTCAGCCAATCTGCTCACTGACCACTTCTCTTGGATAGGAATGAAACATGCCGTCTTCGTTAGTCTATCAACCACAACCCATATAGCATCAAAACTCCTACTGGGTCTCAAACCAATCACAAAATCCATGGAGACGTCCTCCCACTTCCACTGCGGTACTGGCAATGGATGGAGCTCACCTCCAAGTCTACAATGCTCTATCTTGATCTGTTGACAGGTCGCACACTGAGCCAAAATCTGGCTACATCGGGCTTCAGCCCTCCCCACCAATATGAACGTCTCACATCATGGTACATCTTACTCGAACCTGGATGTATAGAGTGAGGTGTATAGTGAGCCTCTTGTAAGATCCTCGGTCTCAACTCTGCATCAATAGGAGCACAGATGCGGTCATGATGTCTCATCACTCTATCAGCCCCAATGGAAAACTGTGGTGCCTCTCCACGAGACATCCTCTCTCTAACCTTCATCAAGGTCGGGCAGGTCCCCTGCTTTTGCTAGATCTTATCCAACAGACCAGGTAAAACCTCTAAAGCATATAACTGGGCATCCTCATCAAGAAACTGGATGTCCACCTCTAGCCAAGCTAGATCCCTCTAATGTTGAGGTCGTACTGTCAATCTGGCAATCGCCTTCTCACGAGGCGTCTTCCTGCTCAAGGCGTCAGCTACAACATTCTCCTTTCCAGGATGATACAAAAGCTCAAGGTCAAAGTCCTTGATCAACTCAAGCCATCGACGCTGGCGGTTATTCAACTCCCGCTGCGTGAAAATATACTTCAGACTCTTATGGTTTGTGAAGATTTGACACGTAGCACCATATAGGTAATGTCTCCAGATCATCAAAGCATGAACTACTGCTGCCAACTCCAGATCATGAGTTGGGTAGTTCTCCTTATACGTCTTTAGCTGTCTAGACGCATAAGAAATCACTCAGCCTCTGCATCAACACACATCCCAAGCCTAGCTTGAATGCATCGTTGTAAACCAAAAAATGATCAGAACCCTCTTGTAGTGCCAGGATAGGAGGAGAAGTCAAACGTCTCTTCAATTCCTCAAAACTCTAGGCACACTGGTCGGTCCACACAAATGTGGTAGTCTTCCACAGAAGACTCGTCAGTGGACGGGCTATCACAGAAAAACCCTCCACAAAGTGTCTAAAATAACCGGCTACACCAAGAAAGCTATGCACTTCCTTGACTTTCGTCGGTATCGTCCATGCAGCAACAGACTCAATCTTCGTCGGGTCAACCATAATCCCGTCGGCCGAGACAACGTGTCCAAGGAAAGAAACCTCAAACATCCAAAACTCGCACCTAGAGAGCTTGGCATACAGCTCTCTATCCCTCAATATCTGTAAAACCATCCTCAGATGACCGGCATGCTCCTCTGTGCTACGAGAGTATACTAAAATGTCATCAATAAAAACCACCAAAAACTGATCAAGAAAGTCGATGAAAATAATGTTCATCAACTCCATGAAGACTGTTGGGGCATTCTTCAGCCCGAATGGCATCACTAAAAACTCATAGTGTCCATAACGGGTACGAAATGCCGTCCGGTGTACAACTTGCTCCCTCACCCTCTGCTGGTGATATCTTGAACGCAAATCAATCCAGGAGAAAACTGTAACTCCCTAAAGTTGATCAAGTAGATCATCAATACGAGGCAATGGATACTTGTTCTTGATGGTCACCTTGTTCAACTATATGTAATCAATGCATAACCTCAAAGATCCGTCCTTCTTCTGCATGAAGAGGATAGGTGCACCCCATGGTGAAACGCTAGGGTGTATGAAGCCCTTCTAAGCCAACTCCTCGAGTTGCTTCTTCAGCTCCAGCATCTCAACAGGTGCCATACGATATGGGGCCTTCGAGATGGGTCTCGTACTAGGTTCCAACTCTATACTGAAGTCCACACTCCTCTAAGGCGGCAAGCTCGACGGCTCAACAAATACGTCTGTAAACTCGCAGACCACCGGAATGTCCTCCAAACCTGGACTCTCTACATCTTTCATGGTGTAGCACCAGAAGGCATCACATCCCTGTGCAATCAATCTAGCTGCTCGTACAGCTGATGACCGAACCCGTCTTCCCAAGGTCCCAACCTCGGAAGACCATAATCTGACCAACCCCGGTAGAGATTGTAACAGTCCGTCTACCAACATCTAAAACCGCACGGTGTCTACGCATCCAATCCATACCTAATATGACTTCTTCATGCATCAATGGCATGACTAAGAAGTCAACAAGTAAAATATGAGTCCCTAAACGAAGGGGACAACTACGTATCTCACGGGTATCTCTGACCCGACTACCATCACGTAACCCTATAGTAAAGGGTATCCCCTCTATGGTAGGTAAACTCAAACGCTCCACACATGTAATAGAAATAAATGAATGCGTAGACCCAGTATCTAACAAAACTCTAACAAGTAAACCATGAAGCAGAATGGTACCTGTAGCAGCCGGTGCAGGAGGATCCTCTGCACTCCTCAACTCAAAAGCTCGCCCTCGGGCTCCTTTGGCATCACTGGTGCCAACATCTCTACCTCTGCCTCTACTCGGTCCTGGAGTAGAACCCTGAGTAGATGGACGTTCTAGGACCCTTTGTTGTCCCTATGTCTGTTGCTGAGGTGTCCTCTGACCACCTCCTGCTACACTGCCAAGGGAAGAACACTGCAAAGATGCAACTCCACCCTGCCTACAGAAGCCCGATCCTTATAATCAGCTAGGGACAATTTGGCCTCAGATGGCCAAGGTCACCACAGTTGTAAAACTGTCGTTCCTTATATGCAGTCAGTGTAGACGAAGGGTAACTCTGACGTCTCTGGTCTCGTCTAGAACTAGACGCTTCTCCAACTCCACTGGTCTGCTTAGTGTACTGCCTCTTCTTAGACCGTCCCGTCTGAGAAGCTCTCCTTTGACTGGCTCGCTCTCTCTTGAAAGTAGAAGCCCGGTCCTTATAATCAGCTAGGGACTCACAATGAAATCCTGCCATATATGAACGCGTGCTCTCCCTCAGACGACGAGAGAACAGATACACATGTTGGTCCTCAGATGGTGCAACTGGACCCAACAAAGCTAACTCCGTCTGGAAGCGGCGGATGGCATCTGCAATAGGCATGTCCTCAAAGCCGGCCTCCACAAAATCCTGCAGCTTCTCCTTCCACAATGAGGCAGGGCAGAACTGCTCCCTAATCATGCTCCTCATGTGATCATACCTAGTGGCTCTGGTCCGTGCAGTCCTCCACCACTGGTGTGAAAGGTCACGGAATAGAGATTGTACCAGCTCTATCTGTCTGTCCTCAGGACACTTGATAGACTCTAAAGCTGAGTCTGCATGCCCTATCCAAACCTCAATCTGTAAATCAATCTCTCCTGAGAAGTGTGGCACTCCCTATTGGTGAAATGCCTTCAACCAGACATCTGGTCGAGGCCCTCTAATCTCCTTCACAACTCGAACTGGCTCAGCCACACGTCTAGGTGCAACTGGCACCTGTGTCGCTCCCTGAGATCTCTCAGAAGATCCCTCATGAAGTGGTAAATCTGGGGCCCGTCTATGATGACATGAATTATGACCTATTTTTAGGCATGTATTTATGTAGATTTCCCTTTATTTTGCATGCATAGACATACATTCATGGCATTTATGGTTATATTCACCTACTTTGCGAGAATAGAGGTCTACACAGAGTTTTATTGCATTCGTAGGTAATTTGACGAATTATGAAGCAGAAATGGCACATTTAAGGATCACGCCTTGAAGAGGGACAAAAAGGAGCATAAAAGCAAGCTAGGATGCGCCAAAGTATCTTCTGATACCGTCTGATGGGCCAAAGTATTCTCTGATACCGTCTGACGCGGCCCAGAGTATTTTCCGATACCAACGGGCTCGACTTCTTTTCAGCCCAAATATTTAGGGTTTTATCCTTAAACCCTAGATTTATCCCTACATATATCCGAGAGCCTTCAACATTGAAGGGCGGACTGGGAGCCCCGACGTTAGGGAGAAGTTGATAACGGCGGCTTTAGGGTTCATTTTACTTTTGGGATTGAAGACGAAGGATTGGAGACTCGGATTGTGGCTTGTGAAAGACGTGATTTTGGAGATTGTGTACTTTCGAGATATCTTAGGGTTTACATTGGAGGACGGATTGACATCCCGTTCTTCGTTGTTTCTCTAGATCGTTGTGAGGTTTTCTTTTCCTACTTTTTTGCATTCATCAAACATACATTATTGTGGATTCGAGTTTTGTTATTGGATAATTATTGATTTTTCGGAGTTTTATACCTTCTCTCTTTTAAACTTGATTTTTGATATGATGATGATGGTTATTGGCTAAAACCCTTTGGCAATTCTAAGGTGAAGGGTTGATAGTTGTGGCTTAGATGATGATAGATCGATCATAAACAAATTAGACTCTAAGAGTGTGAGAAACCTTGTCGACAACGTAAACCACGACCTGTTCTTGAGTTCCACGGCCGTGGTTCTTCAAGATCTAGCCGTGATTTCCTCTGTTTTACGACTTTTTCTTTTGCTTTAATCCAAAGTTAAAGATTTGCTTTAACCTATCCTTGGCTTGCCTTTTCTAGGTAGTAGTGAGACTCAACATCCTCTATTTCGGTTTCGAGTGTCACGACCTTAACCGTTTTAGTTTATCTTTGATTCCTTGGGTTTGGGCATGGGTATTTGAGATCAATTCTTACCTTTAGATCCTTTCTATACTACAGCCTCAACAACCTTTATAGAGAGAGACGTTGGGTTAGACATATAGGGTTTTGGAACTTCACCGTACATTACCTTACTTTAGTTACACCTTTGAAATCTCAACTCTGTCCTTATATCTATAGAATATCTTGAATCGATTGCCACAATTGAATACCTGAATCTTTAGGGTTGCTGTTTTCCCCAATATTTTCAAAGCTTTTATACTTTTATTTGCTCGATTATTCAAAACTGAATTTGACTCACCAAATCCATGAGTTTGATACTCTAGAATACTTGCTTAACTACGCCAATCCGTACACTGCGGGTTCGCTTGCTTTTGTTTCAGTTTTATAATTAAAACTTATTTGCACGCATGTATGGAGCTATGAACAAGTTTTTGGCGCCATTGCCGGGGATTTGGTTTAGGCCAAATTCGGTTTTCGGTTGTTGGGCTTGAGATTTTTATGCTTTTAATCTTTTCGGTATGAGTTTTTGAGTTTTTTGGTTCACCAATGGTTGCATGGAGCTATGAACCTGCATTTGATCCAACCTGGACATCATGGCAATGTGCTAGGGCGGACCATTATGAATATTCGGAGGAGAAGTATGCCTATTATTGTGTTAGCGACGAAAGAGAAAGAGAGGAAGCCATTGAAGATGAGCTCGCATATTGGGATGAACTTAATCCTCCTCATACGTTTTATGGGCAACCTCCTCAAGTGCAGCCTCCACAACAACCATCCGAGGATGGGACACAGATGATGCTGGAAAAGATATTAAAAGTGTTGGACAAGATGGAAGACAAAATAAATGTCATTTCAAAAGATCAAAAAGCCTTGAAAAAGCATTTATCTAGCAAGGAAGAACTACAAGTTTCGAGCGTTCCTCCGCTCGAATTTGAAGCTCCTCTCGAAGTCCTCATTGAAGAAGAGGAAGATGTGGAGAACCTTGGCCAAATTATTGAAACTGTGACCAAGGTTGAAGAGGATCCAGCTGAGTTGGGAGATATTTCATGTGTGGATCATCATCCCAACATAAAACTTGTCCCAAGCCTTGAAGAACTTTACAAGGTACATTGTCTTACTTCCTTTGAAGTTCCTATTATAATTTCTGATTTTTTCAGGAATGCACCGGAGAGTTGGAGGTCTCTTCCAAAAGAACCTCCTAAGGTGAAGATGAAACCTCCATTAAAACTGTTGGAAGAAGATGATCCTTGGACTACAAGGAGTGGAGTTAGCAAGCACTTCAACATTAAGGCGATGAAATGTCTTTTGTTCAAGTATGGGGTCATTCACATGACGAAGATCATACATTATCCCCAAGCTGGAGTTGGGGAAGCTAAGTGGATCCTCGAGAAACTAATTTCTCTATCTAGGAAAGGATGAGACGCAAGGCTGAATTATGTCCCATTAAAGTATAGGAAAGCTAGGAGGATTCCGGTGAGAATCAAATCGTACAAGCTTGTATGTGGGAGATCTTACCATTTTCCGGTGAAATTAGGAACCGGAGATTTCTTGGAAGAGTTTAGTTGTGGATTTAAAGAGCAATCCAAGATGTTCAAGGTGCATTGAGTCATCAATGGAGATTGGTCTAGCTAAGGACCTAAAACAAAGCGCTTCTTGGGAGGCAACCCAAGGTAATGCATCCTTTTTCCCTTTTCTTTTTCTTAGTTTAGATTAGAGTAGTTGTTTTTGTTTGTTTTTCATCGATACCTTCCGGTATGTTTGGGTCTTTGGATGTCAGAGTTGAGAAAGGACCAAAAGAAGTGAAGGAAGCCAAAGGAGCAACGAAACTTGGATTTTTGGCGAACATGAGAGGATTCCACGGGTGTCCATACAGTTCTACGGCCGTGGAATGGTATTTTGGACCGTGGAATGCTATGTCGAGAGCAACAGAATGTTCCACGCCCAAAACCACGGCGGTAGAAATTCCCGATAGGCCATGGAAAAAAAAATTTCGGAAAAATTTTCGGCGGATAGACGTTCCCCTTCTTCATTCTTCAACACCGATTGGAATATTCAGAATTTCCTATTGAGCTTATATAGATTCCCACCACCATCACCCGATGAAGGATTCGCCATCTTACATTGTGAGTATTCCTTTCCATCTTTTCTTTTCTTTACATTGGGGACAATGTGAGTTTTAAGGTATGGGGTGGAGATATTTGCAATATCATTTGCATGTTTTTTGTCTTGCAATTTTTTATTTTGAAAAATTTTAAAATTTTTTGTGCTTCTAGGATGGATATGATCTTTATGATAAATTTTGTTTTGTGGAATAGCTATGATGATTCTTATATGCTTGAATTGATTTATGACATATGATTAAGGCACCTCCATTTTTCTTGCTTCTTCTTTTTCTACTTTTCTGCATTCACCAAACATACATTATTGTGGATTCGAGTTTTGTTATTGGATAATTATTGAGTTTTCTGAGTTTTATACCTTCTCTTTTTTAAACTTGATTTTTGATATGATGATGATGGTTATTGGCTAAAACCCTTTAGCAATTCTAAGGTGAAGGGTTGATAGTTTTGGCTTAGATGATGATAGATCGATCATAAACAGATTAGACCCTGAGAGTGTGAGTAACCTTGTCGACAACCTAAACCACGACCTGTTCTTGAGTTCCACGGTCGTGGTTCATCAAGATCTAGCCGTGATTTCCTCTGTTTTACGACTTTTTCTTTTGCTTTAATCCAAAGTTAAAGATTTGCTTTAACCTAGCCTTGGCTTGCCTTTTCTAGGTAGCAGTGAGACTCACCATCCTCTATTTCAGTTTCAAGTGTCACAACCTTAACCATTTTAGTTTATCTTTGATTCCTTGGGTTTGGGCATGGGTATTTGAGATCAATTATTACCTTTAGATCATTTCTATACTACAGTCTCAACAACCTTTATAGAGAGAGCCTTTGGGTTAGACATATAGGGTTTTGGAACTTCACCGTACATTACCTTACTTTAGTTATACCTTTGCAATCTCAACTCTGTCCTTATATCTATAGAATATCTTGAATCGATTGACACAATTGAATACCTGATCTTTAGGGTTGTTGTTTTCCTCAATATTTGCAAAGCTTTTATACTTTTATTTGCTCGATTATTCGAAACTGAATTTGACTCACCACATCCCTGAGTTCGATACTCTGGAATACTTGCTTAACTACGCCGATCCGTACATTGTGGGTTCGCTTGCTTTTGTTTCAGTTTTATAATTAAAACTTATTTGCATGCACGCTTTGGGGCGAACAGTTTGCCAGCTCTAATATCCTGCTCCAAACATCTTAGGTACTCCCTGAACTCCGGTCCTCCCATGGAGAGACACGGTCATCATCATCAGACTGGGCTCGGTGTGAATGATGTCTCATAGATCCACAACTCCTTGTCTATGGGACGACGCTCTTTGCAACCTCCTCATGTATCTCCTCCACCACTAGTGGATCAGCAGCGGGAACTAGTCCCTCATCTACCATAACCGCAGGACGGGATGGTCTGCCTCTACCTCTGCCTACAGCGGCAGTAGTTCTAGTCCGAGCCATCAGCGGGGTATGCACACCTAACTTATAAGGCTCTATATAGGCCATATGTATAGATATATATATATATATATATATATATATATACACTGAACACATACACATACATAATCCACAATACATATATACATATCTATACTGTAGAGATCCATAGCAGAAGTGGTGACTTCTCGTACATCTAACCCAAAACCATACTTAAAACCAAAAACCTTTGAAAACGTCAAACCCCATGTGGGATCTGTTTATTTTACCTTTCAAACCTCATTGCAGGTAGCAAGTGCCATTGTTGTCAACCTAAGGCTCTGATACCAACTTTGTAACACCCCGAATCCACGGTACTCGGAGTGCCACATTAGGCTAGGATCTCACAATGGATCCTGACCCTAGCCGAACAACAAGTTCACTAGACCTTACAATATGGAACTGATAGATATAAAAACAAATACATAAAACTGTATAAACTGTACAACCAGAAGGTAAGACAACATAGCCGAGTATATAAACCAAACCCTCACACAAGAGGTAACAAAAGATCATCCTCACGCAGGAGGGAAAAGATAAACAAACCCAAAAGCCCACAACAACCTATGTACGAGACGTCCTCGGCCTACCACTCTGCTAGATCACCCAACAGCATGCCTATCTTGTGGGGCGTCTAAAACATGGTAATAAACCATTAGCTAACCATACACATATATAGTGTAATGCATAAGCACAAACACAATACAGGGAAGATAAACACATCAGCATGCTTTCACACATTTACCTAGTTTATCATCTTTATATAATAATTATTCACTCAAATCGTATATATAAATATATATGAAACAATGTGACACGAGGAACGATACATCCTCGCCTCTGAGCCTTCTAGCCAACTGCACAAGTACCGGTCACACAATCCATGTACCCTGTGGGAGTGGCTTGTGCTCTTCTGTAAAGTCAGTCTGGCTTGACATCAAAGAACCTCCCAGACTCCACGGCGGGATGAAAGGGAAAGGTTATCACAGCCATGCATACGGGGCAATCAATAAAACATAGGTCGGTATAAACGACATCACATGTTATCATAGCAACATACAAATCACACACAACTCATGCAAACACCCAATATAAGGATGGCAGCTAAGTAAGTCCTACGGACTTACCTCAACCTCGATCACAACTCAACTACGATCACCTCTACACTGGAGGGACAACACAGCCTATAAACAGGCATAAATAGATATACCAATCTCCTAACAACATAAGGGTCACACCTAGACCCAAAGGGGACCATATGATCATCCTCAACCTAAGCTCACAACCTAACGAACCTCAAAGGCCATACAAGGCATAAACCAATCATAACCTCAATCAAACACATCCTCACACCTCTATCATGATCCTATACTCTCATACTAGGACAGGAGGGAACAAAGGCATCCTAAGGAAAGCCTAGAAGCACACACACACACCTTCAGAACCAAGAGAAGACCCTTGCTAATGCAGGTGGCACAGGGGCGGCTTACTGGTGGCACGGGGGCGGATCTTGGCTGGTGCAAGGGCGGCTGCAAGGTGGCGCATGGGCGGCTGGACAATAGGAGGCAGGACCTTAGATCTTTCTTCACTTCTTCCTTTGATTCTCTACTCTTCTTCACTCCAATAACAACATATATATATATAGGACATACATATATATACATCAACACAAGCCAAACATTGATGAAACATGATCCAAACCTAAGTAAACTAAGCTAAGCTAAGGAAAGAGAGGAAAAGAAGAAGAAAAGAAGAAAGAAAGAAAGAAAGAAAGAAAGAAAGAAAGAAGAGAAGCCATGGAAGCTTACCAAACAAGCTCTCCAGGAGATCAGCACAACACCATCATCACCTCAAGGTGGCTCAACAAGGCACAGCAACATCATCCACACCAAAGCCAAGCAAAACTATGCAAAATCTCTCACAAACTCAACAAAACTCAAGGAAGATCAAGCAAGGATGATCCAAGGGAGAAGAGAGAAGTAGATGTACATAAGGAGAGAGAGATGGAGCATAGAATGGTAACCCTCATCAAAGGGAGAAGATGAAGTATATAAAGGGGGTAAAAAGAGTAAAGCACGGGTCAAAGGGTCAAAGAAAACGGTTGCAGTACACAAAACCGCAGGGGCGGACTCCGTGAGCCACAAGGGCGCCCTCTGGGTCACGTAGGGGCAGTCCAGGCACAATCCTGGCCCTCTACACACTCTCTCAGAAACTCAACAACTAGGCTCTTATAAGTATAGACACAACATCCTCACACAGGAGGTAACAAAAGATCATCCTCACGCATGAGGGAAAAGTAATCAACCCCAAAAGACCACAATCATCCTATATACGAGAGGTCCTCAGCCTGTCACTCTACTAGATCACCCAGCAGCACACCTATCCTGTGGGGCATCTACGACATGGTAATAAACCATTAGATATCCATACATATATGAGGTAATGCATAAGCACAAACACAATCATAGAAAGTTAAACACATTAGCATGCTATCACACATTTACCCATTTTTAGTCTTTATATAATAGTCATTCACTCAAATCGTGTGTATATGGATATATGAAAGTATGTGACACGGGGACCGATACATCCTCGCTTGTGAGCTTGATAGCCAGCTATACGAGTATCGGTCACACACCACTCATGCAAACACCCAATATAGGGATGGTAGCTAAGTAAGTCATACGGACTTACCTCAACCTCGAACAAATCTCAACTAGAATCAACCTCCAGTCCTGAGAGAGGGGCAGTGCCTAATAACAAGGCATAGAGAGATATCAACCTCTATTCATCAAAGGGGTCACACCTAGACCCAAGGGATCCATAGGATCATCCTTAACCTAACCTCACAACCTAATAAACCTCAAAGGCCATACAAGGCATATATCGATCATAACCTTATCAAAACACATCCTCACACATCTAGCATGATCCTATACAGTCACACTAGGAAGGGAGGGAACAAAGACATCCTAAAGCAAGCCTAGAAGCAACACACACCTGCAGAACCAAGTGGAAACACCAGCTTGTGTAGGTGGCCACAGGGGCGGCTCACAAGTGGCGCAAGGGCGGCTCTGGCCGGCGCTAGGGCGGCTGCAAGGTGGCGCTGGGGCGGCTGGACAGCAGAGGACACCACTTCAGCCCTTTCTTCACTTCTTCCTTTGATTCCTTTGCTCCATCTTCACACCAAGCCCAAACATACATAAACATACATATATGTACATCAACACAAGCCAAATCTAAGGAATCTAAGCTAGACTAAGGAAAGATAGGAAAAGAGGTAAGAAGATGAAAGAATGAAGAAAGAAAGGATGTAAGCCATGGAAGCTTACCAAGCTGAGCTCTCTAGGAGATCAAACACACCACAACACCTCAAGCTAGCTCACACAAAGCTCAGTAACAACAACCATCAACAAGCCAAGCATAAAAGCTCTCAAACTCAACAAAACTTCCAAAGAAGATCAAATATAATCCAAGGAGAGATGAGAGGAGAAGAAGAACGTACAGAGAGAGATGAAGTTGTGGATGGAGAACCCTCATCAGAAGGAAAGAGAAAAAGGTTGTAAAGGGGTGAAAAGGTAAAGCACGGGTCAAAGGGTCAACAAAAATGGTTGCAGCCACACAGAGCCGTAAAGGCGGACCCTGTGAGGCGCAGGTGTTGTCCAGGCAAACCGCAAGGGCGGGTACTGGGTCACGCAGGGGCGGATCAGGCCTAATGTGGGTACTCAACTCATACTCTCAGCAACTGAGCAACTAGGCTCTTACATCTCACCCCCCCTAAAAACAAGTTTCGTCCCGAAACTTGCAAAATCCCAAATCCTCTCGGGCCCATGAGCCGAGGTATAACTCTCTCTCTATCAGAGGTATCACATCTCCTCTCAGAAGGTCATAACATATAACAATCTATAACCTCAACATGAACATGGAGGAATCATCCACTCCAGAAAACAGGGTCACAACGCCACCCAAAGGCATAGAGGAATCACATCTCTCGCCATACCACATCACAAGGCACAGAGGAATCACATCTCTCGCCATACCACATCACAAGACAACACTAAGTTGAAAGAGATCTACTCATCGACCCTAGGGTCGATGAATTATAGTCTATATTTCGGGGTTTGTTTGGACGTTTTATCTTTCATAATCTGCATGTTTGTATGTATATTATGTGATTATATTACCATTTCATCTACCTTTGCGGGAATCGAGGTCTACACCTAGTTTTGTTGTAATCGTAGGTAAAATGGCACGTTTTGCATAAAAAAGGAGCAAAAGGAGCTATGGAGTCATTGGAGCTACATTCAGGAACATAAGGAACCATCCAGGAAGCATAACCATGGATTAAAGATTCACTTTGGACCAGATTTAAGAGATTTACACGCAGCTGAATTCACCTAGGTCAGCTACAGTGTCACCTAGACCGAGGTGAACACCTAAACCGAGGTGAACACCTAGACCGAGGTGATCCAGAGGAGAGATTTCACATTCAGTTGTGATTCACCTCGGTTGACTACAGATTCACCTCGACCGAGGTGATCCAGAGAAGTCGACTCGACCGAGGCGAACACCTGGGACGCGGCGAGAATATTTTATTCTTGGCTGAGATCTTCTATCTTTGGAAGGTGATCTTATATTTTTGGGCTTGGCTCCTGGAAGGAAGAAGATCTTATATTTTACCTATATTTATGGGAAAAGATCTTTCTAAGATATTTTATCTTTGGAGGGTATTTTTCCTATATAAAGGGTTGGATTTTCCATAATTCAATCATCTTCGGATCGCCGCAACACCCTGTTATACGCGGAACACTCATTAAGCACCACCCCACTCCAGTTGGGAGAGATTTGAAGAACCTTTTTGAAGGTTGAAGGAAGGTTGAAGTCCATAGCTTTTATAGCTCTTTGGAGGGTTTTGTAAGATTATCTTCAATTCCCTCACTTGTTGTCTTGTCTTGTTGGATTGCTATCCAAAGAACGGTTTGTTGTGATATTTGATTCAGTTATTGAAGTCTTTTTCATTAAATTCTTCTTTGTTCAAATATTCACTTTCTTCCATATATTTTAATACTTTCATTATGATGATGAGTGGCTAATTTCCTTGTGTGATTCTAGGGTGTTTGGCTGAAGGTTGTGGGGAAAACAATGATAGAATAATCTTAGATTCCAGTAGGATCCTGAAAGTTTGAGTCTTTAACCTTAACCCTAAGCACCTCGTTCAGTCGATGAACATTTCGGCCGAGGTGGAAACTGGCTGACCGAGGTGACTTATCTGATCCATAACTGAGAGTTAAGTGTTAGAGTTTGCCAAATCCTATTCTTATTATACCTTTCCTGGTTCAAAGCAAGCTTAGGATGAGACTTACCCGGTAATTCCTTAGTTTGTGTACCAACGATCATAAGTGTAGGTAATAAAGGTTTATCCTTTATTGGGGTTTGAGTGTGCTTCCATCCCATCTTTGTGAGTTAGCCTGAGACTTACCCGGTAAAGGTTGATTCTATTCCCTTAGATGGTATGTTAGTTTGAGGTTATAGTTCTTTATCTTAATTCCTTGAGACTTACCCGGTAATAGGAGTTACGGTTTGGGATTAGTGTGTAGTGAGACTTACCCGGTGATCTACTCCACTTTAGAAACACCTTCCCCACGCAAAAATCTCAGCTTTGTCCGCTTATCTACAGATCTTGAGTTGGAACCACAACTAGACGCTTTAATCCCTAGAATTACATGTTTGCTTTATTTGACATCTTATTCATCTTTGATTGTGTAAATTGCTCTTGTGGTTAGAATTGACATAGCATACCGTATTGACTCTGTTTCACCGAGTCCCTGTGATCGACCCCTGGAATTTTCTTGCTTTTACTACGATTGACCCGTACACTGCGGGTTCGCATCCTTGTTTTAAGCTTAAGTCTAGGGTTATAAATTTAAAGCTTGCACACACCGTTTGGAGCGAACAAGTTTTTGGCGCCGTTGCCGGGGACTTGGTCTAGACCGAGCCGGTTGCGGTTTGCTTTCGGGGCACTTGCCCCTGTTGCTACTAACTACTCTTTCTATGAGTTTTGTAGTTTTCAGGATTTCCGATGACTACATTTGATCCAGCCTGGATAGCAAGGCAAAGTGCTAGGGCGGACCATTATGAATACTTGGAGGAGAAGTACTCCTTCTATTGGTTCAGCAATGAATGGGAAAGAGAAGAGGTCATTCAGCGTGAACTTGCGATATGGGATGAGAAGAATGTCCCTAAAAACATTTATGAGCAACCTTTTGAAGACTCTCTCGAATCAAGATTGGAGAAGTTGATGAAGAAGGTGGAGGAGCTCAAAGGAAGCACCCTATCCTCTGCTAAGCCGAAAGAGGAGCATAAGGAAGTGCTGCACGTTCCAAGCATTCCTCCAGTCGAACCCAAAATTTCTCCTGAAACTTCTGAGGAAGAGGAGGATATGGAAGGTCTCAATCTGACTGTTGAGACCTCGGTCGAAGTGGAAGAAATCTCGGCCGAGATGGAAAAATTTGCAAAACTGGAAGCAGAAGATGCAAAGAACCTTGGTCAAATTACTGAGATTGTGACCAAGGTGGAAGAAAGATCAACTGAGTTGAAAGAGATTTCATGTGTTGGTTATCAACCTAACATGAAACCCGATCCGAGCTTTGGAGAACTTTACAAGGTAAGTTCTCTTGCTCCATTCGAAATCCCTATTAAAATTTCTGAATTTTTCAGGAAAGCACCGGAGAGTTGGAGGTCTCTTCCGAAAGAACCTCCAAAGATCAAGATGAAGTCTTCCTTGAAATTGTTGGAAGAAGAAGCTCCTCGGATCATGAGGAGTGGAGTTGGCAAGCACTACACCGCTAAGGCGATGAAGAGTCTCTTGTTCAAGTATGGGGTCCCTCGCATACTCAGGACCCTGTACCATCCCCAAGCTATAGATGGGGAAGCTGCTATAATTCTCGAGAAACTGTTTTCTCGATCAAGGAAAGGATGGGACACGAGGAATGTCCCATTGAAGTGTAGGAAGTCTAGACGAATTCCGGTGAGAATCAAACCGTACAAGCTTGTACGTGGGAGATCTTACCATTTGCCGGTGAAGTTAGGAACCGGAACCTTCTTGGAAGATTTTTACGGATGTGATGAGCACTCCACGACATTCGAAGTGCATTGAGTAATCCCATGCCGTATGGTCCAGCTAGCGACCTTAAACCAAGCGCTTCTTGGGAGGCAACCCAAGGTATTGCTTTCTTCTCCCTTTTCTAGTTTAGTTTAGATAGTTGCTTTGTTTTTGTTTTCCTCTAGACAACAACCAGGTATTCCAAAAGGAAGGATCACAGTTCAGGAGCTACACTGGAAGAACAAAATTTCGAGAAGTTGAGGAAACGAGCTTTACTGATATACATCTCGGGTACTGTCAGAACACCTCGACCGAGATGTGCTTCGCCAACCGAGATGGTGATTTCTGGGAGCTGTTTCTTACTCCTTCATGCAGTTTAGCTATGTTCGGTGAGTATCCTGTCCTTAGACTTATTTTGACCCACTAGGACAGTATGTCCCAAGTATGGGGTATGCGGATATGTTATTTGACTATGGATGATTGTATGCTACTTTGATGGATATTTATGATCTTATTATGCTTCACTTTCGCTTCTATATGTTTATCTGAGATTACATACATGCATACAGGTTATTTGATTGAGAAAAACGTCGAAACTGAAAAAATTGGTTTTTAAAAAAAAAAAAAAATTTTTTTACCTCGACCGAGTCAGTTCTGGCCAAACGAGGTGCTTCACCTCGGTTGAACCAAGAACACCTCGACCGAGGTGGGTTAACTGAGAGTTTTCGAAATGATTTTTGTGCCTCTTATCTGGATATGATCTCAGTGAAGATCTTGCTTACTTACTGGTTTTGAAATCTTTATGTGTTTGAAAGGTTTTATAATATGTTTAAGTTGCTAAATGCTTTATTTGAAATTAATGGCATGTTTAATACTTTGTTTTTATCCAAATTATGTTGAATTTGAAGGTTGACACCGCAGGTTAAGTTCTCTCACGTTCTTCTTGGAAAGACCAAGGCAATTCATTCTCTTCTTTCTTCTTCTTCTTGACCATGCTTAACCCCTCATATACATTTTGCCTCCCTTACCTATCCGGGAATTTGGAAGCAAGCAAAGTGGTGAAAGCAAGTTAAAGTTGAGAAGTGGGCTGGAAGTGGAAGTGTTAGAAAGCAATTATAGGTTTGGGGAAGTCAATCATGAAGATGAGTAACTCGGCACCATTCACATAGCCGGGTGTTTGTGTCTTGCCAAAGTCGGATTGAGCGATATTCCTAGCGGATCATGGTATGTGCATCAAGGGTTTGATGCATCTCGAGAAATTGATGATTGCAGATTTCCTAGGCTTCGGTTATTGTGCACCTCTGTCCATGCATCCCAAAAAGTAAAGTAAAAAGAAAAGTGCGAAATAAGCAAAGCTTATTGGTGGAAGATGTTGCAAGTCAAAGTGGAAGTGAAGTTCATCCCTTTTCCCGGATTCTAGCACCACATTACCTTACATACATCCCTACCCTACACGTTTCTTGACCTTTTCTTTTGGGAAGCCCTTGAGACCTTGAGCTTGTTGATTGACTTAGCGGTTTAAATCGGATTATACATGATTAATTTTGATAATTATGATTTATTATGCATTCTATGATTTTATGCAAAGATGAACAACTTTCCTATATTTATAAAATGTTTTGATCATGTCGAGTTTTTAAATTCCAGGAAGTACTCTCTTAGAGTGATCTATGATAGTTGCACACCATAAAATGTTTTTGGAAGACTTTTTCATTGATTTTCTTGACTTATAATCCATTCTATCTTGTCTTCTATATGCGGAACTTGCTTGGGGACAAGCAAGGGCTAAGTATGGGGTATTTTGATAGCATGAATTATAGTCTATATTTCGGGGTTTGTTTGGACGTTTTATCTTTCATAATCTGCATGTTTGTATGTATATTATGTGATTATATTACCATTTCATCTACCTTTGCGGGAATCGAGGTCTACACCTAGTTTTGTTGTAATCGTAGGTAAAATGGCACGTTTTGCATAAAAAAGGAGCAAAAGGAGCTATGGAGTCATTGGAGCTACATTCAGGAACATAAGGAACCATCCAGGAAGCATAGCGATGGATTAAAGATTCACTTTGGACCAGATTTAAGAGATTTACACGCAGCTGAATTCACCTAGGTCAGCTACAGTGTCACCTAGACCGAGGTGAACACCTAGACCGAGGTGAACACCTAGACCGAGGTGATCCAGAGGAGAGATTTCACATTCAGTTGTGATTCACCTCGGTTGACTACAGATTCACCTCGACCGAGGTGATCCAGAGAAGTCGACTCGACCGAGGCGAACACCTGGGACGCGGCGAGAATATTTTATTCTTGGCTGAGATCTTCTATCTTTGGAAGGTGATCTTATATTTTTGGGCTTGGCTCCTGGAAGGAAGAAGATCTTATATTTTACCTATATTTATGGGAAAAGATCTTTCTAAGATATTTTATCTTTGGAGGGTATTTTTCCTATATAAAGGGTTGGATTTTCCATAATTCAATCATCTTCGGATCGCCGCAACACCCTGTTATACGCGGAACACTCATTAAGCACCACCCCACTCCAGTTGGGAGAGATTTGAAGAACCTTTTTGAAGGTTGAAGGAAGGTTGAAGTCCATAGCTTTTATAGCTCTTTGGAGGGTTTTGTAAGATTATCTTCAATTCCCTCACTTGTTGTCTTGTCTTGTTGGATTGCTATCCAAGAAACGGTTTGTTGTGATATTTGATTCAGTTATTGAAGTCTTTTTCATTAAATTCTTCTTTGTTCAAATATTCACTTTCTTCCATATATTTTAATACTTTCATTATGATGATGAGTGGCTAATTTCCTTGTGTGATTCTAGGGTGATTGGCTGAAGGTTGTGGGGAAAACAATGATAGAATAATCTTAGATTCCAGTAGGATCCTGAAAGTTTGAGTCTTTAACCTTAACCCTAAGCACCTCGTTCAGTCGATGAACATTTCGGCCGAGGTGGAAACTGGCTGACCGAGGTGACTTATCTGATCCATAACTGAGAGTTAAGTGTTAGAGTTTGCCAAATCCTATTCTTATTATACCTTTCCTGGTTCAAAGCAAGCTTAGGATGAGACTTACCCGGTAATTCCTTAGTTTGTGTACCAACGATCATAAGTGTAGGTAATAAAGGTTTATCCTTTATTGGGGTTTGAGTGTGCTTCCATCCCATCTTTGTGAGTTAGCCTGAGACTTACCCGGTAAAGGTTGATTCTATTCCCTTAGATGGTATGTTAGTTTGAGGTTATAGTTCTTTATCTTAATTCCTTGAGACTTACCCGGTAATAGGAGTTACGGTTTGGGATTAGTGTGTAGTGAGACTTACCCGGTGATCTACTCCACTTTAGAAACACCTTCCCCACGCAAAAATCTCAGCTTTGTCCGCTTATCTACAGATCTTGAGTTGGAACCACAACTAGACGCTTTAATCCCTAGAATTACATGTTTGCTTTATTTGACATCTTATTCATCTTTGATTGTGTTAATTGCTCTTGTGGTTAGAATTGACATAGCATACCGTATTGACTCTGTTTCACCGAGTCCCTGTGATCGACCCCTGGAATTTTCTTACTTTTACTACGATTGACCCGTACACTGCGGGTTCGCATCCTTGTTTTAAGCTTAAGTCTAGGGTTATAAATTTAAAGCTTGCACACACCGTTTGGAGCGAACAATAAAACTCTGGATAGTTCCTCTGGACACTATCCTCCGTCTCCCATGTAGCCTCCTTAGGTCCATGTCTAGACTAGTGTATCCTCAGCATAGGAATGTCCTTCGAACGCAGGCATCTCACACCTCGTTCTAAGACTATAATAGGATGCTCAGCAAAGCTGTGGTCCGACTCAACCACCAAATCATCATAACTCACAATGTGCCTCGGATCGGGTATGTACTCCCTTAGCTGAGACAGATGGAAAACAGGGTGAACACCCTCTAACCACGGAGGCAATACTAATCTGTCAACGCCTCTTGTCTTCATATGACTTCTGGCGACTTTGTGCAGCCAACATCCTCTCTCTAATCAGCGCTACTCGAGCCATATCATCCTGAATTTGCTCTAGCGCTATCCCACTGATATTGCTAGGCTCATCCTAGCATAAAGGTGTACGGCATCTACGTCCATATAGTGCCTCATAAGGAGCCATCCCAATAGATACATGCAAGTTGTTGTTGTATGAGAACTCAACAAGTGGGAGGTAATCAGACCATCCCTGTCCCTAATCAAATACACAAGCTCGTAACAAATTCTCTAGGGTCTGTCCTCTCAAACTGACCATCTGTCTGGGGTGAAACGTAGTCGTGAAGTGTAGACTTGTCCCCAAAGCAGTCTGAATCTATTGCCAAAACCTCGAGGTAAACCGTCCATCTCGATCAGAGACGATCGTCCTCGGTACACATGGAGTATCACTATCTGTCTAGTGTACTCCTCAGCAAATTTGCTCACTGGCCACATCTCTCTGTTAGGAATGAAACGTGCCGTCTTCGTCAGTTTGTCAACAACAACCCAAATAGCATCAAAACTCCTACTAGGCCTCAATCCCGTCACAAAGTCTATGGAGACGTCCTCTCACTTCCACTGCAATACTGGCAATGGATGGAGCTCACCTCCAGGTCTACAATCTCTATCTTGACCAGCTGATAGGTCGCACACTGTGCCACAAATTTGGCTACATCGGGCTTCAGCCCTTCCCACCAATATGAACATCTCACATCATGGTACATCTTACTCGTACCTGGATGTACTGAGTAAGGTGTACAGTGAGCCTCCTGTAAGATCCTCTGTCTCATCTCTACATCAACAGGTACACAGATACGATGACGACGCCTCATCACTCCATCTCCTCCAATGGAGAATTGTGGTGCCTCTCCACAAGACATCCTCTCTCTGATCCTCATCAAGGTCAGGCAGGTCCCCTGCTTCTGTTGGATTTTATCCAACATACTAGGTAAAACATCTAAAGTATACAACTAGGCATCCTTATCAAGAAACTGAGGTTGTATTGTCAATCTGGCAATCGCCTCCTTTCGAGGCGTCTTCCTGCTCAAGGCGTCAACTACCACATTCACCTTCCCAAGATGATACAAAATCTCAAGGTCAAAGTCTTTGATCAACTCAAGCCATCGACGCTGACGGTTATTCAACTCCCACTGCGTAAAAATGTACATCAGACTCTTATGGTCTATGAAGATCTGACATGTGACACTATACAGGTAATGTCTCCAGATCTTCAAAGCATTAACAACCGCTGCCAGCTCCGGGTCATGAGTCGGGTAGTTCTCCTCATACGTCTTCAGCTGTCTAGACGCATAAGCAATAACTCTACCTCTCTGCATCAATACACATCCCAAGGCTAGCTTGGATGCATCACTGTAGACCACAAAATCATAAAATTCCTCTAGTTGTGCCAAGACAGGAGCAGAAGTCAAACGCCTGTTCAACTCCTCAAAACTGTGGGCCCACTGGTCAGTCCATACAAATCAGGTAGTCTTCCTAAGAAGACTCGTAAGTGGACGGGCAATCATAGAAAATTCCTCCATAAAGCGTCGGTAATAACCAGCTAGGCCAAGAAAGCTATGCACTTCCTTGAGGTTCGTCGGTGTCGTCCATGCAGCAACACACTCGATCTTCGCAAGATCTACCATAATCCCGACGGCGGAGACGATATGTCCAAGAAAAGCAACCTCAGGCATCCAAAACTCACACTTAGAGAGCTTGGCATACAGCTCTCTATCCCTCAAAATCTACAAAACTGTCCTCAGATGACCGGAATGCTCTCCTCTGCTACGGGAGTATACTAGAATGTCATCAATGAAGACTATTACAAACTGATCAAGGAAATTGATGAAGATGTTGTTCATCAACTCCATGAAGACTGTTGGGGCATTCGTCAGCCCGAATGGCATCACTACAAAATCGTAGTGTCCAAACGGGTACGAAATGCCGTCTTGTGCACGTCCTGCTGCCTCACCCTCAGCTGGTGATATCCTGAGCGCAAATCAATCCGGGAGAATATTGTCGCTCCCTGTAGCTGATCAAGTAGACCATCAATACGAGGCAGTGGATACCTGTTCTTGATGGTCACCTTGTTCATCTCTCTATAATCAATACACAGTCTCAATGATCCGTCCTTCTTACGCACGAAGAGGACAGGTGCACTGTTCGCTCCAAAAGGTGTGTGCAAGCTTTAAAATTTATAACCCAAGAAGTATGCTTGGACAATATGCGAACCCGCAGTGTACGGATCAATTGTAATAAAAGCAAGAATTCCTGGGGTCGAACACAGGGACTATGGTGAAACAAAGCACGGAAATCAGGTTGTCAAATATGCAAATGACTACAAATTAAAGCAATCAAAGATGATATAAAGTCAGATAAAGGGAATGCGGATTTTATGGATTAAAGCATCTAGTTGTGGTTCCGACTCAAGATCTCAAAAGACAACGCGGACAAAGCTGAGGTTTGCAAAGGGAAGGTGTTTCTAAGGTGGGAATAGATCACCGGGTAAGTCTCACTACTCACTTTCCCAAACCAAAGCTCCTATTACCGGGTAAGTCTCAAGCTACTAAGGAAAGGAACTATAATCTCAAACCAACAAACACCCGGCTATGTGAATGGTGCCAAGTTACTCATCATCATGATTGACTTCCCCAAACCTATTTGTTTCTTTCTAACACTTTCAGCCAACATCTCAACTTCACTTTCACTTTCTTTTCTTTGCTTGCTTCCAAATTCCCGGATAGGTAAAAGGGAGGCAAATATGTATATGAGGGGCTAAAGCGTGGTCAAGAAGAAGAAGAGAAGAGAATGAATTGCCTTAATCATCCCAGGAAGAATGTGATAGAACTCATCCTGTGGTCTCAACCTTCAAATCCAACATAATTTTGATAAAAACAAAGTATTAAACATGCTAAAACTTTAAACAAAGAATTTGTAACTTAAATATATCATAAAACCTTTCGAGCATATAAATATTTCAAAACCAATCTGCAAACAAAATCATGACTGATGTCATATCCAGAGAAGAAGCACAAAACGTTTCGAAAAACTCTCAGTTAAGAACCCACCTCGGTCGAGGTGTTCTGACGTCATCCGAGGTGGCTAACCTCGATCGGCCATGAGCATCCTAGTCGAGGTCAATAAAAAAAATTTTCAAAACAGTTTTCGACATTTTTCTCAAACAAAAACATGTATGTATGCATGTAATGGCAGATAAACACATAAAGCCAAGTAAAGCAGAATAAGATCATACTATCCGGGAGTCATACAAACATACACACATAAGGTCAGATAAATACATCCAAATACCCCATACTTGGGACACATTGTCCCAATGGGTCAAATATAAGTCTAAGGAAACAGAAAACTCACCGGACCTAGCTGAACAGCATAATAAATAAAGAAAGAAAATCCATGCAGCTCTAATCCTCGTCAGCTGGCGGCGGTGGTGGATATGGAATGTAGGGATGTTGGGACAAGTCAAAATGATAGCCCATCATCTGCTGGTGTTGAATCTCCATCATGTGTCTAGTGTAGTGTTGGTTCTCCAACGTCTGATGCGTCTAATCTCAATACCTTGGCGTTGGTCCTCGAAATGCTCATAAATGTCAACGGTCAGGGCAGCGTAAGCGTCGACCATCTGATCAGTGAGGTCATCAATCCTTTGGTGTGCCTCGGGATCCTTGAACTTGTGGCGGGATCTGCGCTGAGGTGGTGGTGCTGCTGCTGTTGTCTCCTCCTCTGTCACCTCAACATCTAGATCGACAACAGGTATAATAGGACCGCCGGTATCAGTACCGGTCTCCATAGTAGCTCCTCCGTCATAATCATCCTCATCAGCAGCAGTGTCTCTGGCATCCTACATGTAAGGAAACCAAGCAACGGACCAGTACTGACGGTCGAAGATGGAGAACTGGGATGACCATAAAATGCCCTATGGAGCCATCGTATCCCATGGCATAGCGACGTAGGGCGTGCTGAGACCACAAGGCAGGAGGATACGTCTGGTGATCATCTCCTGAAGTCCTAGCGGCTTCACAGCCGCGACAAATGTACATGCAGATAAATCTAGACCCATAGTAGTAGCAATGTGGGTCACCAAGCCTCCACAACAGATGTCTCCCTTGGACTTGCCCTTGATCCTATGTAAGTCCTCAGCTAGCATTCCGGCAAAATCAAGCACTCCCCTAGTGACCATGCAAAATATACTTAGAAGCTCCCTCAGTCGGACCTTCTGGGGCGTCTTAGTACGCGCCAGAAGAGTCTCGTTGAATATCCTATGAGCTAGACGGAAGGCGAGGTAGAAAATGATGCGCTCCCTGAAATCTCCAGGTCTCCACCTATCACTATGCTCAACCACATGGGCTATCTCGCCCCAGAAATCTCGAGCTACAGCTCGGGAAGGAAAATCAGTCGTTGTCGGGGTAGGGAAGCCAAAGATCTCTCTGAACTGATCCATAGGCACGATATAGTTCCGGTTCAACAACCGGTACTTGATGCTACTACGCTCCGGCACGTGAGTGACAGAACTCACGAACTCCATAGTCGGCTCTAAGTAAGACGGCCCTCTATCCTCCATGAAATCCTCCAGTCCTACCATGGATATCATCTACCTCAAGTCCTCCGCAACGTGGAGGCACTCAAAGGTAGCAAAGTCCAGAAAACGTGGGGCAACAATAGGACGCCCGCAAATACGATCAAAATCAGCTTGGTGACGCTCATGGATCACCGGAATCGTACGCTGAGATGTAGAAGAAGGAGAAGAACTACTGGGTCTATCTCTCAAGACCAGCTGGCAATCAGATCTGGTACTCATGATTTTTCTCTAACATATCACCTCGGTTGCCTGAAGAACACCTCGGCCAAGACACAACCGACCGGACCGAGGCGAAGGGTTGTTCGTTCGCAACTCTCAAATTTCTAAGTTATTTTCCCCCAAATCACTACCAAATGCTTCCTAAGGGGTACTTATATCTTTTTCAACAACAGACAATGGCAAACAAAGCTAGATTTGTGCTAAATCAGTGGAAGAAGAAGAAGAGTTAGGGTTTTTGAATGAAATACCCAGTTTCTGCAGAATTGGAGGGTTTTCCTTGCTTTTTGATGCTTGAAAACCGATCCTCTCCCTTCCTCCGGTGTAATCGAACCAAAAATCGCAAGAAACGAGCAAGAATCGAAGATTTGAGGGATTAAGGATGCCGCGGTCGAGGTGCGCGGTTTGGGAGGGAAAATGGAGAAAGAGAAAACCGTCTCGCTTTTTATACCCCTCTCTGATTTTTATTTCACCTCGGTCGAGGTGGTCCCTAAGAACATCTCGGTCGAGGTGTTGTGACAGCAACCGAGATGTGTCTCAGTCAATCTTCATTTTCTCAATTTCTCGAACTTTTGTCCTTCCAGTGTAGCTCCTGAGCTGTAATCCTTCCTTAGAAACTACCTGGTTTCTGTCTAAGGACGCCAAAAACAAAGCAAGGCAAACTATCTAAAACTAAGCTAGAAAAGGGAAAAGAAAGCAATACCTTGGGTTGCCTCCCAAGAAGCGCTTGATTTAAGGTTGCTAGTTGGACCGTACATCATCCTCATATATCCTGGAAGGTGTCCTCACCCCATACTTCACCTTCATCATGGGGTCAGACAAAGAAATCTATCCAATGTTCCAACAAGTACAAGTGCTCATCGGGAAATGAATCATCTATAGGTAGGTCGTCCTTCTCGAGCGAGGAGAGAGGTAGCTGGCTGAGGTGATCCGCAACAGAAATCTCGGATCCCTTCTTATTGTTAATCTCTAGGTCAAACTCTTGAAGTAAGTGAATCCAACAAATAAGACGCGGCTTCGCATCTTTCTTAGCGAGCAAGTAACGGATGGCTGCTTGGTCGGTGTAAACAATAACTTTCGCTCCCACTAAGTAACAATGAAACTTCTCAAAAGCATATACAACCGCCAAGAGCTCCTTTTTGGTGGTGGCGTAGTTTGGTTGAGCTTCATCTAGCGTCTTGCAAGCATAGTAAATGGCGTTGGTCCGGCCATCCTTCTTTTGTCCAAGTACCGCTCCTACGACCACATCACTAGCATCACACATGATCTCAAAGGGAAAGGTCCAATCGGGAGGTTGAATGATGGGAGCGCTGATCAACGCTTCCTTTATTCTGTAAAAAGCATCAAGGCATTCCTGCGAAAATTCAAAAACAACATCCTTATTCAAAAGATTAGTGAGTGGTTTAGAGATTTTTGAGAAATCCTTAATGAACCTCCTGTAGAAACCTGCATGCTCGAGAAAACTCCACACACCCTTAACAGAACAAGGGGGAGGAAGTTTCTCAATAGTCTCGATCTTAGCTCGATCGAACTCAATACCTCGGTTGGAAACGAGGTGCCCTAGAAAAATTCCTTCGCTAACCATAAATTGACACTTTTCCCAATTCAGAACAAGATTAGTGTCTTCACAACGTTGTAACACTAGAGAAAGGTTAGGCAAACAATTATCAAACGAGGAACCATATACGGAAAAGTCATCCATGAATACCTCCATGATCTCCTCAATGTACTCAGAAAAGATAGTCATCATACAACGCTGGAAGGTAGCAGGTGCGTTATACAATCTGAATGGCATCCTCCTATAAGCAAAAGTCCCCCATGGACATGTGAATGTGGTCTTCTCTTGATCATCCGGATGGATAGGAATCTGAAAGAAGCCACTATAACCATTGTTCGCTCCAAACGGTGTGTGCAAGCTTTAAATTTATATCCCAAGAAATATGCTTAAAACAAGGATGCGAACCCACAGTGTACGGATCAATTATAGTAAAAAGCAAGAATGCCGGGGTGTCGATCTCAGGGACTTAGGTGAAACCTAAGCAAGTAGAGGTTGTCTATGCACTAATAACCACAAAAGCGATTAAAGCAACAAAGATGATAATAAGGTCAAATAAGGGGAAATGCAAATTCTAGGGATTAAAGCATCTAGTTGTGGTTCCAACTCAAGATCTCAAGATAAAGCAGACAAAGCTGAGATTTTGCAAAGGGAAGGTGTTTCTAAGATGGGAATAGATTACCGGGTAAGTCTCACTACTCACTATCCCACACCAAAGCTCCTATTACCGGGTAAGTCTCAAGGTACTAAGAAAAGGAACTATAATCTCAAACCAACACACCACCCAAGGGAATAGAATCAACCTTTACCGGGTAAGTCTCAGGCTAACTCACAAAGATGGGATGAAGGCACACTCAAACTCCAATAAAGGATAAACCTTTATTACCTACACTTATGATCTAGGGTAAACAAACTAAGGAATTACCGGATAAGTCTCATCCTAGGCTTGCATTGAACCATGAAAGGTGTAATAAGAATAGGATTTGCAAACTCTAACACTTAACTCTTAGTTACGGATCAAAAAAGGTCATCTCGGTCAGTCAAGTTCCACCCCGGCCGAGATGTTCATCGACTGAACGAGATGTTCTAGGGTTAAGGATAAAGACTCGAGCTATCAGGGTCCTACTAGATTAAGATTATTCTATCATTGTTTTTCCCACAACTTTCAACCAATCACCCTAGAATTGCACAAAGAAATTAGCCACTCATCATCATTAAAACAATAATCAAATATATGGGAAGAGAATGAATATTTGAACACAAAAACCTTAAGAACAAGGCTTCAATAACAGAATCAAATATCAAACAAATCAGTGCTACTTGGATCACAAATCCAACAAGACAAACAAACAAAAGGGAATCTAAGAAAGTCTTACAAATTCCCTCAAAAGCTATAACAAAGTTATGAACTTCCTTCCTTCAATCTTCCTTCAAACTTCCAAAAATCCTTCCTAATTGCAGCTTTCTTCAATCTCCTAGTATGCGATGGTAGCGGGTTGCTGAATTTGTAGAAAATCCAACCCTTTTTATAGGAGAATTATCTTCCAAAGATAATAATATCTTAAAAAGATAATATCCTAATAAAATATATCTTATCTCTAAAATAGATCTCCTAAATATATGATCTTCCTTTCAGAAATCCAGCCAAAAGATATAAGATCTCTCCTTCCAAAAATAAAAGATCTCAGCCAAATAAAATATATCTCGCCGCGTCAGGATATTCGCCTCGGTCGGGGCGCTCCTCTAGATCACCTCGGTCGAGGTGGCACTGTAGCTGACCGAGGTGAATCTCAACTGAAGGTGAAATCTCTCAAATCTGGTCCAAAGTAAATCTTCTTTGTTAATTTCTTGCTTCCTGAGTTCTCTTTTAAGCTCCTGAATGTAGCTCCAATGACTCATTTGCTCCTTAGCTCCATTTCGAACCAAATTGTGCCATTTTACCTACGATTACATTGAAACTTGGTGTAGACCTCAATTCCCGCAAAGGTAGATGAAACGACAATATAATCACATAATATACATTCAAACATACAGATTATTGAAGATAAAACGCCTAAACAAGTCCCAAAATATAGACTATAATACATGCTATCAACCATCTAGATAGCAAAAATGGGAGTGTTGAGCTAACCGTTCAAGCATTTGGTCGATGAAGGGAAGTGGGAAATGGTCCTTCCGAGTGGCCACGTTCAGCTTCCTATAATCGATACACATCCTCCAGCCCGTAACGGTCCTAGTCGGAATCAACTCGTTGTTCTTATTCGTCACAACGGTCATCCCTCCTTTCTTTGGAACTACATGCATCGGGCTCACCCACTTGCTATCCGATATGGGAAATATGATACCTGCATCCAACAACTTAAGAACTTCCTTCTTCACAACCTCTTTCATGATCGGATTTAACCGTCTTTGAGGTTCCCGTGAAGTCTTATGATCGTCTACCATTAGTGTTTTATGCATACAAAAAGAAGGCTTACTACCAACAAGATCATCAATAGTATAACCTAAAGCCTTTCGATGTTTTCTCAGGACATGCATCAGTTTAGCTAATTCAGTTTTAGAAAGGGAAGCACTAACGATGACGGGATAAGTAGAATCCGGACAAAGGAAAGCATACCTCAAGTGACTAGGAAGTGGTTTAAGCTCCACGACTGGGGGTGCTTTCTGAGGTGGATCTGTGCCTTCTCCTTCTAGTGAAGTAGACTTAGATCGAAGAATTGGACTTTCAGAAGTCTCAGTTGACATCATCTCGCTTGTGACCTCGTTCGAGGTCCAATGTGGGTGACCGAGATATTCTTCAGATAAGAACACCTCGCTTGGTCCACAAAGTGCCTCGGTCGAGGTACTGGAACTGGGACCGAAACCTAAATCGCTTTTCTTCTTCTTAATTAGTTTTTCAATCTTAGATCCTGGATATGGTTCCAATGCTTTTAAGCTCCGTATATCTGCATCACAAGAAACATCTATACCTTCCTCCATTAAACTAAAACAAAAAACTCTTTCAAGAGGGTCATTAATAAGGATAGAGCTCACTAATTCTCTTGATTCTTCATCATAGATGCTGAAGATGTCATCTCCCAGCGGCTCTCCTTTCATTGCAGTAAGCAATGCAAACTCCACATGATCTCCACCAATGTTGAATTTCAACTTGGCATTCTTACAGTCCACATTACAACCCAAAGTTACTAGAAATGGTCTCCTGAGAATGATAGGAACGGGATAATCTGCGGGAATGTCAAGTACAACAAAGTCTATTGGTAAGTATAAATTACCTAACTTGACGGGAACGTCTTCCAAAATTCCCACGGGATGGGTAATGGAGCGATCCGCCATGTATAGCTTTATCTTCACCGGCTTGGGTTCTCCAAGGCCGACTTTCTCACATAGCTCCAGCGGGATGATACTCACACTGGCTCCTAGATCACACAATGCCTCATAAGTTACATCCCCAACTTGAATGGGAATGCAAAATGAACCGGGATCTCTCAATATGGGTGGCATCTTCTCCTTCATGATTTGAATGAGCTCCGAAGATTTAGATGTCATCCTCACTTCCCTAAAATCTTCCAGCTTCCTCTTCCTTGATAGAATCTCTTTCGAAAACTTCTCATAGGCGGGCATCTCTAGAATGGCATCAAGGAAAAGGATGTTAATGTGTAGTTTATTCATTAGGTCTAGAAACTTAAAAAAATGCTTGTCTAGATGTGCCATCGCCCTTGACTGAGGGAATGGAAGTGGTGGTTTATAAGCAGGAGGTGGAACATAAACTTCAGATTTATCTTTCGCTTTCTGGGGCTCCACCTCGGTTGGAACCTCGGCCGAAGTGTTTGTTTGGTCGTGGCTCGACCGAGGTACTAGATCTGCAGTTTTCAGTCCACTTCGTGTCGTTATTGCCATAATCTATCCGTTAGGGTTGCTCTCTGTCCTTGCTGGGAGCTTCCCTGGATCTCTCAGTGCTTCATTTGCCTTGTTAAAGAATTGTTTCTCTAAGGCTTTTTGTGCCTTTGAAAATGAATTTGTTGTTGTCTCCATAGCGTTAAGCTTGATCAAAATTGCCTCCAGTACTGCATCCTTCTTCTCTGGCTGGGACGAACTCGATCCAGGCTCTTGGCTTCTCAATGGAGTAGAAGAAGAAGAAGGGGGGGTTAAAAGCATTATTAGCATGAGAATAAGGGTTACCGGGATTTTGTTGATTAGATCTCCAATTGTTATTGTTGGAGTTTCTATTGTTGTTGTAATTGTTGTTTCGCGGCCTTGATAGTTGTTTCTCCCTTGAATATCCTTCATCTTGATCCTTCTTTGTTTGAGATACTAAAAGCTCCTTCAACGCTTTTACCTCATTGCTAAGCGAGATGAGTTGAGCTCCATTTGATGATGTGTCCTGGAAGCTAACTCTCCTTACTCCATTTTCAGTTCCTTGATGGGAGTACTTCTCCGTATGTAAAGCTTGCTTTTCAATGAATTCCCAAGCTTCATCTATTTGCATGTCCATGAATGTGCCGGCGGAAAGTAGTTGGAGATTGAATTGAGTAGCTCCATCCAACCCTTTGAAATAAATTTCCACCAACTCTATCTTTGGAATTCCATGATGTGGGCAATCCAATAGAAGATCCTTCAATCTCTCTCATGACTTGGACAAACTCTCCTTGTCCTTCATAATAAAAGCATTGATCTTTTCCCTAAATTCAGCGGTCTTAGAGGGAGGAAAGAACTTAGTTAGAAACTCCGTTGTTATCTCTTCCCAAGTGTTTATCTTTCCGTCCGGAAGAGATTGATACCAAGCAAGCGCCTTATCTTTCAAATAGAAATAGAAAGGCCTCAACTTGTACTTGTTATTCTCCAATCTTGAAGGTCTCAAAGTCTCCATCAGAATCTCATAGTTTTGCAAATGCTGATGTAGAAACTCTCTCTCGAAACCTCCAAATTGACATTGTCGGATCATGGTTAGAACTTACGGTCGAAGTTCATAATCATGCTCAGCTGGATCACCTAGGTTGACTCCTGGACGCCTGACTTGCTGATTAGGGTCCATCCTCTGTCCTAGGGTTTGTGGAACTCCAGCAAAAAGAACATCTCGGATAGGCATCCGAGGTGGTAGGTGTACATCGGCCTGGGCAACATGAACTGAGGCAGAAACTGGGCCCTTAGAGCGGCCATATCTTCTTCAATTCCTTATGTTCTTGCGCGAGTCTGTTCTCTTTCTCGCTGCAGTTCTTCTCTATTGAGGCGTAGTTGTTCCAATGCCTCCTTCAATTCGGCTTCAAGATCGCGATCGTCTTAATTGGCCATCTTAGCTTCTTTTAATCTTCGCTTGTAAGTCTTTTTTTGGTTCGGGATCGTAAGGAACGATTTCCTTTCCAACACGAGTTCTTCGCATAAACCTAAGGAAAGATCCTGTGAAAACACTCAAGTAGAGTAGTCAAATGAAACAAGGGAAATTGCCCCGAAAGACTACCGAAACCGGCTTGGTCTAGACCAAGTCCACGGCAACGGCGCCAAAAACTTGTTTGCTCCAAAAGGTGTGTGCAAGCTTTAAAATTTATAACCCAAGAAGTAAGCTTGAATAATATGCGAACCCACAGTGTACGGATCAATTGTAATAAAAGCAAGAATTCCAAGGGTCGAACACAGGGACTATGGTGAAACAAAGCACGGAAATCAGGTTGTCAAATATGCAAATGACTACAAATTAAAGCAATGAAAGATGATATAAAGTCAGATAAAGGGAATGCGGATTCTAGAGATTAAAGCATCTAGTTGTGGTTCCGACTCAAGATTTCAAAAGATAACGCGGACAAAGCTGAGGTTTGCAAAGGGAAGGTGTTTCTAAGGTGGGAATAGATCACCGGGTAAGTCTAACTACTCACTATCCCAAACCAAAGCTCCTATTACCGGGTAAGTCTCAAGGTACTAAGGAAAGGAACTATAATCTCAAACCAACACACCACCCAAGTGAATAGAAGTAACCTTTACTGGGTAAGTCTCAGGCTAACTCTCAAAGATGGGATGAAGGCACACTCAAACCCCAATAAAGGATAAACCTTTATTACCTACACTCATGATCTTAGGTAAACAAACAAAGGAATCACCGGGTAAGTCTCATCCTAGGCTTGCATTGACCCAGGAAAGGTATAACAAGGATAGGATTTGGCAAACTTAAACTCTTAACTCAGATAAGGTTCAGGAAAGGTTCACCTCCCTCAATTATATTCCATCCCGACCGAGATGTTCAATGACTGACCGAGGTGTTCTACGGTTAAGGTAAAGACTCGAGTTTTCAGGGTACTGTTGGGATTAAGATCATTCTATCATCGTCTTTCCTACAACTTTCAGCCAATCACCTAGAATCGCATAAGAAACATAGCCAACAATCATCATGATAACAATAATCAAATTTATAGAAAAGGAATCAATATTCGAACAAGAAAACCTTAAGAAAAAAGGTCTCAATAACTGAATCAAACAATCAACAAACAAGCGTTCCTCAATCACAACTTAGCAAAGACAACAAACCAAAAGAAATCTAAGAAGATCTTACAAAACTTCTTTAAAGCCAACTTCAACTTGATTCCTTCCTTCCTTGAACTTCAATCTTCAACTCTTCCTTCAAACTTGCCTTCAAAAACTCCAGAAAAATCCTTCAGAAAATCCTTGATCCGCAGATAGGTGATCCGTAGATGGCTGAATTGTAGAAAATCAACCCTTTATATAGGAGAATTATCTTTCAAAGATAAAATATCTTAAAAAGATAATTTCCTAGAAAATATATCCATATCTCTCAAAATAAATTAGCCAAATATAATATCTTCCTTCCAGAAATCCAGCCAAAAATATAAGATATATTCCTTCCAAAAATAAAAGATCTCAGCCAAAAATAAAGATCTCGCCGGCGACAAGGTGTTCGCGTCGGTCGGGGCGCTCCTCAAGATCATCTCGGTCGAGGTGGTACTGTAGCTGACCGAGGTAAATCTCAACTGAATGTAAATTCTCTCGAATCTGGTCTAAAATCAATCTTCTTGATTATTTCCATGCTTCTTGAGATCTTCTTAAAGCTCCAGAGTGTAGCTCCAATGACTCCTTAGCTTCCTTAGCTCCATTTCGGTCCAAAACGTGCCATTTTACCTACAATTACAACAAAACTAGGTGTAGACCTCGATTCCCGTAAAGGTAGACAAAACAACAATATAATCAAAGAATATACATCCATATATGCAGATTTATGAAGATAAAACATCTAATCCAATCCCAAAATATAGACTATGATACATGCTATCATGCACCCTATGGTGAAACGCTAGGGCGAATGAAGCCCTTCTAAGCCAACTCCTCGAGTTGCTTCTTCAGCTCCAACATCTCGACAGGTGCCATACGATATGGGGCCTTCGAGATGGGTCTTGTACCAGACTCCAACTCGATACTAAAATCCACACTCCTTTGAGGCGGAAAGCGCGACGGCTCAGCAAACACGTCTGCAAACTCGCAGACCACTTGTATGTCCTCCAAAGCTGGACTCTCTCCACCCTTCATGGCGTAGCACTAGAAGGCATCACATCCTTGTGCTATCAGTCTAGCTGCTCGTACAACACTAATGACAAAACTTGTCTTCCCAAGGTCCTAACCTCAGAAGACCTCAATCTAACAACCTCGATAGAGACTATAACAGTCCGTCTACCAACATCTAAAAATGCACGGTGTCTACGCATCCAATCCATACCTAATATGACTTCTTCATGCATCAATGGCATGACTAAGAAGTCAACAAGGAAAACACGAGTCCCTAAACGAAGGGGACAACTACGTATCTCACGGGTACTGTTCGCCCCTAGAGGTGTGTGCAAATAAGCTTTAAATTTATAAAACTAGAATCAAGCAAGCGAACCCGCAGTGTACGGATCGACGTAGTTAAGCAAGAATTCCAGAGTATCGAACACAGGGATTTGGGTGGAACGAACTCGGTTGCAGGTTATCAAGCAAGTAAATATAGGAGTTTTGCAAATTATTGGGAAAACAACAATCCTAAAGATCCAGGTATCCAGCTGTGGCAATCGATTCAAGATATACTTAATGATATAAAGACAGAGTTGAGATATGCAAAGGTATACTAATGTAAGGTAATCGTACGATTGAGGTTCCAAAAACCTTATGTAACTCACCTAAAAGACACTCCCTATACAGGTTGTTGAGGCTCAATATAGATAAGGTTCTAAAGACGAGGATTAGTATCAAATACCCAAACTTACAATCAAAAGATCAAGACTAACTTATCCGATTGAGGTTGTTGAGGCTCACAATCGAGGTAGAGGTTGTTGAGGCTTCACTACCACCTAGAAAAGACAAGTCTAAACTAAGTTAAAGCAAATCTTTAACTTTAGATCAAAGTAAAAGCAGGTTCATAGACTTAAGGGAAATCACGGTTAGTTCTTGAGGTTCCACGGCCGTGGACTCAAGAACAGGCCGTAATTTAGGGTTGTCGGCGACAATTCTCTAACTCTCAGGGTCTAATCTGTTTGCGATCGATCTATCATCACCTATGCCACAACTATCAACCCTTCACCTTAGAATTGTTAAGGGTTTTTAGCCAATAACAGTCATATTGATATCAATTCAAGAATTAAAAGATAAAAGATGGGAACTTTCAAGAACTATCAATAATCTTCAAATGAATCTCAGAATCACAGCCAAGAACAAGTGTTTATCAAAAGATTCAAAACGGAGTAAACAATCACAATCTTAGGAAAGAAAAGAAACGGGATGTCAATCCGATCCTAAATCAAACCTAAGCAAGAAGAGGGATCTTCTTGCAAAACCCTCCAAGAACTTCGATCTTCCACAAACACGAAGATCACAAACAGCAACTCTCCAATACGAACTTTGATCTTCAATGAGATCTCCAAATTACCTCCAAGATGAGGGTTTGTGCGTTGCTGAACGTGGATTGTAAGCGTACGTTTGCCGCTAAGCGAGGGTTGAAAAGGTCGTAAGCGAGGTGACGGAATCTTGCTTCATCCGTCTTTTTATAATGCAGGGCAAAGTGTCGGCCCGGCCCAATCTTCAAAAGATCATGGCTTCGAAACATGGCGAAAAGATTCGCCAAGATCACGGTCGTGGAAGATTCCACGACCGTAATTTAGGGCGTGGAAACAATTACGGTTTGTTCCACGGCCGTAGAATCCCCTGGAATGAACATCGAATTCTGACTCTGAATCCACGGCCGTAATTCTGAACGTGGTTTGTGGTACGGCCGTGTTTTAGGGCGTAATTTAGGGCAAGAACGTGATTCTTCCCTAACTCGTGCATTCCTCAATCTAAGACTCCAAATTGCTTCCAAAGAGTGTCCTCAATCTATGGACATATCAACTCAATTCTCCTTTGCTCGTTTCCGTTCGGAAATTGCTCCAAATCACCTATAATCAACATAGAACTAGTGTAGACATCCATATCGACAGTATAGGTAATACTAGCTCTCATATGCACAAAACCCAATCAAAGACTATCAATATGAATCAAATACGATTAGAAAACGTGCCTAAAATACCACAATATTTCATGCTAACAAATAACCCCATACTTAGCACTTGCTTGTCCCTAAGCAAGGTCTTTCAAAAAGCTTTAAACAAGAGTTAGGATGAAATATGTGTACCTTCTTTTGGATGAATGTGACTTCTAAAGAATAGATCATTCTCAAACCTTGCTTCAATCGTTTTTCAAACTTTCACACACTTAATTAGAGAGTAAGAGGTAAAGAAAATTCATGAATCAACTCAACTTCTAAACAAGCATTATAACCTTCAAACATTATCAAAATCAATCATAAGAAGCTTCAATTTAGATCACCAAGTCCTATAACATTCTTTTGATCTTAAGGACTTTCAAAGAAAAGGTCTAGAGTATGGAAGGGAAGGGAAAACTTTAAGGGAGAGTGGTGCATAAATCCGGGAAAGTGGACAACTACCTTCTTCTTCTTTTGCGGTTTCCGCAACACTTCACTTAGAGCTTCGCTCTCTTCTTTTCATTTTTCGACTTTACTTTTGGAGTTATGGATAGAGGTGCACAAAAACCGAAGCCTAGGAGATTGGCGTTTCTCAAAATTGTAAGAGATGCCTCAAACCCTTAGCGCACATACCATAATCCGCTAGGAATATCGCTCAATCCGACTTTGGCAAGACACAAACACCCGGCTATGTGAATGGTGCCGAGTTACTCATCGTCATGATTGACTTCCCCAAACCTATAATTTCTTTCTATTCAATTGATTGCAAATAATTGCTCTCATGGCCCTCCCACATCAAACATGCCTTTTTCTCTTTCACTTTCCAAGTTCCCGGATGGGTAAAGGAGGCTAATATTTCAATGAGGAGTTAGATGATCAGAGAAAGAGGAAAGAAAGTATCGAATTGCCTTAATCATTTCAACAAGAAGTATAGGAACTTATAATGTGATTTCAACTTCAATCTCTCAACATGATTTAGGCAATGTTTTCACATTATAAAACTTGTAAAAGAGGTAGGATTCATTCATTTAAATTCTTTTCGATTTACAATCCTTTTAGGCATGCAATTGTTATCAAACTCAATTCGCAAGTAGTGATTATCATGGAAATCATATCGATTCATTAGAAGCACCAAATTTTCAAAATTTTCCAATTGTCTTCCGGTATGTTCGTGTTTTTGGTTGTAGGATCGATGGAAAGGGAGAAAGGGAGGATAATGTCGAAGAAAAGCGACGAAATTTGGACTTTGAAGCTTTACAGAAGGTTCCACGGTCTAAATTACGGTCGTCATAGCTACAGTGGCCGTAATTCTCAAAAGCCTGTGAAAAATCACCAAAACCACGGGACCGTACGCTTCCACGACCGTGGAATGCCCCGACAGACCGTGATTTTTGAAGTTTTGCCTACGAGTATAAAAGCCACACTTCATCACAAAACCACCACAATTCTTCCCCCATTTCCACGACCTAAATACCGAAAACCCGCAGCTTCTCCCAATTCTTCATTCTCTAATCGTTTTCAACGATTCTTCGCTCTAAACTGCAGCAAATCCAACCACGAACAGGATCCAAGCAACAAATCGAGTGGAAATCGATCAACAAACGCGCATTTTGGATTTTTCAATCCGAAAAAGAGGTTATCTCTTTCTCTTCGATTCTCGCGGATTTGGTTCGTTTTTGCTATAGATTTTTAGGAAGAACTGACAAAGATTGGAAGGTCGTAAGCGAGGTGTGTGCAAATAAGCTTTAAATTTATAAAACTAGAATCAAGCAAGCGAACCCGCAGTGTACGGATCGACGTAGTTAAGCAAGAATTCCAGAGTATCGAACACAGGGATTTGGGTGGAACGAACTCGGTTGCAGGTTATCAAGCAAGTAAATATAGGAGTTTTGCAATTATTGGGAAAACAACAATCCTAAAGATCCAGGTATCCAGCTGTGGCAATCGATTCAAGATATACTTAATGATATAAAGACAGAGTTGAGATATGCAAAGGTATACTAATGTAAGGTAATCGTACGATTGAGGTTCCAAAAACCTTATGTAATTCACCTAAAAGACACTCCCTATACAGGTTGTTGAGGCTCAATATAGATAAGGTTCTAAAGACGAGGATTAGTATCAAATACCCAAACTTACAATCTAAAGATCAAGACTAACTTATCCGATTGAGGTTGTTGAGGCTCACAATCGAGGTAGAGGTTGTTGAGGCTTCACTACCACCTAGAAAAGACAAGTCTAAACTAAGTTAAAGCAAATCTTTAACTTTAGATCAAAGTAAAAGCAGGTTCATAGACTTAAGGGAAATCACGGTTAGTTCTTGAGGTTCCACGGCCGTGGACTCAAGAACAGGCCGTAATTTAGGGTTGTCGGCGACAATTCTCTAACTTTCAGGGTCTAATCTGTTTGCGATCGATCTATCATCACCTATGCCACAACTATCAACCCTTCACCTTAGAATTGTTAAGGGTTTTTAGCCAATAACAGTCATATTGATATCAATTCAAGAATTAAAAGATAAAAGATGGGAACTTTCAAGAACTATCAATAATCTTCAAATGAATCTCAGAATCACAGCCAAGAACAAGTGTTTATCAAAAGATTCAAAACGGAGTAAACAATCACAATCTTAGGAAAGAAAAGAAACGGGATGTCAATCCGATCCTAAATCAAACCTAAGCAAGAAGAGGGATCTTCTTGCAAAACCCTCCAAGAACTTCGATCTTCCACAAACACGAAGATCACAAACAACAACTCTCCAATACGAACTTTGATCTTCAATGAGATCTCCAAATTACCTCCAAGATGAGGGTTTGTGCGTTGCTGAACGTGGATTGTAAGCGTACGTTTGCCGCTAAGCGAGGGTTGAAAAGGTCGTAAGCGAGGTGACGGAATCTTGCTTCATCCGTCTTTTTATAATGCAGGGCAAAGTGTCGGCCCGGCCCAATCTTCAAAAGATCATGGCTTCGAAACATGGCGAAAAGATTCGCCAAGATCACGGTCGTGGAAGATTCCACGACCGTAATTTAGGGCGTGGAAACAATTACGGTTTGTTCCACGGCCGTAGAATCCCCTGGAATGAACATCGAATTCTGACTCTGAATCCACGGCCGTAATTCTGAACGTGGTTTGTGGTACGGCCGTGTTTTAGGGCGTAATTTAGGGCAAGAACGTGATTCTTCCCTAACTCGTGCATTCCTCAATCTAAGACTCCAAATTGCTTCCAAAGAGTGTCCTCAATCTATGGACATATCAACTCAATTCTCCTTTGCTCGTTTCCGTTCGGAAATTGCTCCAAATCACCTATAATCAACATAGAACTAGTGTAGACATCCATATCGACAGTATAGGTAATACTAGCTCTCATATGCACAAAGCCCAATCAAAGACTATCAATATGAATCAAATACGATTAGAAAACGTGCCTAAAATACCACAATATTTCATGCTAACAAATAACCCCATACTTAGCACTTGCTTGTCCCTAAGCAAGGTCTTTCAAAAAGCTTTAAACAAGAGTTAGGATGAAATATGTGTACCTTCTTTTGGATGAATGTGACTTCTAAAGAATAGATCATTCTCAAACCTTGCTTCAATCGTTTTTCAAACTTTCACACACTTAATTAGACAGTAAGAGGTAAAGAAAATTCATGAATCAACTCAACTTCTAAACAAGCATTATAACCTTCAAACATTATCAAAATCAATCATAAGAAGCTTCAATTTAGATCACCAAGTCCTATAACATTCTTTTGATCTTAAGGACTTTCAAAGAAAAGGTCTAGAGTATGGAAGGGAAGGGAAAACTTTAAGGGAGAGTGGTGCATAAATCCGGGAAAGTGGACAACTACCTTCTTCTTCTTTTGCGGTTTCCGCAACACTTCACTTAGAGCTTCGCTCTCTTCTTTTCATTTTTCGACTTTACTTTTAGAGTTATGGATAGAGGTGCACAAAAACCGAAGCCTAGGAGATTGGCGTTTCTCAAAATTGTAAGAGATGCCTCAAACCCTTAGCGCACATACCATAATCCGCTAGGAATATCGCTCAATCCGACTTTGGCAAGACACAAACACCCGGCTATGTGAATGGTGCCGAGTTACTCATCGTCATGATTGACTTCCCCAAACATATAATTTCTTTCTATTCAATTGATTGCAAATAATTGCTCTCATGGCCCTCCCACATCAAACATGCCTTTTTCTCTTTCACTTTCCAAGTTCCCGGATGGGTAAAGGAGGCTAATATTTCAATGAGGAGTTAGATGATCAAAGAAAGAGGAAAGAAAGTATCGAATTGCCTTAATCATTTCAACAAGAAGTATAGGAACTTATAATGTGATTTCAACTTCAATCTCTCAACATGATTTAGGCAATGTTTTCACATTATAAAACTTGTAAAAGAGGTAGGATTCATTCATTTAAATTCTTTTCGATTTACAATCCTTTTAGGCATGCAATTGTTATCAAACTCAATTCGCAAGTAGTGATTATCATGGAAATCATATCGATTCATTAGAAGCACCAAATTTTCAAAATTTTCCAATTGTCTTCCGGTATGTTCGTGTTTTTGGTTGTAGGATCGATGGAAAGGGAGAAAGGGAGGATAATGTCGAAGAAAAGCGACGAAATTTGGACTTTGAAGCTTTACAGAAGGTTCCACGGTCTAAATTACGGTCGTCATAGCTACAGTGGCCGTAATTCTCAAAAGCCTGTGAAAAATCACCAAAACCACGGGACCGTACGCTTCCACGACCGTGCAATGCCCCGACAGACCGTGATTTTTGAAGTTTTGCCTACGAGTATAAAAGCCACACTTCATCACAAAACCACCACAATTCTTCCCCCATTTCCACGACCTAAATACCGAAAACCCGCAGCTTCTCCCAATTCTTCATTCTCTAATCGTTTTCAACGATTCTTCGCTCTAAACTGCAGCAAATCCAACCACGAACAGGATCCAAGCAACAAATCGAGTGGAAATCGATCAACAAACGCGCATTTTGGATTTTTCAATCCGAAAAAGAGGTTATCTCTTTCTCTTCGATTCTCGCGGATTTGGTTCGTTTTTGCTATAGATTTTTAGGAAGAACTGACAAAGATTGGAAGGTCGTAAGCGAGGTGTGTGCAAATAAGCTTTAAATTTATAAAACTAGAATCAAGCAAGCGAACCCGCAGTGTACGGATCGGCGTAGTTAAGCAAGAATTCCAGAGTATCGAACACAGGGATTTGGGTGGAACGAACTCGGTTGCAGGTTATCAAGCAAGTAAATATAGGAGTTTTGCAATTATTGGGAAAACAACAATCCTAAAGATCCAGGTATCCAGCTGTGGCAATCGATTCAAGATATACTTAATGATATAAAGACAGAGTTGAGATATGCAAAGGTATACTAATGTAAGGTAATCGTACGATTGAGGTTCCAAAAACCTTATGTAATTCACCTAAAAGACACTCCCTATACAGGTTGTTGAGGCTCAATATAGATAAGGTTCTAAAGACGAGGATTAGTATCAAATACCCAAACTTACAATCTAAAGATCAAGACTAACTTATCCGATTGAGGTTGTTGAGGCTCACAATCGAGGTAGAGGTTGTTGAGGCTTCACTACCACCTAGAAAAGACAAGTCTAAACTAAGTTAAAGCAAATCTTTAACTTTAGATCAAAGTAAAAGCAGGTTCATAGACTTAAGGGAAATCACGGTTAGTTCTTGAGGTTCCACGGCCGTGGACTCAAGAACAGGCCGTAATTTAGGGTTGTCGGCGACAATTCTCTAACTCTCAGGGTCTAATCTGTTTGCGATCGATCTATCATCACCTATGCCACAACTATCAACCCTTCACCTTAGAATTGTTAAGGGTTTTTAGCCAATAACAGTCATATTGATATCAATTCAAGAATTAAAAGATAAAAGATGGGAACTTTCAAGAACTATCAATAATCTTCAAATGAATCTCAGAATCACAGCCAAGAACAAGTGTTTATCAAAAGATTCAAAACGGAGTAAACAATCACAATCTTAGGAAAGAAAAGAAACGGGATGTCAATCCGATCCTAAATCAAACCTAAGCAAGAAGAGGGATCTTCTTGCAAAACCCTCCAAGAACTTCGATCTTCCACAAACACGAAGATCACAAACAGCAACTCTCCAATACGAACTTTGATCTTCAATGAGATCTCCAAATTACCTCCAAGATGAGGGTTTGTGCGTTGCTGAACGTGGATTGTAAGCGTACGTTTGCCGCTAAGCGAGGGTTGAAAAGGTCGTAAGCGAGGTGACGGAATCTTGCTTCATCCGTCTTTTTATAATGCAGGGCAAAGTGTCGGCCCGGCCCAATCTTCAAAAGATCATGGCTTCGAAACATGGCGAAAAGATTCGCCAAGATCACGGTCGTGGAAGATTCCACGACCGTAATTTAGGGCGTGGAAACAATTACGGTTTGTTCCACGGCCGTAGAATCCCCTGGAATGAACATCGAATTCTGACTCTGAATCCACGGCCGTAATTCTGAACGTGGTTTGTGGTACGGCCGTGTTTTAGGGCGTAATTTAGGGCAAGAACGTGATTCTTCCCTAACTCGTGCATTCCTCAATCTAAGACTCCAAATTGCTTCCAAAGAGTGTCCTCAATCTATGGACATATCAACTCAATTCTCCTTTGCTCGTTTCCGTTCGGAAATTGCTCCAAATCACCTATAATCAACATAGAACTAGTGTAGACATCCATATCGACAGTATAGGTAATACTAGCTCTCATATGCACAAAGCCCAATCAAAGACTATCAATATGAATCAAATACGATTAGAAAACGTGCCTAAAATACCACAATATTTCATGCTAACAAATAACCCCATACTTAGCACTTGCTTGTCCCTAAGCAAGGTCTTTCAAAAAGCTTTAAACAAGAGTTAGGATGAAATATGTGTACCTTCTTTTGGATGAATGTGACTTCTAAAGAATAGATCATTCTCAAACCTTGCTTCAATCGTTTTTCAAACTTTCACACACTTAATTAGAGAGTAAGAGGTAAAGAAAATTCATGAATCAACTCAACTTCTAAACAAGCATTATAACCTTCAAACATTATCAAAATCAATCATAAGAAGCTTCAATTTAGATCACCAAGTCCTATAACATTCTTTTGATCTTAAGGACTTTCAAAGAAAAGGTCTAGAGTATGGAAGGGAAGGGAAAACTTTAAGGGAGAGTGGTGCATAAATCCGGGAAAGTGGACAACTACCTTCTTCTTCTTTTGCGGTTTCCGCAACACTTCACTTAGAGCTTCGCTCTCTTCTTTTCATTTTTCGACTTTACTTTTGGAGTTATGGATAGAGGTGCACAAAAACCGAAGCCTAGGAGATTGGCGTTTCTCAAAATTGTAAGAGATGCCTCAAACCCTTAGCGCACATACCATAATCCGCTAGGAATATCGCTCAATCCGACTTTGGCAAGACACAAACACCCGGCTATGTGAATGGTGCCGAGTTACTCATCGTCATGATTGACTTCCCCAAACCTATAATTTCTTTCTATTCAATTGATTGCAAATAATTGCTCTCATGGCCCTCCCACATCAAACATGCCTTTTTCTCTTTCACTTTCCAAGTTCCCGGATGGGTAAAGGAGGCTAATATTTCAATGAGGAGTTAGATGATCAGAGAAAGAGGAAAGAAAGTATCGAATTGCCTTAATCATTTCAACAAGAAGTATAGGAACTTATAATGTGATTTCAACTTCAATCTCTCAACATGATTTAGGCAATGTTTTCACATTATAAAACTTGTAAAAGAGGTAGGATTCATTCATTTAAATTCTTTTCGATTTACAATCCTTTTAGGCATGCAATTGTTATCAAACTCAATTCGCAAGTAGTGATTATCATGGAAATCATATCGATTCATTAGAAGCACCAAATTTTCAAAATTTTCCAATTGTCTTCCGGTATGTTCGTGTTTTTGGTTGTAGGATCGATGGAAAGGGAGAAAGGGAGGATAATGTCGAAGAAAAGCGACGAAATTTGGACTTTGAAGCTTTACAGAAGGTTCCACGGTCTAAATTACGGTCGTCATAGCTACAGTGGCCGTAATTCTCAAAAGCCTGTGAAAAATCACCAAAACCACGGGACCGTACGCTTCCACGACCGTGGAATGCCCCGACAGACCGTGATTTTTGAAGTTTTGCCTACGAGTATAAAAGCCACACTTCATCACAAAACCACCACAATTCTTCCCCCATTTCCACGACCTAAATACCGAAAACCCGCAGCTTCTCCCAATTCTTCATTCTCTAATCGTTTTCAACGATTCTTCGCTCTAAACTGCAGCAAATCCAACCACGAACAGGATCCAAGCAACAAATCGAGTGGAAATCGATCAACAAACGCGCATTTTGGATTTTTCAATCCGAAAAAGAGGTTATCTCTTTCTCTTCGATTCTCGCGGATTTGGTTCGTTTTTGCTATAGATTTTTAGGAAGAACTGACAAAGATTGGAAGGTCGTAAGCGAGGTGTGTGCAAATAAGCTTTAAATTTATAAAACTAGAATCAAGCAAGCGAACCCGCAGTGTACGGATCGACGTAGTTAAGCAAGAATTCCAGAGTATCGAACACAGGGATTTGGGTGGAACGAACTCGGTTGCAGGTTATCAAGCAAGTAAATATAGGAGTTTTGCAATTATTGGGAAAACAACAATCCTAAAGATCCAGGTATCCAGCTGTGGCAATCGATTCAAGATATACTTAATGATATAAAGACAGAGTTGAGATATGCAAAGGTATACTAATGTAAGGTAATCGTACGATTGAGGTTCCAAAAACCTTATGTAATTCACCTAAAAGACACTCCCTATACAGGTTGTTGAGGCTCAATATAGATAAGGTTCTAAAGACGAGGATTAGTATCAAATACCCAAACTTACAATCTAAAGATCAAGACTAACTTATCCGATTGAGGTTGTTGAGGCTCACAATCGAGGTAGAGGTTGTTGAGGCTTCACTACCACCTAGAAAAGACAAGTCTAAACTAAGTTAAAGCAAATCTTTAACTTTAGATCAAAGTAAAAGCAGGTTCATAGACTTAAGGGAAATCACGGTTAGTTCTTGAGGTTCCACGGCCGTGGACTCAAGAACAGGCCGTAATTTAGGGTTGTCGGCGACAATTCTCTAACTTTCAGGGTCTAATCTGTTTGCGATCGATCTATCATCACCTATGCCACAACTATCAACCCTTCACCTTAGAATTGTTAAGGGTTTTTAGCCAATAACAGTCATATTGATATCAATTCAAGAATTAAAAGATAAAAGATGGGAACTTTCAAGAACTATCAATAATCTTCAAATGAATCTCAGAATCACAGCCAAGAACAAGTGTTTATCAAAAGATTCAAAACGGAGTAAACAATCACAATCTTAGGAAAGAAAAGAAACGGGATGTCAATCCGATCCTAAATCAAACCTAAGCAAGAAGAGGGATCTTCTTGCAAAACCCTCCAAGAACTTCGATCTTCCACAAACACGAAGATCACAAACAACAACTCTCCAATACGAACTTTGATCTTCAATGAGATCTCCAAATTACCTCCAAGATGAGGGTTTGTGCGTTGCTGAACGTGGATTGTAAGCGTACGTTTGCCGCTAAGCGAGGGTTGAAAAGGTCGTAAGCGAGGTGACGGAATCTTGCTTCATCCGTCTTTTTATAATGCAGGGCAAAGTGTCGGCCCGGCCCAATCTTCAAAAGATCATGGCTTCGAAACATGGCGAAAAGATTCGCCAAGATCACGGTCGTGGAAGATTCCACGACCGTAATTTAGGGCGTGGAAACAATTACGGTTTGTTCCACGGCCGTAGAATCCCCTGGAATGAACATCGAATTCTGACTCTGAATCCACGGCCGTAATTCTGAACGTGGTTTGTGGTACGGCCGTGTTTTAGGGCGTAATTTAGGGCAAGAACGTGATTCTTCCCTAACTCGTGCATTCCTCAATCTAAGACTCCAAATTGCTTCCAAAGAGTGTCCTCAATCTATGGACATATCAACTCAATTCTCCTTTGCTCGTTTCCGTTCGGAAATTGCTCCAAATCACCTATAATCAACATAGAACTAGTGTAGACATCCATATCGACAGTATAGGTAATACTAGCTCTCATATGCACAAAGCCCAATCAAAGACTATCAATATGAATCAAATACGATTAGAAAACGTGCCTAAAATACCACAATATTTCATGCTAACAAATAACCCCATACTTAGCACTTGCTTGTCCCTAAGCAAGGTCTTTCAAAAAGCTTTAAACAAGAGTTAGGATGAAATATGTGTACCTTCTTTTGGATGAATGTGACTTCTAAAGAATAGATCATTCTCAAACCTTGCTTCAATCGTTTTTCAAACTTTCACACACTTAATTAGACAGTAAGAGGTAAAGAAAATTCATGAATCAACTCAACTTCTAAACAAGCATTATAACCTTCAAACATTATCAAAATCAATCATAAGAAGCTTCAATTTAGATCACCAAGTCCTATAACATTCTTTTGATCTTAAGGACTTTCAAAGAAAAGGTCTAGAGTATGGAAGGGAAGGGAAAACTTTAAGGGAGAGTGGTGCATAAATCCGGGAAAGTGGACAACTACCTTCTTCTTCTTTTGCGGTTTCCGCAACACTTCACTTAGAGCTTCGCTCTCTTCTTTTCATTTTTCGACTTTACTTTTAGAGTTATGGATAGAGGTGCACAAAAACCGAAGCCTAGGAGATTGGCGTTTCTCAAAATTGTAAGAGATGCCTCAAACCCTTAGCGCACATACCATAATCCGCTAGGAATATCGCTCAATCCGACTTTGGCAAGACACAAACACCCGGCTATGTGAATGGTGCCGAGTTACTCATCGTCATGATTGACTTCCCCAAACATATAATTTCTTTCTATTCAATTGATTGCAAATAATTGCTCTCATGGCCCTCCCACATCAAACATGCCTTTTTCTCTTTCACTTTCCAAGTTCCCGGATGGGTAAAGGAGGCTAATATTTCAATGAGGAGTTAGATGATCAAAGAAAGAGGAAAGAAAGTATCGAATTGCCTTAATCATTTCAACAAGAAGTATAGGAACTTATAATGTGATTTCAACTTCAATCTCTCAACATGATTTAGGCAATGTTTTCACATTATAAAACTTGTAAAAGAGGTAGGATTCATTCATTTAAATTCTTTTCGATTTACAATCCTTTTAGGCATGCAATTGTTATCAAACTCAATTCGCAAGTAGTGATTATCATGGAAATCATATCGATTCATTAGAAGCACCAAATTTTCAAAATTTTCCAATTGTCTTCCGGTATGTTCGTGTTTTTGGTTGTAGGATCGATGGAAAGGGAGAAAGGGAGGATAATGTCGAAGAAAAGCGACGAAATTTGGACTTTGAAGCTTTACAGAAGGTTCCACGGTCTAAATTACGGTCGTCATAGCTACAGTGGCCGTAATTCTCAAAAGCCTGTGAAAAATCACCAAAACCACGGGACCGTACGCTTCCACGACCGTGCAATGCCCCGACAGACCGTGATTTTTGAAGTTTTGCCTACGAGTATAAAAGCCACACTTCATCACAAAACCACCACAATTCTTCCCCCATTTCCACGACCTAAATACCGAAAACCCGCAGCTTCTCCCAATTCTTCATTCTCTAATCGTTTTCAACGATTCTTCGCTCTAAACTGCAGCAAATCCAACCACGAACAGGATCCAAGCAACAAATCGAGTGGAAATCGATCAACAAACGCGCATTTTGGATTTTTCAATCCGAAAAAGAGGTTATCTCTTTCTCTTCGATTCTCGCGGATTTGGTTCGTTTTTGCTATAGATTTTTAGGAAGAACTGACAAAGATTGGAAGGTCGTAAGCGAGGTGTGTGCAAATAAGCTTTAAATTTATAAAACTAGAATCAAGCAAGCGAACCCGCAGTGTACGGATCGGCGTAGTTAAGCAAGAATTCCAGAGTATCGAACACAGGGATTTGGGTGGAACGAACTCGGTTGCAGGTTATCAAGCAAGTAAATATAGGAGTTTTGCAATTATTGGGAAAACAACAATCCTAAAGATCCAGGTATCCAGCTGTGGCAATCGATTCAAGATATACTTAATGATATAAAGACAGAGTTGAGATATGCAAAGGTATACTAATGTAAGGTAATCGTACGATTGAGGTTCCAAAAACCTTATGTAATTCACCTAAAAGACACTCCCTATACAGGTTGTTGAGGCTCAATATAGATAAGGTTCTAAAGACGAGGATTAGTATCAAATACCCAAACTTACAATCTAAAGATCAAGACTAACTTATCCGATTGAGGTTGTTGAGGCTCACAATCGAGGTAGAGGTTGTTGAGGCTTCACTACCACCTAGAAAAGACAAGTCTAAACTAAGTTAAAGCAAATCTTTAACTTTAGATCAAAGTAAAAGCAGGTTCATAGACTTAAGGGAAATCACGGTTAGTTCTTGAGGTTCCACGGCCGTGGACTCAAGAACAGGCCGTAATTTAGGGTTGTCGGCGACAATTCTCTAACTCTCAGGGTCTAATCTGTTTGCGATCGATCTATCATCACCTATGCCACAACTATCAACCCTTCACCTTAGAATTGTTAAGGGTTTTTAGCCAATAACAGTCATATTGATATCAATTCAAGAATTAAAAGATAAAAGATGGGAACTTTCAAGAACTATCAATAATCTTCAAATGAATCTCAGAATCACAGCCAAGAACAAGTGTTTATCAAAAGATTCAAAACGGAGTAAACAATCACAATCTTAGGAAAGAAAAGAAACGGGATGTCAATCCGATCCTAAATCAAACCTAAGCAAGAAGAGGGATCTTCTTGCAAAACCCTCCAAGAACTTCGATCTTCCACAAACACGAAGATCACAAACAGCAACTCTCCAATACGAACTTTGATCTTCAATGAGATCTCCAAATTACCTCCAAGATGAGGGTTTGTGCGTTGCTGAACGTGGATTGTAAGCGTACGTTTGCCGCTAAGCGAGGGTTGAAAAGGTCGTAAGCGAGGTGACGGAATCTTGCTTCATCCGTCTTTTTATAATGCAGGGCAAAGTGTCGGCCCGGCCCAATCTTCAAAAGATCATGGCTTCGAAACATGGCGAAAAGATTCGCCAAGATCACGGTCGTGGAAGATTCCACGACCGTAATTTAGGGCGTGGAAACAATTACGGTTTGTTCCACGGCCGTAGAATCCCCTGGAATGAACATCGAATTCTGACTCTGAATCCACGGCCGTAATTCTGAACGTGGTTTGTGGTACGGCCGTGTTTTAGGGCGTAATTTAGGGCAAGAACGTGATTCTTCCCTAACTCGTGCATTCCTCAATCTAAGACTCCAAATTGCTTCCAAAGAGTGTCCTCAATCTATGGACATATCAACTCAATTCTCCTTTGCTCGTTTCCGTTCGGAAATTGCTCCAAATCACCTATAATCAACATAGAACTAGTGTAGACATCCATATCGACAGTATAGGTAATACTAGCTCTCATATGCACAAAGCCCAATCAAAGACTATCAATATGAATCAAATACGATTAGAAAACGTGCCTAAAATACCACAATATTTCATGCTAACAAATAACCCCATACTTAGCACTTGCTTGTCCCTAAGCAAGGTCTTTCAAAAAGCTTTAAACAAGAGTTAGGATGAAATATGTGTACCTTCTTTTGGATGAATGTGACTTCTAAAGAATAGATCATTCTCAAACCTTGCTTCAATCGTTTTTCAAACTTTCACACACTTAATTAGAGAGTAAGAGGTAAAGAAAATTCATGAATCAACTCAACTTCTAAACAAGCATTATAACCTTCAAACATTATCAAAATCAATCATAAGAAGCTTCAATTTAGATCACCAAGTCCTATAACATTCTTTTGATCTTAAGGACTTTCAAAGAAAAGGTCTAGAGTATGGAAGGGAAGGGAAAACTTTAAGGGAGAGTGGTGCATAAATCCGGGAAAGTGGACAACTACCTTCTTCTTCTTTTGCGGTTTCCGCAACACTTCACTTAGAGCTTCGCTCTCTTCTTTTCATTTTTCGACTTTACTTTTGGAGTTATGGATAGAGGTGCACAAAAACCGAAGCCTAGGAGATTGGCGTTTCTCAAAATTGTAAGAGATGCCTCAAACCCTTAGCGCACATACCATAATCCGCTAGGAATATCGCTCAATCCGACTTTGGCAAGACACAAACACCCGGCTATGTGAATGGTGCCGAGTTACTCATCGTCATGATTGACTTCCCCAAACCTATAATTTCTTTCTATTCAATTGATTGCAAATAATTGCTCTCATGGCCCTCCCACATCAAACATGCCTTTTTCTCTTTCACTTTCCAAGTTCCCGGATGGGTAAAGGAGGCTAATATTTCAATGAGGAGTTAGATGATCAGAGAAAGAGGAAAGAAAGTATCGAATTGCCTTAATCATTTCAACAAGAAGTATAGGAACTTATAATGTGATTTCAACTTCAATCTCTCAACATGATTTAGGCAATGTTTTCACATTATAAAACTTGTAAAAGAGGTAGGATTCATTCATTTAAATTCTTTTCGATTTACAATCCTTTTAGGCATGCAATTGTTATCAAACTCAATTCGCAAGTAGTGATTATCATGGAAATCATATCGATTCATTAGAAGCACCAAATTTTCAAAATTTTCCAATTGTCTTCCGGTATGTTCGTGTTTTTGGTTGTAGGATCGATGGAAAGGGAGAAAGGGAGGATAATGTCGAAGAAAAGCGACGAAATTTGGACTTTGAAGCTTTACAGAAGGTTCCACGGTCTAAATTACGGTCGTCATAGCTACAGTGGCCGTAATTCTCAAAAGCCTGTGAAAAATCACCAAAACCACGGGACCGTACGCTTCCACGACCGTGGAATGCCCCGACAGACCGTGATTTTTGAAGTTTTGCCTACGAGTATAAAAGCCACACTTCATCACAAAACCACCACAATTCTTCCCCCATTTCCACGACCTAAATACCGAAAACCCGCAGCTTCTCCCAATTCTTCATTCTCTAATCGTTTTCAACGATTCTTCGCTCTAAACTGCAGCAAATCCAACCACGAACAGGATCCAAGCAACAAATCGAGTGGAAATCGATCAAGAAACGCGCATTTTGGATTTTTCAATCCGAAAAAGAGGTTATCTCTTTCTCTTCGATTCTCGCGGATTTGGTTCGTTTTTGCTATAGATTTTTAGGAAGAACTGACAAAGATTGGAAGGTCGTAAGCGAGGTGTGTGCAAATAAGCTTTAAATTTATAAAACTAGAATCAAGCAAGCGAACCCGCAGTGTACGGATCGACGTAGTTAAGCAAGAATTCCAGAGTATCGAACACAGGGATTTGGGTGGAACGAACTCGGTTGCAGGTTATCAAGCAAGTAAATATAGGAGTTTTGCAATTATTGGGAAAACAACAATCCTAAAGATCCAGGTATCCAGCTGTGGCAATCGATTCAAGATATACTTAATAATATAAAGACAGAGTTGAGATATGCAAAGGTATACTAATGTAAGGTAATCGTACGATTGAGGTTCCAAAAACCTTATGTAATTCACCTAAAAGACACTCCCTATACAGGTTGTTGAGGCTCAATATAGATAAGGTTCTAAAGACGAGGATTAGTATCAAATACCCAAACTTACAATCTAAAGATCAAGACTAACTTATCCGATTGAGGTTGTTGAGGCTCACAATCGAGGTAGAGGTTGTTGAGGCTTCACTACCACCTAGAAAAGACAAGTCTAAACTAAGTTAAAGCAAATCTTTAACTTTAGATCAAAGTAAAAGCAGGTTCATAGACTTAAGGGAAATCACGGTTAGTTCTTGAGGTTCCACGGCCGTGGACTCAAGAACAGGCCGTAATTTAGGGTTGTCGGCGACAATTCTCTAACTCTCAGGGTCTAATCTGTTTGCGATCGATCTATCATCACCTATGCCACAACTATCAACCCTTCACCTTAGAATTGTTAAGGGTTTTTAGCCAATAACAGTCATATTGATATCAATTCAAGAATTAAAAGATAAAAGATGGGAACTTTCAAGAACTATCAATAATCTTCAAATGAATCTCAGAATCACAGCCAAGAACAAGTGTTTATCAAAAGATTCAAAACGGAGTAAACAATCACAATCTTAGGAAAGAAAAGAAACGGGATGTCAATCCGATCCTAAATCAAACCTAAGCAAGAAGAGGGATCTTCTTGCAAAACCCTCCAAGAACTTCGATCTTCCACAAACACGAAGATCACAAACAGCAACTCTCCAATACGAACTTTGATCTTCAATGAGATCTCCAAATTACCTCCAAGATGAGGGTTTGTGCGTTGCTGAACGTGGATTGTAAGCGTACGTTTGCCGCTAAGCGAGGGTTGAAAAGGTCGTAAGCGAGGTGACGGAATCTTGCTTCATCCGTCTTTTTATAATGCAGGGCAAAGTGTCGGCCCGGCCCAATCTTCAAAAGATCATGGCTTCGAAACATGGCGAAAAGATTCGCCAAGATCACGGTCGTGGAAGATTCCACGACCGTAATTTAGGGCGTGGAAACAATTACGGTTTGTTCCACGGCCGTAGAATCCCCTGGAATGAACATCGAATTCTGACTCTGAATCCACGGCCGTAATTCTGAACGTGGTTTGTGGTACGGCCGTGTTTTAGGGCGTAATTTAGGGCAAGAACGTGATTCTTCCCTAACTCGTGCATTCCTCAATCTAAGACTCCAAATTGCTTCCAAAGAGTGTCCTCAATCTATGGACATATCAACTCAATTCTCCTTTGCTCGTTTCCGTTCGGAAATTGCTCCAAATCACCTATAATCAACATAGAACTAGTGTAGACATCCATATCGACAGTATAGGTAATACTAGCTCTCATATACACAAAGCCCAATCAAAGACTATCAATATGAATCAAATACGATTAGAAAACGTGCCTAAAATACCACAATATTTCATGCTAACAAATAACCCCATACTTAGCACTTGCTTGTCCCTAAGCAAGGTCTTTCAAAAAGCTTTAAACAAGAGTTAGGATGAAATATGTGTACCTTCTTTTGGATGAATGTGACTTCTAAAGAATAGATCATTCTCAAACCTTGCTTCAATCGTTTTTCAAACTTTCACACACTTAATTAGAGAGTAAGAGGTAAAGAAAATTCATGAATCAACTCAACTTCTAAACAAGCATTATAACCTTCAAACATTATCAAAATCAATCATAAGAAGCTTCAATTTAGATCACCAAGTCCTATAACATTCTTTTGATCTTAAGGACTTTCAAAGAAAAGGTCTAGAGTATGGAAGGGAAGGGAAAACTTTAAGGGAGAGTGGTGTATAAATCCGGGAAAGTGGACAACTACCTTCTTCTTCTTTTGCGGTTTCCGCAACACTTCACTTAGAGCTTCGCTCTCTTCTTTTCATTTTTCGACTTTACTTTTGGAGTTATGGATAGAGGTGCACAAAAACCGAAGCCTAGGAGATTGGCGTTTCTCAAAATTGTAAGAGATGCCTCAAACCCTTAGCGCACATACCATAATCCGCTAGGAATATCGCTCAATCCGACTTTGGCAAGACACAAACACCCGGCTATGTGAATGGTGCCGAGTTACTCATCGTCATGATTGACTTCCCCAAACCTATAATTTCTTTCTATTCAATTGATTGCAAATAATTGCTCTCATGGCCCTCCCACATCAAACATGCCTTTTTCTCTTTCACTTTCCAAGTTCCCGGATGGGTAAAGGAGGCTAATATTTCAATGTGGAGTTAGATGATCAAAGAAAGAGGAAAGAAAGTATTGAATTGCCTTAATCATTTCAACAAGAAGTATAGGAACTTATAATGTGATTTCAACTTCAATCTCTCAACATGATTTAGGCAATGTTTTCACATTATAAAACTTGTAAAAGAGGTAGGATTCATTCATTTAAATTCTTTTCGATTTACAATCCTTTTAGGCATGCAATTGTTATCAAACTCAATTCGCAAGTAGTGATTATCATGGAAATCATATCGATTCATTAGAAGCACCAAATTTTCAAAATTTTCCAATTTTTTTTTTTTTGGGTTTTTAAAGTTCTTTTTCATGCAATGCAAGAATGAAACGTGTAACATATAATGAACATGCAATGATAGTCTCGGAATGAAAGCAACATATAGAGTAGAGTTATTACAAACATTTAGTACATCCCACCCCATACTTAGGACGAACATTGTCCCTAATGTTCACAAGAAAGAACAAAAGAAAGAAAAGAAAAAGAAACTCACAAGTGGTGGCGGGAATGTCTAAAAAAAACGAGCGGTCCGGTCATCAATCACTGCGGCGCCGTTGCCGGGGATTTGGCTTCGTCCGAATCCGGTAGCCGGTTGTCAAGCTTGGGAGCTTGCTCTCGTTATTTGATTTTTCTTTGAGTGCATGCGCAGGTCTAGGAACACCGAAGATCTCTTACCTCTTGATCAAGAGCTAGAGAAAACCTTGAGGCAAAAGCGCAAGGAAAAGAGGATGGCTGAAGAGAACGAACGCGATCTTCAAACGGAGTTGGCGGAAAAGGAAGCTCAACTCCGATGGAATGAGACTCTCCGCCAGGATGAGATGGATCGTCATCAATCTCAAGTCAACGGTCTACAAGACATGATCGTCCAAATGAGGATAAAGATGAGCGACCTTGAAGATAAGGTGGGCAAGAAGTCCTCGAGAAGGAGATCAAGGTCTAGAAGGAGAAACCACTCATCCGCCGATGATAGTGATTCTTCCATGCCACCGTTAGAAGAGATTGATCCCACGATCAATATAAATCCTTTCAATCCACAAGGAGCTGCTAATCGTCGCATTCCACCTAGGAATGCGAGGGTCGAACGTGTGGATAATGAGCCGAGAACTCTTGGCCAGCGAATGGATCCAACACAACAACCACGCCGCTTGGGTGTGAATTTTGATGCTGAAGATGTACAAGGGTTTAGCTTCAACCCTCAAGTTATCACTCTTGTTCGCCAAAGTCAGTTTGGCGGTACAAGCGCTGAATCTCCACACCAACACTTGCAAAACTTTGAGTGTATGATGGAGACGATGAGACCGAAGAGCGCTACTACCAACAGCTACAAGCTTAAACCTTTCTTTTTCTCCTTGAAAGGGAAAGCGTTATCTTGGTATCAAGCTCTTCCTAATGGGAAACTAGACACGTGGGAAGACCTTTCCGCAGAGTTTCTCACCAAATTCTTTCCGCCTTCCAAAACGGCGGAACTTAGAGGTAAGATAAATGCTTTTTCTATGAGACCTAACGAAAGTTTGTTTCAATCTTGGGAAAGGTTTCAGGATTTGCTCTTGGATTGCCCTCATCATGGCATATCCAAGCTTGCCTTGCTGGAGATTTACTACAAGGGGCTGGATGCGGGAACGCAATTCAACCTCCAATCCCTCTCATGTGGAACGTTCATGGACATGAGAGAAGATGACGCTTGGGACTTCATTGAGAAGCAAGCAAGAGTCATAGAGAAGTATTCCCACCGGAAAGTGGAGGGAAATCGTGTGGAGCAAGGAGCAAAGCTCACACATAAAGCTCAAAATCAGATTTTCTCCCTCAACAATGAGATCAAAGAGTTGAAGGAGACTATCAAGACCAACTTCCCCAAGCAACAAGAGAAGGATGTTGGCTATTTGGGCAACAACAACGGCGGTGACAATACCAACCGCAACAACAATAACCGGAACAATAACCGGAATAGCAATTGGAATGGAAACAACAACAACCGGAACAACAACAATTGGAACAACAATCGGGGTTCAAACAACAACAATTGGCGCTCCAATCAACAAAATTCCGGTAACTCCTATCCTTCCAATTCCAATCCGCTAACTCCACCCTCCTCTTCCTCTACTCCTTTGAAAAGCCAGGGGCAATCATCTAATGGAGAAAATAATACGGGAAAGGAGAAGCCGGATCCCATGTTGGAAACGATCTTGGGAAAGCTTCAAGGGATGGAGAACCGCCTCATTAAGGTTGATGATCGAGTTTCTAAGATTGACAAAGCTCAAAAGGTTTTAGAAAACCAAATGTTCGATCATGCGGAGGAAGTTCCTAGAAATCAAGAGAAACTTCCAGGAAAGACGGAGGACAACCCTAAGGGAAGGGTAATGGCGATTACAACGAGGAGCGGAGTGACTACCACCGATCCGCAACCTACGTTCGTTGAAGTCCCCGTAGAGAAGGACAAAGAAAAGGGGAAGGAGAAGGAAGACGTCTATGTTCCTCCTCCAGCTTTCAAACCACCCCTACCGTTCCCTCAATCTAGAGCGCGAGCGCGCCTAGATAAACAATTTGGTAAGTTTATAGAACTCATGAGCAAGCTGCATATTAATATACCTTTCATTGATGCTATTGTAGGTATGCCGGCTTATGGCAAGTTCTTGAAGGAGCTTCTCTCTAACAAGAGGAAGCTAGAAGATTTCGGTGAAGTCAAGATGAGTTCGGATTCTTCGGATCTCATCAAGACTATGAAGGAGAAAATGCCCCCAAAGCTGAAAGATCCGGGGTCATTTTGCATTCCCATTGGAGTGGGAGAGGTCACATATGACGCTTTATGTGACTTGGGAGCAAGTGTGAGCATCATACCACTTGCATTGTGCAGGAAGATCGGTTTAGGCGACCCTAAACCGGTGAAGATGACGTTATACATGGCGGATCGATCCATTACTCGTCCCGTCGGCATTGTAGAAGACGTCCCGGTCAAGCTAGGCAAGTTCTTTGTCCCCATTGATTTTGTCGTACTTGACATTCCTGCAGATAGTCCGGTCCCGATCATACTCGGAAGGCCGTTTCTTGCAACTTCCGGCTGCATGGTCGATTGCAAGAATGGGAGACTCGCTTTTGATATTGGGGAAGAGAAAGTAGAGTTCGTTCTTTCCACTCTAGTGAAGGAGCCAATCTTTGATGAGGATATTTACAATGTCCAAGACGAAGAAGGTTTATCTAGGGAAGAGGTAAGTGCGATTCTCTTTAACGATCCTTTACAAAAGGTTATTACTATGAGTCTAACCAATGTAGGAGAAGAACAAGGGTGCAAAGAGGAAATTGAAGCCTTGGAAGCACAAGAAGAGATGCATGAAGTGGAGTTTGAGAAACTCCACGATGAGGCTGAGAATACTAGAATCCACGGTCATACTCTGTATTCCACGACCGTGGATTCCACGACCAAAATCAACCTCCATTCCAGAGGATATTACGGCCGTGGAACACCAGAGGAAACCGTAATTTTGACCGTGGAAGAGGGCGATCGGCATACTTCTTCAACTTCTTCTAATTCTTCTCCAAACCATTCGACATCCTTAGAAACTTCTAAGGAAACATCGGAAGCTCCTCAAGGATCATTGGAAGCTCCGAAAGCAATGGAACTCAAACCACTTCCTACTCATCTAAGGTACGCTTTTCTTGGATCTAATTCCACCTTCCCGGTTATCGTTAGTTCCGAATTAAGCATAGATGAACACGAACAGCTCATGATTGTCCTCAGGAAACATAGAAAAGCCATAGGCTATACTATTGAGGACTTAGTAGGAATTAAACCCTCCCTATGCATGCATAAGATACTAATGGAGGAGGACTTTAGAACTTCAAGACAACCTCAAAGGCGGTTGAATCCGACCATGAAGGAGGTTGTCAAGAAGGAAATTCTTAAACTTCTTGATGCAGGTATCATCTATCCTATCTCCGATAGCAAGTGGGTGAGCCCAGTTCAAGTAGTTCCGAAGAAGGGAGGAATGACGGTCATCACCAATAAGAACAACGAACTCATTCCTACCCGAACCGTAACTGGATGGCGAATGTGTATAGACTACCGCAAGCTCAACAATGCAACGCGGAAGGATCACTTTCCATTGCCATTCATCGATCAGATGCTTGAAAGGTTAGCACAACATTCATACTTTTGCTACCTTGACGGTTATAGTGGCTTCTTTCAGATTCCGATACATCCGGATGATCAAGAGAAGACCACATTCACGTGCCCTTGGGGTACGTTCGCTTATAGGAGAATGCCGTTCGGGCTTTGCAATGCCCCAGCCACCTTTCAACGGTGCATGATGGCCATCTTCTCCGAATATGTAGAGGAAATCATGGAAGTCTTCATGGACGACTTCTCCGTTTACGGTTCCTCTTTTAACGATTGTCTTTCTAACCTCTCTCTTGTTTTGCAAAGATGTGAAGACACTAACCTAGTTCTTAATTGGGAGAAGTGTCAATTCATGGTTAAGGAAGGAATCGTGTTAGGTCACTTAGTCTCTAGTAGAGGGATAGAGGTAGACAAGGCTAAGATAGAGACCATAGAGAAACTTCCTCCCCCAATTTCGGTGAAGGGAGTAAGAAGTTTCCTAGGACATGCTGGATTCTATAGACGTTTCGTTCAGGACTTTTCTAAGATATCAAAACCTCTCACTAATCTATTGATGAAGGATGCGGTTTTTGAGTTTTCGCAGGAATGTTTGGACGCATTTAACACCATTCGGCAAGCTCTAATTTCAGCACCTATTATCCAACCTCCGGATTGGACTCTTCCCTTCGAGATTATGTGCGATGCTAGTGACGTAGCCATTGGAGCTGTTCTTGGGCAACGAAAGGAAGGACGAACCCACGCCATATACTACGCTAGCAAGACGCTAGACGAAGCCCAGCTCAACTACGCCACTACGGAAAAAGAGTTTCTAGCCATTGTCTACGCTATTGACAAGTTTCGCTCTTATCTTGTAGCTGCAAAGGTGATTGTCTACACGGATCATGCTGCGATCCGATACCTCCTTGCAAAGAAAGATGCGAAGCCAAGGCTGATTAGATGGATTCTTCTCCTACAAGAATTCGATCTTGAGATCCGCGACAAGAAAGGCTCAGAAAATTCTGTTGCGGATCATTTGAGTCGTCTAACACATCTAGAGGACGACCATTTACCCATTGATGACTCCTTTCCGGATGAACACCTACATATCATAGAGGAGTGTATCAAGGTAGTCTCCAAAGGTAACGAACCATGGTTTGCTGATTTTGTTAACTATTTGGTTTTCCAGGAGATACCACCCGGACTGTCATACGCACAAAGGAAGAAGTTCTTCAAGGACGTCCGGGAATACCATTGGAACGAGCCTGTCCTCTTTAAGAGAGGTCCGGATGGCATCATCCGGCGATGTGTGCCGGAAGATGAGATGCAAAGTGTCATCCGCCATTGTCATTCACTACCTTGTGGAGGACACGCTAGTTCTAATAAAACTAGCGCAAAGGTATTGCAATCTGGATTCTATTGGCCTACTTTATTTAAAGATGTGCAATCCTTTGTTTCTTGTTGCGATGCTTGTCAAAGAACAGGCAATATCTCTAGAAGGAACGAGATGCCCCTCAACAACATCCAAGAGGTGGAGATTTTCGACGTTTGGGGAGTCGATTTCATGGGACCATTCCCTTCTTCTTGTAGAAACCAATACATATTATTGGCGGTAGACTACGTTTCTAGATGGGTAGAAGCAATTGCCTCTCCCACAAATTATGCCATGGTGGTGGTCAAGTTCTTCAACAAGACCATCTTTCCGCGATTCGGGACACCAAGGACGATCATTAGTGATGGGGGTTCTCACTTCATAGCCCGTCGCTTTGAAGCTCTTCTAACCAAGTATGGGGTTACTCACAAGATCGCCACTCCTTACCATCCACAAACGAGTGGACAAGTCGAGATCTCAAATAGGGAGATCAAGGGAATTCTAGAGAAGACGGTTTCAAGGACTAGGAAGGATTGGTCCTTGAAGCTAGATGACGCATTATGGGCATACCGGACCGCATACAAGGCTCCCATAGGAACCACACCATACAACCTTGTGTATGGGAAGTCTTGTCATTTGCCGGTAGAGCTAGAGCACAAAGCGTTTTGGGCTATCAAATGGCTGAATTTCGGCATGAAGGAAGCGGGAGAGAAGCGTCTCCTAGACATTAACAAGCTGGATGAACTCCGTTTGAACGCCTACGAAAACGCTAAGATCTACAAGGAAAGAGCAAAGCGTTGGCATGATAAGCATATCATTCCAAAGGACTTCAAGGAAGGAGATCAAGTTCTCCTCTTCAATTCGAGACTTCGCCTCTTTCCAGGTAAGTTAAAATCTCGTTGGACTGGACCTTTTCTAATTAAGCGTATTTTCCCCCATGGTGCAGTTGAAGTATGGGGTGAAGCTAGTGGAAGTTTTAAGGTGAACGGCCAACGACTCAAGAAGTACTCGCCGGAACTCCAAGCTGAGGAGTTTGCACCTACCGCACTCGAATAAGTGCGAGAATGGTCTAGCTACGGACCTTAAACAAAGCGCTTCTTGGGAGGCAACCCAAGGTATTGCATTCTCGTTTTGTCTTCGATTCATAGATTAGTTTAGAGTAAACGTTTTCGCTTTATTTTTTCCTCGATTTCTTCCGGTATGTTCGTGTTTTTGGTTGTAGGATCGATGGAAAGGGAGAAAGGGAGGATAATGTCGAAGAAAAGCGACGAAATTTGGACTTTGAAGCTTTACAGAAGGTTCCACGGTCTAAATTACGGTCGTCATAGCTACAGTGGCCGTAATTCTCAAAAGCCTGTGAAAAATCACCAAAACCACGGGACCGTACGCTTCCACGACCGTGGAATGCCCCGACAGACCGTGATTTTTGAAGTTTTGCCTACGAGTATAAAAGCCACACTTCATCACAAAACCACCACAATTCTTCCCCCATTTCCACGACCTAAATACCGAAAACCCGCAGCTTCTCCCAATTCTTCATTCTCTAATCGTTTTCAACGATTCTTCGCTCTAAACTGCAGCAAATCCAACCACGAACAGGATCCAAGCAAAAAATCGAGTGGAAATCGATCAACAAACGCGCATTTTGGATTTTTCAATCCGAAAAAGAGGTTATCTCTTTCTCTTCGATTCTCGCGGATTTGGTTCGTTTTTGCTATAGATTTTTAGGAAGAACTGACAAAGATTGGAAGGAATTAGATTAGGACTGCTTGTTGTGGTGATATTTGGTGAATTTGCTGAGATTCACGAGATTCTGTGACGAATCACGGTCTCTGGAGGTTCCACGGCCGTGGTTTCTATAGAACAGACCGTGATTTTTCACAGAAAATGGATTTCGTAAGGAGAGTGTCGGGAAGGATTAAGGAAAAGAAAGGGGAGCAAAATAAGAAAAGGAAGGGCAACCCCTCCACCTCTAGGGCACCACCACCCTCATCTCCCTCACCACCATCCTCACCTTCACCTCCATCTTCACCCCCTCACCCTAGCATCCCAACCATACATGAAAACCACCTAGCTGCATTTGAAAGGATAGAGAAGAGGGCAGTGATTGGCCCTAGGTACTTGTTGTTGGAGGATCTACATCCTCTCAACATAGTTGATGACCTTACATGGCTCTTGGATAGAGCCGGATTGCTTGTCTTCACGAACATTCGTGAAGACGCTTACGAGGAGATTACCCGAGAGGTTGTGACGTCCTTTGAGCACAGCCCAGTAGATAGGACCGTCTCCTTCCGTCTTATGGATCAAGACTACCACTTGAGCATTGTTGAGTTCGGGACCATTTTCGGGTTCCATGAGACCTACAACGGTCGACTTCCTAGAGGCGTTTCCGCCAAGGACTTTTGGGCGGAAGTGGCCATGATTTATGCCGACGAGGACCGTTGGCAACCAGCTGATACCAAGGCTAGATTGATGTACCATCTAGCCTTGAAGATAGCTCACCGTGTTCTTTCGGAGTGTCTCTTTCCTAGGACGGAGACGCCCCAAAAGATCAAGACGGATGAGCTATTCCTTCTTTACGCCATGCTTTATGGATGCCGCGCAGATTGTGCTACTCTTTTGGCGGCGACGATGAGTAAACTCAAGAACAAATCGAGAGGGAACATTGGATATGGTGGGATAGTGACCCACATAGCTAGGAGCTTTGGTGTAGATTTTTCAGCTTGCACCCGCATACCCGCCGTACCTCTAGGATTACATGCATTCATGATTAGGGGACTCATCTTCCCCACACATAGAGGTCCGCCTTATGCGGGCATGCCCTGGGAGAGTAGGACAGGCAGGGGTATTGAGTGGCTGCCAGAGTATTCCATTGTGGCGGGACGCCACAATTGGAAGGAGACGTTCGCTGCGATGCATGCGAACAGGCTTGTAGCTCCCCCTTACGTTCCACCACCGGTTGAGGATGAGGAGGACATGGGAGAGCAGTACGAGAGTGGTGGAGGAGCGGAGCAGGAGTTCGGCACGTTTCCGGATCAGCCGGATGCGGCCCCGGATGTACCTAGGCGCTCTCCACGTCCAGCTAGAGCTTCAGGCTCGTCATCTCGCCGCGCCAGCGTGAGTGAGAGGCCCACGTGGATGACTACACCTCCCACTTGGTACATCACACCTCCTCCTTGGTCCACGACACAGCCAGCACCACCACCACCAGCACCAGCACCAACCGATGCCCCCTCATGGTATGATCACGCCCCGGGATGGTATGAGAGGATGCCGGATTGGGCTACCGGACTTTCAGAGAGAGTCGGAGCATTAGAGATCCGGGCGGATGCTAGAGACGGACGCTTAGACGACCTTGACCACATGATGAGGGACGTCTACCGCCAGCAGTTTGGGCGGTTCTATGATCCGAGTTTCTCTCCATTCCCACCTCCACCGGCGCCGCAGTGATTGATGACCGGACCGCTCGTTTTTTTTAGACATTCCCGCCACCACTTGTGAGTTTCTTTTTCTTTTCTTTCTTTTGTTCTTTCTTGTGAACATTAGGGACAATGTTCGTCCTAAGTATGGGGTGGGATGTACTAAATGTTTGTAATAACTCTACTCTATATGTTGCTTTCATTCCGAGACTATCATTGCATGTTCATTATATGTTACACGTTTCATTCTTGCATTTCATGAAAAAGAACTTTAAAAACCCAAAAAAAAAATTGGAAAATTTTGAAAATTTGGTGCTTCTAATGAATCGATATGATTTCCATGATAATCACTACTTGCGAATTGAGTTTGATAACAATTGCATGCCTAAAAGGATTGTAAATCGAAAAGAATTTAAATGAATGAATCCTACCTCTTTTACAAGTTTTATAATGTGAAAACATTGCCTAAATCATGTTGAGAGATTGAAGTTGAAATCACATTATAAGTTCCTATACTTCTTGTTGAAATGATTAAGGCAATTCGATACTTTCTTTTCTCTTTCTTTGATCATCTAACTCCTCATTGAAATATTAGCCTCCTTTACCCATCCGGGAACTTGGAAAGTGAAAGAGAAAAAGGCATGTTTGATGTGGGAGGGCCATGAGAGCAATTATTTGCAATCAATTGAATAGAAAGAAATTATAGGTTTGGGGAAGTCAATCATGACGATGAGTAACTCGGCACCATTCACATAGCCGGGTGTTTGTGTCTTGCCAAAGTCGGATTGAGCGATATTCCTAGCGGATTATGGTATGTGCGCTAAGGGTTTGAGGCATCTCTTACAATTTTGAGAAACGCCAATCTCCTAGGCTTCGGTTTTTGTGCACCTCTATCCATAACTCCAAAAGTAAAGTCGAAAAATGAAAAGAAGAGAGCGAAGCTCTAAGTGAAGTGTTGCGGAAACCGCAAAAGAAGAAGAAGGTAGTTGTCCACTTTCCCGAATTTATGCACCACTCTCCCTTAAAGTTTTCCCTTCCCTTCCATACTCTAGACCTTTTCTTTGAAAGTCCTTAAGATCAAAAGAATGTTATAGGACTTGGTGATCTAAATTGAAGCTTCTTATGATTGATTTTGATAATGTTTGAAGGTTATAATGCTTGTTTAGAAGTTGAGTTGATTCATGAATTTTCTTTACCTCTTACTCTCTAATTAAGTGTGTGAAAGTTTGAAAAACGATTGAAGCAAGGTTTGAGAATGATCTATTCTTTAGAAGTCACATTCATCCAAAAGAAGGTACACATATTTCATCCTAACTCTTGTTTAAAGCTTTTTGAAAGACCTTGCTTAGGGACAAGCAAGTGCTAAGTATGGGGTTATTTGTTAGCATGAAATATTGTGGTATTTTAGGCACGTTTTCTAATCGTATTTGATTCATATTGATAGTCTTTGATTGGGCTTTGTGCATATGAGAGCTAGTATTACCTATATTGTCGATATGGATGTCTACACTAGTTCTATGTTGATTATAGGTGATTTGGAGCAATTTCCGAACGGAAACGAGCAAAGGAGAATTGAGTTGATATGTCCATAGATTGAGGACACTCTTTGGAAGCAATTTGGAGTCTTAGATTGAGGAATGCACGAGTTAGGGAAGAATCACGTTCTTGCCCTAAATTACGCCCTAAAATACGGCCGTACCACAAACCACGTTCAGAATTACGGCCGTGGATTCAGAGTCAGAATTCGATGTTCATTCCAGGGGATTCTACGGCCGTGGAACAAACCGTAATTGTTTCCACGCCCTAAATTACGGTCGTGGAATCTTCCACGACCGTGATCTTGGCGAATCTTTTCGCCATGTTTCGAAGCCATGATCTTTTGAAGATTGGGCCGGGCCGACACTTTGCCCTGCATTATAAAAAGACGGATGAAGCAAGATTCCGTCACCTCGCTTACGACCTTTTCAACCCTCGCTTAGCGGCAAACGTACGCTTACAATCCACGTTCAGCAACGCACAAACCCTCATCTTGGAGGTAATTTGGAGATCTCATTGAAGATCAAAGTTCGTATTGGAGAGTTGCTGTTTGTGATCTTCGTGTTTGTGGAAGATCGAAGTTCTTGGAGGGTTTTGCAAGAAGATCCCTCTTCTTGCTTAGGTTTGATTTAGGATCGGATTGACATCCCGTTTCTTTTCTTTCCTAAGATTGTGATTGTTTACTCCGTTTTGAATCTTTTGATAAACACTTGTTCTTGGCTGTGATTCTGAGATTCATTTGAAGATTATTGATAGTTCTTGAAAGTTCCCATCTTTTATCTTTTAATTCTTGAATTGATATCAATATGACTGTTATTGGCTAAAAACCCTTAACAATTCTAAGGTGAAGGGTTGATAGTTGTGGCATAGGTGATGATAGATCGATCGCAAACAGATTAGACCCTGAGAGTTAGAGAATTGTCGCCGACAACCCTAAATTACGGCCTGTTCTTGAGTCCACGGCCGTGGAACCTCAAGAACTAACCGTGATTTCCCTTAAGTCTATGAACCTGCTTTTACTTTGATCTAAAGTTAAAGATTTGCTTTAACTTAGTTTAGACTTGTCTTTTCTAGGTGGTAGTGAAGCCTCAACAACCTCTACCTCGATTGTGAGCCTCAACAACCTCAATCGGATAAGTTAGTCTTGATCTTTAGATTGTAAGTTTGGGTATTTGATACTAATCCTCGTCTTTAGAACCTTATCTATATTGAGCCTCAACAACCTGTATAGGGAGTGTCTTTTAGGTGAGTTACATAAGGTTTTTGGAACCTCAATCGTACGATTACCTTACATTAGTATACCTTTGCATATCTCAACTCTGTCTTTATATCATTAAGTATATCTTGAATCGATTGCCACAGCTGGATACCTGGATCTTTAGGATTGTTGTTTTCCCAATAATTTGCAAAACTCCTATATTTACTTGCTTGATAACCTGCAACCGAGTTCGTTCCACCCAAATCCCTGTGTTCAATACTCTGGAATTCTTGCTTAACTACGTCGATCCGTACACTGCGGGTTCGCTTGCTTGATTCTAGTTTTATAAATTTAAAGCTTATTTGCACACACTGCGGGTTCGCTTGCTGGATACCTGGATCTTTAGGAAATTGAAGCCTTGGAAGCACAAGAAGAGATGCATGAAGTGGAGTTTGAGAAACTCCACGATGAGGCTGAGAATACTAGAATCCACGGTCATACTCTGTATTCCACGACCGTGGATTCCACGACCAAAATCAACCTCCATTCCAGAGGATATTACGGCCGTGGAACACCAGAGGAAACCGTAATTTTGACCGTGGAAGAGGGCGATCGGCATACTTCTTCAACTTCTTCTAATTCTTCTCCAAACCATTCGACATCCTTAGAAACTTCTAAGGAAACATCGGAAGCTCCTCAAGGATCATTGGAAGCTCCGAAAGCAATGGAACTCAAACCACTTCCTACTCATCTAAGGTACGCTTTTCTTGGATCTAATTCCACCTTCCCGGTTATCGTTAGTTCCGAATTAAGCATAGATGAACACGAACAGCTCATGATTGTCCTCAGGAAACATAGAAAAGCCATAGGCTATACTATTGAGGACTTAGTAGGAATTAAACCCTCCCTATGCATGCATAAGATACTAATGGAGGAGGACTTTAGAACTTCAAGACAACCTCAAAGGCGGTTGAATCCGACCATGAAGGAGGTTGTCAAGAAGGAAATTCTTAAACTTCTTGATGCAGGTATCATCTATCCTATCTCCGATAGCAAGTGGGTGAGCCCAGTTCAAGTAGTTCCGAAGAAGGGAGGAATGACGGTCATCACCAATAAGAACAACGAACTCATTCCTACCCGAACCGTAACTGGATGGCGAATGTGTATAGACTACCGCAAGCTCAACAATGCAACGCGGAAGGATCACTTTCCATTGCCATTCATCGATCAGATGCTTGAAAGGTTAGCACAACATTCATACTTTTGCTACCTTGACGGTTATAGTGGCTTCTTTCAGATTCCGATACATCCGGATGATCAAGAGAAGACCACATTCACGTGCCCTTGGGGTACGTTCGCTTATAGGAGAATGCCGTTCGGGCTTTGCAATGCCCCAGCCACCTTTCAACGGTGCATGATGGCCATCTTCTCCGAATATGTAGAGGAAATCATGGAAGTCTTCATGGACGACTTCTCCGTTTACGGTTCCTCTTTTAACGATTGTCTTTCTAACCTTTCTCTTGTTTTGCAAAGATGTGAAGACACTAACCTAGTTCTTAATTGGGAGAAGTGTCAATTCATGGTTAAGGAAGGAATCGTGTTAGGTCACTTAGTCTCTAGTAGAGGGATAGAGGTAGACAAGGCTAAGATAGAGACCATAGAGAAACTTCCTCCCCCAATTTCGGTGAAGGGAGTAAGAAGTTTCCTAGGACATGCTGGATTCTATAGACGTTTCGTTCAGGACTTTTCTAAGATATCAAAACCTCTCACTAATCTATTGATGAAGGATGCGGTTTTTGAGTTTTCGCAGGAATGTTTGGACGCATTTAACACCATTCGGCAAGCTCTAATTTCAGCACCTATTATCCAACCTCCGGATTGGACTCTTCCCTTCGAGATTATGTGCGATGCTAGTGACGTAGCCATTGGAGCTGTTCTTGGGCAACGAAAGGAAGGACGAACCCACGCCATATACTACGCTAGCAAGACGCTAGACGAAGCCCAGCTCAACTACGCCACTACGGAAAAAGAGTTTCTATCCATTGTCTACGCTATTGACAAGTTTCGCTCTTATCTTGTAGGTGCAAAGGTGATTGTCTACACGGATCATGCTGCGATCCGATACCTCCTTGCAAAGAAAGATGCGAAGCCAAGGCTGATTAGATGGATTCTTCTCCTACAAGAATTCGATCTTGAGATCCGCGACAAGAAAGGCTCAGAAAATTCTGTTGCGGATCATTTGAGTCGTCTAACACATCTAGAGGACGACCATTTACCCATTGATGACTCCTTTCCGGATGAACACCTACATATCATAGAGGAGTGTATCAAGGTAGTCTCCAAAGGTAACGAACCATGGTTTGCTGATTTTGTTAACTATTTGGTTTGCCAGGAGATACCACCCGGACTGTCATACGCACAAAGGAAGAAGTTCTTCAAGGACGTCCGGGAATACCATTGGAACGAGCCTCTCCTCTTTAAGAGAGGTCCGGATGGCATCATCCGGCGATGTGTGCCGGAAGATGAGATGCAAAGTGTCATCCGCCATTGTCATTCACTACCTTGTGGAGGACACGCTAGTTCTAATAAAACTAGCGCAAAGGTATTGCAATCTGGATTCTATTGGCCTACTTTATTTAAAGATGTGCAATCCTTTGTTTCTTGTTGCGATGCTTGTCAAAGAACAGGCAATATCTCTAGAAGGAACGAGATGCCCCTCAACAACATCCAAGAGGTGGAGATTTTCGACGTTTGGGGAGTCGATTTCATGGGACCATTCCCTTCTTCTTGTGGAAACCAATACATATTATTGGCGGTAGACTACGTTTCTAGATGGGTAGAAGCAATTGCCTCTCCCACAAATGATGCCATGGTGGTGGTCAAGTTCTTCAACAAGACCATCTTTCCGCGATTCGGGACACCAAGGACGATCATTAGTGATGGGGGTTCTCACTTCATAGCCCGTCGCTTTGAAGCTCTTCTAACCAAGTATGGGGTTACTCACAAGATCGCCACTCCTTACCATCCACAAACGAGTGGACAAGTCGAGATCTCAAATAGGGAGATCAAGGGAATTCTAGAGAAGACGGTTTCAAGGACTAGGAAGGATTGGTCCTTGAAGCTAGATGACGCATTATGGGCATACCGGACCGCATACAAGGCTCCCATAGGAACCACACCATACAACCTTGTGTATGGGAAGTCTTGTCATTTGCCGGTAGAGCTAGAGCACAAAGCGTTTTGGGCTATCAAATGGCTGAATTTCGGCATGAAGGAAGCGGGAGAGAAGCGTCTCCTAGACATTAACAAGCTGGATGAACTCCGTTTGAACGCCTACGAAAACGCTAAGATCTACAAGGAAAGAGCAAAGCGTTGGCATGATAAGCATATCATTCCAAAGGACTTCAAGGAAGGAGATCAAGTTCTCCTCTTCAATTCGAGACTTCGCCTCTTTCCAGGTAAGTTAAAATCTCGTTGGACTGGACCTTTTCTAATTAAGCGTATTTTCCCCCATGGTGCAGTTGAAGTATGGGGTGAAGCTAGTGGAAGTTTTAAGGTGAACGGCCAACGACTCAAGAAGTACTCGCCGGAACTCCAAGCTGAGGAGTTTGCACCTACCGCACTCGAATAAGTGCGAGAATGGTCTAGCTACGGACCTTAAACAAAGCGCTTCTTGGGAGGCAACCCAAGGTATTGCATTCTCGTTTTGTCTTCGATTCATAGATTAGTTTAGAGTAAACGTTTTTGCTTTATTTTTTCCTCGATTTCTTCCGGTATGTTCGTGTTTTTGGTTGTAGGATCGATGGAAAGGGAGAAAGGGAGGATAATGTCGAAGAAAAGCGACGAAATTTGGACTTTGAAGCTTTACAGAAGGTTCCACGGTCTAAATTACGGTCGTCATAGCTACAGTGGCCGTAATTCTCAAAAGCTTGTGAAAAATCACCAAAACCATGGGACCGTACGCTTCCACGGCCGTGGAATGCCCCGACAGACCGTGATTTTTGAAGTTTTGCCTACGAGTATAAAAGCCACACTTCATCACAAAACCACCACAATTCTTCCCCCATTTCCACGACCTAAATACCGAAAACCCGCAGCTTCTCCCAATTCTTCATTCTCTAATCGTTTTCAACGATTCTTCGCTCTAAACTGCAGCAAATCCAACCACGAACAGGATCCAAGCAACAAATCGAGTGGAAATCGATCAACAAACGCGCATTTTGGATTTTTCAATCCGAAAAAGAGGTTATCTCTTTCTCTTCGATTCTCGCGGATTTGGTTCGTTTTTGCTATAGATTTTTAGGAAGAACTGACAAAGATTGGAAGGAATTAGATTAGGACTGCTTGTTGTGGTGATATTTGGTGAATTTGCTGAGATTCACGAGATTCTGTGACGAATCACGGTCTCTGGAGGTTCCACGGACGTGGTTTCTATAGAACAGACCGTGATTTTTCACAGAAAATGGATTTCGTAAGGAGAGTGTCGGGAAGGATTAAGGAAAAGAAAGGGGAGCAAAATAAGAAAAGGAAGGGCAACCCCTCCACCTCTAGGGCACCACCACCCTCATCTCCCTCACCACCATCCTCACCTTCACCTCCATCTTCACCCCCTCACCCTAGTATCCCAACCATACACGAAAACCACCTAGCTGCATTTGAAAGGATAGAGAAGAGGGCAGTGATTGGCCCTAGGTACTTGTTGTTGGAGGATCTACATCCTCTCAACATAGTTGATGACCTTACATGGCTCTTGGATAGAGCCGGATTGCTTGTCTTCACGAACATTCGTGAAGACGCTTACGAGGAGATTACCCGAGAGGTTGTGACGTCCTTTGAGCACAGCCCAGTAGATAGGACCGTCTCCTTCCGTCTTATGGATCGAGACTACCACTTGAGCATTGTTGAGTTCGGGACCATTTTCGGGTTCCATGAGACCTACAACGGTCGACTTCCTAGAGGCGTTTCCGCCAAGGACTTTTGGGCGGAAGTGGCCATGATTTATGCCGACGAGGACCGTTGGCAACCAGCTGATACCAAAGCTAGATTGATGTACCATCTAGCCTTGAAGATAGCTCACCGTGTTCTTTCGGAGTGTCTCTTTCCTAGGACGGAGACGCCCCAAAAGATCAAGACGGATGAGCTATTCCTTCTTTACGCCATGCTTTATGGATGCCGCGCAGATTGTGCTACTCTTTTGGCGGCGACGATGAGTAAACTCAAGAACAAATCGAGAGGGAACATTGGATATGGTGGGATAGTGACCCACATAGCTAGGAGCTTTGGTGTAGATTTTTCATCTTGCACCCGCATACCCGCCGTACCTCTAGGATTACATGCATTCATGATTAGGGGACTCATCTTCCCCACACATAGAGGTCCGCCTTATGCGGGCATGCCCTGGGAGAGTAGGACAGGCAGGGGTATTGAGTGGCTGCTAGAGTATTCCATTGTGGCGGGACGCCACAATTGGAAGGAGACGTTCGCTGCGATGCATGCGAATAGGCTTGTAGCTCCCCCTTACGTTCCACCACCGGTTGAGGATGAGGAGGACATGGGAGAGCAGTACGAGAGTGGTGGAGGAGCGGAGCAGGAGTTCGGCACGTTTCCGGATCAGCCGGATGCGGCCCCGGATGTACCTAGGCGCTCTCCACGTCCAGCTAGAGGTTCAGGCTCGTCATCTCGCCGCGCCAGCGTGAGTGAGAGGCCCACGTGGATGACTACACCTCCCACTTGGTACAGCACACCTCCTCCTTGGTCCACGACACAGCCAGCACCACCACCACCAGCACCAGCACCAGCCGATGCCCCCTCATGGTATGATCACGCCCCGGGATGGTATGAGAGGATGCCGGATTGGGCTACCGGACTTTCAGAGAGAGTCGGAGCATTAGAGATCCGGGCGGATGCTAGAGACGGACGCTTAGACGACCTTGACCACATGATGAGGGACGTCTACCGCCAGCAGTTTGGGCGGTTCTATGATCCGAGTTTCTCTCCATTCCCACCTCCACCGGCGCCGCAGTGATTGATGACCGGACCGCTCGTTTTTTTTAGACATTCCCGCCACCACTTGTGAGTTTCTTTTTCTTTTCTTTCTTTTGTTCTTTCTTGTGAACATTAGGGACAATGTTCGTCCTAAGTATGGGGTGGGATGTACTAAATGTTTGTAATAACTCTACTCTATATGTTGCTTTTATTCCGAGACTATCATTGCATGTTCATTATATGTTACACGTTTCATTCTTGCATTGCATGAAAAAGAACTTTAAAAACCCAAAAAAAAAAATTGGAAAATTTTGAAAATTTGGTGCTTCTAATGAATCGATATGATTTCCATGATAATCACTACTTGCGAATTGAGTTTGATAACAATTGCATGCCTAAAAGGATTGTAAATCGAAAAGAATTTAAATGAATGAATCCTACCTCTTTTACAAGTTTTATAATGTGAAAACATTGCCTAAATCATGTTGAGAGATTGAAGTTGAAATCACATTATAAGTTCCTATACTTCTTGTTGAAATGATTAAGGCAATTCGATACTTTCTTTCCTCTTTCTTTGATCATCTAACTCCTCATTGAAATATTAGCCTCCTTTACCCATCCGGGAACTTGGAAAGTGAAAGAGAAAAAGGCATGTTTGATGTGGGAGGGCCATGAGAGCAATTATTTGCAATCAATTGAATAGAAAGAAATTATAGGTTTGGGGAAGTCAATCATGACGATGAGTAACTCGGCACCATTCACATAGCCGGGTGTTTGTGTCTTGCCAAAGTCGGATTGAGCGATATTCCTAGCGGATTATGGTATGTGCGCTAAGGGTTTGAGGCATCTCTTACAATTTTGAGAAACGCCAATCTCCTAGGCTTCGGTTTTTGTGCACCTCTATCCATAACTCCAAAAGTAAAGTCGAAAAATGAAAAGAAGAGAGCGAAGCTCTAAGTGAAGTGTTGCGGAAACCGCAAAAGAAGAAGAAGGTAGTTGTCCACTTTCCCGGATTTATGCACCACTCTCCCTTAAAGTTTTCCCTTCCCTTCCATACTCTAGACCTTTTCTTTGAAAGTCCTTAAGATCAAAAGAATGTTATAGGACTTGGTGATCTAAATTGAAGCTTCTTATGATTGATTTTGATAATGTTTGAAGGTTATAATGCTTGTTTAGAAGTTGAGTTGATTCATGAATTTTCTTTACCTCTTACTCTCTAATTAAGTGTGTGAAAGTTTGAAAAACGATTGAAGCAAGGTTTGAGAATGATCTATTCTTTAGAAGTCACATTCATCCAAAAGAAGGTACACATATTTCATCCTAACTCTTGTTTAAAGCTTTTTGAAAGACCTTGCTTAGGGACAAGCAAGTGCTAAGTATGGGGTTATTTGTTAGCATGAAATATTGTGGTATTTTAGGCACGTTTTCTAATCGTATTTGATTCATATTGATAGTCTTTGATTGGGCTTTGTGCATATGAGAGCTAGTATTACCTATACTGTCGATATGGATGTCTACACTAGTTCTATGTTGATTATAGGTGATTTGGAGCAATTTCCGAACGGAAACGAGCAAAGGAGAATTGAGCTGATATGTCCATAGATTGAGGACACTCTTTGGAAGCAATTTGGAGTCTTAGATTGAGGAATGCACGAGTTAGGGAAGAATCACGTTCTTGCCCTAAATTACGCCCTAAAACACGGCTGTACCACAAACCACGTTCAGAATTACGGCCGTGGATTCAGAGTCAGAATTCGATGTTCATTCCAGGGGATTCTACGGCCGTGGAACAAACCGTAATTGTTTCCACGCCCTAAATTACGGTCGTGAAATCTTCCACGACCGTGATCTTGGCGAATCTTTTCGCCATGTTTCGAAGCCATGATCTTTTGAAGATTGGGCCGGGCCGACACTTTGCCCTGCATTATAAAAAGACGGATGAAGCAAGATTCCGTCACCTCGCTTACGACCTTTTCAACCCTCGCTTAGCGGCAAACGTACGCTTACAATCCACGTTCAGCAACGCACAAACCCTCATCTTGGAGGTAATTTGGAGATCTCATTGAAGATCAAAGTTCGTATTGGAGAGTTGCTGTTTGTGATCTTCGTGTTTGTGGAAGATCGAAGTTCTTGGAGGGTTTTGCAAGAAGATCCCTCTTCTTGCTTAGGTTTGATTTAGGATCGGATTGACATCCCGTTTCTTTTCTTTCCTAAGATTGTGATTGTTTACTCCGTTTTGAATCTTTTGATAAACACTTGTTCTTGGCTGTGATTCTGAGATTCATTTGAAGATTATTGATAGTTCTTGAAAGTTCCCATCTTTTATCTTTTAATTCTTGAATTGATATCAATATGACTGTTATTGGCTAAAAACCCTTAACAATTCTAAGGTGAAGGGTTGATAGTTGTGGCATAGGTGATGATAGATCGATCGCAAACAGATTAGACCCTGAGAGTTAGAGAATTGTCGCCGACAACCCTAAATTACGGCCTGTTCTTGAGTCCACGGCCGTGGAACCTCAAGAACTAACCGTGATTTCCCTTAAGTCTATGAACCTGCTTTTACTTTGATCTAAAGTTAAAGATTTGCTTTAACTTAGTTTAGACTTGTCTTTTCTAGGTGGTAGTGAAGCCTCAACAACCTCTACCTCGATTGTGAGCCTCAACAACCTCAATCGGATAAGTTAGTCTTGATCTTTAGATTGTAAGTTTGGGTATTTGATACTAATCCTCGTCTTTAGAACCTTATCTATATTGAGCCTCAACAACCTGTATAGGGAGTGTCTTTTAGGTGAGTTACATAAGGTTTTTGGAACCTCAATCGTACGATTACCTTACATTAGTATACCTTTGCATATCTCAACTCTGTCTTTATATCATTAAGTATATCTTGAATCGATTGCCACAGCTGGATACCTGGATCTTTAGGATTGTTGTTTTCCCAATAATTTGCAAAACTCCTATATTTACTTGCTTGATAACCTGCAACCGAGTTCGTTCCACCCAAATCCCTGTGTTCGATACTCTGGAATTCTTGCTTAACTACGTCGATCCGTACACTGCGGGTTCGCTTGCTTGATTCTAGTTTTATAAATTTAAAGCTTGTTTGCACACACCTCTAGGGGCGAACAAGTTTTTGGCGCCGTTGCCGGGGATGTCAATCCGATCTTTAGGATTGGGTTTTTAAAGTTCTTTTTCATGCAATGCAAGAATGAAACGTGTAACATATAATGAACATGCAATGATAGTCTCGGAATGAAAGCAACATATAGAGTAGAGTTATTACAAACATTTAGTACATCCCACCCCATACTTAGGACGAACATTGTCCCTAATGTTCACAAGAAAGAACAAAAGAAAGAAAAGAAAAAGAAACTCACAAGTGGTGGCGGGAATGTCTAAAAAAAACGAGTGGTCCGGTCATCAATCACTGCGGCGCCGGTGGAGGTGGGAATGGAGAGAAACTCGGATCATAGAACCGCCCAAACTGCTGGCGGTAGACGTCCCTCATCATGTGGTCAAGGTCGTCTAAGCGTCCGTCTCTAGCATCTGCCCGGATCTCTAATGCTCCGACTCTCTCTGAAAGTCCGGTAGCCCAATCCGGCATCCTCTCATACCATCGCGGGGCGTGATCATACCATGAGGGGGCATCGGCTGGTGCTGGTGCTGGTGGTGGTGGTGCTGGCTGTGTCGTGGACCAAGGAGGAGGTGTGCTGTACCAAGTGGGAGGTGTAGTCATCCACGTGGGCCTCTCACTCACGCTGGCGCGGCGAGATGACGAGCCTGAAGCTCTAGCTGGACGTGGAGAGCGCCTAGGTACATCCGGGGCCGCATCCGGCTGATCCGGAAACGTGCCGAACTCCTGCTCCGCTCCTCCACCACTCTCGTACTGCTCTCCCATGTCCTCCTCATCCTCAACCGGTGGTGGAACGTAAGGGGGAGCTACAAGCCTGTTCGCATGCATCGCAGCGAACGTCTCCTTCCAATTATGGCGTCCCGCCACAATGGAATACTCTGGCAGCCACTCAATACCCCTGCCTGTCCTACTCTCCCAGGGCATGCCCGCATAAGGCGGACCTCTATGTGTGGGGAAGATGAGTCCCCTAATCATGAATGCATGTAATCCTAGAGGTACGGCGGGTATGCGGGTGCAAGCTGAAAAATCTACACCAAAGCTCCTAGCTATGTGGGTCACTATCCCACCATATCCAATGTTCCCTCTCGATTTGTTCTTGAGTTTACTCATCGTCGCCGCCAAAAGAGTAGCACAATCTGCGCGGCATCCATAAAGCATGGCGTAAAGAAGGAATAGCTCATCCGTCTTGATCTTTTGGGGCGTCTCCGTCCTAGGAAAGAGACACTCCGAAAGAACACGGTGAGCTATCTTCAAGGCTAGATGGTACATCAATCTAGCCTTGATATCAGCTGGTTGCCAACGGTCCTCGTCGGCATAAATCATGGCCACTTCCGCCCAAAAGTCCTTGGCGGAAACGCCTCTAGGAAGTCGACCGTTGTAGGTCTCATGGAACCCGAAAATGGTCCCGAACTCAACAATGCTCAAGTGGTAGTCTCGATCCATAAGACGGAAGGAGACGGTCCTATCTACTGGGCTGTGCTCAAAGGACGTCACAACCTCTCGGGTAATCTCCTCGTAAGCGTCTTCACGAATGTTCGTGAAGACAAGCAATCCGGCTCTATCCAAGAGCCATGTAAGGTCATCAACTATGTTGAGAGGATGTAGATCCTCCAACAACAAGTACCTAGGGCCAATCACTGCCCTCTTCTCTATCCTTTCAAATGCAGCTAGGTGGTTTTCGTGTATGGTTGGGATGCTAGGGTGAGGGGGTGAAGATGGAGGTGAAGGTGAGGATGGTGGTGAGGGAGATGAGGGTGGTGGTGCCCTAGAGGTGGAGGGGTTGCCCTTCCTTTTCTTATTTTGCTCCCCTTTCTTTTCCTTAATCCTTCCCGACACTCTCCTTACGAAATCCATTTTCTGTGAAAAATCACGGTCTGTTCTATAGAAACCACGGCCGTGGAACCTCCAGAGACCGTGATTCGTCACAGAATCTCGTGAATCTCAGCAAATTCACCAAATATCACCACAACAAGCAGTCCTAATCTAATTCCTTCCAATCTTTGTCAGTTCTTCCTAAAAATCTATAGCAAAAACGAACCAAATCCGCGAGAATCGAAGAGAAAGAGATAACCTCTTTTTCGGATTGAAAAATCCAAAATGCGCGTTTGTTGATCGATTTCCACTCGATTTGTTGCTTGGATCCTGTTCGTGGTTGGATTTGCTGCAGTTTAGAGCGAAGAATCGTTGAAAACGATTAGAGAATGAAGAATTGGGAGAAGCTGCGGGTTTTCGGTATTTAGGTCGTGGAAATGGGGGAAGAATTGTGGTGGTTTTGTGATGAAGTGTGGCTTTTATACTCGTAGGCAAAACTTCAAAAATCACGGTCTGTCGGGGCATTCCACGGCCGTGGAAGCGTACGGTCCCGTGGTTTTGGTGATTTTTCACAGGCTTTTGAGAATTACGGCCACTGTAGCTATGACGACCGTAATTTAGACCGTGGAACCTTCTGTAAAGCTTCAAAGTCCAAATTTCGTCGCTTTTCTTCGACATTATCCTCCCTTTCTCCCTTTCCATCGATCCTACAACCAAAAACACGAACATACCGGAAGAAATCGAGGAAAAAATAAAGCGAAAACGTTTACTCTAAACTAATCTATGAATCGAAGACAAAACGAGAATGCAATACCTTGGGTTGCCTCCCAAGAAGCGCTTTGTTTAAGGTCCGTAGCTAGACCAATCTCGCACTTATTCGAGTGCGGTAGGTGCAAACTCCTCAGCTTGGAGTTCCGGCGAGTACAAGTGTTTATCAAAAGTATATCTTGAATCGATTGCCACAGTTGGATACCTGGATCTTTAGGATTGTTGTTTTCCCAATAATTTGCAAAACTCCTATATTTACTTGCTTGATAACCTGCAACCGAGTTCGTTCCACCCAAGAGGTGTGTGCAAATAAGCTTTAAATTTATAAAACTAGAATCAAGCAAGCGAACCCGCAGTGTACGGATCGACGTAGTTAAGCAAGAATTCTAGAGTATCGAACACAGGGATTTGGGTGGAACGAACTCGGTTGCAGGTTATCAAGCAAGTAAATATAGGAGTTTTGCAAATTATTGGGAAAACAACAATCCTAAAGATCCAGGTATCCAGCTGTGGCAATCGATTCAAGATATACTTAATGATATAAAGACAGAGTTGAGATATGCAAAGGTATACTAATGTAAGGTAATCGTACGATTGAGGTTCCAAAAACCTTATGTAACTCACCTAAAAGACACTCCCTATACAGGTTGTTGAGGCTCAATATAGATAAGGTTCTAAAGACGAGGATTAGTATCAAATACCCAAACTTACAATCTAAAGATCAAGACTAACTTATCCGATTGAGGTTGTTGAGGCTCACAATCGAGGTAGAGGTTGTTGAGGCTTCACTACCACCTAGAAAAGACAAGTCTAAACTAAGTTAAAGCAAATCTTTAACTTTAGATCAAAGTAAAAGCAGGTTCATAGACTTAAGGGAAATCACGGTTAGTTCTTGAGGTTCCACGGCCGTGGACTCAAGAACAGGCCGTAATTTAGGGTTGTCGGCGACAATTCTCTAACTCTCAGGGTCTAATCTGTTTGCGATCGATCTATCATCACCTATGCCACAACTATCAACCCTTCACCTTAGAATTGTTAAGGGTTTTTAGCCAATAACAGTCATATTGATATCAATTCAAGAATTAAAAGATAAAAGATGGGAACTTTCAAGAACTATCAATAATCTTCAAATGAATCTCAGAATCACAGCCAAGAACAAGTGTTTATCAAAAGATTCAAAACGGAGTAAACAATCACAATCTTAGGAAAGAAAAGAAACGGGATGTCAATCCGATCCTAAATCAAACCTAAGCAAGAAGAGGGATCTTCTTGCAAAACCCTCCAAGAACTTCGATCTTCCACAAACACGAAGATCACAAACAGCAACTCTCCAATACGAACTTTGATCTTCAATGAGATCTCCAAATTACCTCCAAGATGAGGGTTTGTGCGTTGCTGAACGTGGATTGTAAGCGTACGTTTGCCGCTAAGCGAGGGTTGAAAAGGTCGTAAGCGAGGTGACGGAATCTTGCTTCATCCGTCTTTTTATAATGCAGGGCAAAGTGTCGGCCCGGCCCAATCTTCAAAAGATCATGGCTTCGAAACATGGCGAAAAGATTCGCCAAGATCACGGTCGTGGAAGATTCCACGACCGTAATTTAGGGCGTGGAAACAATTACGGTTTGTTCCACGGCCGTAGAATCCCCTGGAATGAACATCGAATTCTGACTCTAAATCCACGGCCGTAATTCTGAACGTGGTTTGTGGTACGGCCGTGTTTTAGGGCGTAATTTAGGGCAAGAACGTGATTCTTCCCTAACTCGTGCATTCCTCAATCTAAGACTCCAAATTGCTTCCAAAGAGTGTCCTCAATCTATGGACATATCAACTCAATTCTCCTTTGCTCGTTTCCGTTCGGAAATTGCTCCAAATCACCTATAATCAACATAGAACTAGTGTAGACATCCATATCGACAGTATAGGTAATACTAGCTCTCATATGCACAAAGCCCAATCAAAGACTATCAATATGAATCAAATACGATTAGAAAACGTGCCTAAAATACCACAATATTTCATGCTAACAAATAACCCCATACTTAGCACTTGCTTGTCCCTAAGCAAGGTCTTTCAAAAAGCTTTAAACAAGAGTTAGGATGAAATATGTGTACCTTCTTTTGGATGAATGTGACTTCTAAAGAATAGATCATTCTCAAACCTTGCTTCAATCGTTTTTCAAACTTTCACACACTTAATTAGAGAGTAAGAGGTAAAGAAAATTCATGAATCAACTCAACTTCTAAACAAGCATTATAACCTTCAAACATTATCAAAATCAATCATAAGAAGCTTCAATTTAGATCACCAAGTCCTATAACATTCTTTTGATCTTAAGGACTTTCAAAGAAAAGGTCTAGAGTATGGAAGGGAAGGGAAAACTTTAAGGGAGAGTGGTGCATAAATCCGGGAAAGTGGACAACTACCTTCTTCTTCTTTTGCGGTTTCCGCAACACTTCACTTAGAGCTTCGCTCTCTTCTTTTCATTTTTCGACTTTACTTTTGGAGTTATGGATAGAGGTGCACAAAAACCGAAGCCTAGGAGATTGGCGTTTCTCAAAATTGTAAGAGATGCCTCAAACCCTTAGCGCACATACCATAATCCGCTAGGAATATCGCTCAATCCGACTTTGGCAAGACACAAACACCCGGCTATGTGAACGGTGCCGAGTTACTCATCGTCATGATTGACTTCCCCAAACCTATAATTTCTTTCTATTCAATTGATTGCAAATAATTGCTCTCATGGCCCTCCCACATCAAACATGCCTTTTTCTCTTTCACTTTCCAAGTTCCCGGATGGGTAAAGGAGGCTAATATTTCAATGAGGAGTTAGATGATCAAAGAAAGAGGAAAGAAAGTATCGAATTGCCTTAATCATTTCAACAAGAAGTATAGGAACTTATAATGTGATTTCAACTTCAATCTCTCAACATGATTTTGGCAATGTTTTCACATTATAAAACTTGTAAAAGAGGTAGGATTCATTCATTTAAATTCTTTTCGATTTACAATCCTTTTAGGCATGCAATTGTTATCAAACTCAATTCGCAAGTAGTGATTATCATGGAAATCATATCGATTCATTAGAAGCACCAAATTTTCAAAATTTTCCAATTTTTTTTTTTGGGTTTTTAAAGTTCTTTTTCATGCAATGCAAGAATGAAACGTGTAACATATAATGAACATGCAATGATAGTCTCGGAATGAAAGCAACATATAGAGTAGAGTTATTACAAACATTTAGTACATCCCACCCCATACTTAGGACGAACATTGTCCCTAATGTTCAGAAGAAAGAACAAAAGAAAGAAAAGAAAAAGAAACTCACAAGTGGTGGCGGGAATGTCTAAAAAAAACGAGCGGTCCGGTCATCAATCACTGCGGCGCCGGTGGAGGTGGGAATGGAGAGAAACTCGGATCATAGAACCGCCCAAACTGCTGGCGGTAGACGTCCCTCATCATGTGGTCAAGGTCGTCTAAGCGTCCGTCTCTAGCATCCGCCCGGATCTCTAATGCTCCGACTCTCTCTGAAAGTCCGGTAGCCCAATCCGGCATCCTCTCATACCATCCCGGGGCGTGATCATACCATGAGGGGGCATCGGCTGGTGCTGGTGCTGGTGGTGGTGGTGCTGGCTGTGTCGTGGACCAAGGAGGAGGTGTGTTGTACCAAGTGGGAGGTGTAGTCATCCACGTGGGCCTCTCACTCACGCTGGCGCGGCGAGATGACGAGCCTGAAGCTCTAGCTGGACGTGGAGAGCGCCTAGGTACATCCGGGGCCGCATCCGGCTGATCCGGAAACGTGCCGAACTCTTGCTCCGCTCCTCCACCACTCTCGTACTGCTCTCCCATGTCCTCCTCATCCTCAACCGGTGGTGGAACGTAAGGGGGAGCTACAAGCCTGTTCGCATGCATCGCAGCGAACGTCTCCTTCCAATTGTGGCGTCCCGCCACAATGGAATACTCTGGCAGCCACTCAATACCCCTGCCTGTCCTACTCTCCCAGGGCATGCCCGCATAAGGCGGACCTCTATGTGTGGGGAAGATGAGTCCCCTAATCATGAATGCATGTAATCCTAGAGGTACGGCGGGTATGCGGGTGCAAGCTGAAAAATCTACACCAAAGCTCCTAGCTATGTGGGTCACTATCCCACCATATCCAATGTTCCCTCTCGATTTGTTCTTGAGTTTACTCATCGTCGCCGCCAAAAGAGTAGCACAATCTGCACGGCATCCATAAAGCATGGCGTAAAGAAGGAATAGCTCATCCGTCTTGATCTTTTGGGGCGTCTCCGTCCTAGGAAAGAGACACTCCGAAAGAACACGGTGAGCTATCTTCAAGGCTAGATGGTACATCAATCTAGCCTTGGTATCAGCTGGTTGCCAACGGTCCTCGTCGGCATAAATCATGGCCACTTCCGCCCAAAAGTCCTTGGCGGAAACGCCTCTAGGAAGTCGACCGTTGTAGGTCTCATGGAACCCGAAAATGGTCCCGAACTCAACAATGCTCAAGTGGTAGTCTCGATCCATAAGACGGAAGGAGACGGTCCTATCTACTGGGCTGTGCTCAAAGGACGTCACAACCTCTCGGGTAATCTCCTCGTAAGCGTCTTCACGAATGTTCGTGAAGACAAGCAATCCGGCTCTATCCAAGAGCCATGTAAGGTCATCAACTATGTTGAGAGGATGTAGATCCTCCAACAACAAGTACCTAGGGCCAATCACTGCCCTCTTCTCTATCCTTTCAAATGCAGCTAGGTGGTTTTCGTGTATGGTTGGGATGCTAGGGTAGGGGGGTGAAGATGGAGGTGAAGGTGAGGATGGTGGTGAGGGAGATGAGGGTGGTGGTGCCCTAGAGGTGGAGGGGTTGCCCTTCCTTTTCTTATTTTGCTCCCCTTTCTTTTCCTTAATCCTTCCCGACACTCTCCTTACGAAATCCATTTTCTGTGAAAAATCACGGTCTGTTCTATAGAAACCACGGCCGTGGAACCTCCAGAGACCGTGATTCGTCACAGAATCTCGTGAATCTCAGCAAATTCACCAAATATCACCACAACAAGCAGTCCTAATCTAATTCCTTCCAATCTTTGTCAGTTCTTCCTAAAAATCTATAGCAAAAACGAACCAAATCCGCGAGAATCGAAGAGAAAGAGATAACCTCTTTTTCGGATTGAAAAATCCAAAATGCGCGTCTGTTGATCGATTTCCACTCGATTTGTTGCTTGGATCCTGTTCGTGGTTGGATTTGCTGCAGTTTAGAGCGAAGAATCGTTGAAAACGATTAGAGAATGAAGAATTGGGAGAAGCTGCGGGTTTTCGGTATTTAGGTCGTGGAAATGGGGGAAGAATTGTGGTGGTTTTGTGATGAAGTGTGGCTTTTATACTCGTAGGCAAAACTTCAAAAATCACGGTCTGTCGGGGCATTCCACGGTCGTGGAAGCGTACGGTCCCGTGGTTTTGGTGATTTTTCACAGGCTTTTGAGAATTACGGCCACTGTAGCTATGACGACCGTAATTTAGACCGTGGAACCTTCTGTAAAGCTTCAAAGTCCAAATTTCGTCGCTTTTCTTCGACATTATCCTCCCTTTCTCCCTTTCTATCGATCCTACGACCAAAAACACGAACATACCGGAAGAAATCGAGGAAAAAATAAAGCAAAAACGTTTACTCTAAACTAATCTATGAATCGAAGACAAAACGAGAATGCAATACCTTGGGTTGCCTCCCAAGAAGCGCTTTGTTTAAGGTCCGTAGCTAGACCATTCTCGCACTTATTCGAGTGCGGTAGGTGCAAACTCCTCAGCTTGGAGTTCCGGCGAGTACTTCTTGAGTCGTTGGCCGTTCACCTTAAAACTTCCACTAGCTTCATCCCATACTTCAACTGCACCATGGGGGAAAATACGCTTAATTAGAAAAGGTCCAGTCCAACGAGATTTTAACTTACCTGGAAAGAGGCGAAGGCTCGAATTGAAGAGGAGAACTTGATCTCCTTCCTTGAAGTCCTTTGGAATGATATGCTTATCATGCCAACGCTTTGCTCTTTCCTTGTAGATCTTAGCGTTTTCGTAGGCGTTCAAACGGAGTTCATCCAGCTTGTTAATGTCTAGGAGACGCTTCTCTCCCGCTTCCTTCATGCCGAAATTCAGCCATTTGATAGCCCAAAACGCTTTGTGCTCTAGCTCTACCGGCAAATGACAAGACTTCCCATACACAAGGTTGTATGGTGTGGTTCCTATGGGAGCCTTGTATGCGGTCCGGTATGCCCATAATGCGTCATCTAGCTTCAAGGACCAATCATTCCTAGTCCTTGAAACCGTCTTCTCTAGAATTCCCTTGATCTCCCTATTTGAGATCTCGACTTGTCCACTCGTTTGTGGATGGTAAGGAGTGGCGATCTTGTGAGTAACCCCATACTTGGTTAGAAGAGCTTCAAAGCGACGGGCTATGAAGTGAGAACCCCCATCACTAATGATCGTCCTTGGTGTCCCGAATCGCGGAAAGATGGTCTTGTTGAAGAACTTGACCACCACCATGGCATCATTTGTGGGAGAGGCAATTGCTTCTACCCATCTAGAAACGTAGTCTACCGCCAATAATATGTATTGGTTTCTACAAGAAGAAGGGAATGGTCCCATGAAATCGACTCCCCAAACGTCGAAAATCTCCACCTCTTGGATGTTGTTGAGGGGCATCTCGTTCCTTCTAGAGATATTGCCTGTTCTTTGACAAGCATCGCAACAAGAAACAAAGGATTGCACATCTTTAAATAAAGTAGGCCAATAGAATCCAGATTGCAATACCTTTGTGCTAGTTTTATTAGAACTAGCGTGTCCTCCACAAGGTAGTGAATGACAATGGCGGATGACACTTTGCATCTCATCTTCCGGCACACATCGCCGGATGATGCCATCCGGACCTCTCTTAAAGAGGAGAGGCTCGTTCCAATGGTATTCCCGGACGTCCTTGAAGAACTTCTTCCTTTGTGCGTATGACAGTCCGGGTGGTATCTCCTGGCAAACCAAATAGTTAACAAAATCAGCAAACCATGGTTCGTTACCTTTGGAGACTACCTTGATACACTCCTCTATGATATGTAGGTGTTCATCCGGAAAGGAGTCATCAATGGGTAAATGGTCGTCCTCTAGATGTGTTAGACGACTCAAATGATCCGCAACAGAATTTTCTGAGCCTTTCTTGTCGCGGATCTCAAGATCGAATTCTTGTAGGAGAAGAATCCATCTAATCAGCCTTGGCTTCGCATCTTTCTTTGCAAGGAGGTATCGGATCGCAGCATGATCCGTGTAGACAATCACCTTTGCACCTACAAGATAAGAGCGAAACTTGTCAATAGCGTAGACAATGGCTAGAAACTCTTTTTCCGTAGTGGCGTAGTTGAGCTGGGCTTCGTCTAGCGTCTTGCTAGCGTAGTATATGGCGTGGGTTCGTCCTTCCTTTCGTTGCCCAAGAACAGCTCCAATGGCTACGTCACTAGCATCGCACATAATCTCGAAGGGAAGAGTCCAATCCGGAGGTTGGATAATAGGTGCTGAAATTAGAGCTTGCCGAATGGTGTTAAATGCGTCCAAACATTCCTGCGAAAACTCAAAAACCGCATCCTTCATCAATAGATTAGTGAGAGGTTTTGATATCTTAGAAAAGTCCTGAATGAAACGTCTATAGAATCCAGCATGTCCTAGGAAACTTCTTACTCCCTTCACCGAAATTGGGGGAGGAAGTTTCTCTATGGTCTCTATCTTAGCCTTGTCTACCTCTATCCCTCTACTAGAGACTAAGTGACCTAACACGATTCCTTCCTTAACCATGAATTGACACTTCTCCCAATTAAGAACTAGGTTAGTGTCTTCACATCTTTGCAAAACAAGAGAAAGGTTAGAAAGACAATCGTTAAAAGAGGAACCGTAAACGGAGAAGTCGTCCATGAAGACTTCCATGATTTCCTCTACATATTCGGAGAAGATGGCCATCATGCACCGTTGAAAGGTGGCTGGGGCATTGCAAAGCCCGAACGGCATTCTCCTATAAGCGAACGTACCCCAAGGGCACGTGAATGTGGTCTTCTCTTGATCATCCGGATGTATCGGAATCTGAAAGAAGCCACTATAACCGTCAAGGTAGCAAAAGTATGAATGTTGTGCTAACCTTTCAAGCATCTGATCGATGAATGGCAATGGAAAGTGATCCTTCCGCGTTGCATTGTTGAGCTTGCGGTAGTCTATACACATTCACCATCCAGTTACGGTTCGGGTAGGAATGAGTTCGTTGTTCTTATTGGTGATGACCGTCATTCCTCCCTTCTTCGGAACTACTTGAACTGGGCTCACCCACTTGCTATCGGAGATAGGATAGATGATACCTGCATCAAGAAGTTTAAGAATTTCCTTCTTGACAACCTCCTTCATGGTCGGATTCAACCGCCTTTGAGGTTGTCTTGAAGTTCTAAAGTCCTCCTCCATTAGTATCTTATGCATGCATAGGGAGGGTTTAATTCCTACTAAGTCCTCAATAGTATAGCCTATGGCTTTTCTATGTTTCCTGAGGACAATCATAAGCTGTTCGTGTTCATCTATGCTTAATTCGGAACTAACGATAACCGGGAAGGTGGAATTAGATCCAAGAAAAGCGTACCTTAGATGAGTAGGAAGTGGTTTGAGTTCCATTGCTTTCGGAGCTTCCAATGATCCTTGAGGAGCTTCCGATGTTTCCTTAGAAGTTTCTAAGGATGTCGAATGGTTTGGAGAATAATTAGAAGAAGTTGAAGAAGTATGCCGATCGCCCTCTTCCACGGTCAAAATTACGGTTTCCTCTGGTGTTCCACGGCCGTAATATCCTCTGGAATGGAGGTTGATTTTGGTCGTGGAATCCACGGTCGTGGAATACAGAGTATGACCGTGGATTCTAGTATTCTCAGCCTCATCGTGGAGTTTCTCAAACTCCACTTCATGCATCTCTTCTTGTGCTTCCAAGGCTTCAATTTCCTCTTTGCACCCTTCTTCTTCTCCTACATTGGTTAGACTCATAGTAATAACCTTTTGTAAAGGATCGTTAAAAAGAATCGCACTTACCTCTTCCCTAGATAAACCTTCTTCGTCTTGGACATTGTAAATATCCTCATCAAAGATTGGCTCCTTCACTAGAGTGGAAAGAACGAACTCTACTTTCTCTTCCCCAATATCAAAAGCGAGTCTCCCATTCTTGCAATCGACCATGCAGCCGGAAGTTGCAAGAAACGGCCTTCCGAGTATGATCGGGACCGGACTATCTGCAGGAATGTCAAGTACGACAAAATCAATGGGGACAAAGAACTTGCCTAGCTTGACCGGGACATCTTCTACAATGCCGACGGGACGAGTAATGGATCGATCCGCCATGTATAACGTCATCTTCACCGGTTTAGGGTCGCCTAAACCGATCTTCCTGCACAATGCAAGTGGTATGATGCTCACACTTGCTCCCAAGTCACATAAAGCGTCATATGTGACCTCTCCCACTCCAATGGGAATGCAAAATGACCCCGGATCTTTCAGCTTTGGGGGCATTTTCTCCTTCATAGTCTTGATGAGATCCGAAGAATCCGAACTCATCTTGACTTCACCGAAATCTTCTAGCTTCCTCTTGTTAGAGAGAAGCTCCTTCAAGAACTTGCCATAAGCCGGCATACCTACAATAGCATCAATGAAAGGTATATTAATATGCAGCTTGCTCATGAGTTCTATAAACTTACCAAATTGTTTATCTAGGCGCGCTCGCGCTCTAGATTGAGGGAACGGTAGGGGTGGTTTGAAAGCTGGAGGAGGAACATAGACGTCTTCCTTCTCCTTCCCCTTTTCTTTGTCCTTCTCTACGGGGACTTCAACGAACGTAGGTTGCGGATCGGTGGTAGTCACTCCGCTCCTCGTTGTAATCGCCATTACCCTTCCCTTAGGGTTGTCCTCCGTCTTTCCTGGAAGTTTCCCTTGATTTCTAGGAACTTCCTCCGCATGATCGAACATTTGGTTTTCTAAAACCTTTTGAGCTTTGTCAATCTTAGAAACTCGATCATCAACCTTAATGAGGCGGTTCTCCATCCCTTGAAGCTTTCCCAAGATCGTTTCCAACATGGGATCCGGCTTCTCCTTTCCCGTATTGTTTTCTCCATTAGATGATTGCCCCTGGCTTTTCAAAGGAGTAGAGGAAGAGGAGGGTGGAGTTAGCGGATTGGAATTGGAAGGATAGGAGTTACCGGAATTTTGTTGATTGGAGCGCCAATTGTTGTTGTTTGAACCCCGATTGTTGTTCCAATTGTTGTTGTTCCGGTTGTTGTTGTTTCCATTCCAATTGCTATTCCGGTTATTGTTCCGGTTATTGTTGTTGCGGTTGGTATTGTCACCGCCGTTGTTGTTGCCCAAATAGCCAACATCCTTCTCTTGTTGCTTGGGGAAGTTGGTCTTGATAGTCTCCTTCAACTCTTTGATCTCATTGTTGAGGGAGAAAATCTGATTTTGAGCTTCATGTGTGAGCTTTGCTCCTTGCTCCACACGATTTCCCTCCACTTTCCGGTGGGAATACTTCTCTATGACTCTTGCTTGCTTCTCAATGAAGTCCCAAGCGTCATCTTCTCTCATGTCCATGAACGTTCCACATGAGAGGGATTGGAGGTTGAATTGCGTTCCCGCATCCAGCCCCTTGTAGTAAATCTCCAGCAAGGCAAGCTTGGATATGCCATGATGAGGGCAATCCAAGAGCAAATCCTGAAACCTTTCCCAAGATTGAAACAAACTTTCGTTAGGTCTCATAGAAAAAGCATTTATCTTACCTCTAAGTTCTGCCGTTTTGGAAGGCGGAAAGAATTTGGTGAGAAACTCTGCGGAAAGGTCTTCCCACGTGTCTAGTTTCCCATTAGGAAGAGCTTGATACCAAGATAACGCTTTCCCTTTCAAGGAGAAAAAGAAAGGTTTAAGCTTGTAGCTGTTGGTAGTAGCGCTCTTCGGTCTCATCGTCTCCATCATACACTCAAAGTTTTGCAAGTGTTGGTGTGGAGATTCAGCGCTTGTACCGCCAAACTGACTTTGGCGGACAAGAGTGATAACTTGAGGGTTGAAGCTAAACCCTTGTACATCTTCAGCATCAAAATTCACACCCAAGCGGCGTGGTTGTTGTGTTGGATCCATTCGCTGGCCAAGAGTTCTCGGCTCATTATCCACACGTTCGACCCTCGCATTCCTAGGTGGAATGCGACGATTAGCAGCTCCTTGTGGATTGAAAGGATTTATATTGATCGTGGGATCAATCTCTTCTAACGGTGGCATGGAAGAATCACTATCATCGGCGGATGAGTGGTTTCTCCTTCTAGACCTTGATCTCCTTCTCGAGGACTTCTTGCCCACCTTATCTTCAAGGTCGCTCATCTTTATCCTCATTTGGACGATCATGTCTTGTAGACAGTTGACTTGAGATTGATGACGATCCATCTCATCCTGGCGGAGAGTCTCATTCCATCGGAGTTGAGCTTCCTTTTCCGCCAACTCCGTTTGAAGATCGCGTTCGTTCTCTTCAGCCATCCTCTTTTCCTTGCGCTTTTGCCTCAAGGTTTTCTCTAGCTCTTGATCAAGAGGTAAGAGATCTTCGGTGTTCCTAGACCTGCGCATGCACTCAAAGAAAAATCAAATAACGAGAGCAAGCTCCCAAGCTTGACAACCGGCTACCGGATTCGGACGAAGCCAAATCCCCGGCAACGGCGCCAAAAACTTGTTCGCCCCTAGAGGTGTGTGCAAATAAGCTTTAAATTTATAAAACTAGAATCAAGCAAGCGAACCCGCAGTGTACGGATCGACGTAGTTAAGCAAGAATTCCAGAGTATCGAACACAGGGATTTGGGTGGAACGAACTCGGTTGCAGGTTATCAAGCAAGTAAATATAGGAGTTTTGCAAATTATTGGGAAAACAACAATCCTAAAGATCCAGGTATCCAGCTGTGGCAATCGATTCAAGATATACTTAATGATATAAAGACAGAGTTGAGATATGCAAAGGTATACTAATGTAAGGTAATCGTACGATTGAGGTTCCAAAAACCTTATGTAACTCACCTAAAAGACACTCCCTATACAGGTTGTTGAGGCTCAATATAGATAAGGTTCTAAAGACGAGGATTAGTATCAAATACCCAAACTTACAATCTAAAGATCAAGACTAACTTATCCGATTGAGGTTGTTGAGGCTCACAATCGAGGTAGAGGTTGTTGAGGCTTCACTACCACCTAGAAAAGACAAGTCTAAACTAAGTTAAAGCAAATCTTTAACTTTAGATCAAAGTAAAAGCAGGTTCATAGACTTAAGGGAAATCACGGTTAGTTCTTGAGGTTCCACGGCCGTGGACTCAAGAACAGGCCGTAATTTAGGGTTGTCGGCGACAATTCTCTAACTCTCAGGGTCTAATCTGTTTGCGATCGATCTATCATCACCTATGCCACAACTATCAACCCTTCACCTTAGAATTGTTAAGGGTTTTTAGCCAATAACAGTCATATTGATATCAATTCAAGAATTAAAAGATAAAAGATGGGAACTTTCAAGAACTATCAATAATCTTCAAATGAATCTCAGAATCACAGCCAAGAACAAGTGTTTATCAAAAGATTCAAAACGGAGTAAACAATCACAATCTTAGGAAAGAAAAGAAACGGGATGTCAATCCGATCCTAAATCAAACCTAAGCAAGAAGAGGGATCTTCTTGCAAAACCCTCCAAGAACTTCGATCTTCCACAAACACGAAGATCACAAACAGCAACTCTCCAATACGAACTTTGATCTTCAATGAGATCTCCAAATTACCTCCAAGATGAGGGTTTGTGCGTTGCTGAACGTGGATTGTAAGCGTACGTTTGCCGCTAAGCGAGGGTTGAAAAGGTCGTAAGCGAGGTGACGGAATCTTGCTTCATCCGTCTTTTTATAATGCAGGGCAAAGTGTCGGCCCGGCCCAATCTTCAAAAGATCATGGCTTCGAAACATGGCGAAAAGATTCGCCAAGATCACGGTCGTGGAAGATTCCACGACCGTAATTTAGGGCGTGGAAACAATTACGGTTTGTTCCACGGCCGTAGAATCCCCTGGAATGAACATCGAATTCTGACTCTGAATCCACGGCCGTAATTCTGAACGTGGTTTGTGGTACGGCCGTGTTTTAGGGCGTAATTTAGGGCAAGAACGTGATTCTTCCCTAACTCGTGCATTCCTCAATCTAAGACTCCAAATTGCTTCCAAAGAGTGTCCTCAATCTATGGACATATCAACTCAATTCTCCTTTGCTCGTTTCCGTTCGGAAATTGCTCCAAATCACCTATAATCAACATAGAACTAGTGTAGACATCCATATCGACAGTATAGGTAATACTAGCTCTCATATGCACAAAGCCCAATCAAAGACTATCAATATGAATCAAATACGATTAGAAAACGTGCCTAAAATACCACAATATTTCATGCTAACAGGTACCTCTGACCCGACTACCATCATTTAACCCTAAAGTAAAGGGTATCCCCTCTATAGTAGCTAAACTCAAACGCTCAACACATGTATCATAAATAAATGAATACTTAGCACCCGTATCAAACAAAACTCTAACAGGTAAACCATGATGTAGAATGGTACCTGTAGCAGCCGGCGCAGGCGGCTCCTTTGCATGCCTCAGCTAAAAATCTCTACCTTGAGCTCCTCTGGTGTCAATGACACTCTCACCACGACCTCTACCTCTACTCGGCCCGGCAGCAGATCCTTGAGTAGATGGACGATCTAGGACTCTCTGTTGTCCCTGTGTCTGTTGTTGAGGTGTCCTCTGACCACCTCCCGCCACACTGGCAGGGGAAGAACCCAGCTGAGATGCAACTCCACCCTGCCTACAAAAGGCAGCTCGATGTCTTGGTCTACCACAGGTAAATCAAGTCACAACTGGCCTGGGATACTCTGGCTTAAAATGTCCAGGATCACCACAGTTGTAACACTGACGTCCCTTATCTGTACTTAGTGTAGATGAGGGGTAACTTTGTCGTCTCTGGTCTCGCCTAGAACCAGATGCTCCTCCAACTACACTAGTTTGCCCAATGCACTGCCTCTTCTCAGACCGTCCCGTCTAAGAAGCCCTCCTCTGACTGGCTCGCTCCCTCTCATAAGCAAAAGCCCGGTCCTGATAACCAGCTAGGAACTCGCAATGGAATCCCGCCATGTATGAGCGTGTGCTCTCCCTCAGACGACGGGAGAACAAGTATACATGCTGGTCCTCAAATGGTGCAGCTGTACCCAGCAAAGCTAACTCAATCTAGAAGCGGCAGATGGTGTCTGCAATAGGTACATCCTCAAAACCGGCCTCCACAAAATCCTGCAGTTTCTCCCTCCTTATTGAGGCAGGGCAAAACTACTCTCTGATCATACTCCTCATGCGGTCATAGACGGTGGCTCTGGCTCGTACAGTCCTCCACCACTAATGTGCAAGGTCACGGAATAGAGATTGAACTAGCTCCATCCGTTTGTCCTCAGGACATCTGATAGACTCTAAAGCAGAGTCTACTTGTCCTATCCATACCTCGGTCTCTAAACCAATCTGCCTTGAGAAGGGTGGTACTCCCTGCTGATGGAATGCCTTCAACCAGGTATCTGGTCGAGGCCCTCTAATCTCCTCTATAGCTCGAATAGTCTCAACAACACGTGCCGGCATAGTTGGAACCTGTGTGGCTCCCTGAGACATCTCAAATGATCCCTCATGCCCTGGTAGATCTGGGCCTCGCTTGCCAGCTCTTGCAACCTCCTCAACACGTCTAATGTACTCTCTAAACTCTGGCCCCCTCATGGACACACAATTAGAGTTATCAAATTGGACTCGATGTGAAGGATGTCCCCTCGATCCACTACTCCTCGTATATGGGACGACACTCTCAACGACCTCCTCATGTACCTCCTCCACCATTGGTGGATTAGCAGCGAAAACTGCTCCCTCTCCTATCACGCCCGGAGGAAGAGGTGGTCTACCTCTACCAAGGCCTACAACAGCAGTAGCTCTAGTCCTAGCCATCTGCGGGGTATGCACACCTAACTTATAAGGCTCTATATAGGCCATATGTATAGATATATATATATATATAATATATATATATATATATATATATATATACTTAACACATATGCAAACATAATCCACCATACATATATACATATCTATACTACAGAGATCCATAGCAAAGGTGGCGACTTCTCGTACATTCTAACCCAAAACCATACTTAAAACCAAAAATCTTTTGAAAACGTCATACCCTTTTCGGGTTCTGTTTATTTTACCTATCAAACCTCATTGTATGTAGCAAATTCCATTGTTGTCAACCTAAGGCTATGATACCAACCTTGTAACACCCCGAATCCGCGGGACTCAGGATGCCACATTGGGCTAGGATCTGGATCATGACCCTAGCCTAACAACAAGTTCACTAGACCTTACAACATGGCACTGACAGATATAAAACAAATACATAAAACTATATAAAGTGTACAACCAAAAGGTAACAACAACATAGCCGAGTATAAACACAACATCCTCACACAGGAGGTAACAAAAGATCATCCTCACGCAGGAGGGAAAAGTAAACAACCCCAAAAGACCACAACCATCCAATGTACGAGAGGTCCTCGGCCTGCCACTCTGCTAGATCACCCAGTAGCACGCCTATCCTGTGGGGCATCTACAACATGGTAACAAACCATTAGCTAGCCACACATATATGAGGTAATGCATAAGCACAAACACAATCATAGAAAGATAAACACATTAGCATGTTATCACACATTTACCCATTTTATAGTCTTTATGTAATAGTCATTCACTCAAATCGTGTATATATGGATATATGAAAGGATGTGACACGAGGACCGATCCAACCTCACCTCTAAGCCTGATAGCAAGTTATACGATTATCGGTCACACAATCCGTGTACCCTATGGGAGTGGACTGCGCCCTTCTTGTAAATCCAGTCTGGCCTGACATCAGAGAACTATTAGACTCCACGGCGGGATGAAAGGGAAAGGTTTTCACAGCCACGCAATGGAGCAATCAATAAAACATAGGTCGGTATAAACGACATCTCATGCTATCATAGCAAACATATAACGCACACACCACTCATGAAAATACCTAATACAGGGATGGTAGCTAAGTAAGTCCTACAGACTTAACTCAACCTCGAACAAAGCTCAACCAGAATCAACCTCCACTCTTGAGAGAGGGGCACTGCCTAATAACAAGGCTTAAAAAGATATCAACCTCTAATTATCAAAGGGATCACACCTACACCCAAGGGATTCATAGGATCATCCTCAACCTAGCCTCACAACCTAATAAACCTCAAAGGCCATACAAGGACTATATCGATCATAACCTCATCAAAACACATCCTCACACATCTAGCATGATCATATACACTCACACTAGGAAGGGATGGAAAAAAGATATCCTAAAGCAAGCCTAGAAGCAACACACACCTGCAGAACCAAGTCGAAACACCAGCTGGTGCAGGTGGCCTCAGGGGCAGCTCACACGTGGCGTAGGGGCGGCTCTGGCCGGCGCTAGGGCGGCTGCAAGGTGGAACTGGGGTGGCTGGACAGCAGAGGACACCACTTCAGCCCTTTCTTCACTTCTTCCTTCGATTCATTTGCTCATTCTTCACTCTAACACCAAACATACATAAACATATATATATATATATATATATATATCAACACAAGCCAATCATGGCTGAAGTAAGATCCAAACCTAAGGAATCTAAGCTAGACTAAGGAAAGATAGGAAAAGAGGTAAGAAGATGAAAGAATGAAGAAAGAAAGGACGGAAGCCATGGAAGCTTACCAAGATGAGCTCTCCAAGAGATCAAACACACCACAACACCTCAAGTTGGCTCACACAAAGCTCAGCAACAACAACCATCAATAAGCCACGCATAAAAGCTCTCAAACTCAACAAAACTTCCAAAGAAGATCAAAGATGATCCAAGGAGAGATGAGAGGATAAGAAGAACGTAGGGAGAGAGATGAAGCTATGGATGGAGAACCCTCATCAGAAGGAAAGAGAAGAAGGTTATAAAGGGGTGAAAAGGTAAAGCACGGGTCAAAGGGTCAATAAAAATGGTTGCAGCCACACAGAGCCGCAGGGGCATACCCTGCGAGGCACAAGTGCGGCCCAGGCAAACCGTAGGGGCGGCTACTGAGTCACGCAGGGGCGGATCAGGCCTAATTTGGGTCCTCAGCTCACACTCTCAGCAACTCAGCAACTAGGCTCTTACATCAAATTGGTCCCTCCTTGTGATTGTCTTATCTAGAAGGCTTGTATAAGTTTAAAGAAGGAAGGGTGAAAGGTAATTCTTTGTTAAGGGTTTTGATCCAATTGAGTTCAAGGTTCTTTGCAAGTCTTAACATAGTCATGTCTTCCTAAATTTATCATTTATCATTCCATATTATCATCTTCTTATCCTTCCATATCATTCATTATTCCGCATTCTTAGTATTCATAAATCTCGACTTGTTCTTGAGAAATATCGCCCGATATTTCCTTTGAATTCATCCGAGATTTTCTATCTGTTACGAATTGAGGACCTTCAATCTAGATCGGTAAAATACGGATTTAACCACGCATCACATGGTCTTCATGAGATCTTTACCTTGAAGAATGGACTTGATCAACCCAGAATCTCGTCTATTTGGTAACTAGTCTTGCGCTTCCACCACTGAGTTTTGTTATTTATGTTTGTTATGTTTCCTTGATTTACATGGAGTGATGTAGCTCCAGGGGGGTGCTCATGTGTTTGTTATTGAGCTTTGTAGCTGAAATCATGTACACATGAGAGTAGGCATTTTTCACACTTCTATGAATTAACCAGCAACTTAGATAGAGGAAGATAATTCAGAAATCAAGTAGTGTGACACTAAATTCAAGAAGTAAATGCGAGAATTTGGATGAAAATTGCCATATTGAAGATATTTTCCATGTTTGATGGAGAGGACAAAAACATTCCCGCCAAATATGCAATATCAAATCAATGGTGATTGGTTTATAAGTGAAAAAAAGCTTATCCGTGAAAGAGAAATAAGTTCTACAAAGATCAAAGTGTTATGGTTCACGAAGAAGTACAAATTATGTAGAAAAGTGTGAGGTGTCATTGCCTTCAAGGGATTTTGAGTTATAATTGATACCCCGGATAATATTTGCAATTTTGACCTACTTTTTGACCTACCAAGATTACTATTTCACGCCTCATATTCCTGTTGAACCTTTATAAAAGACCTCATGATATATATCTTACATTTTAGTTTCACTTGATAAGTGGTGGAGTTTTAGAATGTCTTAACAAGCCTATGGTAAGATCTATTCATGTTTGTTGAGTTTTAGAGTTAATTGATATATGCCTAAACACATTTTGTGAGATTGAGAGCAAACACATTATCCTTGAGCGGTTTGGTTGACTATGATTCTTTATTTATCCTATTACAATGATTGATGTTATGATGACATGGTTTGTATTGTTTGTTTTCCTCTTACTTGACGCACTCATTTGTTCTTACACATGTGTGCATACGACATGATCTTACTCGAGGACAAGCAAGGTTTAAGTATGGGGTATTTAATGATTCAATGTAACACTTTTTAGACCATAAATTCATGCATTTCATACCTCTTTTGCTCTCTCATATATCACAATTTGTATAGAAAGTGTGAACTTTTTGTATTTCGGTATCTACTGTGGCTTTTCTATCTTCTAAGCATTTGTGGCATCATTTGTGTCAGAAGTAAACCCTTCCGAAAGTTAGAGCTAAAGAGAAAACCTTACATGAATAAGGAACTTCAATACGAATTCCCATGAATATATCTCAAAGTATAAATCTACGATTTGAAGCAGCAAAGAAGCTAAACGGCTAAGCAAAATGGCCTTGAATATCGTATGGTGGCCGTTTCAATGGCATCGTCATTCTAGAAGACTCCGTCGAAGCCCATTTCGAAGTCCAACCCAAAATTTCCATTACGAACTAGCAAAACGGCTTGCTTACAGCCTTCTTGGCCGTTGGTATGCCGTTTGGAGGCCATTTGGTGACCGTTTCGACTGTCGTAGAGAAGGAAATCAAATCTTCCAATTTTAACATTGAAATGGTTATATTTGTATAACCCTAGACTACTACATTTTCCCATATATATTCATACGTCAATATTATGGTTCGATAAACTGATTCATCTTGAATTCGGCATTACTTTGATTTCTCCTTACCCTAGTCGTCAAGTAGTTGTTAGATTTGAAGGTTCGTCCAACTAGAACAAAACAATTGTGATTTTATATATTTCTTGATTTCATATATTGTCTTTGTTTTGTATCAGATCATGTCTAGCTAATCACCCTCCTGATCTAAGGATTGGATGTTCCCTATAGTGGTTTAATTTATTATTTGCATATATATTAAGAATTGAGATTGTGATATTATTTTTTTCAAAGTGCATTATTTACCCCTTTTATTTACTTTTGAAAGAAGTGGTGTTTATAACTGGTTTAGATAAAACAACTGAAGAGCCACAAGCGAATGTCGTTTTATTGGATTTATTAAAAAAAACTTGGTTTTAAGAGTACCAGTTTATCAAAAATTTGAGGATTTCTAATTATCGTAGAAAGTTCGGCTCTTTGAATATTTTCTAACTAAAGAGATAAAAGTGAAGGTTGTTCTTGGTATTTTCCGGATTTCTAGTTTTTAATGGGCTTTCCTATACTTGCCGAACTACTGGATTGGGAGCTACGTGAGTGGGAAAGCACGGTCTTTATTTGTCTATGCCAAAAGCTATTTTACATTGTTAGCAGCAATTATTCACATATCAATATTTGCGAGTCGTATATATGCAATAATATCTTAATTCATTATAGTGGGGATTTATGTTTTCTTGTATCACTTCCATCATACATTTGTTTACAATTATTAATGCTTTCGCTTACTACCATTGTTGCATTATTGCTTTATTTTTACTTAAAATAATTAATTATTAGTATCCATCAAATCATATGTGGTCCCTAAGACTTCGATACCCGAATATGCTACATATAATCATGTGATACTTGTGGAGGAGGTTGTTGTTACCATTCGATAAAAATTTCACGATCATACACCCATGTGGTTGCTCGGCCAAGCACCAAAAAACTCTTCAACATTCATATTTTATTTTCTAGACAATATCTCTTATATGTTATAGGGGTACTCGCTCGACTAAGAGTACACCCGTCACTCGACCTCTATGCTCGACGCCGTCCGATCTCGCTTTTATTCTGGCACCATGAATTTTTTATCCATCTTATTTTTCTAAAATATGAATTTTCTCCTTTCGATTCTACACCGGTTGAGGATGCTCAAGATCTCGCTCTATAATCACATTGTTTATGCCATTAAGTATTGGGCTTGATGATAAGAATATTTGTTTCATGTCATTGCCTTGTAATGTTTATTTTAACCTTATCCACATTGTTTGTGTATTCTTTTTTTCATGAGTGTTCTCCTATATGATTTCATTATCTAGAACTTATGATTGACTCTCTCTCAAGATTGCGTGCTTGTTCTTGCTTTCACGTTTATGAAGATGTTTGAGGCATTTCTTTGTTAAGCTTATTGTTCCTTTACTACAATGGGCATATTTTTCCATCTTATTAGTCCCTTCTAGAATGTTCTTACCTTTCTTTTTCGCTCGACAAAAATATCTTTAGCCATATTTTGTCTCATTTGACCCATTTGGTAATTAGGAGGTGGCATCATGCAATGGAGGAAGAAAGCAAATTGTAAGTATGGGGTCGTTTATAGTAAAAGAATCAACGTATTAATATCCATGTGATGTAAGTGCATAAAGTAAAGAAGAAGAAAGTCAAATCAAGAAACATAATTGTGCACACTTGGATCTATCCACAAAAGAAGGAATAGAGTTTGCAAAGTACAAAGTGTTGAAATGAAGAAATGTAACGTGTGTTGAGTAAGAGTGAAGAAATCCGGCTTGCAAGAAGATAATCCATCTTGAGCTTCGAGATGTCTTAGTTCCCGGATCTTTTTGGATCATAATGCCAAATAAATTTCCTCACCCTTGTTCATTACTTGGACAAGTTATAACCTATAAAATACATTTTATAGGTTATAACCCAAAATTTTGACATTGAAATGGTTATATTTGTATAACCCTAGACTACTACATTTTCCCATATATATTCATACGTCAATATTATGGTTCGATACACTGATTCATCTTGAATTCGGCATTACTTTGATTTCTCCTTACCCTAGTCGTCAATTAGTTGTTAGATTTGAAGGTTCGCCCAACTAGAACAAAACAATTGTGATTTTATATATTTCTTGATTTCATATATTGTCTTTGTTTTGTATCAGATCATGTCTAGCTAATCACCCTCCTGATCTAAGGATTGGATGTTCCCTATAGTGGTTTAATTTATTATTTGCATATATATTAATGAATTGAGATTGTGATATTATTTTTTTCAACGTGCATAATTTACCCCTTTTATTTACTTTTGAAAGAAGTGGTGTTTATAACTGGTTTAGATAAAACAACTGAAGAGCCACAAGCGAATGTCGTTTTATTGGATTTATTGAAAAAAAACTTGGTTTTAAGAGTACCAGTTTATCAAAAATTTGAGGATTTCTAATTATCGTAGAAAGTTCGGCTCTTTGAACCTTTTCTAACTAAAGAGATAAAAGTGAAGGTTGTTCTTGGCATTTTCCGGATTTCTAGTTTTTAATGGGCTTTCCTATACTTGCCGAACTATTGGATTGGGAGCTACGTGAGTGGGAAAGCACGGTCTTTATTTGTTTATGCCAAAAGCTATTTTACATTGTTAGCAGCAATTATTCACACATCAATATTTGCGAGTCGTATATATGCAATAATATCTTAATTCATTATAGTGGGGATTTATGTTTTCTTGTATCACTTCCATCATACATTTGTTTACAATTATTAATGCTTTCGCTTACTACCATTGTTGCATTATTGCTTTATTTTTACTTAAAATAATTAATTATTAGTATCCATCAAATCATATGTGGTCCCTAAGACTTCGATACCCGAATATGCTACATATAATCATGTGATACTTGTGGAGGAGGTTGTTGTTACCATTCGATAAAAATTCCACGATCATACACCCATGTGGTTGCTCGGCCAAGCACCAAAAAACTCTTCAACATTCATATTTTATTTTCTAGACAATATCTCTTATATGTTATAGGGGTACTCGCTCGACTAAGAGTACACCCGTCACTCGACCTCTATGCTCGACGCCGTCCGATCTCGATTTTATTCTGGCACCATGAATTTTTTATCCATCTTATTTTTCTAAAATATGAATTTTCTCCTTTCGATTCTACACCGGTTGAGGATGCTCAAGATCTCGCTCTATAACCACATTGTTTATGCCATTAAGTATTGGTCTTGATGATAAGAATATTTGTTTCATGTCATTGCCTTGTAATGTTTATTTTAACCTTATCCACATTGTTTGTGCATTCTTTTTTTCATGAGTGTTCTCCTATATGATTTCATTATCTAGAACTTATGATTGACTCTCTCTCAAGATTGCGTGCTTGTTCTTGCTTTCACGTTTATGAAGATGTTTGATGCATTTCTTTGTTAAGCTTATTGTTCCTTTACTACAATGGGCATATTTTTCCATCTTATTAGTCCCTTCTAGAATGTGCTTACCTTTCTTTTTCGCTCGACAAAAATATCTTTAGCCATATTTTGTCTCATTTGACCCATTTGGTAATTAGGAGGTGGCATCATGCAATGGAGGAAGAAAGCAAATTGTAAGTATGGGGTCGTTTATAGTAAAAGAATCAACGTATTAATATCCATGTGATGTAAGTGCATAAAGTAAAGAAGAAGAAAGTCAAATCAAGAAACATAATTGTGCACACTTGGATCTATCCACAAAAGAAGGAATAGAGTTTGCAAAGTACAAAGTGTTGAAGTGAAGAAATGTAACGTGTGTTGAGTAAGAGTGAAGAAATCCGGCTTGCAAGAAGATAATCCATCTTGAGCTTCGAGATGTCTTAGTTCCCGGATCTTTTTGGATCATAATGCCAAATAAATTTCCTCACCCTTGTTCATTACTTGGACAAGTTATAACCTATAAAATACATTTTATTCAAAGTTATACTTGCTAGAAAAGTTATGTGGTGGAGATTGAGAATGCCTTGGTAAGCTTTTGGTTAATAATCATTGCAAATCAATCGAGTTTGAGCGTCGTCTTTTATATTCCCTAAACACATGTGAGAGAGTTATACACATCTCTCGAGTGCTCATGAAACTTATGAGCTTTGAGTCTTACCTAATACAATGATTTGTGTGATGATGATGGACTTAAAGTGCATGATCTTGTAGCATATAATACAACTATTTGAATCTGATTGAGAGATATGAATGACTCTTAATGAGGACAAGTAAGGTTCAAGTATGGGGCATTTGTTAGCACTCATTTTAGCATCTTTTCCATCATCGTTTTCTTCCATTCTCTACCTCTTTTGGACTTAATGATGTATCTTATCGGTCTATTTCCTTGCTATTTATGTTTTGGAGATCTACTAGTTTGTTTACGTAAGCACATGCAACCTAGGCATTGCGGAGTACATATTATACATGTGTAGAAAAATGGCCTCATACACTCTAAGGATTTCCCTATGGTCAAAGAAACCAAGGTCAAGACAGAAATGACTAAGATGCGAGAGTGAAGTGAAGAACATCAAGAACGTGCAAAAATGTCCATGTAGTGTACAAGTTGATCGACCTCCCTCCTATGTTTTTACATGTGACCTCAAAATGACATCACGTCGATGCAAGGAATGTCCTGGAGCAATTTTGGACCAGACCCACAACTTTGGTGTAACACCTCGAATCCGCTGGACTCGAAATGCTACATTGGGCTAGGATCTCACAATGGATCCTGACCCTAGCCTGACAACAAGTTCACTGGATCTTACAACAAGGCACAAGAAGAGTAAAACAAATACATAAAAGTTGTATAATACATCAAAAGAATTTACAAAATCAAAGCCGAATACAAAACCATAACAACCACATCAACTTATACAAAAGATCCCCAACCCACGCATCCTAATGTACAGAAGTCCTCGGTTGATCACACCATCTGGCTCACTCTGCAGTCTTCTTAACGTGCAGATCATCTACAACACGGTATACACCGTTAGCTACAGCAATAGATAAGCATGATAGTAATAGCACAGACACACCACAACATCTCATACATGCAATGTCACACACATTCATTTTCATATCTTTAATTACGTTATACCATTACTAATTCAACTTCTTTTGTAACACGAGGAGGCTCAAGAACCTCGCCCCATCCAACATAACACAGGAGTTTTGCATGGGGATGACCGTCACTCGTCCCCTCCGGTGATATCATCTTCAAGGCACCTCCTCCTAACCCAGCAGGCAGAGACCGGTGGTTACCGCCCGTTATAATACACTTGGGCCATATAAATATAATGAATGGTCGTCCTAGTCCGGTTTAAGTTACAAATGCACAACCATATGAACACACACAACCATTACAATCATACAATCCACAACCGTACAATAAGTAAGTCCTATGGACTTACCTGATACTCTCGTATCCTCTACCACATCACAGATTCCACTCGGGGAAGAAACCAACGCCTGCAAGAGCAAGGCACACAACTTCACAACCTGAAAGGGGTTAGGAGACTCGTCTCCATAACAAGAACCAACCTACAACCCAAAGATCAACACAAGCTCGCATATGCCTATAGCATACTCTTAACATCAACACAAGAGTCTAAGGCACATCTCTAACATACAACTCATCCTAACAATCTTAACCTAGCTAGCAACTAAGCCAAGACCAAAGGAAAGGAAGGAAGGAAGACATACCAACAAGGTATGCACAAACAGGAGCAAGAACACACCAGCCAGACCAGTGAGGTGCAGGGGCGGCTCACCAGAGGCGCAAGGGTGGCTCCACACCAGGCGCAGGTGCGGCTCAGGTCAGGCGCAGGGGCGGCCAACTGTGCAGAGAGTTGGTCCCGACTTCTCTTCGACTCCTTTCTCGATTCTCTTCATGTCTTCAATACATCACAACAACACATATGCATAATATACACACATATGATCATCACAACATCCAGGAAGGATCAAATCACAAGTCCAACTTGTGATCCTAGGCTAGAAAGAAGGAGAAAGAAGCAAGGGGAAGGAAAGAAGAGAGAAGAAGAGAAAGGACTTACCACTCCACCCTAGGCTGCAACTATGGAGTATCCACACCCTTCACCACTTCAACACACAGCAACATCAGCAAGGTAATCCAAAGCCAAAGCCACACTCAAAACTCTCAAAACTCTCTCACAAGATCAAGAAGAAGCAAAGATGAGAAGATGAAGGAGAAGAGGAACGTAAGATGATGAAGTAGCTGCAAAGGAGTGAAGAAACCCTTCATCAGAGGATTGGGGGAGGCTTATATACGAAGTTTCCCCAAAAGCAAGAACAAAAGTCAACAAAGGTGGCTGCAGCCGCACAAAACCACAGGCGCGGACCGACTATGGCGCAGGGGCGGCTCCTCTATGGCGCAGGGGCGGCCCATGTGGTGCGCAGAGGCGGCTGATAGGTCAAGGCTAGGCACACACTAGCTCATCTAGGCTCCAAAGAGTAAGGCTCTTACATCTCACCCCCGTAAAAACAAGTTTCGGGACGAAACCCAAAGCCTCTCGAACCTGTAAGCTGAGGTAACACACTCTCCTTAAGAACGACAGGTCAAAACCTATAACATTCGATATCCTCAACACAGCATGGAGGTATCACAACTCCAACATCACAGCTTCTACACAAGGCCTAGAGGAAGATCATCTCTAGTCAAACACTAACCACAGCACACTGGCATGGAAGAAAACCGTCTCCATCCACCACGTACACATAACACTACTATGTGGAGGAAAACCGTCTCCACTCACACTATGTCCATCAAAGATAGCATGGAGGAAAGAACCAACTCCTGCTAATCCTAACACATACACCATAGCATGGAGGAAAGAACCATCTCCAGCTATACCTATCTCGTGCTAGCAAACAGGATCTAACAAATCATATGCATACACAACTAGCACGGAAACATAACATCTCACATAAGCACATAACATATAAGCACTCACCAAGAAGGCGCTAAGATCTACTCATAGACCCTACTGATGCCTCTAACTCCGCATAAAACTCTGGATAGTTCCTCTAGATACTATCCTCTGTCTCCCATGTAGCCTCATCTGGTCCTCGTCTAGACCACTTTATCCTCAACATAGGAATGTCCTTCGAATGCAGGCGTCTCACGCCTCGCTCTAGGACTGCAATAGGGTGCTCTGCAAATGTGTGGTCCGGCTCGACCACCAGATCATCATAACTCATGATGTGCCTCGGATCTGGTATGTAATCCCTCAGCTAAGACACATGAAACACGGGGTGAACACCCTCTAACCTCGGAGGCAAAGCTAATATGTAAGTTGTTTGCCCCACTCTATCTAGTATCTCAAAAGGACCAACATATCGGGGACTCAACTTCCCCTTTATGCCAAAACGTCTCACACCTCGCGTCGGAGATACTCTCAACTAGACATGAGCTCCCACCTGAACTCTAGAGGTCGACGCCTCTTGTCTGTATATGACTTTTGGCGACTCTGTGCAGCCAGCATCCTCTCTCTAATCAGCGCTACTCGAGCCATATCATCCTGAATCTGCTCTGGCGCTATCCCACTAATACTGCTAGACTCATCCTAGCATAACGGTGTACGACATCTACGTCCATACAATGTCTCATAAGGAATCATCCCTATAGATGCATTCCAGTTGTTGTTGTATGAGAACTCAACGAGTGGGAGGTAATCAGACCATCCCTGTCCCCAATCCAACACACAGGCTCGCAACATGTCCTCTAAGGTCTGGATGGTCCTCTCTAACTGACCATCTGTCTGGGGGTGAAACACAGTCGTAAAGTGTAGACTCATCCCCAAAGCATTCTGAATCTGCTGCCAAAATCTCGATGTGAATCGTCCATCATGATCGGAAATGATTGTCCTAGGTACTCTATGGAGTCTCACTATCTGTCTAGTGTACTCCTCAGTTAATCTGCTCATAGGCCACGTCTCTCTGATGGGGATGAAACGTGCCGTCTTCGTCAATCTATCAACGATCACCCAGATGGCCTCAAAGCTCCTACTGGTCTTCAGTCTAGTCACAAAATCCATGGAGACGTCCTCCCACTTCCACTGCGGCACTGGCAGTGGATGGAGCTCACCTCCAGGCCTGAAATGCTCTATCTTGACCTGTTGACAGGTCGCACACTGAGCCACAAATCTGGCTTCATCGGGCTTCAGCCCTCCCCACCAAAATGAACGTCTCACAACATGGTACATCTTACTCGTACCAGGGTGTACTGAGTAATGTGTACAGTGAGCCTCTTGTAATATCCATTGTCTCAGCTCTATATCTGCAAGAACGCAGATACGATCATGTCGCCTCATGACTCCATCTGCCCCAATAGTGAACTTGGGTGCCTCTCCACGAGACATCCTATCTCTGATCCTCGCCAAGGTCGGGCAAGTGCCTTGCTTCTATTGGATCTACTCCAACAGACCACGTAGAACCTCTAAGGTAAACAACTGGGCATCCTTATCAGGAAACTGGATGTCCATCTCTAGCCAGGCTAGATCCCTTTGAAGCTAAGGCTGTACAGTAAGTCTGGCAATCGCCTTCTCTCGAGGCGTCTTCCTACTCAAGACGTCAGCTACCACATTCGCCTTGCTAGGATGATACAAAATCTCAAGGTCAAAGTCCTTGATCAACTCAACCCATCGACGCTGGCGGTTATTCAATTCCCGTTGCGTGAAAATATACTTCAGACTCTTATGGTCTGTGAAGATCTGGCATGTAGCATCATACAGGTAATGTCTCCAGATCTTCAAAGCATGAACTACCGCTGCTAACTCCAGATCATGAGTCGGGTAGTTCTCCTCATACGTCTTCAGTTGTCTAGATGCATATGCAATCACTCTTCCCCTCTACATCAACACACATCCCAAGCCTAGCTTGGATGCATCACTGTAGATCACAAAATCCTCAGAACCCTCTGGATGTGCTAAGACAGGAGCAAAAGTCAAACGTATCTTCAACTCCTCAAAACTCTGAGCACACTTATCGGTCCATACAAATCTAGTAGTCTTCCTCAAAAGAGTAGTCAGTGGGCGGGCAATCACAGAAAATCCCTCCTCAAAGCATCTATAATAACCGGCTAAGCCAAGAAAGCTACGCACTTCCTTGACGTTCGTCGGTGTCGTCCATGCAGCAACAAACTCAATCTTCGCCGGGTCAACCATGATCCCATCGGCGGAGACAATATGTCCAAGGAAAGCAACCTCAGACATCCAAAACTTGCACTTAGAGAGCTTGGCGTATAGCTCTCTATCCCTCAAGATCTGCAATACAGTCCTAAAGTGTCCTGCATGCTCCTCTCTGCTACGAGAGTATACCATAATGTCATCGATGAAAACCACTACGAACTGATCCAAGAAGTCGATGAAGATATTGTTCATCAACTCCATAAATACTGATGGGGCATTCGTCAGCCCGAATGGCATCACTACAAACTCGTAGTGTCCATACCGAGTATAAAATGCCGTCCTGTGCACATCCTCCTCTCTCACCCTCAGTTGGTGATACCCAGAACGCAAGTCAATCCTAGAGAAAACGGTCGCTCCCTACAGCTGATCAAGTAGATCATCAATACGAGGTAGTGGATACCTGTTCTTGATGGTCACCTTGTTCAGCTCTCTGTAATCTATGCACAATCTCAACGATCCGTCCTTCTTCCGCACGAAGAGGACCGGTACACCCCATGGTGAAACGCTAGGGCGTATGAAGCCCTTATCATCTAACTCCTCGAGTTGCTTCTCCAACTCCAACATCTCGACAGGTGCCATACGGTATGGGGCCTTCGAGATGGGTCTCGTGCCAGGCTCTAAATCAATGCCAAAATCTACGCTCCTCTGAGGTGGCAAGATAGACGGCTCTGCAAATACGTTTGTGAACTCACAGACCACCGGTATGTCCTCCAAAGCTGGACTCTCTCCATCCTTCATGGCGTAGCACCAAAAGGCATCATATCCCTGTGCAATCAGTCTAGCTGCTCGTACAGCACTGATGACAGATCCTGTCATCCCAAGGTCCCAACCCCGGAAGACCTCTATCGGACCCAAGTCAGTAGAGACTGTAATAGTCCTCTTACCCACATCTAACACCGCATGGTGTCTACGCATCCAATTCATACCTAATATGACTTCTTCATGCATCAAAGGCAGGACTAAGAAGTCAACAAGTAGTACACGAGTCCCTAAACGTAGGGAACAACTACGTATCTCCCGGGTACCTCTGACCCTACTACCATCAGGTAACCCTATAGTAAAGGGTGCCCCCTCTATGGTAGACAAACTCAAACGCTCAACACAAAAAGCAGAAATAAATGAATGCGTAGCACCCGTATCAAATAAAACTCTAACAGGTAAACCATGTAACAAAATGGTACCTGTCGCAGTTGGTGCTGGCGGCTCCTCAACACTTCTCAACTCAAAAGCACGACCTCGAACTCCTCGAGCATCACTAGTGCTAGCCTCTCTACCTCTACCCCTACTCGGTCCAGGAGCTGAACCCTGAGTAGCAGGTGTCCCTGATGCTGAGGCGGTCTCTGTCCACCTCCTGCTGCACCTACAGGGGAAGAACCCTGCTGTGATGGCGCCTTGCCCTGACGGCAAAACGTAGCTATATGTCTTGGCTTCCCGCATGAGAAGCAAGTCAATGGTGCTCTAGGGTAATCAGTCCTCATATGTCCATAGGCCCCGTAGTTGTAACACTGTCGGCCTCTATCAGTAGTCTGTGCAGACACTGGAATACTCGAGCGACCCTGAGTCTGGCCTCGCCCAAATCTAGATGCTCCTGCACCATTCAGTGTTGTACGCTGTCTCTTCTCAAACCGTCCGGTCTGAGAAGTCCTCCTCTGGCTAGCCCTCTCTCGCTCATAAGTAGAAGCCCGATCTTGGTAGTCTACCAATGAGTCACAATGAAATCCCGCCATATATGAACGTGTACTCTCCCTCAGACGTTGGGAGAATAGGTATACATGCTGGTCCTCAAAAGGTGTAGTTGGACCCAGCAAAGCTAACTCAGTCTGGAAGCAGCGAATGGCATCTGTAATGGGTACGTCCTCAAAGCCTGCTTCCACAAAATCATGCAGCTTCTTCCTCCTCAGCGAGGCAGGGCAGAATTGCTCTCTCAGCAAAGTCCTCATCTGCTCATAGGTGGTGACTCGTGCTCTAACTGTCCTCCACCACTGATGTGCCAGGTCACGGAATAGAGATTGTACTAGCTCTATACGTCTGTCCTTTGGGCAACGAATAGACTCTATGAAACAAATCATCATTATTCAAAAGTCTCCTCCTAGGATATCAACATATTTTTACCACCTCAGTCTAGAAACTACACTGGTGTACTTATTTACAACTATAATCTTCAAAGAAAGAGATTCAGTGCATCAACATAGCTTGAAGACAAATTTATGTGGCAGTCACACAAGTTTCAGTCAGTCTAAGGAAAAACCGAGATTCACCTTAGTGGATTTGAACATGATCTGAGCAGGGTAGTTGAGGAAAGCAAGAGATCCCTTGGTGAGACCATGGGAGCCCATGAGAACAACAGAAAGCTTGACATAGGTATTCCATGAGTTCACCATTTGCTTGGTGGTGAATGTAAATCAATGTTAAATACACAAACCCTTGAACAGATGTTAGTACCATCCATAGCTGCAGTGTAGATAACTAATGGTATAGCATTAACCCGTTGAAATGCAAGAAGAACTAACATTAGGAAAACAAAAAAGAATATATATCCTTACCTTAATTGCAACCCTATTGTACAGATATTCCTGAAATTCCATTATACAAGTCAATTCTTACAAAAAGGTCACAAAATACACAGTAATTCAATTATATCTTGTCAATGCACGGTAGTTGGTCAATTGATTTACAAGTTCTTGAAAGATGACATCAGACATCCTAAATCAATAGTGATCCAAAATAACATTATACCATGAAGTTCTAATCAAGTCAAACGTCTCGTTGTGACATGTATATGAAAACAATATTTCAATTACAATTCAGAAGAAAGGATCTGCTAATAAGTATGACATATAAATATAAGATTTGTTTCCTTACAACGTAGCATTCTTTCTTACTTCTAAATTGTATAGAAATTTCTTAAAAGTCTTCTTGGAGTTGAAGATTGCGATACACGCCAATGGATACTATTTAAAAGCAATAAAAACGTACAATTTATTACGTTCTTACCTTAAGAAAGGAGTCCCTCACACAAGTTTTCCACCAAACACTATTCGGCATCTTAGTTGCGTGCCCGAAACATGGATATTGCTTTGCCATCTTTGCATACGTGTGTAGTCTAGGCAGCCTATAGCTTTCACTGCCATAAAATAATAGTCACCAAGCTGTCCTTTGTAAGCTATAAGTGTCCCGGTGACATCAACCATGATACAGAGCAGTTTTGATAACAATGACATCTTTGGAAAGTCCTAGGCTGTCAAATATCAGAATGAGGAACAAATTCAACACAACAACTTGTGTTCAAGAAGCTTGACTCCTTCTGGAATAGAAGAATCCATAGAGATTAAATAGTTGAATACATTAACCAAACCTACTTACATTGAAGCTGACAAGAAATATCTAAGTAGCTACATTTGATATTTCCAAATAATAGTAACAAAGTGAAATCTGGTTAATAAGTTATGGTGAGTAAGATGAATATACATATATTCATCTGAATATACACATAAGAAGACGATTGTGACATGCATGAAAACATTGTTGCCTTAGAAAGACTAAGGCTCCTTTCTCTTTGATCCAAACTCTTACAAGAAACCAATTTGTTCCGCTTGGGGCAAAATAAAGGTTTCATTCTGAATATGAAATTATGAATTCAGTACAAACATATAATAAATTGATAATATCATAATAGCATGTTTTGAGGCGACACTTGAGAATATGAGATAATCAATATAACCAAGGAACTTAATTTCCAATTTTAAAGGACAAAGGAACTATAAAAGTCAATCTGTTTGACAATCTTAGCCACTAGAAGCAACAAGTACAAAAGGGACCACCAGAAGATCCTCAGATGATATCGACATTTCAATCATACCAAAAAGAAAGCCCTTGTTCTAAATCACAAATTCTAAACTCGGATAATAAAAAAATGGGCAAGACAGTAGATTAAGAATCAAATAAATCCAGAATCGCAATTGGGTTCCTTGATTGAAGAATGAAAATGACAGACAAAAGTTGATGTCATTTCAACAAAGAGACTTAGCATCTCCTTCCATGCCCAAACGACACTACCCATCAATTGAAACAATTATAACAAAACACATCTGGAGAGTTTCTTGTCACTTCCTCGAGCAGAACCATATATCATTTTGCGGTGTAGCTGAAGGGCAGGCAAAACATTTCCGGTCATACAGAATCCATCAATCACAATGTATTCATATTTTAGAACACTAATTAAGATGAATTGATATTCGAATTCATAAACCGTAATTGGATTGTTTTTATATGATTTGTATCCTAATAGATAGGCACCTGAATTTTTGACAGAGAGACAACGATTCAAATAAATCAAAACGAGATCTAATGCAAAAGGGTTACCAAATAATGAGAGAGAAGCTCGCACGCCAGCACTTGCCTTCTCCGTCAACTTCTATGTCACCTGTATCTTCCCTCGAAGCTTTGTGGCGTTTCACAATACTGCGTGGCATAACCAAGAAATTTTGCAAAAGGACATTCAGGCCTATTTATCTATCACCCGCAAAACTTACAAAAATTGAAGAATAAATCGAAAAGAAAAAGAAGATAGGAAGCACAGGTTGAATACAAAGAATGGAAGAGAAATAGAGCGAGATAGAGAGAACTGACCAAGTGTAGAGAGCGGAAGCCCTAACGAGAGAGTAGAGTAAAGAGAAGAGAATGAAGAAGGTGGTGGTGAGTACTTACCATTCACAGGCATAGGTTGAGGACCGTTGCTGACGTCTATAGCGCAAATCAATCGATCTCACCGCCGGGGGGTTTCGGTCCTTCGGATTTGTACTTGAGTGAGAGAACTGGTCGATATCACCGCCAGGGGTACCTGATGCTCTAGCAGGTAGATCGATTGAATCGTTAGGATAGGGTTTTGATCTCACCGTTGGGGTACCTGATGCTCTAGCAGGTCGATCGATTGACCGAATTCGACGAATTGAATCCTTAGGATAGGTTTTTCTTTTTATTTCATGTTTTAATAAAATACCCCGGTTATTATAAATAACCGGGGTCCGAGAATATTGTTTTATCCCGGTTTTTTTAAATAACCGTGGTCTGAGAAAAAATTCTATATTATAGCGCGGTTATTTTAAACAACCGGGGTCCGAGTTTTGTTTTAAAGAAAATAAAAAATAATTGTCCACGGTTTTACGTATAACCGTGGTCCGAAAATACCCTTGACCACGGTTCTTATAAGCTGCTCCAACATAAGCGAGGTCTAGGGGGGTCTTTGTACTAGTGTACCAACAAGGTATGCACCAACAGGAGCAAGAACACACCAGCCAGACCAGTGAGGCGCGGGGGCGGCTCACCAGAGGCGTAAGGGCGGCTCACCAGAGGCGCAAGGGCGGCTCCACACCAGGCGCAAGTACGGATCAGGTCAGGCGCAGGGGCGGCCAACTGTGCAGAGAGTTGGTCCCAACTTCTCTTCGACTCCTTTCTCGATTCTCTTCACGTCTTCAACACATCACAAAAACACATATGCATAATATACACACATATGATCATCACAACATCCAAGAAGGATCAAATCACAAGTCCAACTTGTGATCCTAGGCTAGAAAGAAGGAGAATGAAGCAAGGGGAAGGAAAGAAGAGAGAAGAAGAGAAAGGACTTACCACTCCACCCTAGGCTGCAACTATGGAGTATCCACACCCTTCACCACTTCAACACATCAACAACAACACACATCAACATCAGTAAGGTCATCCAAAGCCAAAGCCACACTCAAAACTCTCTCACAAGATCAAAGAAGCAAAGATGAGAAGATGAAGGAGAAGAGGAACGTAAGATGATGAAGGAGCTGCAAAGGAGTGAAGAAACCCTTCATCAGAGGATTGGGGGAGACTTATATACGAAGTTTCCCCAAAAGCAAGATCAAAAGTCAACAAAGGTGGTTGCAGCTGCACAAAACCGCAGGGGCGGACCGACTATGGCGCAGGGGCGGCTCCTCTATGGCGCAGGGGCGGCCCATGTGGTGCGCAGGGGCGGCTGACAGGTCAAGGCTAGGCACACACTAGCTCATCTAGGCTCCAAAGACTAAGGCTCTTACATTTGGTACAAGAGGTCGCTTGACCGGCCCACTTGACTTGCTTGCTTTGACATCTTATCTTCTTCCCCCTATTTGTATTAGCTGGGTTGGACTTTTGGTCCGTCAAATTAGATAGTTTATCTTGTAGATTAGATCTTATCTTGATAGAAGATAATATCTAGGAGATCTAGGATTTTTAGAATATCCCCTTAACCCTATAAATAAGGAGTTTAAGTCATTAGGTTAGATATCTCCTCCTTTGCAATTTACTTTTGTTTATCCCGCTCTTCTTTTCAAGAGGTAACTCAACTGTCTTGTGGTTGCTCAACCGGTCTTTGTTTTCGATCATAAATAAAGTTTTGTAGTTTGTTTAAGGTATGTGTGTCTAATTCTCATCCTTTCTAGGGTCTGGTGAGCCCAACTACATTAATTTGTGATGTTAAATTGATTATATGTATTGAGTGTTTGTCTATCAGTTATAGTAGTATTGGGTTCTTCATGCTATAAGTTCTTAAAGGTAATGTCGGCTTCAGGTCACAATGTAATCATCATACCTCCGTGCTATGTTCAATGTAAGAAGTAAGTATCGTCTTGGGTATGTGAAAATCAATGGGTGACAAAATTGATGTATGTCTTGCAAAGACTTAACTATGTGACAATCGAACGTCATTGTCATTTACATAATAATGCTTTACATTCTATATTGTGGAATTGACAATTGAGATCTATATTATATGCATGTCCTGGTGATATGGATTAGGAAATTGCTTTATTTGATTGTTCGCTAACGTTTGCTTCTCATCCTCAATGTCATTTGATTTTGAGTTCTACAAATTAAAGGTCCAAACAACCTCCTCTCATTCTCGTATGTTTTATAAATTGTTTTACGAAGCATTAGAGCAACTTCCTTGAAAAAGGTCGAGCGACTAGTGTTTCCAACATTGAGTTTTCCCTCCAAATCAATCATTGGTTCTTTATCTTTGATCTCTTGTTTTAAGATAAGTGATTTAACTTGGTCAGCCTGACCAGCTCATCTTGGGTCTGGATTAGGAAATTGTTTTATGGCAATTCCATATTTGCTCTAGTTTGGTTTTTGTTTGTGTTCTTTATTACCTATACATATTTATTTTATTTTATTTCTTTATTTGAGTTTCTTAATTAATTCGGCAAAGCAAGACATCATCTTTCCCGTGTTTGATCCCGACTCTCTTCACTAGTGTCTTGTTTTCTTTTGTGAAACTTGAGGCTCACACTTTAGCTCTCATCAATGGCATGGGGGACCAAACTAGAGAAAATATAGTATTGTCATAAATTTTGTGAGGAAAAGAAGGTCTAGCTAGCCACCCTTGAATTCAATGGTTATGCCCTCATATTATAGAATAACTTGGTGCTTGAGAGGATGAGAGGACTTGATCCAACCGTGTCAATTTGGGAGCAAATGAATGCATAGATGTGAGCATGATTTGTGCCACAATACTATACTAGGGATCTTAGGAAAATTCTTGAGAGTCTAAGGCAATAGGCATGATTATAGAAAAGACCTACAATACAAATGCAAACTTCTGTGGTTAAGGTCAATGTCATTAAAGATGAAGAAAATACAATGCGAAGGAAATTAAGAATTTTAAATTCTTATCTAGATATATAATATGATGATTTGTAGCCATATAGCACAATGTTGGAGTTGCTTCATCTATCCATCAAGGTGAAAAGAAATACCAAAGCAAGGAGCCACGGTAGTAAGACTCCACATGGTGCATCCAACTCTCCAAAAGGTCAATCCAGTTGACACTAATGTCTATATCTAGACGAGAAGCCTCTAGGACTCGAATGGGATTGATTAACTCGACATACAAAGATAAAAATTCAGAAACAAAACAATGAAGAAAACCGTGGATATGGAGTGAGATGAACACAAAATGAAGGAGAAAGGGTTAAGAAGATAGAACCGTAAGAAAACGAGTGATCGAACCCTTGATCTCGAATCAAGGACCCGATCAACGTAGCCAACGACCTTGTCTTATACAATTTCACATAAGTCAACAACAATGGTATAAAGCACGAAGAGGATGCTAGCACCAACCTTGAATAAGATTGACACACAAGTCAACTAAAACGGAAACAACATGATTGTAATTCTCACCAAAAGCTCTCTATTGGACTGAACTTAGTAAAAACTCAATAATAACAATGTCAAATCTAATTTTCAAATTACCTACAAAAGGCTTAAGTAAGTCTAAAAGCATTTACTGAATAAAAAAAGAAGGGAAACTAAAAAGACTAGATAAAGTCTATAAAAGTCAAACAAGCTTCCAAGACTTGAAAACCTAGAAACAACTTTAAAAAGATTAAAATGTATTAAATCCCTCAAATTTAATTGAAAGAAATTAGAAGTCCATAAACACATCTTCCTTCATCGTCATCACGCAAGTACACGTATAAGGCATCGCAAGCCTCATGTGTGCTGGTTGTGCATGGACGCCTCCTATGTATGCATGAGACCTTCTTCACTTGTGCAAGCTTCCTTATGCATCAACGAGGCTTCTTCACCTTCTTGTGTGGTTGAGATGGTCACTAAATTTTTCATGGATGGTTCCTTAAGAATCATCAAGGCTTGTGATATATAGCTCCTTCATATGGGGATTGTTGCAACTAATGTCCTCGATACATTTTCGGAGCACTTTTTTGGTAGGCCCCATCATGATCTACATCGGAAAATGGAAGCATTTGCTTCGTGTATTTGAGTACTTCGCTCAAGTGTACTCATATGTATCAAATTATTTTCATATAAATGAAAAATGGGGTTCCAAAGTAAGATGTATTTAATGTACATTTGGATAAAATGTGGTGCAATTTAATGTCCCACGTTAATACTTTGTAGATTTTGTAGTATAGTACATTTACAAGAGATATGGTATATGTTTATTAATCTTTATGGAGAAACATTGTAACTCCACTAAACCACGAGGGTTAGTGGTAGATGGTTTTGGGTTGAGGGCATGTTTTGTAGATTTAGGCTTAAGGCTTACAAATATGGTGTTGGGCAGACCACCTAACAGTATACTTTGGGTCATTCTAGTCCAATTTACGATTCATACCCGTTGAAGAAGATTTCCAAGCTTAACCGTTTGAGTTGGTCTTATCCTAATAGATTTAACCGTTTGACCTGATCTTCTCAACATGTTATTTTCGCAACCTCTTTCATACTCTTGTATGAGGCACCTTCTACTCATTATGATCATTCTTAAATCGTAGTCCTTCTTCCTCTCTATTTTCTTCCCTAGCATCTAAAAGTATGCCATAGTGGTTCTCATAGGCTATAGTTTAGATTTTGCAAACTACAATGAGCAAGCGGTTGTATCGTGGGATTTTTTTATCATCATCAATCCATCATAATAAGGCACAATTTATGAATTATGAAAATAGTATCTCGGCTTTGTTATCATTTTGATTTGAAGTTCATTTAATGTACGTATCAATTCATTTCCTAAACATCTCTCTAGATGAACTAAAAATCTTGGCCCTATAGTCTTGTTTCGTAAGCCGATTTAGGCAACCAATCGTAGTAGCGTATTTGTGAGTTTTGCAAATTTTGCCTTTCTAACCATTTCCGCAAGAATGATTTTATTAAGAGAAAAAAAAAAGTTCTATTCTCGTTTTTACAAGTGAAGAACGAGAAACATATAATATTTTCTAAAAAAAATTGAAATCTAGGTTTTGATTTTTAGAAACATTTAGGGCATGTTTGGTTCATGGAAAAAGGCAGCACGAATGGTTTGCCTCCTGCCTGATTTTATAGATTGTGTTTGGTTAGACATACGAAAGGATCCAATCGTTTATGGGCCTCAAATGATTAACCAAATTTATTACCCCTCAAAAAAAAAGCCCGTTTCCTTGAGCGGATTGAGCTCCTCTCTTCCACTGCACATGCTCTTTCTCTCTCCCGACTTCATCGCTCCCGACCCACGCTTCATCAACCTAATACATGAATCCATAAAAGGATTCATCATCTTCCATACTTCTTTGTGGCTTGAAACTTTCAGCTTTCACCAAGTCCATCTATATGGATCTTTCACTAGAAGCATAACTATGATTTCCTTGGATCTCTTCTGCACCTTTTGAAACTCCTTCACATCTCCGATACTTCAATTACTTACTCCTTCACTCTCGTTCTGTGTGTACCCAAAATTGACCATCCTTGGCGCCGAAAAAGCACTCTCGAACTGTCTAAGACACAAACAATTCATCATCTGTGATGGAGGTAATTAGGGTTTTGATTTTTTAGTCTTTTATTTCATTTAAATGTAATGAGGTCGCTTTTGAATTGGACTTAGGTTTTGAATTTGAATAGCAGACACATCTAATTTGTTCTTCCTTCATAAAATGGTTATTGTTATGATTTTGAATTTCCATGTGGGAATTCATGTGTAACATGAGATTTTACTGCCCAAATTTTTAGAAAGCAAAAAAAATGTTTTGGATAGCGTAGAACATTTGTGTTTACATGATTGTAATAAGAGAGAGGATATTAAAGAATCTATTCATTAACGGCATTTGTGTTGAATTTACTTTTCTATTTTGAGTAGTGTAGCAAATCTGGTTTGGGTAGTGTATCAACATATCTTTTTGACAGTATTTGAAAGGGTATGAGCATTGGTCAAATGATCTTGTGAACAACACAAAGCTTTGATTTTCAAACATTTAGATTTTCATTCTCGGAAGACAAGAGGAACAAAAAGACGGCCATGGACGAATGGGTTGTATGAACCACACTATGTAGAGTTCCGCGAATGCTTGGATCGCACCTTGAGCCTTGAGCGAGTTGATGGAGAAGGAAGCCACGAAGCATGGGAGCCTCGAGCATGCCAATGATGGATTGGACATCAGAGTTGCTTTGCTTACTGCTTCCCATTCTCAGTTCCTTTGAAACATATAAATCTTGTTGTTGATCTTTATTATCATATAAGTTATATTTGACAATCAAGCAGTCTCTTAAACTTGCATATACGTAAGCATGTGTATTTTGTGTTTCCTGACATTTTTAAGTGTTTGAACTTACAAGGTTCAAATTGATGTTTGATCGTTACCGTAGTTGTTGTAAATTACAAGCGATAGAAGTATGAAGTGGGAAACTACATAAATATTTACATATTGAGCAACATGATTTTGGAAATCAAAAGTTAGTTTGAGGCATGTTATATAAGCTTGTGTTGTTAACTGGTAATTGTTTTTGTTTTGATTTGGTTTCCTATTGGAGCATATGCAAGGTTTCTGCATACTAGGTGATAACAAGATTTATGACTTAGGATTAGGTAATCATTTAGATAGATTTCTCACTCATTTATGCACGTTTTGGCATTGGTTCATGACGTCTTCGCTCAATTCATGCACATTTCTAGAAAAGACGTCTACACTACCTTTTATCGGTTTTGTAGGTATTTCGGGGGTCTTTCAGACATTAACCGATACATTAGAGGGTCAAGCCTCATGATGGTACACATCCAAGGCTAAGGAGGAGCATAAATGGAGCAACAAGGGACACAAAGACCACTATTGGTGCAAGCAATGAATCAACTCATGGCTAGACGATCATAGCACCTTTCTGCTGAAGAAAATCGGACCAACAAGCAGCTAAATCGGCCGATTTTCTCCTACTGGGTCGATTTTTGAGGCTTTGACAGCTTAAGCCACGTGTCCCACGATCTCTTGTCCGTCCTTGCTCTTGGTGGAGAATATAAGTGGTCCTGCAGGTGGTTGCTGAGGATCTCTCCTCTCCCACACTCTCATTCACAGCTCACGAATTTGGTAGAAAGATTGGAGGAGAAGAAAAGCTCTCAAGGATTGAAGGAAGAAGAAGAACACCATTTTTAGGAGAATAGTGAGGTTTTGAGCGATTTTGAGTTGCTTTTGTAGTCGTTGATTGAAGAACTTTAGCAAGGATTGTTAGGAACGTTTTGGATCTCCATTTAAGAGTTTGTAAGTCTTGCTACAACTTGGATTTTGCTGAGATTTTTGTTTCTCATCTTTCATTATTCATCTATGAACACCATGTATGCTTGTTTGATGATTTTGGATCTTGATATGCATATTATTGGCTAGTTTATTGTGATTCTAGAGTGATGGATTGATGGTTATGGCTTGGGTGATGATAGGATGGACTTATATGTTAGTTTAGGATGATTTGTATGCACGAAACCCATCCCAGGAAGAAAAATCGGGTTGTTCATCATGAAGATCGGCTGATTTATATTAAGATCTACCCGATTTATTCTTCTGTTGCTTTCTAATTACCGAATCTGTATGATTGGGGTGTTAGGTTGTTAAATCCTAGTGTTTATTAAGCCTAATTTAGCTTAGGATCACCTAATGCTATAAATCTAAGTGAGGGAAGAGATCTACCCGATGATTTCCGACCTTAGATACCGAAGATGATGAATGCTAGGTAGTAGTGAGCTTCATAAGCCGCTATTGGGTCGAGTGTGCTAGGATTAGTACTTGAGACTTCCCTATTCCGAGACTTACCCGGTAAGGAGAGGGGTTGCACCCTTAAGTAGTATCCGGTTTGTGTAGAATCTCCCTATTTAACCACCTTGAGACCTACCCGGTAATAGGAGTTAGATGCGGGACTAGTGAAGTGAGAGACTTACCCGGTAATTGCTTCCATTAGTGAAACACTCTTCCCCAACACCGCAACTTGTCCTTAGAATCCTTAGAACCTTGAATCCTATGCCATAACCGGAAATCTTGACCTCTAGAATCTACTTTTCTCTCTTGATCATATACTTGTGTTTTGAGTTACTTGTTTGATTGCTAGTTGAGTTGTTAGCTTGTTTCATTATCTTTCTTGACTTTGATCTTTGTTTGATCACCTCAAAAACCAACAAAAACATTGTGTTTTTCCATTTTCTTTGTTTCTCATCTTATCTTAGTCTAGATTCACACTATCTTTGATCATTGTTTGACTCGATTTCACCTTAGTCTTTGTGTTCGACCTCGGAATACTATCCCTACTACAAACGACCCGTACACTGCGGGTTTGCTAGGAGTTAGGATAAATATAACGAGTATAAATTTAAAACTTATTGCGTACACATATCACACATATCCTTAGCGTAACACTAGGCCTTTCTTTTGATTTTTGTTGTACGCATAAAAGCGAACCTTTTGAACAATGTTTTTTTTCGAAATAATAATAATAATAATAATAACAATAATTCAAAATATAAATTATGTGAAATAAAAGAATCATCAACAGCAGTACGCCGATCCCTAGGGTGATTGCTGATGCCCCTGCCCTGCGGCTGGCGGTGGCTGTTCCTGAGGGGCGGTGGACTGTCCCTGGCCCTCGCTGGCAGTCGGCGGTCGTTTCTCCGAAGCCCTAGTCTCGTCTCCTTCTTCGCGGTAGTCTGTGCCTGGCCCTAGTCTCCCGGCGGTCGGCGGACTGTTCCGATTCCTCCTTCTTCGCTACGGCGGCCGCTCTTTCTTGGTGGCTCTCCCTGGCTGCTCCTTCTCCCCTGCTCCTGACGTTCTTCTTCGCCCTAGTTTCTCCCCTGTTCAGGTTATTTTCATCCTTTTTTTTACGGAACGGTTCTCCTAGTTCCTTCTTCACAAGGTGTCCCTTCTCCCTAATTCGACGTGGGTCTGGTGTAGGGTTTGCGTGTTGTTGGTCCTTGCCTGCTTCTTGTCTTCTTTTAGTGTTCATCTTCGGTCCTTCTCGGTTGTTGTCTACAAGCTCCTCTTCCTGTCTTCCCTTGCTCACGTTGTGACGTACTGCGGTTGTTGTTTACGTACTTTTGTTGCTTGCTCCTTCTGTTGGTCCCTCACGGTTGTTGCTTTGGTCACGTGTTTAGTTGGTTTCCTGGATGAGAGGCTCGGGTTCTGTTCCACCCGTGCGGGTGATTGCCCCTTCGTTGGGCGGGGCGGTTTCCGTGATGACGGAGGTAAGGGACTTACCCCGGCTTACTTCATCAGGCACTTGCGGGATATCCATTTGCGTGATGACGTCCTTCCCAGGTTTAATTCTCTTATTGGCTCTGATCAATGTGTTTATGATAAGTTTGAGGCGGTCCTTAGACAAGTCGACCTTTGATTTTGTGGTGAATATTACGTCACTCACACGGTGTCTAAGAATTGTTTTCACTCGGATGGTGTGGTCGAAGCTCCTTTGTCTAATGATGGGTCTATTGCTTTCTTTATTCATGGTTTTCCTCAGCCTTCTCCAATGGTCTCTACTTCTCTGGATATCGTGGATGCGGTGATGGTTCAGGGTGCTCTTGATCTTGATGGTGGGTTTGATGTGTCTTTGGTGGAGAAGGTTTTTAAGGCCGATGTTATTACTGTGAAGAACGTTCCATGGAAGTACAGGTTGGATTTTGCTATGGTTATCAAAGACGCCCTTGATCGGGTTCTGTCTAATCCCTCTTGTGTGTCCACTTGGGTTTGTCTCCTAAAATTACCTCGATGTATCCTTTATCGGTATAAGCCCAAGTCTTGCTTTGAAAACCGGTCGGGTGTGAAGCGGAGTTTGCAGACCGAAAGTATTGCTAGAGCTACTCGGTCATAGAAAGAGTCGGGAGGTATCAGGTGTCTTGTTGAGGAACTTTTGTCTTCTGTGTTTGATTCCCGCCCCAGGGATGTTGATGATAGCCAAGAAGAGGTTAATATGAAGCAGTGTAAAAGGAAGGTTAGTGATGGACATTTTGCGGCGGCCATTCGTATCCTCACCTCCTCGGGTATTGCCCCCATGTCTGAGGACACTCTCCATGGGCTCCTAGATATGCACCCGCCTTCCCCGCCTCCTTCCTTACCTTCTCCGGTCAGTTCTTGAGGTGCTCTTCAGGTTAAAAAGAGTTTGGTCCTTGATTGGATTAGGAACTTTCCTAAAGGCACCTCTTGTAGTAGGGGTTGTTTGTGGGCCCAACACTAGTTGGATGCCCTTAGTGGGGTACTTTTGCTATTGTGGATGAGCTGATTGAGTCGATTTATGGGGTTGTTAACCTTTTCCTAAGGGGTTGTTGGCCGGACTCCCTTAGTGAGTACATTGCGAGTGCTCCGCTCATGCCTCTCCTAAAACCGGGAGGTGGGATCCGCCCTATCGTTGTTGGCTCTATCTACAGGCGACTTGTTTCTAAAGTTGCTACTTCTACTATCGGTAAGTCCCTTGGACCTTATTTTGAGGACGCTCAGTTCGGGGTTGGGGTTTCCGGTGGTGGAGAAGAGGTTTTGCATGCGGTCAATCGGTTAGTGGAATCTCAGGGGGAGGATGGTAGTCTCTCTATGCTTTTGGTCGATTTCAAAAACGCTTATAATCTCGTTGATCGCACTTCTATGATTTCTCAGGTTCGACAGGTTTGCCCCGCTATCTCTTCTTGGGTTGAGTTCTGTTATGCCCGTCCTGCACGTCTTTATTATGGGGGAGCATGTCCTTTATTCTTGTTAGGGGGTTCAGCAGGGGGACCCCCTAGGTCTCCTACTTTTCTCGCTGGTTCTCCATCCCTTTATCCGGGAATATTCAGATTGTTGCCGATTGAAGCTTAATGCTTGGTACCTTGATGATGGGATGTTGATTGGTGATACGATGATGGTTAGTAAGGCGCTTGACGTCATCAGGGCGGATGACCCTGCTTTAGGCCTTCACCTTAACATCGGTAAAACGGAGATCTTTTGGCCGAAGGTTGATCCGCGTAGTTGTGAGTCTGGTGTTTTTCCTGAGCATATTGCTAGACCGCTTGATGGTGTTAAGTTGTTGGGTGGTGTTGTTAGCCTTGACCCGGCCTTTTGTTCTCGAGTGGCATTGATGAGGGTTGCGAAAACAAAGTCCTTGGTGGAGGTCATTATGAGATTGGGGACCCTCAATGCGACCTATTGCTTCTTCGGGCATGTTCCGGTGTGTCCCGTCTTTACTTCGCGATGCGGAATGCTCCCCCCTCTCATTTTTTTGAGGTTGTGTCTTTGATCATGCCTTACGTTGTTCGGTCGAGTAGATTGTTACCGCTGGAGGGGCTGGATTTGGCCCCCTTCAGTGGCGTCTTTCTACTTTGCCGATTAGTGACGGAGGCTTGGTATTCTTTCTTGTGCTGATACTCTGCATTTTGCCTTCCTGGCATCGAGATCTCAGACTTGTGGATTGCAGGATCAGATCTTGAGACATTATGGCATTTCAGGCGATGGTGTTGCTTTTGCGATGGTTGTTGCTAGTTGGGTTAGCTTTTGTAAAGACTACGACTTGGACATGAGTGTGATGCGCCCAACCCCCTATTTAATGAAGAAATTGGCTAGATGTTATTACGATATCGTGTATAAGTGTTTTCTGAGGGATTTTGACCTTTCGATTAGGTAGAAGGCATTAGTTGAAAACCTGAGATTACCCCTGACTAAGCAGTGGCTTAAAGCGGTCCCGGTTTCTGGTCTTGGTCAGGTTATGAACCCGGCCACCTTTCGCACCGTCGTTAAGTACCGTCTTAGCATTGAGATGTTTAGAGAGGGGTCCAAGTGCCCTGCTTGTGAGAAAGGCATTCTAGACGCCTGGGGTGACCATGCTCTTGCTTGTGCTACGCAGGTTGGCATTAAGCACCGGCATAACATGGTCCGTGATGTTATTTTGATGAGTGTCTTAAGATTGGGGTGTATGTTCGAAAGGAGGTCCATACTTGTATGGTTGATGGTGGTGGTGGGGAGCTGCGCCCCACCGACATCCTTTTCTATAATTGGTTTCAGGGCAAAGACACTTGTGTCGACATCACTAGTACATCTACTTTCTCTTCACATGGCCTTTCTAGCTTCATCCCAGGTAAAGTTGTGAGGGTCGCTGCTGATAACAAGAGAAAGAAGTATGCGGATGTTTGTAGCTCCAAGGGTTATCACTTTCTCCCCTTTTCCTTTTCCACGTTTGGCGATCTAGGTGATGACGCGGTGGAGCTACTTAAAAGATTGGGCTCAGTTGCTATAGAGCTACCCGGATATAATAGCAGTACTTGCTTTATTTTGATTAGGATTGCGTTTACCATTCAAAAGGAGAAGTGCCAGTAATATCCACACAAGTGTCTTTACCATTCATGTACTCCTGTTCGGAAAGAGGTCCATATTGGTATGGTTGATGGTGGTGGTGGGGAGCTGCGCCCCGCCGACATCCTTTTCTATAATCGGTTTCAGGGAAAAGACACTTGTGTGGATATTACTGGCACTTCTCCTTTCTCTTCACCTGCCCTTTCCAACTTCATTCCCGGTAAAGCTGTGAGAGTCGCTGCTGACAACAAGAGAAAGAAGTATGCGGAGGTTTGTAGCTCCATGGGGTATCACTTTCTTCCCTTTTCCTTTTCCACGTTTGGCGACTTGGGTGACGACGCGATGGAGCTTCTTAAAAGATTGGGCTCGGTTGCTAAAGAGTTGCCCGGATATACTAGGAGTACATGCTTTATTTTGACTAGGATTGCGTTTACTATTCAAAAGGGATGTGAAGCCCAACTTGTTAGTCGGCTCCCATCCAACGGCTTGTAATATGTTTTTCCTTCGATAAATAATAATAATAATAATAATAATAATAATAATAATAATAATAATAATAATAATAATAATAATAATAATAATAATAAATTTTATTTGTATTCAATGAGATTAATGATTTCATTCAGTGGTTCCATTCAAACCAAACAATAAAAAATAACATTGAGGTCAATGAATCCATTCTTAAATATAATCAAACATACGATAAAAATAACCCTTTTCATTTACTTTCTTTCATTTATTCATTCCGTTTCCCTTTCTCCTTCCGTAACCAAACGGGCCCTTAATGTGTACAAAAGGTATAGTATAAACTGAATTGACTTTTAAAAACTGAATTGACTTTCTATAAATATTTTTCCAGATCAAACCAAACGGGCCCTTCCGTAACCAAACGGGCCCTTCATATCACACTAGTCAGTGTCCGCACTTTGTGTGGGTTTTGTCCAAACAAAAAAGTTTTATATTAAAATCGGAAAAGTTTTGATTTTTAGAAACATTTAATTTGTAAAATATTATATTATAAATTGAATTGTTATTAATAAATAATTTTCCCAATTAAATAAAAATCGTATTATCTTTCCTACGAATCTCTATTTAAATTTTGATTTCATATGAGACCAGTCCAGTGCCCACACCTTGTGCGGGTTTTGTCCAAACAAAAATTTATATTATTACTTTTATGTATTAGGTGTTGAGTGTTAATCTATAGAAAGTTTATTTTTATTTTAAATTGACTTACAAACATACAATTAATATTTTAATATCCTCTTGAAAAAAAAGATTGTGTAAAACTACAAATATGTTATAAATTTTTTTAGATTAATAACAAATTACATTAGAAAAACTCACAACACAAATGTACCTTATTGAAAATGTGGCATATCATTAATGTTATCTCTTTAGTACCAAAATTTCACATTTAAAAAGTTCACAACATAAGTGTACCTTATTTAAAATATACAACAATAAAATGGTTCAGGCTTATTGATGCTAGAGATAACTTTAGTAACCATGCTTATTTTTATTATTCTATTTAAATATGTTTAAATGTAATTTTTACTCTTGCTTTAATGTTTTATAATTGAAAGCCGAATTCTCATTAAACTATATTTTTTTTTTGATAATGGAAAACGGTTAGATCCCATAGACAACGCACCGACTATTGGATCGAAAGGCCGAAAAGAATTGGCAGACGGACTAACCGTCATGACGGACCACAACAACAAAGAAAAAGCAAACACAAAAATAAATCGTAAAAACCCGAAACAAGGACGTCTTCAGGGGAAAGAAAAATGATCAAGTCAGACGGAAGCGACGAGCATGAACGCTTATCTTCGAAGGAAGTACACAAGTAGGAAGTCTGGGGAACAACTGTGGACACCTCAGATTTGGACTACAACAGAGTCGTCGGGAGTCGATCACACATCCACGCCCCCTTCTCGATAAACACTCGAACCACCACCAAGACAGTATCAAAAAGAGAAGACGAAGCTGCAGCACACGGGTATCGTGATATAGAATTGTGTACAACTTTGATGGTTTAAAGAGTAGTGATTTACAAGGGGAAACATTGTTCGAAAAGAGTTGGTTAACAACACTGAATCTTTGTTTTAGAATGAATATTTTGTAAATCCGTTTTTTATTTCATACCATCCCAATAAATGGGGAGAATTGGTCATTTTAACGTTTTGATTTATTTTTTTTAAAGCGTCGTTTGTTGGTTTTGATTTTAATGTGTTTTTCTTACTTATTAGTCAAAATGTAGAAGGACGTTTGCAAATCATGCATGGTAAATTCTCATGGCCTTAATTTTTAACTTTCCTTTTCATCTATTGTGTTTTTTGGGACAATTAGGCTGAGATCGTCGTCGTTAGGCCGCGAGAATGGAACTCTTAGGACGAGAAAGACCAAACATTAGGGCATGAGATTGGTGCTCTTGGAACGAGATTAACCTCTTCATTTTTAGAATGACAAATCAAAGAGGAAACCAATGTCAAATTTGTAGGACGACAATTCAAAGAGGAATTTAGTGTCAAAGTTGAACCTTTGTTAAAAGGATTATAATGAAAATAAAAAAGGATTATAATGAAAATTCCATTGCACATCCAAACTACTTAGATCCATAAGATTTTTATGGGAGATTTTTATCTTTGGTTTTGATTGGTTGTGACTTGTGTAATTGAGTTTTTTTTTCTCATTAAACTATATTTTATACGTTGAGTTACTCAATTATATTTAAGAAAAGTAATAAAAAAGTTCAAAATCTACAACAAAGTAAATATGTACCGTGAAAAATGAATACAATATTGGTAAAAACAGTACATGAGTTAGATGGTGTTACAAAGGAAAAATTTTTTTTTTGAAAACGGAAAGCGGTTAGGACGGCCTATCTTGTAGAGGTAGTTCATCCTAAAGCATCCTTGCGGATGAAAATTTGAAGTTCGGGATCGTGAGAAAATGGTGTGTTGGGGTTCGAAATTCCCAAATGGGTCAATCGGTCAGCAACACAGTTAATTTCTCTGAACACATGCCTGGCCTGAACTTCCTTAAAGAAGCGAAGATCCAATCGGGAGTCGGATATGATCATCTCAACCTCTCAGGGACAGCCCCAAATTCCTTGGAGTGCCTTGATAACACATTAGTTATCCCCTCAATTTCAATCTTTTTTTTATGTTGAGCCTTATTGCTTCACTAAGGCCCGCCCTCAATTTCAATCTTTTTTATGATGAGACGTGAATTGATTGTTTAAACTCATTGCATATAGGTTCGTAGAGAATGTAAAATGAAATAAATAATACATAATAGAAAAATAATAGAAAGAGATGTTCTATTTAACTTTTTCAAATATTAGAGAGAGAAAATGATATACGTGAGTTGATTTTTTTTTTTTGATGAGACGTTAGTTGATTGTTTAATAGAGGATAATGCGAACTTTTATAGAAGGAAATATAGGTCATACTATGTGCATATATATCGTGAAGTAAATATGGTAAAAATCTTGTGATAAAATAATAATGTGAACTCCTATCTATTAATTAAAAAAATTGAAATAGTTGAAATTTTAAGTTTAGATATATTAAAAGCTAATTACAGTATAATAACAATTTTAGTAAATTAGTAGAGAGAATATATATTTTATGGATTGATCCTTAAAAAATTAAGGATTTTTCCTCTTGGTGCCATCAAGGTTTGGACTTTTCCTCTTGGTAACCACTAAGTTTCAAAATTCCTCTTGGTGTCCTCAAGGTTCAATTTGTTTCCTCTTTATACTCATTCTTAATATATTACATTAAAATTCATTAAAAAATAATTAAAAAATTAGAAAAATAAATTTAAAATAGATTATGACCTTAATTAATAAATTTATAATAGATTAGTTTTTATTTATTTTTTTTTGAAATAAATATAATTTTATTTTTGAATTAAAATATTTTTTTACTTTTTATTTTGGATTTAAAAAATATATATATAACTAAATAAAAAAATATTTTTTTTGAAACTTTATTAAGAGTCTAGAGAATTAAAACATAATACAGTTTTTTTTGAATTTAAATTTTATATAATTTATATTAATTCAAAAATTTTTAAAAATTATGTTTTTTTAAAAAATTTTAAGATTATGGAAAAGTATATTACAAAAAATAATAAATTAACACATATAAAAACAATATTTTTATTTTCAAATTAAAATAAATTATAGAAAATTAACTTTAAAGAAATAATATATGTTTAATTTTCTGGACTATTAAAAATAATTTAAAAAAATATTATTTTTTAAAATTTTTAAAATAAATATTATTAACATAAATTATATATATTTTTTAAATCGAAAGTAAAAAATAAAAAGATATTTTAATTCGAAAATAAAAAATATATTTATTTCAAAAAATAAAAATATATATATATAAAAACTATTTCTATTATGAATTTATTAATTAAGGTCATAATCTATTTTAAATTTATTTTTATAATATTTTATAGTTTTTTAATGAATTTTAATGTACTATATTAAGAATGAGTATAAAGAGGAAACAAATTGAACCTTGAGGGTACCAAGAGGAATTTTGAAACTTAGTAGATACCAAGAGAAAAAGTCCAAACCTTGATGGCACCAAGAGGAAAAATCCAAAAATTAATTCAATATCATTAACCAACAACTGACATATCGTATAGATTATATTAAGAAGAACATATACTACCATTGATTTTACCCAATAAGTCAAAGACAAATGTATTACTTGTCTAACTTTCAACTCTTATATTTGCAAATTTCCAAACTATCATAAGAAAAAATGGGATACATAATAATTCTTATATAAATTTGTCATTTTTCCTTTGTTATAATTTTTAATTTCCCATTATGTATATTTTTTAATTTCCGATTTTCATATTCGTTATGAATACTAATTTATTTTTCTTTCAAAACCCAGTTTAAAACTTGTCTGCCTTTCAACTCTTGTATTTATACAAGTTTATAAATAAGTTATCAAATCTGATGCATAGCTATCCCCCAACAGGTTAGATCTTGGGCACTCTCAATGTAGGTATGGTACCCGGCAAGTTCGATGGAACTGGCCTCAAGACTTGGACACAAAAGATGACGTTCTTTTTTACCACGGCAAACCTGGTCAAGTACCCGAAAGAAGATAGCCTCAAGACTTGGACACAAAAGATGACGTTCTTTTTTACCACGGCAAACCTGGTCAAGTACCCGAAAGAAGATAGCCTCAAGACTTGGACACAAAAGATGACGTTCTTTTTTACCACGGCAAACCTGGTCAAGTACCCGAAAGAAGATAGCCTCAAGACTTGGACACAAAAGATGACGTTCTTTTTTACCACGGCAAACCTGGTCAAGTACCCGAAAGAAGATAGCCTCAAGACTTGGACACAAAAGATGACGTTCTTTTTTACCACGGCAAACCTGGTCAAGTACCCGAAAGAAGATAGCCTCAAGACTTGGACACAAAAGATGACGTTCTTTTTTACCACGGCAAACCTGGTCAAGTACCCGAAAGAAGATAGCCTTGTGTTGTTGCCTTACAACACAGATCCGCCGTCAAAATGTGATACCAACAAGGGCACAAATATAGATATACACTATTACACTAAAATTCATTCATCAAAGATCAAACATGTCAATAACATGCACAACTCTTCTGCAATAACCCCCTTATTCATTCTACATGAGCTTCTCCCTTTCACTCTTATTTCTTGCTCTACTACTAACCCATATTGAAATATCTTCATTCCGGCCACCTACCTTCAGATGAATGAGATGTGAAATTTCTCAACACTGTTGACATTATTTTAGTAGTGACAGTTGCATATGAGAGGACTCAGATACAAAGCTCAACAAACACAGCCGTTGTCTTTGCCGCTATTGTGAAGGTTCCAGTCGAAGCTTCATAGCTCGAGGTTTTGACAGCGCAATCATTTGAAGACAACTGCAAACAACATGCAAAAATGGTTGAGATTGACTGTTAAGAGTTGAGGAGTTTCAGCTCACATCCACAGCTTCATAACATGATCATGAGGTTATCAACTGAAGTTCGACTGAAAAGCGGATAGAGTAAACGTAAATATTACCAGCACTGGATGCAGTTCAAAGTCTCGATTTTGCAAGGAGGGGATATCAACTGAAGTTCCGTTTGGAGACACGTTGACAATCACCACTACAGATGAATACCTGTTGGTACCAAATTTCAGTGCCACATTCTCCACCACATTTTGTCAAAGAAAATGGCAATTAAACTTCTTTTGATAGTGATTACTCACCTTGGATCCAACTGAGCTTGCTTATTAACTCCTCTGCAACCATCTTCAATGCTCATTACTATGACACCAGGAACTGATGACGGGCCAGTATTATGGAAATGCACCCGCTCCTGATTTTAGAAAAAAGATCATTAACTTTGATTGAACTGAATCTTCTAGTTCGAAGTTTCTTAATTGGCACACGATCTAAACATGGGGATCACTATCTGATAAGTTCATGAATAACCTTGCGAACTTGGTTAGACGTGATGTATGTTACAAGTTAGAAACCATTTTCCTTCCAGGATGGTTCCAGAAAATGTGTTCTCACCTGAATACTTGTGGCTTCTCTTAGGCGGAAAAGTGGTGATGAGTACCTAATTAGAAGCAAGTTTGTAAGGTTCTCAACGGTTGAGATTATATGGCTTCTCTGAGGCTTGAAAGATGGATTTGCCAGTCTTGGTTTAATTCTGCAAAAAAAATATCTACAGTGAGATCACCATAGGTATAATCAGATATTTGTGTTTATAGATTTTAGATGGAAAAGGAGCTCACAAATCCCAATTGTTCTCATTCTTGTCCTTTGGAGGAAGCCCAACACCCCAGTTATTATCATTGTAAGTGAAATCTAACCTGATAAAAGAAAGACCAGAAAATCGAATTAGCGAAAGGTTAAGTTAATGTAAACAAACTTCTACATAGCAAAACGGTTGCACACAAGTAAAGAGTTGTTAAATTAATAGAGGCTTCCGTGCATAAAAAAGTTGGAAGCAGATTATGACAATGTATATCAGAAAAAATAAGAAATACCTGTTAAACCAATCACCAGAATTGTAAGAGTCACGATCAAGGGATTTCGAACGTAGCAACTCATCACCAGCATGGAAAAAGGGTACTCCCTAGAGATGAAAATTCCGACAGGAGTAGATTTCACATAATATGAGTATCAAAAGCTATTTACTGAGAGTGTCCCAATAAAAAAATCCTACAAGCATTGTTCTGAAGCTTTCCCACAAATACAGACTCTCCCACATATACAGAGTTTCAAAATCAGGAATTAACAGGGGAAGAACAAAGCTAACGGAGCCAGTACTGATAACAACAATATTAAATGATCTCCGGATCTAGTGTAACAAAACCGTATACAATTTGAGACCAAAAAGATTTCTTAAATACACTTTTTAACTCGTTTATAGAATAATGGACTGACACCTTGATTTAAATTCCCATTTAACCACGGAAATCACATATGAGTGTTGAATCCTGACTACTAATCATGGAATTGATCTTCAATGTGATAAGCATCATCAGTTATACATTTCATACACCAACAATATTTACGTGGAACAACTGATTAAAGAACAGACCCAGCAAGCACACAGATTATAATCTGAAATGATTTACAAGGGTGCTACGGAGGAACCTGCGAAAGTGCAATGATACTTGTTGCCAAATGACTGTTCCTGGTTCTCTCATCCACTGATATAATCATAGGAGTCTGTAGAAGCAAGTCAACTGAGTAAGATCATCAAAGAGAACACCAGAAACTGAGATATGTATCATCGGTATGTTCCAGCAGATTATACCTTCAAGCTTACAATATCAAACAGGGTCTCATTGTCATGAGCAGACACATAGTTCACCTTCACAATAAGAACCAAAAACAAAAAAGAAAAATTAGGGTAACAAAGATAAGATTCATGGAAAGGAGAAAGAAATGAAGAAAGAAAGGGTTTTATAGTGCATTGCAAATAATAACAAACATCCAATATGCTTACAGTTTCTGTGGGGCATACAGCATATGCCACTGGTACTCCGTCATAGGTATAAATTTCAGACCCTTTTACCTGATATAGAAAAATGAAAGGAGAGAATATATCGCATTAAGCAAGGAAGTGAGACTGAGAGTTATAAATATATATCATGAAATTTGACTATTTTATACATTTTGCATACAGTTCAAAGATTTATGAAGTACAGGTTGCCAAGATTTCGTTCATCAATTTAAGAAATCTTGAGATGGTGGAAATCTTCTCCTTCTAAATTTTTGGCATGTTTTTGTAGGAGATAGAATCCTAGCTAAGATCAGTGATCAACCCTGTTTAAGGTTGACAAGATTCAGGAAAGATTCTCATCCTTTGCTGCTAATAATCAGGTACATGGCTAACCAGTGGGGTTCTGTTCTTTTTTCTATTTTTCAGAACTATTCAGCATGACTACACCTCCAAAAAAGCATCATTGCCAAGAAACCTAAGTAGAACCGTACTATTTCAACCCATCATCCTTAAAAACCTTCCACTTTTCTATCACATGAAATATTCCTTTATCCATGTGTTGCTCTAACGATTATAGAGAAGATTGGTCTAATAAGGCCTTTTTGGTATTGCTGATAAAAACTAGGCCCTTGTTAATTTAAAATTATTTTTTGAATTCTAGAAACACTGAAAATGAGCCTAGTTTGTCTCCTAATAAACAATTAAGCCTGTTTGACATTACATTAGACAAAAAAGGCCTACTTAACCAATTCACTCTAGATTATATTCCAACAGAAGAATTAGTATCTTAGCTGCTGAGCTTCATTTTCACCAAGGAATCACAAGCTCAACATAAACATCATTTTCCCCTAGGTTCGCATACACCCCCATCTCCAAGAGAAGAATTAGTATCATTGCAAGGCAGGTAGTCACTACTTACAAGGGGTGACACCAACCATCATTTCCCCTAGTTCGCATACACCCATCTCCAAACCAGGGCCATGAAGTGCATATAATATGATTCAATTTATTTGAACTGCAATAGACATTATGTGTAACATGATTACTGAAGGATGTTTTCTTTGTACTATAGAACACAATAAGAAATTTGAATTTTCCATCCAAAGGGAATACACCTCTAATAGGATGTTCTCTGTTTGATGCTTGCATAGCTTTCAACTAGATATAGTGTGAATTGATCATACAGCTGTTTAACCTTGACAGCTAGCTAAATCTAATAGCCAACAAAAGTGAACTAGAAGCACTACAGTTTGAGCTTAAATGTCATACTCATAATTCTTTAGATTATTTACTTGATCACAATCTCAGTGCAATAACTCGTTGACATTACAATGAAGCTAATAGAAATTAAACATGGTGTAGCCCTCACATACGAGCCTACTAGGCTACTAGTGTTAAGCATTGGAGTTAATTCATATGTTCAAGCACTTTGCATAAAGTTTTACCTGCTGTCCTTCAGAGTTGATCAGCATGTAGTCCCTTAAGTTAGCAGCCATACCAGCCTCAAAAACACAAGAAACAATAGGGTGAAGTGCATGCTTTTCAAATATTCATATATGATGTTTGCTGCATTAGCATAAGCAACAATATTGCAAGACGGTAATTAAAAACGCATTTTTTCCATGGTTATTTCGGCAGGAAACTAGTTATACTTAAACACGGCAGCGTATCAGATTGTGCTTTGTTTTGGGACTTTCATGCTTTAATGGTTAAACTGTGGATTTAATAGCGGAATAAAGGTATCCAGATGCATATACCTGGATAAAATCTTTTGATTGGGCAAGCATGTGTGCTGCATTGGCTGCTCCCCCATGATCATATGCATTCGGCTGAAAAGAAGAACACCCATGGGAGATAAGTAAAAAGAAAGCCAGTCTACTTGAACAACTGAAAATAATAAGAGATCAATTCACTAATGTGAAAGTATAACTTAGTTCTTCAGAACTTTAGATTACTTTGTATTTACAATAAATATCTAAGATACATCCTACATAAAGTTGACAGGAGAAAATATAATACCTGCAACGACAAACCAGTCACAAAACCTTGTTGAAGGGGTGGACCAAAAGGACCACCACCAAGCATTGCATCCCGTATACGATCATTAAAGCTGAAAGACATTATGAAAAAGAATAGGTTAGTTGGATAGGTATCTTTTATCATTCTAGTCCGTATTTGTACCTCATACCAAAGCTCTTGTTCTATCTTTTTTCCAGCAGGAGGGGAAGGTCGAGCTATAGTGGTTTGTGAAAATAAAAAAAGAACCTAATTACTTCAAGCTCATAGTAAACTTAATTTAGACTATACCCTTTTTCATCAAGTTTTGAAATATGAAAAATACAACAGAAAGGACAAGCTTGAAAACTTAACTAAGAAAAAAGAAAGACTACCTTCCAATTCCAGTGCCACCAAGATTCAACTGAGAAGCATTTATACCACGTGCATTGTTTGCAACTTCACCGAAGTCCCAGCCTTCACCATACCTAAATAAGAACCACAGAAAATTACAGTAAGAACCACAGAAACTTACAGTAAGCTAAAGATGGAAAGAAAGTGAAACAAGAAAGAATTAACTATCAATGGGCAAAAGTAGTCAGCAGAACATATAATAGCCCTTTACTTACACATAAATACGTTTTCCATCTACTCCATGGATATCCTCCGACAAGGAGTGTAACTGACTTGTTGCCTTATCCTGTGACCGAGTAGGTTTTAGCTTTACATACTCATAGATATATAGAGGGTTGGGATCATACTTCATACATTTTTATGCAGCAAGCAAGATATAAAGATCTTTCATCATAACAATCTAAGCCAAAATAATATTTCCACCATGTGAGTTGGTAACTACATTGACGAGGTGATGCATTAATACTTTTTAAGTTCAAATATGTTGCCTTAGATATGTAAATTAATGAAAATATCAAATTATCTTTACAGCCCATCCAGTTCATACCACTTCCATAATAGTGAACACCAAAACCTCATTTGATTAAATCAAGTCTTAGAAGGTACATAATTAGAGAAGCCCCATTAATTGATTAGTACAGTAATTAAACTAAAAAACACAATAATAAGAATGCCACGAAAACATGATGACACAAAATTAAGTGCTGGACAGAGCAGAACCAAAATCAATGAATTCAATCTAGTATCAAGAGCCAACACGGACTGAATTTTAGGATGTTGCTTACCATGGTATTCTTCATTATGTGGCCCATAAGATCAAAGCGGAACCCATCAACCTGAGAATAAGTGCATCAATCATTTGAGCAAGCCAAAGTAATTGCAGTGAGAGGATAGTATCAGGAGAGATGAGAACGGATAACGCACTTGAATCCAAACAGGCAGAAGCTTTTTGTTGTTAAAGTGCTCAAGAAATTTCTTTGATAGCCTTAGCATACACAACGCAGTTATTAAAGTGTACATAATGTGTTTGAAGAGTATCTAGATGGAAGTCAACCTAGCATGCTTAGGGTTTCTGTTCTATCAATAACCAGAAGTACTACGTATGCTTAATACGAAAACCACTCTTCAACAAAACAAAGCTCAAGCTGCCTCACTTCCGTCATCCAATGAAAACTCAAGTTATAGAAAATATAAAATAATCAAAGTATCAATTAGCAACTCAAATCCCTCTCTTTATAGTTTGATACATTTTGGTGTTGAGATATTAGAGATAAGTTGTTCCAAATTGATAAGTCGATAACACATGTTTTGTGAGCCTAGTATATAATTTCTATTGTTACTCTTATTGCCAATTGATTTTAGGGTGGTACTCCGTGGGCTTGTGTGTAAACCTACCGGATGTGCACCCTCCACGTTGTTGTACCACAGGATACAAGAAAATCATATTTGGTACTCCGATATTTATAGTTTGATATGTATCCCTTCTCTTCTCCGTGGTACCAAAGAAACTTAAAAATTAGCATAATGCAGCTAGTTTAAAATTCTAAAATAATGTTTATTATTGAAGGATGCCCGAGCAAAAAAATCTAAAATAAACTGCATTAGATATACTACTAACAAACACCTTATAATTGACAGCCCATGATCTGAGGTCGTCAATGATTAGTCGTTCAACCATATAATGCTCACTAGCTGTGTTGTTAGCAGCTGCGCTATGTTCGATGAACCCTTCATGGTTCCTTCTTAAGTAATAGCCTGGCACAATCTTTAGACAAAAAGTGCACACGCAAATAACATAAAATAAATAAAAATCAAAGGAAAGCTGAAAATTAAGTGTACAGAAAAGATTGTTTGGCAACCTTGTCTAGAACAGAACTTTCATCATAGGGCCCACTAGCCGCCAGATGATTATAGACTACATCCAGAACAACACGAAGACCCATGCAATTTAGTGCCTGTAACATGATAAGGAGAAGTTAATGAGAATTAGTTGATATCAGTTTATCATAGACTGAAAAAGAAACATAAATACAAGTCTCGAGTTTGAAGATATACACCTGCACCATCCTTCTAAATTCCAATGTCCGGCATGGACCATTTGGATTAACTGCATAGCTTCCCTTGGGAACCCCCCACAGGACAGGATTGTACCTTGAAAGTTAATAATGGAAAGATCAATTGGCAGACATCACTGATGAATATAACAGAAACACTTGGGCTGGTTTCCAAATTTTATTTTAATAAGAGAGAGAGAGAGAGAGTGGCGTACATATAAGGGACAACAGAAATGATTCTTCAGTAGTAATTATGCCATAAAAATTTCACTAGGTCTTACCCCCAGTTATATGGGTCCTCGTCCTTGATGGCACTGATTTGAGCTTGCTGTTCTTCTGAATCTGGTGGTAATGATTCAAGCAGTTCGGTATCTGGACACATTTCATTTTTGGCATTAAATGCAGAGCTAGAAAGAAAATAACCTGATCAATCATGAACTCGAATATTTAATTGCAAAACAGGCAGAACAGGACGGCTTCTACATTCCCTTAACAAGACCTTCTCGAACCTAATACAATGGGCAACTAACAACATTCTTCAGCTCACTATTTGTCCAAAATATTATGAGCAAACGTGTATCAACAGAAGGGATGGATAATCTCACCAACACATTTCCAGTTCTCTTTAATATCATCGACACCAGCAAACTGGAAGGTTGGTAGAAGGTGCACATGAGTGAGGCCAGCATTTGATAATTTCTTTAAATGATTAACTCCCGCCGAATCCTTCACATAGATAGAACTTCTCAAATATGATTGTATTTTCTCGGTATAAAACATATAATGATCTTAATTAGGATATCCTAGATCTATGCCTCACAATTCTGTTAGGATCAGTAAACAACATTTTAAAAATAACACATTGCATTAGAGTCAAATAATAAGAATATAAGAGGGCCAAATGCATTACGAAAACTTTCGGGCTATAAATGTTAAACAACACCTACGATTCTAATAGTTGGACTTATATATAGAATTGACAATCTCATCAGAAACATTCATCTAAGACATTTCAAAACACCTAAAAGTAGCGAGTGCTGACTTTCATTTAATGCTTAACCATAGTTAGTAATCCTAATTGGATGAAAAGTAAACTTCATAGTATCGGAGAGAAAGTTAATTAGCATAAGGATCACACCACAACTATCACTTTTGATGTGACATAAGTCAAGATTACTCAAATTTTGGCCTTTGTATACTTCAGTACAACAAAATTATCTAAAACTCTGTTTGGAATTAAAAGGTCCACAAATACTCACTTTAAAGGTATTTCAAAGGGCTATAACTTACTTCATAACTTACTGGAATAACAGAATTCAAATGGACGACCTCTAAAAAATAACTCTGATAGTGAACCAGAAGATATTTAGGCTGGCAAAAACACATTTAGTCCAAAGGCCTCCACTTTGGCCCTCCACCTAACCAAAGAGCCACACGCCCCATGGGATTTATCTAGACTAGAACTTTTTAATAAATTCAGCCCAACTGTTAATTTTCCATTCTTAGGAAAAACAGTCTATCTTTTAGAATAGTTTAATATTACTGTAGCCTATCTTTTTAGGCCTAAAATTAGTATAAATTGGATCCATCTATGTTTGTACAATATTACATTATCACGGACAGCATATCTATGCATATGGCATGATACCTCAGCAAGTTAATTGGCACATGTGGCAGGAGGGTCCTGGTTTCTTGGATGTGTGGCTAGCACATAATCATCAATATGCAATCTCAGCCCATGGGATTTATCTATACTAGAACTTGATTTTAATAAATTCAGCCCAACTGTTAATTTTCCATTCTTAGGAAAAACAGTCCATCTTTTAGAATAGTTTAATATTACTGTAGCCTATCTTTTGAGGCCTAAAATTAATATAAATTGGATCCATCTATGTTTGTACAATATTACATTATCACGGACAGCATATCTATGCATATGGCATGATACCTCAGCAAGTTAATTGGCACATTGTGGCAGGAGGGTCCTGGTTTCTTGGATGTGTGGCTAGCACATAATCATCAATATGCAATCTCAACCCATCAAGGTACGTAACTACTAAATTATTTACAATGCATCAAGATAGACTTCATGGAACATATTCAATGACAATGTACACCAGTTGCCTTCAAACACATACAACCAAACAAACAGTAATGGCAAGGAACACTCAGGCAAAATCATAGATTCCAATTTTTAGATAACCATTGTAAACCAATATGTTAATATTCTCAAAAACTATCTCAAGAAGAAAACAAAACACAATAACAAAATTACCTTTGTGAATGCTAGATAACCACCACGGAAGTCAGGATGCACAGTGGGGTCATTCACACTGCAAAGATGATAAGAAAAGCCTTATAAAATGTTAAACATAGATTAGGCTTAAAGCACAATCTTAAAATACTACAGCAAATGAAGCATTCCAGAAAGAACTGCTTTTGGAAAACTAGAATAGTACAACCAGACCAAGAGAAAAGTCTGCCTACCTAAAATCTCTGATATGCAGCTCATAGAGTGTAATATCAGAGAAGGAAACAAGTTCAGGTTTCTCAGAAGCCAAATTTTCCCATCCTTCAGGGTTTAAGGAATCACAATCCAGATTGACAAACAATGTTTTGCTCACATCTGCTGAAACCCTGTTATAATAGGGATACACATGTACCAAAGCCATAAATCAAAAGATACAAGTTTATAAATTTTTTCATACTTTCTATGTGCAACATTTAGAACCCATAAGTAAAATGCTTAAACTCAAAGACAGCACAGAGAATATGATACCCTCTAGCATATGGATCATTAGCAATGCACTTTTCTACACGCATGGTGCTATGATGGTAAACAGTGACTTCATAATGGTAATAGCAGCCCTCCCAACTTTTTGGCCCAGCAGCATGCCATACACCATTGAATTCTTCAAGCTGAACAATTTCTTTGGGTTCACAATCTGAAGCCTCTGTGTAGATGCAAGCACAAACATTCTGCTTCATCAAAGTAATGTTGCATTATAGATGAACTGATAAAGATGGAAGGGCATAAGGATAAGAGATGAGGAAAACATAGCACGTGAATTCAAAAGGCAAGGAAAAAAAGAATGATCACCTGAGCAGTCGGAGCCCAAAGGTGAAGTGATACAGATTCTTCTGAGAAGACTGCGCCCAAAGGACCATAATACTGGTATAGCTCATCTAGGACACCAGGTAACTGCAGTCCAGTAACATACTTCAATGATCCGTCAGCTGTGTGGAATCAAAAGTTTTTGTCAGTTTCCTGAACTAATTATACAGCATACACTAAAAGACTTCATATAGCAGACTAACACATAAGATAAGAGACATGGAGCAAATAGAAATAGGACACTCCAACAAATCTTTGTATGACATGAGAGGAACCAAAGTAGCTGCTGCCATCATAAACGCTTCAGACAACTGATTAACAGAATTCCAGTTCAAGGCATAGCAATTGATGTGCAAGCTCATTGCATTTAAAAGTTTTCCTTATCAGGACAACAATGTATCAGTACTAAGTAATAGGAGTAATAATAAAAACATATCAAGTACTTACAACTCAGAGCAGCAACTGCTAGCTGACTCTTCAACAAACATCCAAAGTCCACATCCTTAGGAACTCTGAAGGCTCTGTAACCTTTAATATGTGGAAACTTTTCCGTCACCTAAGATTCGTAAAAAGTAGATATTATGGAAAATATAGAATAAAATTAGTCAACAGTTCTTCAAAACAAAAATATGCGCCCTATCAACCTAGCATGAAGTCAAAATTAAATATCACATGATTGATATCAGCACAAATGGAGAAAACATAATCTAGAGCTGGTAATGTATTTTAAAGTCATTTTGACCACCCTCCCAAGGGAGGATTTTTATCAAATTATTAAAAACTCAAATTCAAACTCCCTGCCGATAACACTTGATGCTCACATTTTCTACTAGCCTTTACACCATCCATAGCTTCTGACCCTACTCTATCCTTCATTGCAGCCACCAATTATGCGATTGCTTTATTCCCTCTTCACAAATTGATCATTTTCTACTTTTAGCAGGGTTACCGAATCGTAGTTCGTTGAATCCGCAAACAACATACGAATACGAAATTCGCTCCTAGGAGAATTCAGTTTGTTGGAGAATTCCATAGGTTGAATTTGAGAACTAGAACTGAACTCGATTGTGTGGATTTTCTCCCCCTTCCCTCTCCCACATATCTATTCATATGTATAAATAGTAACAACAATCCATATGTATATTTGCAAGTTTTGGGAGAGGTGTTACCAGCAGATTTTGCACTTGCGAAAGAAATCCTGAGACTTTAGAGTAGATGTTGCAATTTTGCAACATCATTCGTGCTGAAATTTGGAGGAGTTTCCTTTGAACCAGAAGCAATGTAGTAGTTATGCTCCATCAAGTGGGTTTGTGGAAAGGGCTAGTCCTTGTTACCCCACTCATACCTCGAAGGTTTACCATGCAATATCCACATTATTCCTTCGTTTGTCTTGGCTCATGCAATAAGTGCACCATAGATGAGTCTTGTTCAACCTTTTCTCATAGGTGGCAGCAATGCTTTCAGTGGGTTCTGAATCTAGCATAACACCCCTATGGCTTTCCACGGCCCTCGTAATGGAGATAAAGAGAACCAAAAAAGGATCAAATCCAGAAGTGAGTCCCAGCCAAAAAAAACATAATATCTATGTTTTTCAATTCATTTCTTCAAGCTGGCAACATCACCTGTGCACTTCATCTCCAAAAATGGCACTGATCAGATTTTTGACATATTTTCTACAAGGTAGTAACATATTCAATAGCGGACATGTCACCTTCATTGGTGGAATATGGCTCAACTGTGGGCTTAAAGACAGAGGCCTCATATTTGCCTTTAGAAAACTCAAGAATTTCCTTGACAGTGTCAAGGAACCTGAACATGGAAGGAGAGTCGGTTAGGCGTTTGAAATTCCGCTTGCCCTTGAGGAAGGTTTTTACAACCCGAGGGCAACTAAGATAGTTCTTGCGATTTAGTTTTTATCTTGTCTGAAAATTGATGAGAACAGTCTTTTTACACTTTTGAGAAGGGGTAAAATTAGATTGGGAAGAACGCTCGTATTCATACACCATGGAAAAGGAATAAAAGTGGTGAGGGATGTATTGCACATGAAGGCTATGAACTAAGATAAAAACTGTAGCAATGAATGTTGCAGCTTCAAATGCGACAATGGAGGTTGCTAGGAAACAACACATAAACTCTTTTGTTAGATCCTGGAACAAGAAAGCTTTGATACCATGAGAGTAAACAAAGAAAGAGAAGTATTATGTTGTGTTTCCTTTCAAGGATAACCCAATTTAAATACCAGAAAAAAGAAAGAAAAGAAGTTAGGAATAACTGAATAAGTATATCTAAAGTATAGTAGAGTAACTTAAAGTTTAATCAACCTAATACTAATTGCAAGAAAAAGATACAGTTCCACTTCCACCTTACATCAGATAAACGTGTAACTTCACATCCGAACATTTAAACAAATTGTTCACTTTGTGTGCACTGGAATAAAAAAAAAACAACCACAAATTTCACACCGAAAATATGCTCATGTAGAGGTAACTTTTCTCGATGAAAATGGGAAACTGACCTACCAAACTAAATCTTGACGTTACCTTCCTAAACGCTGATGGTGTACGATACAAACCCGACTGCAAATTATAAAGTCCTTATCGTGTTTATTTTTCTTTTCTTCTAGTTACTTTCTTTAACTTTCTCAATTTCCTGCTTTCTCCACGTTTTCTGTTAATTAGTTCAGCTGTTGCTTTTTAGGAATAAGTAGCTTGTTTATCATTAGGAGTCAGTTACTTATTTCCATTACAAAAGCAGCTGCTGCATTCTTTGTATCAGTCAGACTTGATTATTGAATTGAAATACTAATTCAAGGACCCCTTAATTGGTTGAGTGTCACTTCACTTGCTCGAGATATCTATCTTTATTTTTCACTGTTTAGTTCTTATCATAAGCCGAAGGTGCTAACAAGAAAAAAAAAATTACATTTTTGTTTAGTACAATAAGTGTAATAAATATGCAAAAGAAACATGTGGCAAGATTGTGGATTTACCGACGCAGGCAGTACAGCATTGTCCACTTCAAGTGGTATCTTCACATCATAGCCTGTGAACATGAAGATAATAGTGGATGATGAATTCTTGAAAAAGCATAAAATTGCAATCCCGTGTATTACAGAAACGTAAGAGCAACCAGACCTTGGATCCCTGTGTCTGCAGCAGATAAATTGGCCTCTCTGCTAGCATATAAGAAGTAGGCACCATCTCCAACATCGACATTCCAGGCAATGGTCGATTTGCTTGGCCAATATGCTCTGCTATAAGACAAACTCTCCTGCAAGTAGTGTATCAAACTATAACCAGTTGAATGGAACGTGAATCCATGGATGACACGAGAAACTTGATACAGAGATAAATGATTTGACATGAATGCGGCAAAGAACAACACTCCGAGATGAAAGATGAAGTCCATGTATATCAAGGAATTGAGCACATCTAGTATATATGAATTAAATTAAATGGTTAGCTGAAAATTGGAGAATGGGGGGAATCAAGTAGTGTATCAAAGTCGATCAGAGATAGAACAGAAAGTCGATCAGAGATACAATAGAAACTACAACTAGGCTTTGCTTTCCCATTCAAATCTCCGGCTCCCTCATTAAAAAGCCGTTCCAATCTTTCAGAAGTAGAGCCTTTCATCCATAATGGAACCTAGAGTCGTTAAGCCCGTGCCTCATTAGGAATTTTGAAATGTGACATTTTTTTATTTCGTGAATATATATTTTAGTGAAAAAATGAATTGAAAGAGATCTCAGAGTATAAAAAGTTTTGAAGTCTGACAAAAATTAGAAAAGAAAAAAAAAAAAAAAAGTATTAATAAAAGATTCTCTAACGCAACGAGTATTTTATCTGTACTAGGGAATCAAGTGGACAGAAATTATACGAGAATGCAAATAAAGCAATGAATCCTATCGTTCATTGTAGTCGAATTGAGATGGAGCCCAACCATTCACTCAAATGCTGTCGGTCCTCAGTTGACCTAATTGATCAACATTCAAGTGCAAAAATCAAAATCTCGTCCCATATAAACTAAAACAAGAAAATTCAAACAAACTGCAAAGCCAAATCAAAAGAAGAGCAGAAGGAAGTGCGAGGGAGAGACTTGAGGAGGAGAATCAGAGCAGTGGCTTGATGACATAGAAGCCGAGCAACAGGATCCAGCCGTCGGACGTTTGACAAAGCCAGAGAGCGGAAGCTGCGGAGTCGAAGTAAAGCGGCATTCAACGGTGGCCGACGAAGTTGCAGGGACTTTCGAGCAAAGAGGAGAGAGAATCCGAGAGCGTTGGCGGTGGAGAGAGCCACGGGAGACTGAGAATGAGAATGGAGCGCATCTCAAGACTGACATGTTGCACAATGGAGCACCTTTGCTTGAAATATTTTTAAAGGTTTTAATTACAACTTTTTTATTTGTGGGTTTTATTTTATTTTTGTTGACGGGGAAATTGTGTTTTGGGATATGGAAAATCGGATCAAAATGGCGGCATCTATATAGGGGGGCGGGAGGGGAGCAGTTTAAAGCGTATATGTGAAGAAAGATTTCAACTGTGAATTGGCATCAGATTTTAAGGAGTTTCTTACTTGCACTCATCGATATTAGTTACATGAAACAGAAAAAGATGAAACTGATATAATATTAAATTAAATATATAGATAAATAAATAAACATAGAAGAGATAACTGAATAGGGCTTCTTTTTATAACTTTAAATTAATAGAATTGAAAGAGGTGTATATGCGCGGGACGGAGGGAAGACATGAATGACGATTCCGAAATCCCCTAACCCTAATTTGTCGCCGTTGTTCAGGAATCGTCAATTATCGAAGACACAAGATCCATGGAAAGTGTGAGTGGATCCCCCTCCCCCTGCGCAAGGCCTTAATTTTCCTAATCATGCACAAAACTCTTGGAGTCAACTTTTATTTGGTGGGAATGCTTGGAGACGCTTACCTATCTTGCCCGATAATCTTGTTGAATCCGGTAAAATTCAAAACGATTTTCCTAGAGGGGATGACGTCACACCATCAATCACTGTAGCCCCCGACGTGGTACAAATTCTCAATGCCCCCTGGAGAAACTCTGTCGTTTTCAAACTGTTGGGGAGAATGATATCCTTTAACGCCTTCGAAAAAACTTTAAGACTTACATGGAAACCAAAGGGAGACTGGACGATTATCGATCTGCCTAATAGTTTCTTTCTGGTACGGTTTGAGTTGGAAGCCGACATGCTTGATGCTCTCTTCAATGGCCCATGGATGATGTTCGGGCACTATCTACTAATGCAACAGTGGAACCCTTCGTTTGATCCGTGGTCCTCGTCCATTACGACCACTAGTTTTTGGGTACGTATTTCGGGACTACCTTTCTCCATGTACAACACTGTGGTATTGAAGGACATTGCTTATGCACTAGGGCCCCCTCTACGGATAGATGAAAAGAATATCAACCTTGATCGAGGAAGGTATGCGAGAGTTTGTGTGAGTATCGACCTCAATAGAACCTTGAAAGGCGATGCCTACTGAATGGAAAGAGACTGTTACTTGAATATGAAAACCTCCATGCTATTTGTTTCGGTTGTGGGTGTTATGGTCACCACAAGGAACAATGCATGGTCGGGCCTCCCGTCAGTGTGCCCCAGGAAATTGAGAGGGATGGTACTCAAACTAATCAAAATTTGCCCCAGAACCAAGCTAATTCGACACATACTGAGAATGACATTAATACTGAGGCTCCTACAATGAATGTAGACAAACCCCAGTTTGTGGCCTTGTTTGAGACCCATTGTTTTGGAGATGTTGCTACAACTATCTATAGGAAGATGGGATTTGATTCTTGGGAATGTATCGAAGCCATTGGTCAAAGTGGAGGAATCTGGCTCTTGTGGGACAGTGCGTCGTGCGCCCTCAAGATTATGGTTAAGAATAGGCAGTTTATTCATGCCACTGTTGGTGAAGGGGCTAATCTATTCCATCTCATCCCGATATATGTTTGCCCGGATCCACGACGTAGAGAATAGGTATGGGACACTCTCCTAAGTATCCTGAATTCTGTCACGGCCCCTGTAGTTATGGGAGGGGATTTTAACGTTATTAGCTGCCTCAAGGAACGCCAGGGTGGATCGAACAGGCTCTCGTGGGAGTCTATCTCTTTCGGTGAATGGTTCAATCAGCCACAACTGGTTGACCTAGGTTTTAATGGCTCTCCATTTACTTGGGTGTGTGATAATGATGTTTCTACAAGACTTTCTAAGAGACTTGAAAGGGTTCTTGTGTCTACGGAGGGGAGATTGAAATGGCCGGAAGCTTGTGTACATCATCTTCCTAGATTTTCATCTGACCACAACCCTCTACTTATGTTGTTTGTGAAGCCGATTGTATGTAACCACAAACGGCGACCCTTCAGGTTCCAAGTTGTGTGGTTTACGAATCCAGAATTTGTTAATCTGATTACACAATCTTGGGACAGGCTGGCCCATCTCCCTGGGGCTCTCCAGAAAGTTCAGACTGTTTTACGTAAGTGGAATAAGGAGGTGTTTGGCGATATTCTGCTTAGGAAGGAAGAACTGATCACACAGTTGGAAGAAATTAGTAAGGAGCTTGATATTGGGGTCTCTAATGTGTTGTTGAGTAGAGAGGTTGCAACTAAGGACAACCTTGATGTAACGCTGGCTCAGGAAGCTGCTTTGTGGTGCCAAAAGTCCCGTCAAGACTGGTTATTGGATGGAGACAGAAATACGAAAATTTTCCTTCTCTTGACTGTAGTTCGCAGACAAAAAAATCGGGTTGTTGCCCTTAAGCTGGATGATGGTCTATGGTGCACGGATTTAAAGGTCTTGGAAGCCCATGTACTTGACTACTTCCGACGTCTTTATGGACCACAAGACCTCCCCCGCCTCGGGCACATACCGACGGGTGGGTTTCCTGCCTTATCGGTTCCACAACGTGCGAAATTGAGCCGACAATGTACCGAGGAAGAAATATTTGCTGCAGTGAAGGATATGGGCCCGCTCAAAGCCCCCGGCCCAAACGGCTTCCAGCCCATATTTTATAAAAACTTATGGTCCATTGTTGGTGAGTCTTTGGTGGAGTTCGTGAAAGGTTTCTTCGCCAACGGAGCTCTCGATCCTACATCTAATGAAACTCTTATTGTGCTGATCAGGAAAGTAGCCAAGCCTGAAACCATCAGCCAATTCAGACCTACAAGCCTTTGTAATGTTAGCTATAAAGTTATTACAAAGGTCCTTGCAAATCGTCTTAAAGGGATTATGGACCACCTTGTGTCACCTATGCAATCCAGTTTTATTCTGGGTAGGATGATATCCAATAATGTGGTTATTATTCAGGAAGCTATTCATTCAATGAAAAGGAAGAAGGGTCGAAAAGGATGGATAATCCTTAAAATGGACCTGGAGAAGGCCTACGATATGTTAAGGTGGGAGTTTATTGTTGAGACTCTTCAGGACGTTGGTCTATGCTCCCGTTGGGTCTCCTGGATGTCTTCGTGTCTGAATTCAGCGTCGATGAAACTATTGTGGAATGATGAAGCTTCTGTTGGCTTCCCCATGTCGAGAGGGATCAGCCAAGGAGACTCGCTTTCTCTCTATATCTTTGTTCTTTGTTTAGAAAGATTGAGCCACATGATTGAGAGAGCGGTGGAAAGTGGTGACTGGAAACCGATGAGTCTGTCGAAAGGGGGACTACAAATCTCTCATCTTCTGTTTGCGGATGATATCATATTGTTTGTAGAAGCTTCCGTGTCTCAAGTGAATGTCATTAGGAGTATCCTTGAGGAGTTATGCGGGGCCTCGGGGGAGCGGGTCAGCCTTGTAAAATCCAAACTCTACGTCTCCCAAAATATCCAAGGCATCCTGGAGTCGACTCTGAGTAATCTTTGTAGCATTCCGTCTACTAGACATCTTGGGAAATACCTCAGCATTCCACTTCTTCATGATCGGGTGTCGGCATCTACTTTCGGTCCTCTGCTAGAGCGAGTCTCTAAGCGCCTAGCGGGCTGGAAGGCTAACATCTTGTGCATTGTTGGTCGCGTAACTCTCATCAAGTCTGTCCTCCCTAGCCTTCCTATTTACTCCATGAATACTCTCATCCTTCCAAGTAAAGTGTTGAGTTACCTTGACCAGGTGTGTAGAGACTTCCTTTGGGGTAGCTCTCCAAGCAACCATAAAATCCACCTCATTGGTTGGAATAAGATGTGCCAAGCTAAAAGTGAAGGGGGTCTTGGTATCAGAAAAGCGGCGGATACAAACCTTGCTATGGTGGGGAAGTTGGGTTGGCGTCTCTTCGCTAACAAAGAGAAGCTTTGGGCAAGGATACTAAGAGTCAAGTACGTTATTCAAGGGGAAGAGTGGCCCCAGGGAATTCGATGCAGGGGGCAACTCTTTCATCTGGAAGGGGCTGGTATATGCCTACAATAATGTTATTACACCACATATTGGTTGGAGCGTGAAGGACGGGCGAAGGGCCTATTTTTGGAAGGATGTGTGGGTTGATGATATGCCTCTGGATCATTTTTGCATGGCTACTCTCTCTTTGTTGGACAGATCTCTAAATGTTCGGGATGTATGGTTGGATGATGGTGGTTGGAATTGGAATTATTTGGAAGGGAAATTAAACTAGTTGGGTTACCTTAAGCTCACAGCTAGAACAGTGGTTGACGGCGCCAAAGATAGGGATTCCATCCGATGGCTTGGTTAGAATAATGAGATCTTCTTTTCCTCCTCAACACATCGTCTTATTTCAGAGCTGACTGAACATTTCCAGGTGTATGAAAGCTTGTTCGCCCAGGTTAGGAAACTTTAGGTTACGGAAAGGACTTGATATTTTATGTGGTTACTTTCCTGGGAAGTTCCACTGACTAATGCCGAACGCTGTCGGCTTCATATGGCTTCATCTCCCTTTTGTAATTGTTGTCCTCGGAGGGAGGAGACCTTGATTCAAGTCCTTAGTGTAAGAGCCTAGTTGTTGAGTTGTTGAGAGAGTGTGCAGAGGGCCAGGATTATGCCTGAGCCGCCCCTGTCTGACCCAGAGGGAGCCCCTATACCTATCCTGGACCGCCCCTACGGTTTGTGGTGTGCTGCAGCTGTCTTCTTTGACCCGAGCTTTGCTTTTTTACCCATCTTTCCTTTATATTTCCTTCTTCCTTCAGATGAGGGTTTCCTCCATCTCAATCTTGCTCCATCTCTCTCTTCCTACGCTCTTCTTCTTCTCCTCTCTTCTCCTTTGGATCTCTTCATGATCCATGTGTGAGTTTTGTGAGTTTTGAGAGCCTTTTGTGCTTGGCTTGTTGATTAGTGTTGATGTGTTGCTGCTGTGCTTGTTGTTAGCCAGCTCTGAGGTTGTGATGGTGTTCTACTCTTGTTTAGATTCAGCTTGATGAGATCTCTCTCCTTCTTCCCTTTCTTTCTTCTTTTCTTCCTTTCTATGTTCTTTCCTTTCTCCTTAGCTTAAGATCCATAAGAATGATCTTGTGGCAGCCTTGATTGGCTTCTTCTGATGTATATATGTATGTATATATGTGTGTTTAGATACTGGCTGAAAGAGGAGTGAAGAGACCGATTGAAGAAGCAAGAAGGAGCTGAAGTGGTGTGTCTCCGCACACCAGCTGCCCTTGTGCCATCTCTGGACCGTTTCTGCGCCAGCTGTGAGCCGCTCCTGCGCCATCTCCTAGCCGCCCCTGCGCCACCAGCACCAACTTGGTGTTGCACTTGGTTCTGCAGGTGTGTGTTGCTTCTAGGCTTTCCTTAGGATGCCTTTGATCCCTCCTTACCTAGTATGAGTGTATAGGATCATGCTAGATGTGTGAGGATGTGTTTGGTTGAGGTTATGATCGGTTTTTGCCCTGTACGGCTTTAAGGACTTAGGTTGATGTGGATTGAGGTTGTGAGGTTGAGTATGATCCTCATGAATCCCTTTGGGTCTAGGTGTGACCCTTTTGATGAATAGAGTTTGATATATCTTGATGCCTGGTTATTAGGCAGTTCCCCTCTCTCAAGATTGGAGGATGAGCTGTGTACGACGTTGAGGTAAGTCCGTAGGACTTACTTAGCTACCATCCCTATATTTGGGTGTTTGCATGAGTGGTGTATGCTTATTGTGTTTCTATGATAGCATGAGATGTCGTTTATACTGACCTAAGTTTTATATGGTTTGCCCCGTATGCGTGGCTGTGATAACCTTTCCCTTTCATCCCGCCGTGGAGTCTGGGAGTTCTCTTGAGTCAGGCCAAACCTGGTATACGGGGAGGGCACAACATCACTCCCATAGGGTACACGGGTTGTGTGACCGATTCCACTCCAGATGGCTAGCAGGCTTAGAGGCGAGGATGTATCCGCCCTCGTGTCACATGTTTACATCTATGGATATACATATATACGATTTGAGTGAATGACCAGTATATAAAGATGATAAAATGGGTAAATGTGTGATAGCATGCTGATGTGTTTATCTTTCATGATTGTGTTTGTTCTTATGCATTTCCTCATATATGTGTGGTTAGCTAACGGTTTCATACCCTGTTGTAGATATTACAGGTTAGGCGCTGCTGAGTTATCTGGTAGGGTGACAGGCCGAGGACTCTCGTACATTAGGTGGTTGGTTTGGGTTTGTTGTGTTTCCCTCCCGCATGAGGATGATCTTTTGTACCTCCTGTGTGAGGATGTCGTTTTATCTACTCGGCTATGTTGTTGTTTTACTTTAGTTGTACAGTTTATACCGCTTTATGTATTTGTTTTATATTTGTCAGTGCCATGTTGTAAGGTCCAGTAAACTTGTTGTCAGGCTAGGGTCAAGATCCATTGTGAGATCCTAGCCCAATATGGCATCCCGAGTCCCGCGGATTCGGGGTGTTACAGAGTTGGTATCAGAGCCTAGGTTGACAACAATGACACTTGCTACCTGCAATGAGGTTTGATAGGTAAAATAAACAGCGCCCACATGAGATCTGACGTTTTAAAACGTTTTTGGTTTTAAGTGTGGTTTTGGGTTAGAATGTACGAGAAGTCGTCACCTCTGCCATGGATCTCTGCAGCGTAGATATGTGTATATATATATATATATATATATATATATATGTGTATTATGGATTGTGAGGATGTAATATATATATATATATATATATATATATATATATATATATATATATATATATATATATATATATATATATATATATATCGATACATATGGCATATATATAGTCTTGTAAGTTTAGGTGCGTATATGCTACAGATGGCTCAGACTAGAGCAATATCTGTAGTGGGACGAGGTAGGGGTACACCCCCTCTTCCTCCAGTCACGTCAAGTTAGGGACCAGTTTCCGCTGTTGGTTCGCCTATGGCAGAGAACGAGTTTGAAGAGGCTGATCGTGTCTCCATGAGCAGATATGAGTTTCAAGAATATATGCAGCAAGTATGTGAGGCTGTAATAGCGGGAAGACCTACACCGGATTTACCAACGTCGGTAAGACCAATTGAAGCTTCAGGATCAAAGAAGAAGCAATGGACTGGATCAGTTAGTGTAGAAGCAAAGATGATGAATGGGGAACCAAGTCAGATGTCAGGACAATCAAGTGGTCCTATGGCCATGAAGGCGACTGACAAGGAACTACAATGTTTTAATTGTGCGAAGTTTGGACACCAGCGAGTTGTGTGCCTAAAGGCACTCATCATATGCTTTACGTGTGGTAAAGCAGGGCATAGAGCGAAGTTTTGTCGACAGGGCAAGGCGCTGCCTTTACTAGCTCCTTCTCGGTGTAAGATCATGAAAGGTGGACGACGAAGATCAAGATACCCTTTAGCTGCACAGGGTACAAGGATGGGAGGATTATGTTTTAACTGTGGTTATCCAAATCATTTGCGTTTTGCGTGCCCTTTGACACCGATAGCTTGCTTCACCTGTGGTGAACTAGGCCATCTGGCTCCTTTCTGTCAGCAAGGTGGTGTTTCTTCTCAACAAGACCTTCCTCTTTCCGGTGCAGAAAGAGTGGAAGTGGAGGCTATGGCAACGACCTCAGTAATACCTGAGGAGCATGGATCCGAGATGGAATAATGCTATGCAGTGGAGCTTCTAGTGTTAGCTGTACAGGTACCATTCTTGTTAATGGTTTATCTAGTGGAGTTTTGTTTATTGTGAGTGCTATGCACTTCTTGTCTTTCGATGCATGCGTTAATAGTGGACCGTGGAAATAGTAGGAGATAGATCTTCCTTTACAGGATTACCTGTTAGGGGTTTGAGGTACCCGAGAGACATGTGTTTGTCCCATTTATTTAGGGACATGTGTATGGTTATAGACTTCTTTTTCATTCCGTAGGTGCATGAGAAAGTCACTATATGTATGATTTGGATGAATAGATATCATGTCATGTTGGATATCAATTGGAAGGTTGTTACAGTTTCTATTGAGATCGATTTGATAGTGGTTTTCCGAGACTACGACCTTTGGAGAGATGAGTTTTGTTATTAATGTCATATGAGCAGTGAAGATGAAAACACAAGAGGTGATGTTTTCTGATGTTATGCCATGAAGAAGAAAGTTCTACGTTGGAAGATGTTCCAGTGGTTTATAAGTTTATAGACGTTTTACTGAATCGTTCAATTACCACCTCAGCAGAGTGTGGACATGGTAATCGAGTTGAAGTATGATACGACACTGATTGGGAAGGCCCATACTATATGGTGCTTATTGAGATATCTTAACTGACAACTTGAAGAGTTGACTGAGACGGGCTTCTTTTGCCCTAGCTTGAGTTCCATGTTCCGTATGACGATCTGATGAGTTAGCTTCAAAAAGTATTTGTGTTTTTTTTAAGATTTCCTTGCGCTCAGGATATCACCAATTGAGGTGAGAGAGCAAGATGTACATATGATAGCCTTTTGTACCATTATGAACACTAGGAGTTGTAGTGATACCAGTTAGGGCTGACGAATGCCTTGACAGTTTTCAGGGAGTTAATGAATAGTATCTTTGTTCGCTCTAAATGGTGTGTGCAAACTTTAAATTTATAACCCAAGAAGTATGCGAACCCGCAGTGTACGGATCAATTATAGTAAAAGCAAGAATTCCGGGGTGTCGATCTCAAGGACTTAGGTGAAACAAAGCAAATATAGGTTGTCAATATTACAACTAACCACAAAAGCGATTAAAACAATCAAAGATGATAATAAGGTCAATTAAAGGAAATATGCAAATTCTAGGGATTAAAGCATCTAGTTGTGGTTCCAACTCAAGATCTCAAGATAAAGCGGACAAAGCTGAGGTTTTTACAAAGGGAAGGTGTTACTAAAGCGGAATAGATCACCGGGTAAGTCTCACTACTCACAATCTTAAACCAAAGAACCTATCACCGGGTAAGTCTCAAGGTACTAAGGAAAGGAATTATAATCTCAAACCAACAAACCAACTAACGGAATAGAATCAACCTTTACCGGGTAAGTCTCAGGCTAACTCACAAAGATGGAATGAAGGCACACTCAAACCCCAATAAAGGATAAACCTTTATTACCTACACTTATGACCTTCGATAAACAAACAAAGGAATTACCGGGTAATTCTCATCCTAAGCTTGCATTGAACCAGGAAAGGTGTAATAAGAATACGATTTGACAATCTCTAACACTTAACTCTCAGTTTCGGAACAGAAAAGTCACCTCGGTCAGTCAAGTTCCACCCCGGCCGAGATGTTCATCGACTGAACGAGATGTTCTAGGGTTAAGGATAAAGACTCGAGCTTTCAGGGTCCTACTGGGATTAAAATTATTCTATCATTGTTTTTCCCACAACCTTCAACCAATCACCCTAGAATCGCACAAAGAAATTAGTCACTCATCATCATGAAAGCAATAATCAAATATATGGGAAGAGAATGAATATTTGAACACAAAAACCTTAAGAACAAGGCTTCAATAACTGAATCAAATAAACAAATCAGCGTTCCTTGGATCACAAATCCAACAAGACAATCAAACAAAGGGAATCTAAGAAAATCTTACAAATCCCTTCACAAAAGCTATAACAAGCTATCAATCCTTCCTAGATTGATCTTCAATCTTCCTTCCTTCCTTCTTTCAAAACTCCGAAAAAATCCCTTAATTGCTGGATGCTCTCAGCCCTCTAAGCATGCTTGAACTTGTGGAAAATCCAACCCTTTATATAGGAGAATTATTTTTCAAAGATAATAATATCTTAAAAAGATAATTTCCTAATAAAATATATCCATATCTCATAAATAAATCTCTAAAATATATGATCTTCCTTCCAGAAATCCAGCCCAAAAATATAAGATCTCTCATTCCAAAAATAAAAGATCTCAGCCAAATAAAATATATCTCGCCGCGTCAGGGTGTTCGCCTCGGTCGGAGCGCTCCTCAGGATCACCTCGGTCGAGGTGGTACTGTAGCTGACCGAGGTGACTCTCAGCTGAAGGTGAAATCTCTTAAATCTGGTCCAAAGTAAATCTTTAATCCATTTCCGTGCTTCCTGGGTTCTTCCTTAAGCTCCTGAATGTAGCTCCAACGACTCCTTAACTCCACTTTGATGCAAAACGTGCCATTTTACCTACGATTACAACGAAACTTGGTGTAGACCTCGATTCCCGCAAAGGTAGATGAAACGACAATATATTCGCATAATATACATCCAAACATGCAGATTATTGAAGATAAAACGTCTAAACAAGTCCCAAAATAAAGACTATAATTCATGCTATCAAAATACTCCATACTTGTCCCTTGCTTGTCCCCAAGCAAGTTCCAAATCTTAAGTACAAGATAGAATGAATTATAAGTCATAAAGATCAATGAAAAGTATTTCAAAACATTTTTGTGGTGTGCTCCACTCATAGATCTCTCTAAGAGAATGTTTCATGGTAATTAAAATCAAAATATGATCAAAACATTTTATAAATATAAGAAAGTTTTTCATCTTTGCATAAAATCATAGAATGCATAATAAATCATAATTATCGAAATTAATCATGTATAATCCAGTTTAAACCACCAAGTCAATCAACAAGCTCGAGGTCTCAAGGGCTTTCAAAAGAGAAGTCAAGAAACGTGTGAGAGTGGGATGTATATAGGGAATGTGGTGCTAGAATCTGGGAAAAGGATCTTCACTTCACTTGCTTTGAACTTCAACATCTTCCACCAATAAGCTTTGCTTACTTACTTTTTTACTTTTTGGGATGCATGGACAGAGGTGCACAATAACCGAAGCCTAGTAAATCAGTAATCATCAATTTCTCAAGATGCCTCAAACCCTTGATGCACATACCATGACCCGTTAGGAATATCGCTCAATCCGACTTTGGCAAGACACAAACACCCGGCTATGTGAATGGTGCCGAGTTACTTATCATCATGATTGACTTCCCCAAACCTATTTGTTTCTTTCTAACTTCCAGCCAACATCTCAACTTTTCTTTCACTTGCTTTTCATTTGCTTGCTTCCAAATTCCCGGATAGGTAAAGGGAGACAAATATGTATATGAGGGACTAAGCATGATCAAGAAGAAGAAGAGAAGAGAATGAATTGCCTTAATTATCCCAGGAAGAAGGTGAGAGAACTTATCATATGGTGTCAACCTTTAAATTCAACATAATTTGGATAAAAACAAAGTATTAAACATGCCAAAATTTCAAACAAAGCATTTAGCAACTTAAACATATTATAAAACCTTTCAAACATATAAAGATTTCAAAACCAGCCGGCAAACAAAAATCTTCACTGATGTCATATCCAGATAAGAAGCACAAAAATCGTTTCGAAAACTTTCAGTTAAACCACCTCGGTCGAGATGTTCTAAGTCAACCGAGGTACTGCACCTCGATTGGTCAGAGTCACATCGGTCGAGGTCAAAATTTTTTTTTTCTTAACCAGTTTTTGACGTTTTTCTCAATCAAATAACTTGTATGCATGCATGTAGCCTCAAATAAACACATGAAGGAAGATAAGAAAATAATATCCAAATAGAGTTATACAAGCATACACATAATGTCAAATCATACATCCAAATACCCCATACTTGGGACACATTGTCCCAATGGGTCAAAATAAGTCTAAAAGAAATGTACTCACCGAACATAAGCTGAGCTGCATAATAAATAAATAAAAGAAATCCCTGCAAGCTCTAGTCCTGATCTACTGGTGGTGGTGGTGGATATGGCATGTACGGGTGTTGGGATGGATCAAAGGGGTAGCCCATAGTGTGCTGGAACTGTATCTCCAATATCCGGCGTTGGTAGTGCTGGCTCTCCCTCATCTCCAACATATCTAAGGATAAAGCGGCGTAAGATTCGATCATCTGATCCGTCAGCTCGTCTATCCGTCTATGAGCTACGGGATCCCGCTGTCTGCGGACTCTACGCCTGGCAGGACGTGATGGTGGTGCAGCTGCCTCCTCCTCAGTCTCCTCGTCGTCTAGATCGACGACTGGTACGCTGGGACCGGCTGTGTCCGTCCCTGTCTCCATGGTAGCACCGTCATCGTCCTCCTCATCCTCATCCTCCTGCACTGGAGCTGCTGCGTCTCTAGCATCCTCAATGTATGGAGTCCATACAATGGACCAGTACTGAGGATCATAGACAGAAAACTGGGATGACCACCTAATACCCTGAGGGGTAGTCTGCTCTCAAGGCATCGCCACATATGGCGTAGTAAGTCCAAGAGGAACCATGATCCTCCTGGTTATCATCTCCTGCAACCCTAGCGGCTTGGCAGCCGCCACCAGTGTACATGCACTCAGATCCAACCCCATCACTGTAGCTATATGGGTCACTAAGCCGCCGCAACAGATGTCTCCTCTCCCCTTTGCCTTGATCCGGTGCAGATCCTCAGCTAGCAAGGCACCGAAATCAAGCACACCCCTAGTCACCATGCAGAATAAACTCAAGAGCTCCCCTTGTCTAACCTTATGGGGTGTCTCAGTACGCGCCAGAAGTGTCTCGCTGAATATCTTGTGGGCGAGTCTGAAAGTGAGGTGGAAGATGATCCGCTCCTTGGAGTCTCCAGGTCTCCACCTATCAGTATGTTCAACTATGTGAGCTATGTGTCCCCAGAACTGGCGAGCTACAGCTCGAGAGGGGAAATCAGTAACTGTCGGGGTCGGGAAGCCGAAGACCTCTCTCCACTGGTCCATCGGTACTAGATAATTCCGGTTCAACAACCGGTACTTGATGGCCTGCTCTGCAGGCAGGTGAGTCACAAAGCTCACAAAATCCGGTGTAGGCTCGAGGTAGGCCGGAGCTCTGATCTCCATAAACTGCTCCAGCCCTACCATCGAGACCATCCGTCTCAAATCCTCCGCAACATATAAGCAATCAAAAGCGGAGATGTCCAAAAACCGCGGCGCAACCACAAGGCGTGTATAGATGCAGTCGTAGTCGGCCTAGTGACGCTCGTGTATCACCGGTACAAAAGGCCGAGAAGAAGAAGGAGAAGGGGAAGATCCATCCCTCAGGACAAGCTGTCTATCAGACCTAGAACTCATTTTTTTTCTCTCTGTCAGACCACCTCGGTTGCCCTGACAATTCTCAAGAATCACCTCGGTCGAGGCACAGGTCGACCCAGATTCGGTCGATTCGAGGCGTTTTTGTTGCAGTTTCTTGCTTCCAATCCGTTCCTCTATCCTTTCCTCTCAGAACCGAAGCAAAAATCCTCGAAAACGAGTGAGAATCGAAGAAGCGAGGTGAGATTGGTGCCGCGGTCGAGAAGGTGAGGGAGGGAAGAGAGAGAAACCATTCCCCTTTTTATACCCCTCACTAAATCTACTGTCACCTCGGTCGAGGTAGTCCCGACTGGACCGAGGTGTCTGGACTGAGGTAGATTGTTGTCAGCCCTAGTCGCCTCGGTTGCTCAAGAATCATCTCGGTCGAGGTGCTGTGACAGCAACCGAGATGTATCTCAGTCAAACTCCGTCTTCTCAATTTCTCGAACTTCTGTCCTTCTAGTGTTGCTCCTGGGTTGTATTACTTCCTTAGAGATATCCGGTTTTCTGTCTAGGACGCCAAAAACAAAGCAAAGCAAAGCAAAGCAAAAGCAAACTATCTAAAGTTAGGCTAGAGAAGGGAAAAGAAAGCAATACCTTGGGTTGCCTCCCAAGAAGCGCTTGGTTTAAGGTCACTAGCTGGACCGTACGGTGTCCCTAAACAAGGTATAGTGGTGCAATCTCCTCAAGGAGGACCTCCGGTTTGTATTTCTTAAGTCTATGACCATTGACTTTGAATCTTCCACTTGTTTCTCCCCATATCTCGACTGCACCATAAGGGAAAACATGTTTCACAACGTAAGGTCCTGTCCATCTAGATTTTAACTTACCTGGAAAGAGGCGAAGGTGGGAGCTGAAGAGTAGAACTGAGTCTCCTTCTTTGAACTCCTTAGGAATGATACGCTTGTCATGCCATTTCTTTGTCCTTTCCTTGTAGATCTTGGCATTCTCATAAGCGTTCAAACGCAGCTCCTCCAGCTCATTGATGTCCAATAGCTGCTTCTCACCGGCTTCCTTTATATCGAAATTCAACCATTTGATTGCCCAATACGCCTTGTGTTCTAGCTCAACGGACAAATGGCAAGACTTCCCATATACCAGATTATAGGGGGTGGTACCAATGGGAGTCTTAAATGCGGTCATGTAGGCCCAAAGAGCGTCGTCCAACTTCATGGACCAATTCTTCCTCGTCCTAGAGACGGTCTTCTCCAAGATTGCTTTGATTTCTCTATTCGAGATCTCGACTTGTCCACTAGTTTGAAGGTGATAAGGGGTTGCTACCTTGTGGGTTACCCTATACTTCGATAGAAGTGCTTTAAACTTCCGGTTGATGAAATGTGTCCCTCCATCGCTGATGATGATGCGTGGAGTCCCAAAACGTGGAAAGATAGTTCTATTAAAGAACTTCACAACCACCATCGCGTCATTAGTGGAAGAGGCAATGGCTTCCACCCATATAGAGACGTAGTCGATAGCTAGGAGAATATAGAGGTTTCCTCCGGATGATGGGAAAGGTCCCATGAAATCAACTCCCCATACATCAAAGATCTCAACTTCCTGTATGTTATTGAGTGGCATCTCGTTCCTCCTAGATATGTTCCCTGTTCTTTGGCATGCATCACAAGAAACAACAAACGTTTGCACATCCTTAAATAATGTAGGCCAAAAGAAACCGGAACGTAATACCTTGGCGCACGTTTTGTGAGCGCTAACATGCCCTCCACAAGAAAGCGAGTGGCAATGCCGTATAACACTTGTAACTTCATCTTCCGGAATGCATCTTCGAAGCATCCCGTCCAGACGTCTCTTAAATAGCAGAGGTTCATCCCAATAGTAATGCCGTACATCTTTAAAGAATTTCTTTCTTTGAGCGTACGTCAATCTTGGTGGTATTTCCTGGAAAACAAGATAATTAACAATTTCAGCGTACCAAGGCCCTTTATTATCAGAAGTTTGGTGGAAAAAGTGTTCCACCAACTGCGGATGAATTTTAGAAAAGGGAGTAAGAAGTTTGTTATTCTCAATTGACATCATCTCGCTTTCGACCTCGGTCGAGGTTCAGAGAGGGTGACCGAGATGTTCTTCAGTCAAGAACACCTCGCTTGGTCCAGAAAGTGCCTCGGTCGAGGTACTGCAACTAGGACCGAAACTGGAGATTCTCTTCTCCTGGATTAGTTTTTCAATCTTAGCTCTTGGATCTTCTTCTAGTGCCTTTAAGCTCCATATATCTGCATCACAAGAAGCATCTATACCTTCCTCCATTAAGCTAAAACTAATAACTTTCTCAAGTGGATCATTAATAAGGATAGAGCTCACCAATTCTCTTGATTCTTCTTCATCATAGATGTTGAAGATATCATCTCCCAGCGACTCTCCTTTCATTGCCGCAAGCAATGCAAACTCAACTTGATCACCGCCAATGTTGAATTGCAACTTGGCGTTCTTACAATCCACATTGCAACCCGAAGTTGCTAGAAATGGTCTCCCGAGAATGATAGGAATGGGATAATCTGCGGAATGTCAAGCACAACAAAATCTATAGGTAAATAGAAGTTACCTAACTTAACCGGGACGTCTTCCAAAATGCCCACGGGATGGGTAATGGAGCGGTCCGCCATGTACAACCGTATCTTCACCGGCTTGGAGTCTCCAAGTCCGATCCTCACACATAGCTCCAACGGAATGATGCTCACGCTGGCTCGTAGATCGCACAATGCTTCACAAGTGACATCCCCAACTTGAATGGGAATGCAAAATGAGCCGGGATCTCTCAACTTGGTGGCATCTTCTCCTTCATGATTTGAATGAGCTCCGAGGATTTAGATGTCATCCTTACTTCACCAAAGTCTTCCAACTTCCTCTTCCTTGAGATAATTTCTTTCAAGAACTTCCCATAAGCAGGCATCCCTAGAATAGCATCAAGGAAAGGGATATTAATATGTAGTTTATTCATCAAGTCAAGGAACTTACCAAAGTGCTTGTCTAGATGTGCTCTGGTTCTTGACTGAGGGAATGGAAGTGGTAGTTTATATGCAAGAGGTGGGACAGAAACTTCAGTTTTGTCCGACGCTCTTTGAGGCTCCACCTCGGTTGGTACCTCGGCCGAGGTGTTCTTCGTCTGTACCTGGACCGAGGTGTTCTTCACTGGAATCGACCGAGGCATTGGATCTACAGTTTTCAGTCCACTTCTCGTCGTTATTGCCATGATCTGTCCTTTAGGCTTGCTCTCTGTCCTTGCTGGAAGCTTCCCTGGATCTCTTGGCGCTTCATTCGCCTTATTAAAGAATTGTTGTTCTAAGGCTTTTTGTGCCTTCGAAAATAAAGTCATGGACGTATCCATAGCATTGAGCTTGATCAAGATAGCCTCCAACACTGCATCTTTCTTTTCTGGTTGGGATGAGCTTGATCCAGGCTCCTGGCTCTTCAATGGAGTAGAAGAAGAAGAAGAAGAAGAAGAAGAAGAAGAGAGGAAAGGATTAGAAGAGTTGTTCGAATTGGAGTTAGAGTAAGAGTTACCCGAATTTTGATTGTTTGGCCTCCAATTATTGCTATTGGATCCTCTATTGTTGTTGTAGTTGTTGTTCCGGGAATCGTTGTTGTTGTTCCGGTAACCATTGTTGTTCCTTGAGCCTTGATATCCTTCCTCTTCTTTCTTGGTGTGAGCAACCAAAAGTTCCTTCAATTGCTTCACTTCATTCTTGAGGGAGGTAAGTTGATTATCATTTTATGGAGCTTCTTAGAAATTAACTCTCTTAACTCCATTTTCATCTCCTTGGTGCGAGTACTTCTCCACGTACAAAGCTTGTTTTTCAATGAATTCCCAAGCTTCATCAATCGACATGTCCATGAATGTGCCGGCGGATAGTAGTTGAAGGCTGAATTGGGTAGCTCCATCCAATCCCTTGAAGTAAATCTCCAAAAACTCTATCTTTGGAATCTCATGATGTGGGCAATCCAAAAGAACATCTTTAAATATCTGTTATGACTTGGAAAAACTCTCCTTGTCCTTCATGATGAATGTGTTGATCTTCCCTCTCATTTCAGCAGTCTTGGAGGGGGGAAATAATTTCGTCAAGAACTCCGTCGTCATCTCCTCCCAAGTGTTGATCTTTCCGGGAGGAAGAGACTGATACCAAGTAAGCACCCTGTCCTTCAAAGAAAAGTAGAAAGGCCTTAACTTGTAATTGTTATTTTCCACTCCTAAAGGTTTCAAGGTCTCCATCAAGACCTCATAGTTTTGTAGATGTTGATGTGGAGACTCCCTTTCTAGACCTCCGAACTGGCATTGGCGAATCATGGAAAGAACTTGCGGTCGAAGTTCATAATCATGCTCCGCTGGACCTCCTAGGGTTGACTCCTGGACGCCTCACTTGCTAGTTTGGGTCCATCCTCTGCCCTAGGGTTTTTGGAATACCTACAAAAAGAACATCTTGGACTGGCATCCGAGGTGGAAGTATCTCGGCCGGGGCAACTGGAGCGGGGTCCTGCCTCGGTCGAGGGTCTGGTCGATGCAGAATCTGAGCTCGTAACTCAGCCATGTCTGCTTCAATCTCTGCAGCTCGGGTGCGATTTTCCTCCCTTTTGCGCTGCAGTTCTTCCTTATTGAGGCGCAGCTGTTCCATCGCCTCCTTCAATTCGGGCTCAACATTGTGATTGTCTTGGTTGGCCATTTTCACTTCTTTCAAGCGTCTCTTATATGTCTTTTCTGGTTCGGGATCGTAATGAACGATTTTCTTCCCAGCACGGGTTCTTCGCATAAACCTAAGAAAAAGAACCTACGAAAGTCACTCAAGTAGAGTGGTTAGTAGTAACAGGGACAATAGCCCCGAAAGACAACCGCAACCGGCTCGGTCTAGACCAAGTCCCCGACAACGGCGCCAAAAACTTGTTCGCTCCAAATGGTGTGTGAAAGATTTAAATTTATAACCCAAAAAGTATGCTTAAAAGAAGGATGCGAACCCGCATTGTACGGATCAATTATAGTAAAAGCAAGAATTCCGGGGTGTCGATATCTGGGACTTAGGTGAAATAAAGCAAGTATAGGTTGTCAATATTACAACTAACCACAAAAGCGATCAAAACAATCAAAGATGATAATAAGGTCAATTAAAGGAAATATGCAAATTCTAGGGATTAAAGCATCTAGTTGTGGTTCCAACTCAAGATCTCAAGATAAAGTGGACAAAGCTGAGGTTTTTGCAAAGGGAAGGTGTTACTAAAGCGGAATAGATCACCGGGTAAGTCTCACTACTCACAATCTTAAACCAAAGAACATATCACCGGGTAAGTCTCAAGGTACTAAGGAAAGGAATTATAATCTCAAACCAACAAACCAACTAAGGGAATAGAATCAACCTTTACCGGGTAAGTCTCAGGCTAACTCACAAAGATGGAATGAAGGCACACTCAAACCCCAATAAAGGGTAAATCTTTATTACCTACACTTATGATCTTGGGTAAACAAACAAAGGAATTACCGGGTAAGTCTCATTCTAAGCATGCATTGAACCAGGAAAGGTGTAATAAGAATAGGATTTGGCAAACTCTAACACTTAACTCTCAGTTTCGGAACAGAAAAGTCACCTCGGTCAGTCAAGTTCCACCCCGGCCGAGATGTTCATCGACTGAACGAGATGTTCTAGGGTTAAGGATAAAGACTCGAGCTTTCAGGGTCCTATTGGGATTAAGATTATTCTATCATTGTTTTTCCCACAAACTTCAGCCAACACCCTAGAATCGCACAAAGAAATTAGCCACTCATCATCATGAAAGCAATAATCAAATATATGGGAAGAGAATGAATATTTGAACACAAAAACCTTAAGAACAAGGCTTCAATAACTGAATCAAATAAACAAATCAGCGTTCCTTGGATCACAAATCCAACAAGACAATCAAACAAACGGAATCTAAGAAAATCTTACAAATCCCTTCTCAAAAGCTATAACAAGCTATCAATCCTTCCTAGATTGATCTTCAATCTTCCTTCCTTCCTTCAAAACTCCGAAAAAATCCCTTAATTGCTGGATGCTCTCAGCCCTCTAAGCATGCTTGAACTTGTGGAAAATCCAACCCTTTATATAGGAGAATTATCTTCCAAAGATAATAATATCTTAAAAAGATAATTTCCTAATAAAATATATCCATATCTCATAAATAAATCTCTAAAATATATGATCTTCCTTCCAGAAATCCAGCAAAAAAATATAAGATCTCTCCTTCCAATAATAAAAGATCTCAGCCAAATAAAATATATCTCGCCGCGTCAGGGTGTTCGCCTCGGTCGCGGTGCTCCTCAGGATCACCTCGGTCGAGGTGGTACTGTAGCTGACCGAGGTGACTCTCAACTGAAGGTAAAATCTCTTAAATCTGGTCCAAAGTAAATCTTTAATCCATTCCGTGCTTCCTGGGTTCTTCCTTAAGCTCCTGAATGTAGCTCCAACGACTCCTTAGCTCCCTTAGCTCCATTTTGATGCAAAACGTGCCATTTTACATACGATTACACGAAACTTGGTATAAACCTCGATTCCCGCAAAGGTAGATGAAAAGACAATATAATCACATAATATACATCCAAACATGCAGATTATTGAAGATATAACGTCTAAATAAGTCCCAAAATTAAGACTATAATTCATGTTATCAATCTTCATTGATTTCCTTGATTTGGTTGTAGTGATTTTCATTGATAACATATCGATATACTCTCATAGCTGAGAGTGGTAGACCGATCGTCTAAGGACTGTTTTGCAGATTTTAAGAGGTAGGGAGCTGTAGGCTACGCTATCTGAATGTGAGTTGAGATGTTAGTGAGAGGCCATGGTGACTCCGCCAGGGGGATCATGATTGACCTGGTGAAGATTAAGTATGTTATAACCTGGAAGATACAAATGAACATTAAGGAATGCTTAGTTTTCTCGGCTCAGCCGGTTACTACCAATGCTTGAAGGAAGAATTTTATGTGAATGAGTATCTACTTATGAGTCTTTGGAGAAAGACCACCAGATGGGTATTGCCAAGTAATATACCCGAGCTTTGAAGAGTTGAAGAGGCATTTGTCTGCTTCCATTCTATCACAGTCAGAAGATTTTGGGGATCCCGTGATTTACGGTGATACATCCCAGCTAAGTTGAGACGTGTATTACTATAGAGGAATAGAGTTATTGACATGTGTGTCTACAATTGAAGGAGTATGAGGAGAACTACTGGATGCATGATCAAGAGTAGTCGTGGTACTTCAAGCCTTGAAGATTTGGAGGTAGTACCTACATGATATCTCATGTTAGGTTTTCACAGACCAGAGGAGTCTGAAGTATGTTTTTACACCGTGGGAGTTGAATAATCACCAGCGTTAAGGGCTTGAGTTGATCAAGATTTCTAACCTGGAGATTTCATATCATTCAGAGAAGTTGAACGTTATTACTGAACCCTTGGACGGGAAGACGTCTCGAGAGAAGACAATTGTGAGACTAATAGTTCAGCCTCAGTTCAGAGACATCTAGTTTGGCTAGAGTTGGACAATCAGTTCCTTGAGGAAGATACCCAGTTATACCTAGAGGTTCTACCTGGTCTGTTGGATGAGGTCCAACCGAAGGAGGGAACCTACCTAACCTTGATGAGGTTTGTAGAGAAGATGTATCGTAATGAGGCACCGCAATTCTCCATTGAAGTAGATGGAGTGATGGAGCGCTATGATCACTTTTGTGTACTTGCTGATGCAGAGTAGAGACAGAGAATCTTACAATACACTCACTGTACACCTTATTCAGTACATCTAGGTACGAGTAAGATGTACCATGAGGTGAGACAATTATATTGATGTAGAAGATTGAAGTCAATGTAACCAGATTTGCGATACAGTGTGTGACCTATCAGCAGGTCCAGGTAGAGCATTATGGACCTAGGGATGAGCTCCATCCATTACCAGTGCAGTAGTGGAATGAGAGAGGACATCTCTATGGATCTTGTGATGTTCTTGAGGCTCGGTAGGAGTTTTGATGTACCTGAATTATTGATGACAGATTAATGAAACCGGCGCATTTCATTCCTATCAGAAAGACATGGCCAGAAAATAAAATTGGCTGAGGAGTACACTAGACAGATAATGAGACTCCCTAGTGTACTAGAACGATCATCTTTGATCGAGATGGATAGTTTTATTTGAGATTTTGGGCAGCAGATACAGACTGCTTTGGGGACGAGTCTACAATTCATGACTATATTTCACCCCTAGACAGATGGTCAGTGAGAGAAGACCATCTAGACCTTGAGGATCTATTATGAGTTGTAAGTTGAATTGGAAACATGGATGGTTAGATTACCTCCCATTAATGAGTTTATTATATGACAATGATGGATGTGCATCTTTTTGGGATAGCCTTATGCGACAACATATAGACATAGATGTCATATACCTTTATGTTAGAATTGACCTAGCCATATTAGTGGAATTACACCTGATCAGATTCAGGATTTTATGGTTCAAGTAACACTGATTAGAGGAAAGATGTTGGCTGTACAAAGTCGCCAGGTATCGTATGCAGACCAGAGGCATCGACCTCTACAATTAAGATTGAGAGTTCATGTTCAGACGAGAGTATGTCCGCTGTAAAATATCAAGTGTGTTGGCATAAAAGGGAAACTAAGTTTCCAATATGTCGGTTTATTTGAGATCTTGATTAGTGTTGTGCAGGCATCATGATGTTTAGCTTTGCCTTGAGATTAGAGGATGTTTACCCAGTGTTTCTTATGTGTCTCAACTAAGGGAGTATATACCAGGGTTGAGACACTTTGTGAGTCATGAGAATCGAGTGGTTAAGCTGAACCACATCTTTGTTGAGCATTTGGTTACATTCTAGGAATGAGATATGAGACGCTTGCATTCGAAACATTCCCATTTTGAGGACATCGTGGTCAGAATGAGGACCCGAAGAGATCATGTGAAAGACTGAGGATAGTATTTGAGGAGCTATACAGAGTATATGTTGGGATATACCCACTTGTGGGAGCACGAGTAGACCTTAGTACTATCTTGATGAATGTTGTGCTTATGTGCTTATATGCCTTGATGTGTTTTTGCCATGTTAGCTATGATGTGTTGTACGATCTTAGTAGTTTTAGTTGTGTTAGCATGATGCATGCCATTTGAGTGTGATTAGGATTTAGCTGGAGATGGTTCTTCCCTCCATGCTACCTTGATGGACATATTTTCTATTTCAGTGGAGATGTGATTCCTCCATGGGATATATATATTTATGGTTTGGCTAGAGACGTATTTCCTCTATGCCTATGGGATGTTCAAGCTAGAGATGTGCTTCCTCTATGCCTTGTGATGTGGTATGTGTTCGCCCCTAGAGGTGTGTGCAACACTTCACTTAGAGCTTCACTCTCTTCTTTTCATTTTTCGACTTTACTTTTGGAGTTATGGATAGAGGTGCACAAAAACCGAAGCCTAGGAGATTGGCGTTTCTCAAAATTGTAAGAGATGCCTCAAACCCTTAGCGCACATACCATAATCCGCTAGGAATATCGCTCAATCCGACTTTGGCAAGACACAAACACCCGGCTATGTGAACGGTGCCGAGTTACTCATCGTCATGATTGACTTCCCCAAACCTATAATTTCTTTCTATTCAATTGATTGCAAATAATTGCTCTCATGGCCCTCCCACATCAAACATGCCTTTTTCTCTTTCACTTTCCAAGTTCCCGGATGGGTAAAGGAGGCTAATATTTCAATGAGGAGTTAGATGATCAAAGAAAGAGGAAAGAAAGTATCGAATTGCCTTAATCATTTCAACAAGAAGTATAGGAACTTATAATGTGATTTCAACTTCAATCTCTCAACATGATTTAGGCAATGTTTTCACATTATAAAACTTGTAAAAGAGGTAGGATTCATTCATTTAAATTCTTTTCGATTTACAATCCTTTTAGGCATGCAATTGTTATCAAACTCAATTCGCAAGTAGTGATTATCATGGAAATCATATCGATTCATTAGAAGCACCAAATTTTCAAAATTTTCCAATTTTTTTGGGTTTTTAAAGTTCTTTTTCATGCAATGCAAGAATGAAACGTGTAACATATAATGAACATGCAATGATAGTCTCGGAATGAAAGCAACATATAGAGTAGAGTTATTACAAACATTTAGTACATCCCACCCCATACTTAGGACGAACATTGTCCCTAATGTTCACAAGAAAGAACAAAAGAAAGAAAAGAAAAAGAAACTCACAAGTGGTGGTTTTGTGATGAAGTGTGGCTTTTATACTCGTAGGCAAAATTTCAAAAATCACGGTCTGTCGGGGCATTCCACGGCCGTGGAAGTGTACGGTCCCGTGGTTTTGGTGATTTTTCACAGGCTTTTGAGAATTACGGCCACTGTAGCTATGACGACCGTAATTTAGACCGTGGAACCTTCTGTAAAGCTTCAAAGTCCAAATTTCGTCGCTTTTCTTCGACATTATCCTCCCTTTCTCCCTTTCCATCGATCCTACAACCAAAAACACGAACATACCGGAAGAAATCGAGGAAAAAATAAAGCGAAAACGTTTATTCTAAACTAATCTATGAATCGAAGACAAAACGAGAATGCAATACCTTGGGTTGCCTCCCAAGAAGCGCTTTGTTTAAGGTCCGTAGCTAGACCAATCTCGCACTTATTCGAGTGCGGTAGGTGCAAACTCCTCAGCTTGGAGTTCCGGCGAGTACTTCTTGAGTCGTTGGCCGTTCACCTTAAAACTTCCACTAGCTTCACCCCATACTTCAACTGCACCATGGGGGAAAATACGCTTAATTAGAAAAGGTCCAGTCCAACGAGATTTTAACTTACCTGGAAAGAGGCGAAGTCTCGAATTGAAGAGGAGAACTTGATCTCCTTCCTTGAAGTCCTTTGGAATGATATGCTTATCATGCCAACGCTTTGCTCTTTCCTTGTAGATCTTAGCGTTTTCGTAGGCGTTCAAACGGAGTTCATCCAGCTTGTTAATGTCTAGGAGACGCTTCTCTCCCGCTTCCTTCATGCCGAAATTCAGCCATTTGATAGCCCAAAACGCTTTATGCTCTAGCTCTACCGGCAAATGACAAGACTTCCCATACACAAGGTTGTATGGTGTGGTTCCTATGGGAGTCTCGTATGCGGTCCGGTATGCCCATAATGCGTCATCTAGCTTCAAGGACCAATCCTTCCTAGTCCTTGAAACCGTCTTCTCTAGAATTCTCTTGATCTCCCTATTTGAGATCTCGACTTGTCCACTCGTTTGTGGATGGTAAGGAGTGGCGATCTTGTGAGTAACCCCATACTTGGTTAGAAGAGCTTCAAAGCGACGGGCTATGAAGTGAGAACCCCCATCACTAATGATCGTCCTTGGTGTCCCGAATCGCGGAAAGATGGTCTTGTTGAAGAACTTGACCACCACCATGGCATCATTTGTGGGAGAGGCAATTGCTTCCACCCATCTAGAAACGTAGTCTACCGCCAATAATATGTATTGGTTTCCACAAGAAGAAGGGAATGGTCCCATGAAATCGACTCCCCAAACGTCGAAAATCTCCACCTCTTGGATGTTGTTGAGGGGCATCTCGTTCCTTCTAGAGATATTGCTTGTTCTTTGACAAGCATCGCAACAAGAAACAAAGGATTGCACATCTTTAAATAAAGTAGGCCAATAGAATCCAGATTGCAATACCTTTGCGCTAGTTTTATTAGAACTAGCGTGTCCTCCACAAGGTAGTGAATGACAATGGCGGATGACACTTTGCATCTCATCTTCCGGCACACATCGCCGGATGATGCCATCCGGACCTCTCTTAAAGAGGAGAGGCTCGTTCCAATGGTATTCCCGGACGTCCTTGAAGAACTTCTTCCTTTGTGCGTATGACAGTCCGGGTGGTATCTCCTGGCAAACCAAATAGTTAACAAAATCAGCAAACCATGGTTCGTTACCTTTGGAGACTACCTTGATACACTCCTCTATGATATGTAGGTGTTCATCCGGAAAGGAGTCATCAATGGGTAAATGGTCGTCCTCTAGATGTGTTAGACGACTCAAATGATCCGCAACAGAATTTTCTGAGCCTTTCTTGTCGCGGATCTCAAGATCGAATTCTTGTAGGAGAAGAATCCATCTAATCAGCCTTGGCTTCGCATCTTTCTTTGCAAGGAGGTATCGGATCGCAGCATGATCCGTGTAGACAATCACCTTTGCACCTACAAGATAAGAGCGAAACTTGTCAATAGCGTAGACAATGGCTAGAAACTCTTTTTCCGTAGTGGCGTAGTTGAGCTGGGCTTCGTCTAGCGTCTTGCTAGCGTAGTATATAGCGTGGGTTCGTCCTTCCTTTCGTTGCCCAAGAACAGCTCCAATGGCTACGTCACTAGCATCGCACATAATCTCGAAGGGAAGAGTCCAATCCGGAGGTTGGATAATAGGTGCTGAAATTAGAGCTTGCCGAATGGTGTTAAATGCGTCCAAACATTCCTGCGAAAACTCAAAAACCGCATCCTTCATCAATAGATTAGTGAGAGGTTTTGATATCTTAGAAAAGTCCTGAATGAAACGTCTATAGAATCCAGCATGTCCTAGGAAACTTCTTACTCCCTTCACCGAAATTGGGGGAGGAAGTTTCTCTATGGTCTCTATCTTAGCCTTGTCTACCTCTATCCCTCTACTAGAGACTAAGTGACCTAACACGATTCCTTCCTTAACCATGAATTGACACTTCTCCCAATTAAGAACTAGGTTAGTGTCTTCACATCTTTGCAAAACAAGAGAAAGGTTAGAAAGACAATCGTTAAAAGAGGAACCGTAAACGGAGAAGTCGTCCATGAAGACTTCCATGATTTCCTCTACATATTCGGAGAAGATGGCCATCATGCACCGTTGAAAGGTGGCTGGGGCATTGCAAAGCCCGAACGGCATTCTCCTATAAGCGAACGTACCCCAAGGGCACGTGAATGTGGTCTTCTCTTGATCATCCGGATGTATCGGAATCTGAAAGAAGCCACTATAACCGTCAAGGTAGCAAAAGTATGAATGTTGTGCTAACCTTTCAAGCATCTGATGGATGAATGGCAATGGAAAGTGATCCTTCCGCGTTGCATTGTTGAGCTTGCGGTAGTCTATACACATTCGCCATCCAGTTACGGTTCGGGTAGGAATGAGTTCGTTGTTCTTATTGGTGATGACCGTCATTCCTCCCTTCTTCGGAACTACTTGAACTGGGCTCACCCACTTGCTATCGGAGATAGGATAGATGATACCTGCATCAAGAAGTTTAAGAATTTCCTTCTTGACAACCTCCTTCATGGTCGGATTCAACCGCCTTTGAGGTTGTCTTGAAGTTCTAAAGTCCTCCTCCATTAGTATCTTATGCATGCATAGGGAGGGTTTAATTCCTACTAAGTCCTCAATAGTATAGCCTATGGCTTTTCTATGTTTCCTGAGGACAATCATGAGCTGTTCGCGTTCATCTATGCTTAATTCGGAACTAACGATAACCGGGAAGGTGGAATTAGATCCAAGAAAAGCGTACCTTAGATGAGTAGGAAGTGGTTTGAGTTCCATTGCTTTCGGAGCTTCCAATGATCCTTGAGGAGCTTCCGATGTTTCCTTAGAAGTTTCTAAGGATGTGGAATGGTTTGGAGAAGAATTAGAAGAAGTTGAAGAAGTATGCCGATCGCCCTCTTCCACGGTCAAAATTACGGTTTCCTCTGGTGTTCCACGGCCGTAATATCCTCTGGAATGGAGGTTGATTTTGGTCGTGGAATCCACGGTCGTGGAATACAGAGTATGACCGTGGATTCTAGTATTCTCAGCCTCATCGTGGAGTTTCTCAAACTCCACTTCATGCATCTCTTCTTGTGCTTCCAAGGCTTCAATTTCCTCTTTGCACCCTTCTTCTTCTCCTACATTGGTTAGACTCATAGTAATAACCTTTTGTAAAGGATCGTTAAAGAGAATCGCACTTACCTCTTCCCTAGATAAACCTTCTTCGTCTTGGACATTGTAAATATCCTCATCAAAGATTGGCTCCTTCACTAGAGTGGAAAGAACGAACTCTACTTTCTCTTCCCCAATATCAAAAGCGAGTCTCCCATTCTTGCAATCGACCATGCAGCCGGAAGTTGCAAGAAACGGCCTTCCGAGTATGATCGGGACCGGACTATCTGCAGGAATGTCAAGTACGACAAAATCAATGGGGACAAAGAACTTGCCTAGCTTGACCGGGACGTCTTCTACAATGCCGACGGGACGAGTAATGGATCGATCCGCCATGTATAACGTCATCTTCACCGGTTTAGGGTCGCCTAAACCGATCTTCCTGCACAATGCAAGTGGTATGATGCTCACACTTGCTCCCAAGTCACATAAAGCGTCATATGTGACCTCTCCCACTCCAATGGGAATGCAAAATGACCCCGGATCTTTCAGCTTTGGGGGCATTTTCTCCTTCATAGTCTTGATGAGATCCGAAGAATCCGAACTCATCTTGACTTCACCGAAATCTTCTAGCTTCCTCTTGTTAGAGAGAAGCTCCTTCAAGAACTTGCCATAAGCCGGCATACCTACAATAGCATCAATGAAAGGTATATTAATATGCAGCTTGCTCATGAGTTCTATAAACTTACCAAATTGTTTATCTAGGCGCGCTCGCGCTCTAGATTGAGGGAACGGTAGGGGTGGTTTGAAAGCTGGAGGAGGAACATAGACGTCTTCCTTCTCCTTCCCCTTTTCTTTGTCCTTCTCTACGGGGACTTCAACGAACGTAGGTTGCGGATCGGTGGTAGTCACTCCGCTCCTAGTTGTAATCGCCATTACCCTTCCCTTAGGGTTGTCCTCCGTCTTTCCTGGAAGTTTCCCTTGATTTCTAGGAACTTCCTCCGCATGATCGAACATTTGGTTTTCTAAAACCTTTTGAGCTTTGTCAATCTTAGAAACTCGATCATCAACCTTAATGAGGCGGTTCTCCATCCCTTGAAGCTTTCCCAAGATCGTTTCCAACATGGGATCCGGCTTCTCCTTTCCCGTATTGTTTTCTCCATTAGATGATTGCCCCTGGCTTTTCAAAGGAGTAGAGGAAGAGGAGGGTGGAGTTAGCGGATTGGAATTGGAAGGATAGGAGTTACCGGAATTTTGTTGATTGGAGCGCCAATTGTTGTTGTTTGAACCCCGATTGTTGTTCCAATTGTTGTTGTTCCGGTTGTTGTTGTTTCCATTCCAATTGCTATTCCGGTTATTGTTCCGGTTATTGTTGTTGCGGTTGGTATTGTCACCGCCGTTGTTGTTGCCCAAATAGCCAACATCCTTCTCTTGTTGCTTGGGGAAGTTGGTCTTGATAGTCTCCTTCAACTCTTTGATCTCATTGTTGAGGGAGAAAATCTGATTTTGAGCTTCATGTGTGAGCTTTGCTCCTTGCTCCACACGATTTCCCTCCACTTTCCGGTGGGAATACTTCTCTATGACTCTTGCTTGCTTCTCAATGAAGTCCCAAGCGTCATCTTCTCTCATGTCCATGAACGTTCCACATGAGAGGGATTGGAGGTTGAATTGCGTTCCCGCATCCAGCCCCTTGTAGTAAATCTCCAGCAAGGCAAGCTTGGATATGCCATGATGAGGGCAATCCAAGAGCAAATCCTGAAACCTTTCCCAAGATTGAAACAAACTTTCGTTAGGTCTCATAGAAAAAGCATTTATCTTACCTCTAAGTTCTGCCGTTTTGGAAGGCGGAAAGAATTTGGTGAGAAACTCTGCGGAAAGGTCTTCCCACGTGTCTAGTTTCCCATTAGGAAGAGCTTGATACCAAGATAACGCTTTCCCTTTCAAGGAGAAAAAGAAAGGTTTAAGCTTGTAGCTGTTGGTAGTAGCGCTCTTCGGTCTCATCGTCTCCATCATACACTCAAAGTTTTGCAAGTGTTGGTGTGGAGATTCAGCGCTTGTACCGCCAAACTGACTTTGGCGGACAAGAGTGATAACTTGAGGGTTGAAGCTAAACCCTTGTATATCTTCAGCATCAAAATTCACACCCAAGCGGCGTGGTTGTTGTGTTGGATCCATTCGCTGGCCAAGAGTTCCCGGCTCATTATCCACACGTTCGACCCTCGCATTCCTAGGTGGAATGCGACGATTAGCCACTCCTTGTGGATTGAAAGGATTTATATTGATCGTGGGATCAATCTCTTCTAACGGTGGCATGGAAGAATCACTATCATCGGCGGATGAGTGGTTTCTCCTTCTAGACCTTGATCTCCTTCTCGAGGACTTCTTGCCCACCTTATCTTCAAGGTCGCTCATCTTTATCCTCATTTGGACGATCATGTCTTGTAGACCGTTGACTTGAGATTGATGACGATCCATCTCATCCTGGCGGAGAGTCTCATTCCATCGGAGTTGAGCTTCCTTTTCCGCCAACTCCGTTTGAAGATCGCGTTCGTTCTCTTCAGCCATCCTCTTTTCCTTGCGCTTTTGCCTCAAGGTTTTCTCTAGCTCTTGATCAAGAGGTAAGAGATCTTCGGTGTTCCTAGACCTGCGCATGCACTCAAAGAAAAATCAAATAACGAGAGCAAGCTCCCAAGCTTGACAACCGGCTACCGGATTCGGACGAAGCCAAATCCCCGGCAACGGCGCCAAAAACTTGTTCGCCCCTAGAGGTGTGTGCAAATAAGCTTTAAATTTATAAAACTAGAATCAAGCAAGCGAACCCGCAGTGTACGGATCGACGTAGTTAAGCAAGAATTCCAGAGTATCGAACACAGGGATTTGGGTGGAACGAACTCGGTTGCAGGTTATCAAGCAAGTAAATATAGGAGTTTTGCAAATTATTGGGAAAACAACAATCCTAAAGATCCAGGTATCCAGCTGTGGCAATCGATTCAAGATATACTTAATGATATAAAGACAGAGTTGAGATATGCAAAGGTATACTAATGTAAGGTAATCGTACGGTTGAGGTTCCAAAAACCTTATGTAACTCACCTAAAAGACACTCCCTATACAGGTTGTTGAGGCTCAATATAGATAAGGTTCTAAAGACGAGGATTAGTATCAAATACCCAAACTTACAATCTAAAGATCAAGACTAACTTATCCGATTGAGGTTGTTGAGGCTCACAATTGAGGTAGAGGTTGTTGAGGCTTCACTACCACCTAGAAAAGACAAGTCTAAACTAAGTTAAAGCAAATCTTTAACTTTAGATCAAAGTAAAAGCAGGTTCATAGACTTAAGGGAAATCACGGTTAGTTCTTGAGGTTCCACGGCCGTGGACTCAAGAACAGGCCGTAATTTAGGGTTGTCGGCGACAATTCTCTAACTCTCAGGGTCTAATCTGTTTGCGATCGATCTATCATCACCTATGCCACAACTATCAACCCTTCACCTTAGAATTGTTAAGGGTTTTTAGCCAATAACAGTCATATTGATATCAATTCAAGAATTAAAAGATAAAAGATGGGAACTTTCAAGAACTATCAATAATCTTCAAATGAATCTCAGAATCACAGCCAAGAACAAGTGTTTATCAAAAGATTCAAAACGGAGTAAACAATCACAATCTTAGGAAAGAAAAGAAACGGGATGTCAATCCGATCCTAAATCAAACCTAAGCAAGAAGAGGGATCTTCTTGCAAAACCCTCCAAGAACTTCGATCTTCCACAAACACGAAGATCACAAACAGCAACTCTCCAATACGAACTTTGATCTTCAATGAGATCTCCAAATTACCTCCAAGATGAGGGTTTGTGCGTTGCTGAACGTGGATTGTAAGCGTACGTTTGCCGCTAAGCGAGGGTTGAAAAGGTCGTAAGCAAGGTGACGGAATCTTGCTTCATCCGTCTTTTTATAATGCAGGGCAAAGTGTCGGCCCGGCCCAATCTTCAAAAGATCATGGCTTCGAAACATGGCGAAAAGATTCGCCAAGATCATGGTCGTGGAAGATTCCACGACCGTAATTTAGGGCGTGGAAACAATTACGGTTTGTTCCACGGCCGTAGAATCCCCTGGAATGAACATCGAATTCTGACTCTGAATCCACGGCCGTAATTCTGAACGTGGTTTGTGGTACGGCCGTGTTTTAGGGCGTAATTTAGGGCAAGAACGTGATTCTTCCCTAACTCGTGCATTCCTCAATCTAAGACTCCAAATTGCTTCCAAAGAGTGTCCTCAATCTATGGACATATCAACTCAATTCTCCTTTGCTCGTTTCCGTTCGGAAATAGCTCCAAATCACCTATAATCAACATAGAACTAGTGTAGACATCCATATCGACAATATAGGTAATACTAGCTCTCATATGCACAAAGCCCAATCAAAGACTATCAATATGAATCAAATACGATTAGAAAACGTGCCTAAAATACCACAATATTTCATGCTAACAGTATGGTGAGAGATGTGATTCCTCTACGCCTTTGGGTAGCGTTAGGGCCCTGTTTTCTGGAGTTGATGATTCCTCCATGTGGATGTTTGAGGTTATAGATTGTTATAGATTATGACCTTTTGAGCGGAGATGTGATACCTCCGATAGAGAGAGTGAGAGTGGTACCTCGGCTTATGGGTTCGAGAGGCTTTGGGATCTTGCAAGTTTCGGGATGAAACTTGTTTTTAGGGGGGTGAGATGTAAGAGCCTAGTTGCTGAGTTGCTGAGAGAGTGTGCAGAGGGCCAGGATTATGCCTGAGCCGCCCCTGCGTGCCCTAGAGGGCGCCCCTGCGCCTAGCCTGGACCGCCCCTACGGCTCACAGGGTCCGCCCTTGCGGTTTGTGGTGTGTTGCAGCCGTCTTCTTTGACCCGAGCTTTGCTTTTTGACCCATCTTTTCCTTTATATTTCCTTCTTCCTTCAGATGAGGGTTTCCTCCATCTCTTTCCTGCTCCATTTCTCTCTCTCCCTACGCTCTTCTTCTTCTGCTCTCTTTTCCTTTGGATCTCTTCATGATCCATGTGTGAGTTTTGTGAGTTTTGAGAGCCTTTTGTGCTTGGCTTGTTGATTAGTGTTGATGTGTTGTTGTTGTGCTTGTTGTTAGCCAACCTTGAGGTTGTGATGGTGTTCTGCTCTTGTTTAGATTCAGCTTGATGAGATCTCTCTCTTTCTTCCCTTTCTTTCTTTTTTTCTTCCTTTCTATGTTCTTTCCTTTCTCCTTAGCTTAAGATCCACAAGAATGATCTTGTGGCAACCTTGATTGGCTTCTTCTGATGTATATATGTATGTATATATGTATGTATATATGTGTATTTGGATACTGGCTGAAAGAGGAGTGAAGAGACCGATTGAAGAAGCAAAGAGGAGCTGAAGTGGTGTGTCTCCGCACACTAGCCGCCCTTGCGCCATCTCTGGACCGCCCCTGCGCCAGCTGTGAGCTGCCACTGCGCCATCTCCTAGCCGCCCCTGCGCCACCAACACCAACTTGGTGTTGCACTTGGTTCTGCAGGTGTGTGTTGCTTCTAGGCTTTCCTTACGATGCCTTTGTTCCCTCCTTACCTAGTATGAGTGTATAGGATCATGCTAGATGTGTGAGGATGTGTTTGGTTGAGGTTATGATCGGTTTTTGCCTTGTACGGCTTTAAGGACTTAGGTTGATGTGGATTGAGGTTGTGAGGTTGAGTATGATCCTCATGGATCCTTTTGGGTCTAGGTGTGACCCTTTTGATGAATAGAGTTTGATATATCTTGATGCCTTGTTATTAGGCAGTGCCCCTCTCTCAGGATTGGAGGATGAGCTATGTACGACGTTGAGGTAAGTCCGTAGGACTTACTTAGCTACCATCCCTATATTTGGGTGTTTGCATGAGTGGTATGTGGTTATTGTGTTCCTATTATAGCATGAGATGTCGTTTATACCGACCTATGTTTTATATGGTTTGCCCCGTATGCGTGGCTGTGATAACCTTTCCCTTTCATCCCGCCGTGGAGTCTGAGAGTTCTCTTGAGTCAGGCCAAACCTGGTATACGGGGAGGGCACAACACCACTCCCATAGGGTACACGGGCTGTGTGACCGATTCCACTCCAGATGGCTAGCAGGCTCAGAGGCGAGGATGTATCCGCCCTCATGTCACATGTTTTCATCTATGGATATACATATATACGATTTGAGTGAATGACCAGTATATAAAGATGATAAAATGGGTAAATGTGTGATAGCATGCTGATGTGTTTATCTTTCATGATTGTGTTTGTTCTTATGCATTTCCTCATATATGTGTGGTTAGCTAACGGTTTCATACCCTATTGTAGATGTTACAGGTTAGGCGCTGCTGAGTTATCTGGTAGGGTGACAGGCCGAGGACTCTCGTACATTAGGTGGTTGGTTTGGGTTTGTTGTGTTTCCCTCCCGCGTGAGGATGATCTTTTGTACCTCCTGTTTGAGGATGTCGTTTTATATACTCGGCTATGTTGTTGTTTTACCTTTGGTTGTACAATTTATACCGTTTTATGTATTTGTTTTATATCTGTCAGTGCCATGTTGTAAGGTCCAGTGAACTTGTTGTTAGGCTAGGGTCAGGATCCATTGTGAGATCCTATCCCAATGTGGCATCCCGAGTCCCGCAGATTCTGGGTGTTACACTTAGAGACTGCCCTTGGGCTCGACAGGTCTGGTTGGCGCTTGTACCGGAATTACACACGCCGACTTTCTTCAACCTAGATTGGGAGGAGTGGTTTTATGCGAATATTAGCTTGAAGTTTGTAAATGCCTCAAGGATGAAATGCCTGTACCGTGTGGTGGCTCTGGAAATGGAGGAACGCTAGAGTCTTCTCCGACAAGGAAATGATGACTAATAAGGTTTTGTTCTTGGAGGAAAGGTTTGCGGAATTGGTTTTTGCGTCATCTCGGTCCTTACTACCAAAGTTGGACCCAAAAATAGAGAGGTTGGTCACATGGTGTAAGCCTAAGCCAGGTTGGGTCAAGGTCAATACGGATGGAGCTCTAAAAGGGTCTACCGGTAGAGCTGCGGTGGGAGCAGTTATCAAAGACAAATGGAGAATGGGTTCGTGGTGTGATTGCTAATATTAGAAGCACTTCTGTTCCAGATGCGGAGCTCTGGGGCATTATCCATGGGCTGGAGCTAGCTTGGGAAGCTGGGTTCCGTAGAATTTGCTTGGAAGTGGATTTGACCACATCTATCAAATTTATTAACCAAGGGGTGTGCCCATCACATCCTCTTGCGAGCCTGGTAATGTGTTGTCAAGGCTTCTTTACCCGGGATTGGGTCATTGATCTCAGCCATATCTTTAGAGAAGGTAATAGAGTGGCGGATTCGCTTGCTTATCTTGCCTTTTCTTTTAGTCTTGGGGTTCATCATCTGGGGCAACCCCCGCCTTGTGTTCTTCCCATTTTGTTGGATGATCTTAGGGGAGTTAGTTTTCCCCGATTTTCTCGTTTGTAACACTGGTCTCCTTAATAAAACGTTCTAACCCGGAGTAGTGTACTCCTTTTTCACAAGAAAAACATAAAATTAATAGAATTGAAATTGAAGTTGTATTCGGCTTGATAGTTAAAGTCAAATATAAAGTTATTAGTGGTAACAAAATGAGTTTATTGAATAAACTTATCATTTTATAAATTTACAAGTAAATTAAAGAATAAAGCTTATATTATAGAATGATAAGTACACCACTTTTATCTCTCCTTCCTTCAACGTCTTTACATCCCCAATGCTTTACTCATTTAAAATTTTCAAAAACTCATCGATGGCTCTCAAACGATCTTCAACTAGTGGTGCTTCATCTCCAGTCACAAAGCGCTCCTCACAATCAACCCTTGGACCATCAACAAATGAGGTGGTTCATATCTCGTCAGATTTTGCTATACCATCTCCACCGGCGCCCATCGAAATATGTGCTCAGACAAGAATGTCAACCAATTGGTTCCGGAACCACACAACAGTAGGCACCTGGCTCGATGGGTTCAACAACCGAAAACTCTATATGTGTGAGCCGGTTGATCAAGAGTTTCTTCTATGCCTCAATCTTACATGCATCACACTACTCAGAGGATGCTCGATTTGGAAGCTCTTGAATCTAGGAGAGATCGGTTTCACAAGGCTCACTCAGCTATTTTATGTGAATCTCACTACCAGGAGAGAAAGGGGGAGCTAACCCTAGAATCCGTTGTCAAAGGTAAATCAATCACCCTTACTTCGTTGATTCTTGCTCAGAGGATTTCCCTCTTCAACTTCATATGACCACCCTCAAGAGTCAAATGTGTCCGGTTAGTCAAGGAACAATTTCTTCTTCCCAACTCCTCAACTCTGTATCCATCCCAATCATCTCTCACCCTAGAAGCAAGAATAGTTTTTATTGTGCTTGTGAGATGCGTTTTACCTAGATCCAAATGTAGGGATTTGCTGACTGCCCAGATTTTTGAGCTGTTGTATCAAGTGATGAACAGTTTAGATGTTGACCTTCCAAACCTCATTCTAAACTATATGCTACACACCATTAACTCCACCAGTGACACTCCTCTTCCCTATGTCAATCTCCTCCCGAAAATCTTCAGATACTTCGCAATCGATACATTGAATGAGGATACACAGGCTACATCAGGAAAGATTGATGAGGATTGTTTTGAAAGTCTTAGAAATGAAAAGACTTTAACAGGGGAATGGACATTGAAGGATCGGGATATAGACTGCGACTCAGAGACAGGATGATGTGGAATTTGGGTTGGAAACCTTGCGCAGGGGTATGGTACATTTTCGGTTTAAAATCACTGATCGATTGGATGCATCTAAGGACCTTTTGGCTATAATGCATTCCAAGGTAAATCAGATATTTCATCTAAATGCTCTAACCTACACATCTGCAGGACGCATCAAGCCTTTGAATGATGAGGATGCTGAGCAAACGAGGAAACAGGCCTCAGATGTGTTGCTTCAGTGCTACAAAACAACAAAGAACCGCCCTATTCGTCAGCGAATCTCTAAGAAACCCGACATTCTGACCATTGAAGAGTTTGGAGTGGTGAAGAAAAACAAAATTGCTGTTGATGACTGTAACACCCCAAATTTTTGGTGCGTTTGCGACATTTATTTTACCCTACTTCTATCGATATTTTCTTGGCTTAAATACTTTATTAAAAGTATTTTACGACGAAAAATATATTTTCCGAGTATATTTATATATTTTATATGTTCACGTATATCCATGTTATTATTTTCGGGAAAAGTCGGGAAGTTTTTCGGTTCAGAAATCCCGTTCCGAACACGTTTGGATCGAGTTCACTCGTTACTTTTCTTTTATTTGATTTTATTCTCCTTTCTTTTCATTTCTCCTTTTTCTTTCTTTCCCCTCTTTTCTTCCCAGCTACTGAAAGCTACCGACTTCTCGCTTTCTCTGACCGGCCTGCAACTTGACCCTCTACAAGCCCTACAACAAACCCTTCGCCATCCGCTCCAACCCCCTTCGTCACTCTACTCTCCTACACTCATGCAGACTCCCCCAACCTCTCACTTCCTTTCTCACCAGCTGCCACAATCTCTTTGTTTCTTCCTCCCATTACCTTCTTCACCTCCAGTAGGATTGGACCCTTACCACGAGCACCGGCGGAGCCTTGTAGCCGCCACCCTACCGGAGCACACCCTTCCCTTCGTTAGTGCAAAAATTGCCGGAAGCAGATGCAACACCATACTGGCCTCTCCTTCCCTCGCCAATTTCTCCTCGCTGTTGCATCGTCGCCGCCGCTTGGAAGCTTTCTGGAGGAGCTCTGGTGGTCGAAGCCCCTAGCCCGCCTCTCGCACCTCAAAAACCACCCTCCCATGCTCCTCCTTTTCGTTTACTCTATCGAGACATCACCCGTCGTCTCTCCCTGCTACCGCCTCCCACCACGCGGGGCCACTGGGGACGCCTCCTTACACCTTCCTTGAGCCTTGTTCTATGGTTTTCCCCGCCAATACGTAGGCTCCGTTTTAGCCTCGTTGGAGCCACATAGGGAACCACCGGAGAAGCAACCGGCTCGCTCTCCCTTCATCGACCCAGTCTAGCACCACCGGCTTTCCCTCTCGACACCTGCAGATGAAGGGTTCAAGAAAACCCTTTTTACAATTTTAAATCGGGCCCCCCTTGTTTGTGGTTAATTACAGTTTGGACCCAATGTTTTGCATTTACATATTTCACCCAGGTTTTTGGAAATTTGAATGTTTACCCCTGCAGGTTTAATTATGGATTTTGGCCCAAAGTTTTATTACGGATTATGACCATAGTTTTGGAACGGGATAGTTTACCCCGGAAATGTGTTAACGGTTTCTAACCTCGGGTTTTTAATTATGGAGATATTCTTATGATTATATATACTATATATATTATGCTCTTGGTTGGTTTAATTCAATTTATGGCTCAAAGTATTCATTACGGTTTCATGACCAAGTTCCGTGAATTTTATATTTATGTGCGGGAAGGTTTTTGCGGATTTTAACGTGGGCTTTTGAAACGGAGTTTTTCCTTAGATTTCTATATTAAATCTCCCATTCAAATTTAGCGTATTAGCTATATTTGTATAGCTTTGGTTTTAGGTTCGGAAGCGCCCTGATAAAGGCCATCGCATCCAAACTCGATATCCATAGGTCGTCTTCCGTCTTTTGACATCACGTGAGTACCCTCTCCCCAAGCTTATGATCTTACTCGATCTAGTTATGTTTTATGGTAGTATCATGCTAGGTTGGATCTAGCATAACTTAGAGTGAATGTCAAGTAGTGGCTTGGACCTTTAGGTGAGTGTTTGAGGTTATTGATGTTCTATGACATGCGTTGTGTTGATTTTGAGTTGTTATATAGTTGTGAGCCTCATGGTTGATCTTGTGAGACTTGAGGTGGTATTTATATGTTGGTTGAGATTGCGGAGTTTAGGACGAGAGTATCCTAGTACATGGGGCTATAGTTGTGATCTTGTGAGTTGTGAGGAATAGGAGTGTTATCCTAGTTTATGAGAGTGTATGATCTTGTAAGAGTATATAGGACTAGAAGTATAAGGACTTCTAGCTTGCATGGGTGGTTGTTGATTATGTGCCTTGTCTTGAACAAATTTTGGTTATATTCCTTCGGAGAGTGATATCGGTTTCGGTTAGCTTTGAGACGAGGTAAGTCCTCGGACTTACTTAGCTGCTTTTATGCATTATTTGGATATGTTATGGTGGTGTGTGTTTAATTGCTTATGATCATGAAACCGGATTAGGACAACTTGGTTATATATATTGTTGCCCCATTGTTTATTATTATCGGGCGGTGACATCACTGCCCAACTCCCGAGGGAGACTAGGAGGTTCTCTGCGACCAGACCATACATGGTATACGGGCGGACTTCTTCGCCACTCAACATGGTATACGGGTTGAGCTCCACATCACTCCTATTGGTTACACGGGGACAGAGGCGAGAGTTATAAGACTCTCGTGTCACACTTAAAACGAATGAAACTAGTAATGGAATGACTTAAAAAGAGAAGATATGAATCGGATTGTATGTATATGAGCATGATGTGTGTTATGATGTGTACTTATGTGTGTGTTTGTGCCCTTGCTATCTTTATAATGCCTAGAATGTGAGCTAACGGTTTTATGCCAAATCTTGTAGATGCCTTGTAGGTTAGGGATGCCGCCGAGTGATCCGGAGGAGTGGGCAGCCGGGGTCCCCGTACATCTTAGGTTGACTTGGGTTTTGGAGTCCTTGTGTTGTTTTTTTTATTATGTTGATGTTGTTGTAAGTACGGCTGCAGTCTTTCCTTTCTATTGTATTCGGGTTTATAACATTGCATACAAATGTATTTTGGTTTTGGCCTTTATTTGTGCCTTGTTGCAAGATCCGGTGAAATTGTTGTCAGGCTAAGGGTTGAGACCCATTGTGAGGTCTCTGCCCGTAGCATTCCGAGTCCCGCGGATTCGAGGTGTTACAATGACCGAAGGATAGATGAGTACAAGAAGATGATTACCCTGAACGAAGCCCATACAAGATGGAGGCAAAAATGCTACGACAATATCTGAGGGAAAGAGCATCGGAATCCCAAGTGGTGCCAGGAGTAGTTTTCAAAGTCTTGGAAAGGATTTCAAGGCCTTGAAATGGATGTCAAGGCCTTGACATGGACTTCAAAGATCCCTTGGTTTTGATTTCAAGGCCTTGAATGACGTTTGTTTTTGGAAATACTTTGGGTTTGTAATATTTTAAACTCCCGTACTTAACTATTTTTTTTCTCCCTTGTTGAAAGACAACGGGGGAGAACTTAAATGTGTCGATCCGACATTACTGCATTATGCATTTTTTCGATATTATTATTGCATGCATATATCTAACATTGAATGTAGGTACGGTATTTGTTTTTTTTCCATCAAGGGGAGATTGATAACTCCCCCTTGATTATGATTTGTATTATGTGAATGATTGAAGACTTAACATTTATATCCGGTTTTATATAACTAACAAATATCGATTATATTTCTAGATTGCATATTTTGGTCCGTTCTTCCAGATAAATGCTCAATCCCCAAGTAGGCTTACAAAGTTGATCCTGCTCAAATGCTTTCTGGGTCGTCTTAGACTTTGCGATTGATGTTTCTCGCCAAAAATTGTGAGATTTTTTCCAGACAAAGCAAAGGGTTTACTTGTTACTAACTAACATATAGCCTCTCGCCTTCTTTAGATGCCTTGTTTCACTCCGATAGTATCATATTTGTTTGTTCAAATGTGTGTAGGCCTTGAAAAACATTTTCAAATGAAGAACGCGGGCCTTAAAAAGCATTTCAAAGGAAGAATGCAGGCCTTGAAAAGCATTACAAAGGAGGAACACGAAAACCTTGAAATGCATTACAAAGGAAGGATTCGGCTAAAGGCTTCACTACAAGATACGCATATCTTAACAACCAAAACAAGAAGATCTCAAACCAAAGGAGTTAGAAGATTTGAAGATCCAATTAAAGATAAGAGAAGATCTCGGCATAACAAAAATATCTTACAAGATCTCAACCGAAGGAGCAAGAAGATAAAGGAAGATCTCGGCACATCTACAACAAGAAGATCTCAGATCTTAAGAGAAGATCTTCAATAGAAGGATCTTCAACGGCATATCCAAGAGAGAAGATTTAGGATCTTAAGTAAAGATCTTCAAAAAACAAAGATCTTAAACGGCTTGCTTCCAAGAGAAGATCACGATGACGAAGATTCTCCACAAAGCTTCAAAGAGAAGAAGTAGAAGATAGAATATATAAGATCTTACAACGGCTACTTCACCTCAACCTAGCAGCGTATTCCATGGAGAAAGAAGAACTTTACAAACGGCTATCTTACAACGGCTAAGAAGTTTTCCATATAAGAGTATAAATGAAGATGGAGATTGGAGAAGGAAACAAGAAGCTTACACGGAAAAGAAACCAAGTCTTCAAGTGATCAAATATCTTCATTTGTTCCAAAAGTTTTTCTTCCTCTTTAGCTTAAAAACGTTTACATCCTTAGAGTGAGAAATACACTAGAGCTCCATTGGCATATCTAGAGAGTGTTATAATCGAGTGTGTTACTCTGCGAAGTAACTAGACTATTATTGCTAGAATAGAGTTGATTTGGTCGTAACATTGAGGCTACATTGAGAGAAGAAGGGAAGTTCTTCTAAGTTGTATCTAGGACTCACAAAAAGCAGTTAATAGATAGTTAGAATCCTAGGGCCTGAAACCCTAGGTGGAGAGTAGGCTGTTAGGGTTGAACTTCGTAAACATATCGTCGTGTTGATCTTTTCTATTCCGCACTTTATATCGCTTACATTGTGACTAACATTATTTTGTAGGTTTTGAAGTCAAGGCCTTGAAATCCCTTTCAAAGCCTTGAGAACCAATTTTCTCACTAAGCGCACAAATCGACTTCAAGGCCTTGAGATTAGTTTCAAAGCCTTGATATACGATATTGAAAAAAGTTCTCATACTCTATTTAAACCCCTTCTAGAGTATTTATATCCTTATTAGTCACCTATTCGGTTCTTCACTTATCATCGGTGGCTTGAGGATAAAGAGGAAACACACATTAGAGATTATACACAAATTTATACTTGGGATGAACTAAAAACTACATTGAGGAATAGTTTTGTGCCGGATGACTATACCGAAAAAGTTTGTGCTTAAGTTTGTGCTTAAGACAAGGAAATAGGACCCAAAATGAATTTTATAAAGAATTGAGGACTTTAGTCTTTAGATTTGGGCTTAAGTTCCCCGATGGCTATATCATTTCCATGTTTATCAATAGTTTGAATTATGACCTTAAGACCATAGTAACTATGCAACATTTTGTGAGACTGTTGCCTATTGAAGAGGTTCTTCAGTACACTAACCATGTGTACAAGAATCTCCCTCAAAGGCGCCTTCAAGTGGAAAAAACATGAACAAACTCAAATTTTAGTATTTCACAAGCCACTCAAATATGTGTAGAATCTATTAATGATGTTCCAACTCATGTTAAATGTAAGAGCCTTAGTCTTTTAGGACCCCGCACCTGCGCTCAGCTGAGACGCAGGTGCATAGCCGCCCCTGCGGGCTAGTGAACCGCCCACAATGGCATTGTGGTCCGCCCCTACGGTTTCCTACGGCTGCAGCCGCCTTTGTTGACTCTTTGACTCGTGCTTCTCCTATCTTCCCTTATAGGTTTCCTTCCCTTGCTTCAGATGAAGGGTTTCCTTCATTCTCCAACCTTCTCCTCACGATCTTCTTCTCTTCCCCTTCTTTATTTGATCTTCTTCTTGGATTCCCTTTATTTTGCAAGAGAGTTGAGTTGAGTTTGATGTTGATGATGAGGTTTATTGTTGTTGTGCTATAGGGAGAGCCAGTTGAGAGTGTTGTTGATCTTCTCCTTTGTCTGATCCAGCTGTAGGTGAGTTCTTCCTCTTCCTTCTTCTTACTTGCTTCTTTTCTTCTTTCCTTTTCCTTTAGCTTAGGAATTCACAAGTTTGATCTTGTGTTGGACTTCCTAGATCTGTATTGATGTATATATGTATATATATATGTATGTGGATGGTTGCTAGATGGTGAAGAGGTGAAGAAGAACGAGTGGAGGATCAAAGAGAAGTCGGAGATTGCTTCTGCACAAACAGCCGCCCTTGTGCCTGGTGTGCCGCCGCCCCTGCGTGGAGTGCCGCCGCCCTTGTGTGGAGTGTTGCCGCCCCTGCACCTCCCTAGTGCTTCGCCCTTGTGTCCCCTTGTCACGTAGGTGCATCTTGTCCAAGACATACCTAGTGTGGTATGAGTCCTTTCCTTTCCTAGTATGAGTGGTTTAGAAGCATGCTAGGTATGAGTACGAAAATAGGATGATGATATCATGGTATCGATATATACCGGTTATGGCTTTGGGGTTCAGTAGGTTGTTAAGGCTTATAGGTTGGATATGATCCTTATGGATCCCTTGGGTCTAGGTGTGACCCTTTTGATTGATAGGAGAATTGATATCTCTTTATGCCTTGTTATTAGGTAGTGCTATCCTCCGGATTGAAGTTGATCGTGGTTGAGGTTATGCTGAGGTTGAGGTAAGTCCGTAGGACTTACTTAGATGCATTCCTATATTGGATGTATGCATGAGTGGTGATTGTTATATGCTTGATACATGCTATGTTGTTTATTACCGACCTATGGCTTATTGGATAGCCCCTTACCGTTGCAATGATAACCTTTCCCTTTTATCTTGTAACAAGTCAGGGAGGTTCTCTGTAGGCCAGGTCAGTCCTGGTATACGGGATGGGCACTTCACCACTCCTTATGGTACACGGGAAGTGCGCCGATACCACTCTAGATGGCTATGGCACCCAGAGGCGAGGATGATATATTCCTCGTGTCACATACTTTCATATATATACATATATGACTTGAGTGTATGACGTTATAAAGATAATTAAACGGGTAAATGTGTGACAACATGATTGAGTGTTTACTGTTCCATGACATGTGTATGTGCTTACCCATTATCTTATATATGAATGGTTAGCTAACGGTTTCATACCGTGTGGTAGATGCTTTGCAAGATAGGAGGATTACAGAGTGATCCGGCAAGGTGACTAGCCGAGGACTTCCGTACATTAGGTGGTATATGGGTTTTGGGGATGTTTACATATGTTGTATATGATGTTTACGTTTTGTACTCGGCTATGGTTTTGTATACCCTTCTGATATATAGTTATATAGTTTCATGTATTTTTTTAATATCTGTCGGTCCCTTGTTGTAAGATCTAGTGAATTTATTGTCAGGCTAGGGTCAGGATCCATTGTGAGATCCTAATCCAGTGACGCCTTGAGTCCTGCGTATTTGGGGTGTTACAGAGTTGGTATTAGAGCCTTAGGTTGACAACGATGACACTTGTAATAAGCAATAAAGGTCGTATAGATAAATAAACAGAATCTAAAAGGGGTATGACTTTTCAAAAGGATTTTTGGTTTTGAAACTGTGTATACAACTAATTTGGGATAGAATGTATGGGAAGTCGTCACCTCTGCCGTGGATATTAGCAGTATAGATATGTATATATATGTATTATGGATTATATGTGTGGACATGTTATATATATATATACATATGACATATATTGCCTTAGGTGTGTATGTATATATTGCATATGGCTCGGACTAGAGCAACCTCTATTGTGGGATGGGGTAGAGGCAGACCACCTCTTCCTCCGGTGGTGATAGGTCAGGGACCAGTTCCCGCTGCTGATCCGCCTGTGGCGGAGGACGTTCATGAGAAGATTGTTGAGAGCATAGTTCATGAGACTAGGAGCGGTGTAGCAACAATACAGAGATCTCAACGAGTCTAGTCAGATGACTTAGATCATGTCTCTATGAGGGGACCAAAGTTCCACGCGTACATCAAACGAGTCGAGAAGGCTGCCAGAGCGGGTAGACATGCCCTGGATCTGCCAACACAGGTTGGATCATCAAAGATGTTCCAGGGAGCTACTCATGTGCCAGTTATGCCAACACGTATTGCTGAGGTTGTGAGAGCTCCAAAGGAGTATAGAGGGCATCGAGTAGACACTTGGTTGAAGGCATTTCATCAGATGGGAGTACCACCTTTCTCTGGGACGGTGGGATTAGAGACTGAGATCCGGATTGGGCATGTGGACTCAACCCTTGAGTCTATTAGATGTCCAAAGGACAAACGGATAGATTTAGTGCAGACTCTATTCCGTGACCTAGCTTAGCAGTGGTGGAGGACCATGCGAATTCGAGCTACTAGCTATGATCAGATGCAGAGCATGATTAGAGAGCATTTCTGCCCTGCCTCATTGAGGAGGGAGAAACTACGGGACTTTGTTGAGGCTTGCTTCGAGGATGTGCCCATAGTTGATGGCATCAGCCGATTCTAAGAGGAGCTGTTATTACTGGGTCCAGCTGCACCTTTTGAGGACCAGCATGTGTATTTGTTCTCCTATCGACTGAGGGAGAGTACACGTTCTTACATGACGGGTTTTCATTGTGAGTCTTTGACAAACTATCAAGACAGAGCCTCAACTTATGAGCGTGAGCGGGCCAGCCAGAGGAGGACTTCTCAGACGGGACGGTCTGAGAAGAGGCAGTGGACTGGGCAGACCAGTGGTGTTGGTGGAGCTTCAGGTTCCGGGCGGAGCAAGAGACGCCAAAGTTACCCCTCGTCTGCACGGGTTGTAGAGAAGGGATGATTGACACTAGAGGAGGACAAGGTAGAGTTTTTGAGTTGAGGAGTGCAGAGGAGCCAGTTGTACCGGCTGCTACATGTACCATTTTTATTCATGGCTTGCCTATTAGATTTTTGTTTGATACAGGTGCTACACACTCATTTATTTCTGAAGCATGCGTTGAGCGTTTAGGTTTAGTTACGATAGAGGGGATAACCCTTTATTATAGGGTTACTTGATGGTAGTAGGGTTAGAGGTAGCTGCGAGATACGTGACTGCCCCATTTGTTTAGGGACTCGTGTGTTACGTGTAGACTTCTTTTTCATGCCATTGGTGCATGATGAATTCATTTTGTGTATGGATTAGATGGATATACATCGTGTTGTATTAGATGTAGGTAGGAGGATCGTGACGGTCTCTACCAAGTTAGGTCAAATAGAGGTTTTACAACATTGGGACCTTGGAAAGATGGGTTCTGTCATCAACGCGGTCAGAGCAACGAGGCTGATTGGACAGGGTTGTGAGGCCTTTTGGTGTAATGCCATGAAGGATGGGGAGAATCGATGCGTCACTAGGTGTGAGATCCTCACCTAGTGATGTATCGAGTCCCGCGGATTCGGGGTGTTACATTAAACCTAAAAGAGAATAGGGGAGAACCAAGCTAGACACTTAAGTGCTATAAATGTCTTTAAAGAGGGAATTTTCCTAAGGGATTGCACCTTTAAAACACAAGTTCTACTTAACACTGTAGGACATTACTAATTTGAGGATAAGTGTCAAGAAGAGGTTGATGAAGTGAAGGTAGAGAATATACATGTGGTGGATGTCGAGGGTAGATGCTTTGTTATTAAAAAGACCTTGATTTCCTTGGAAATTACTAGTGTATATAATTAATGTGAAACCATATTTCACACAAGGTGCACCATTAATGGGAAGGTATGTAGTGTCATCCTCAACCTACACCTTATGTTAGTTGAATTCCAACACTCCTCTTAAGGTCAAGGACCAAGCCACAATTTAGTTTGTTGTAGAGGGATACGAGGATGAGGTTGTATGTGATGTACTTGCCATAATAACATATCATCTACTTCTAGGAAGACCTTGGCAATTTGATGGGGTGTCACTCATCAAAAGGTGTCTAATGATTATTCTTTTATGATGAATGGAAAAAGGATAACCCTAAACCCTTTGACTCCACATGAAATGATGTCTAATCATGTTTCTAGCGATCAAAGAAGGCTCTTCAAAACAAAGAGCACGGTAAGAATCAAAAAGTGGCTATTGGAAGTAAAAGTGGTGCTTTAAATCATATGCTCTTAGACAAGAAGAAGGAAGTTGTAAAAGTTATTAAAAGAGGGCGATGTGCCTCTTATTCATGTATAAGGACAATGTGATTTCTTCTTCTAACCTTGAAGTACTCCCTATTACCATTGCAAAACTCTTGCTTGAATTTGATGATCTTTTTCAAGAAGATGTGCTGAGTGGGTTGCCTCCAGTAAGGGGTATTGAGCATCAAATTGATTTTGTCCTGGAGACAACACTACTTAATCGGGTTTCTTATAGGGCCAATCCCGAGGAGACTAAGAAACTGTAACGACAAGTGCAAGACTTACTTGATAAAGGGTATGTTAAGGAAAGTCTTAGCCCTTGTGCGGCTTTGGTTATCCTACTGCCAACGGAGGATGGTACTTGAAGAATAAGTGTTGATTGTCATGCAATTAACAACATCACTATCAAGTACCGCCACCCATCCGAGGTTAGAGGACATGTTAGATGAACTTCACGGGTCACACATATTCTCCAAAAACTTGTTACGCTAAGAACGTGACACGCAGAAGCTTAAAATTTATAACTCGATATATTTCTCCTAACTCCTAGCGAACCCGCAGTGTACGGGATGTTTCGTAGTAGGGATAGTATTCCGAGGTCGAACACAAAGACTGAGGTGAGATTGAATCGATTAGTGACTAAGGATAGTAAAGATCTAGGTTCGAAAAGAGAAAGGAAACAAATAAATGAAAATCTCAATGTTTTTGGGTTTGGTTTTGTGTGGTGATCAATCAAGAATCACAACGATATAAGGATGCAAAGCAAACTAACAATCTAGCAAATAAACACAAACAAGCAAGACAAACACGAGATGGGTAATCAAGAGAGAAAAGTGGATTATAGGGGTTGGAAATTCCGATTATGGCTTTGGACTCAAGCTTCTAATCAACCTTGGATCAACTATAGTATGTTGGGAGTGAGTGTTTCTAGATTGGGATCAATCACCGGGTAGGTCTCATGGTCCACTAGTCCATTCCTAAGGTCTCATCACCGGGTAAGTCTCAAAGAGCCTAAGGATAGGAATTCTACACAAACCGGATGGTTATCTAGGGATCTAACCTCTCCTTACCGGGTAAGTCTCGGGAAGGCAAGTCCTAAACACCTATCCTAGCACATTCAATCCAATAGCGGCTTGTGAGGCTCACTACTACCTAGAGTTCGTCATCTTCGGTATCTAAGAGCAAGAATCACCGGGTAGGTCTCTTCTAACACTTAGTTGCTAACAGTAGGTCACCCTAGGATAGATTTAGCTCAACAAACACTAGGATTTCAACAATCTAACATCCTAGCACTTAGATTCATCAAATCAAGCAAGTCAGTCAAAATCACGGGTTGTTCATCAAGAACCACGGCCGTGGAATGTATAGAACAAACCGTGGTTTACAACAGAGGCTAGGTTCGAGCAAACAATTCATCCAAAGGTACATCTAAGTCCATTCTATCATAGTCCAATCCATAACCATTATTTCCTTACCCTAGAATCACATCTATTTAGCCAACAACATGCATTTTAACAATCAAACTCAACAAGCATAAAATCATAGAATCCATGGCAAGAAGATGAAATGAAAGATAGACTAAGCAAGTGAAACAAGTAAAACAAGCTGAATAAATGTTCAAGAAGGACTTACAACCCTTCAAAAGAAGGTTCGAATCGTTTCTTACAACCTTAGCAAATGTTTCCAACAATCTTCACTCTAAAAACTATGAAACTATGAACTAGTGTGCTTCTTCTCTTCTTCTCCAATGGAAGCTTTTCTTCTCCTCCAAGAGTAGCTCCAATCCAATCTTCCCAATGAGAGAATCTTTGTTGTTGAGAGTGTGGGAGAGAATGGGAGTGAGGGGTCTGTTCCTAATAGCCTTGCAGGACCACCTTTTATCCTCCAAATTTGCAAGAGTCGGCCATGAAGATCGTGGGATAGCTGTAACAGCTGTCTGGCCAAAACCACGGCCCATTTCCACGCCCGTGGAAGTCCCAGTGGCCGTGGTTTTGGTGCCTCAGCTTGTTTTGGATCATTAAGTCACGATTTGGTGCATCTCATGCATCAACAAGGTCCCAAGTGTCCTCCTTATCCCCTAGCTTGCATCCCAATGAGTCCGAAGGTGTGTCATCTCGAGGAACGATCCTCAAATGTATCGATTAAGCTCCTAAATCTCCCAAAATACCTACAAAGCATGCAAAAGTCCGTGTAGACGTCTATCTCGACAAAATACATGAATTGAGTGCAAACGTCGTGAACTAGTGCTAAACCATGCATGAATGAGCGGAAAAACTATCTAAATGAGTGCCTAAACCTAAGTCATAAATCGTGTTATCAAAAATACCCCATACTTAAGGTTTGCTCGTCCCCGAGCAAGTCCCAACTATAGACTAAGAGATGACATGATTTATGCATGCAGAAAAACAACAAAATCTTTTTGGAGTTGTGCTTCTAATATTGGATCACCTTCATGGTCATGTTTTATGGCAATGGACAAGCAATCATGTGTCAAATAACTGAAGGCATGGAAAGACAATTATACTTAACTCGAAGGCATGCATGAAATGTAAAAATGAAGAAGTCAAGATGATCATGAGCATATTCAATCTGGATCACTAAGTCTTACACACATGCAAATAGGTCACAAGGGCTTGTGAAATAAAAGGCCAAAAAACGTTGTGATTAGGTGGGAATTTTTTCTAGGCTATGTGATGCTAATCCGGGAATGGAACTAACTTCACAACTTAACATTTTTATCAACTTCCCACAAGTGTATATTTGCTCCATCTTTTCTTTTCTTTTTCTTTCACTTATTTTTGAGACAATGGCATTGGTGTACAAAAGCCGAAACCTTGGTGATTAGCCGTCCTCGGGCTTTTTTATTTTTCGAGGTGCATCCACACCAGACACACATACCAAAGCTCGTTAGGACTATCGGTTTATTTGACTTTGGCAAGGCACAAACACCCGATTATGTGAATGGTGCCGAGTTACTCGTCATTTAAACCAACGTCCCCAAACCTATATTTTTGTCTACACTTTCACAACGAATTCAGCACTTCATTCATAACATTCTTTCATTAACAACTTCACCCCACACTTGCTTTTCACACACATCAACACACTAACATGCTCCTATTCCCGGATGGGTCAAAAGAGGTCAAATTTATATCAATTGAGGTGCTCAAACAACATGGTCAAGACGAGAAGTAGAGAAAGATGAATTGCCTCATTCATTCCTAAATGATGTGCAAGAACTAGCATGTAATTTTGACTTTCAATACTCAATCCAATCAAGACAAACATCATGATCACAATCCATTCATAGGATTCAAGATAAGTACTTCAAGTCCACATATGCATTCATCTATTCAACACATAAGGCCATCTAAAACCAATCCACACAAAAATCTCCTCATAAGGGTCATTCCCAAGTTTAGAAGCACTAAAAATTTTTAAATTTTCTGATTTTTTTTGGATATTTCGAAATGTGTATGTACAATGCAAGACATAATGAAGCATGTGACTAAAAGAAACTACCCTAGATGCTAATCATGCAAAAGATCATGCAAACCCCACCCCATACTTAGAAACACATTGTCCCCAATGTGGTATTCAAGTAAAGAAGAGTGAAAGAGGGTTCTCACAATGTAAAAATGGTTTGCTTTGGTATTTGGGATTACTCAAGTGGAGTGATGTCGGATAATCCTATCAACGATGGTAGAGATCTCTAAATGTTCATCATGGCGTCGGGATCCGCGCTAGGCACCGCTAGCCGTCCAAATCCCTCGTCCGCTCCACCCACAATTGATGAGGGACTCATCATCACCATCCACATGCCATGCAAGGCTTCTATGCTACCAAGACTCTAGCACATACACAAAGCACACCAAACACACAAAAACAGAAAAATCAAAACAAAAACAAAAACAAAAAGGGAAAAAAAAACGTCTACCAATGGGTTGCCTCCCATCAAGCGCTTCTTTAAGGTCATTAGCTTGACCAAACTCGGGCGCGTCTCACTCTAGGTAAAGTGGGGCAATCATGTCCACCAGAGCTCCCGGGATATACTTCTTCAACCGGTGTCCATTCACCTTAAAATCTCCACAATGCTCCCCTCCTATCTCAACCGCTCCGTGGGGAAAGATCTTCTTTACCACATAAGGACCCGCCCACCTCGACTTTAGCTTTCCGGGGAAGAGCCGCATCCTCAAGTTGAAGAAAAGGACAAGGTCGCCTTCACTCAACTCCTTCGGGATGAGACGCTTGTCATGCCAACGTTTGGTCCTTTCTTTGTAGATCCGGCATTTTTATAGGCATCCAACCGGATCTCCTCAAGGGCGTTCATATCAAGCAACCTCTTCTCTCCGGCCTCCTTGAGGTCAAAATTCAACCACCTTATAGCCCAATATGCTCTATACTGCATCTCTACCGGAAGGTGGCAAGACTTGCCATAGACTAGCTTGTAAGGAGTGGTGCCAATCGGTGTCTTGAAAGCGGTTCTATAAGCCCACAAGCCATCATCGAGCTTCATAGCCCAATCCTTTCTCGTCCTAGAAACCGTCTTCTCAAGAATTCCCTTTATCTCCCGGTTGGAGATCTCCACTTGGCCACTAGTTTGGGGATGGTAAGGTGTTGCCACCTTATGAGTTACCCCATACTTAGCCAAAAGTGTCCCAAAGTTCCTATTGGTGAAGTGCTTCCCTCCATCACTTATGATTACCCTTGGTGTTCTAAACCTAGGGAAGATCACTCGGTTGAAGAACCGCACCACAACCTTGACATCATTTGTAGGAGAGGCGATTGCCTCTACCCATCTCGAAACATAGTCCACCGCCAATAGGATGTAGAGGTTGCCACAAGAAGAGGGGAATGGTCCCATGAAGTCCACACCCCAAACATCGAATATCTCCACCTCTTGTATGTTGTTCAAGGGCATCTCATTCCTCCTTGATATGTTGCCCGTCCTTTGGCAAGCATCACAAGCTACCACAAAATTCTGCACGTCCTTGAACAAACTCGGCCAAAAGAAACCCGATTGTAACACCTTAGCACATGTCTTGTGTGAGCTAGCATGGCCTCCACATGGCAAGGAGTGACAATGGCGGATCACACTCTCCACCTCATTGTTAGCATGAAATATTGTGATATTTTAGGCACGTTTTCTAAGTGTATTTCATCCATATTGATAGTCATTGATTAAGCATTGATGCATTTGTGAGCTAGTTTGTCTATAATGTCGATATAGAGATCTACACAAGCTTTATGTTGATTGTAGGCAATTAAGAGCTATTTCCGAACGAATTGAGCAAGAATGGAGTTTGATCGAGCATGTCCAAGGATTGAGGACATCTCTAGGAGCTAAGGAAGGTGCTAACTTGAAGAATAGCACGAGGAAAGGAAGAATTACGGTTTACCCCTAAACCACGCGCTAAAATACGGCCGTACTACATTCCACGTTCAAGTCCACGGCCGTGGAACCTTGACAAGGGAAGCGTGGTTCATTCCAGCAACTTCTACGGCCGTGGAAGGATTGAAACAAACCGTTACAATTTCCACGCTCTAAATTACGGTCGTGGAACCCTTCCACGACCGTGATCTTGGCGATCTTTTACGCCATACTTTAAGCCACGATCTTCTACGCAATTGGGCCGGGCTTATATTTTATCTTACACTATAAAAGGACGGGAGAAGAGAGATTCCGTCACCTCTACTTAGACGCATTTTCTCTTACGCTTGGACTTGCCCTAATTTCACATCTTGCGGAAATTGTGATTGAGAGATTTGCGCTTTGCTATTGAGATCTCCGGATTGACGGAAGAGTTAAAGATTTGGAAGATTGTTCGCAAGAAGGTTACGCTTTATCTTTAGGTTTGATTTAGAAGACGGATTGACATCCCGTTCTTCCTTCTTATCTAAGATTCGTGATTGTTTGTGTTATTCCGAATCTATTGACGTTATTGTTCTTGATTTGTGGATTTGAGATTGACTTGAAAGTTATTGAAGGTTTTCAGAAGTTTTCATCTTTCATTCTTTTAAATCTTGAATTTGATATCAATATGACTGTTGTTGGCTAAAACCCTTTAACAATTCTAAGGTGAAGGGTTGATAGTTGTGGCTTAGATGATGATAGATCGAGCGTAAATAGATTGGACCCTGAGAGTTAGAGAGAATCGTCGACGAACCTAATCCACGGTCTGTTCTTGAGCTTCCACGGCCGTGGAACTCAAGAACTACCCGTAATTTTGTGTCAGTTTACGAACTTGCTTTTACTTTAATCCAAAGTTAAAGATTTGCTTTAACTTAGTCTTGGCTTGCCTTTTCTAGGTGGTAGTGAAGCCTCAACAACCTCTACCTCGAATTCTGAGTGTCACAACCTTAATCGGTTTAGTTAGTCTTGATCCTTGGATTATAAGTTTGGGTTTTTGACGTTAATTCTTGCCTTTAGATCCTTTCTATATTGAAGCCTCAACAACCTTTATAGAGAGTGTCTTTTAGGTGAGTCATATAAGGTTTTTGGAACTTCACCGTACGATTATCTTACATTCGTACACCTTTGCATACCTTAACTCTGTCCTTATATCTTTAGTATATCTTGAATCGATTGCCACAACTGATTCCTGGATCTTTAGTATTGTTGTTTTCCTAATAATTTGAAAAGCTTCATACATTTACTTGCTTGATAATCTATAACCGGATTTAACCCCCCAAATCCTTGTGTTCGATACTCTGAAATTCTTGCTTAACTATATCGATACGTACTCTGCGGGTTCGCTTGCTTGATTTCTAGTTTTATAATTAAAGCTTATTTGCACGCACGCTAAGTGGCGAACAAGTTTTTGGCGCCGTTGCCGGGGATTTTGTTTAGGCCGAATTCGGTTTTCGGTTGTCAAGCTTGGGAGCTCTTCCCTTGTTATTTGATATCTTTTCAAGTGCATGCGCAGGTCTAGGAACACCGAAGACCTCTTACCTCTTGATCAAGAGCTTGAGAGGACTTTAAGGCAAAAGCGTAGGGAAAAGAAAATGGCTGAAGAAAGAGAACGTGATCTCCAATCGGAGCTTGCGGAAAAGGAAGCTCAACTCCAATGGAGTGAGAAGACACATAGAGAAGAGACGGATCGTCACCAAATGAAGGTTAATGATCTAACGGACATGATGTTCCAAATGAGGTTGGAAATAAACAACCTTAAGGAGAAAAAGAAAAGGAGGAGACCGGGAAGATCGGTTAGAGCCAACTCATCTAATGAGGATAGCGACTCCTCCATGCCACCGCTAGAGGAAATTGATCCAACGATCAATGTGAATCCATTCCATCCACGGGCACCTGCAAATCGCCGTATTCCACCTAGGAATGCGAGGATCGAACGTGTGGATGAGGAGCCAAGGACTCTTGGCCAAAGGATGGATCCAACGCAGCAACCACGCCGTTTAGGTGTGAACATCGATGCTGACGATGTACAAGGGTTTAGCTTCAACCCGCAGGTTATTACTCTTGTTCGCCAAAACCAATTTGGCGGAACAAGCGCTGAATCTCCACACCAACACCTACAAAATTTTGAGTGTATGATGGAGACGATGAGGCCGAAGAACGTGACTACCAACAACTATAAGCTCAAGCCTTTCTTCTTCTCTTTGAAGGGGAAGGCATTGTCTTGGTACCAAGCTCTTCCTAGTGGGAAACTAGACACGTGGGAAGACCTTTCCGCGGAGTTCCTCACTAAGTTCTTTCCGCCATCCAAAACGGCGGAGCTACGAGGTAAGATTAATGCATTTTCCATGAGATCTAACGAAAGTTTATTTCAATCTTGGGAAAGGTTTCAGGATTTGCTCTTTGATTGCCCTCATCATGGCATATCCAAGCTCGCACTTTTGGAGATATACTATAAGGGGCTGGATGTGGAGACACAATTCAAGCTCCAATCCCTCTCATGTGGTACATTCATGGACATGAGGGAAGATGACGCTTGGGACTTCATTGAGAAGCAAGCAAGGGTCATAAAGAAGTATTCTCACCGGAAAGTAGAAGGAAATCGTGTGGAGCAAGGAGCAAAGCTCACACATGAAGCTCAAAATCAAATTTTCTCCCTCAACAATGAGATCAAAGAGTTGAAGGAAGCTATCAAGACCAACTTTCCAAAGCAACAAGGAAAAGATGTTGGCTACTTGGGCAACAACAACAACAGGGGTGAGAATACAAACCGCAACAACAACAATAACCGAAACAACAACCGGAATAATTGGAACGGCAACAACAACAACCGGAACAACAATTGGAACAACAATAGGGGTTCAAACAACAACAATTGGCGCTCCAATCAACAAAACTCCGGTAACTCTTATCCTTCCAATTCCAATTCACTAACTCCACCTTCCTCTTCCTCTACTCCTTTGAAAAGCCAGGGGCAAACATCTAATGGAGGAAGCACTTCGAGGAAGGAGAAGCCCGATCCCATGTTGGAGACAATTTTGGGAAAGCTTCAAGGGTTAGAGACTCGCATCATCAAGGTTGATGATCACATAACTAAGGTTGATAAAGCCCAAAAGGTTTTAGAAAACCAAATGTTTACTCATGCGGAGGAAGTTCCTAGGAATCAAGGGAAACTTCCAGGAAAAACGGAGGACAACCCAAAGGGAAGGGTGATGGCAATCACAACTAGGAGCAGGGTGACAACTACCGATCCCCAGCCTAAGTTTGTAGAAGTCCCCGTTGAGAAAGAGAAAGAAAAGGGGAAGGAGAAGGAAGATGTCTACGTTCCTCCTCCAGCTTACAAACCTCCCCTACCATTCTCTCAATCTAGAGCAAGAGCGCGTCTAGATAAACAATTCGGTAAGTTTATAGAACTCATGAGCAAGCTGTATATTAATATACCTTTCATTGATGCTATTGTAGGTATGCCGGCTTATGGAAAGTTCTTAAAGGAGATCCTCTCTAACAAGAGAAAGTTAGAGGATTTTGGAGAGGTTAAGATGAGTTCGGATTCTTCGGATCTCATCAAGACCATGAAGGAGAAGATGCCCCCAAAGCTAAAGGATCCAGGGTCATTTTGTATTCCCATAGGAGTGGGAGATGTCACATATGATGCATTATGTGACTTGGGAGCAAGTGTGAGCATCATACCACTTGCATTATGTAGGAAGATCGGTTTAGGCGACCCTAAACCGGTGAAGATGACGTTGTACATGGCGGATCGATCCATCACTCGTCCCGTCGGTATTGTAGAAGACGTCCCGGTCAAGCTAGGTAAATTCTTTGTACCCATTGATTTTGTTGTGCTTGACATTCCTGCAGATAGTCCGGTCCCGATCATACTCGGAAGACCGTTTCTTGCAACTTCCGGCTGCATAGTCGATTGCAAGAATGCTAGGCTCGCCTTTGACATAGGAGAGGAGAAGGTAGAGTTCGTTCTTTCCACTCTAGTGAAGGAACCAATCTTTGATGAGGATATATTCAATATCCAAGATGAAGAAGGGTTGTCTAAAGAGGAGGTAAGTGCTATTCTCTTCAAAGATCCTTTGCAAAAGGTTATTACTATGAGTCTAATGGATGTAGGGGAAGAAGAGGGGTGCAATGAGGCAATTGAAGCCTTAGAAGCACAAGAAGAAGTATGTGAAGAGGAGTTTGAGAAACTCCACGACGAAGCAGAAAAAGTGAGAATCCACGGCCATACACTATATTCCACGGCAGTGGATTTCACCAACCAAAGCGTGGCTCACTCCAGAGGGTTACACGGTCGTGGAGGAAACAGAGCACCCGTAACTACATTCCACGCCCAAAATCACGGCCGTGGAGCATACAAAGCACCCGTAATTTTGGCCATGAACGAAGGAAATTGTGCCACTTCTTCAACTTCTCTTGATTCTTCTCCAGCACCTTCTACTTCCTTAGACACTTCTAAGGAGGCATCGGAGACTCCTCAAGAACCATTGGAAGCTCCGAAAGCGATGGAACTAAAGCCACTCCCTACTCATCTAAGGTACGCTTTTCTAGGACCTAACTCTACTTATCCGGTAATTGTTAGTTCCGATTTAACCATAGATGAACATAGTAAGCTTATGGCTGTCCTTAGAAAACATAGGAAAGCTTTAGGTTATACTATAGAAGACTTAGTAGGAATCAAACCTTCCCTATGCATGCACAAAATATTAATGGAAGAGGACTTTAGAACTTCAAGACAACCTCAAAGGCGGTTGAATCCGACCATGAAGGAGGTTGTCAAGAAGGAAATTCTTAAACTTCTTGATGCAGGTATCATCTACCCTATCTCCGATAGCAAGTGGGTGAGTCCGGTTCAAGTAGTTCCGAAGAAGGGAGGAATGACGGTCATCACCAACAAGAATAACGAACTCATTCCTACCCGAACCGTGACAGGATGGCGGATGTGCATAGACTACCGCAAGCTTAACAATGCGACAAGGAAGGATCACTTCCCATTGCCATTCATCGACCAAATGCTTGAAAGGTTAGCACAACATTCGCACTTTTGCTATCTTGACGGTTATAGTGGTTTCTTTCAGATTCCGATACACCCGGATGATCAAGAGAAGACCACTTTCACGTGCCCATGGGGTACGTTTGCCTATAGGAGGATGCCGTTCGGGCTGTGCAATGCCCCAGCCACCTTTCAAAGGTGCATGATGGCCATCTTCTCCGAATATATAGAGGAAATCATGGAGGTATTTATGGATGACTTCTCCGTATACGGTTCCTCTTTTGACAATTGCCTTTCTAAACTTGCTCTTGTATTACAAAGGTGTGAAGACACTAACCTAGTTCTTAATTGGGAGAAGTGTCAATTTATGGTAAAGGAAGGAATTGTATTAGGACACTTAATCTCTAATAGAGGGATTGAGGTGGATAAAGCGAAAATAGAGACTATAGAGAAGCTTCCTCCCCCAACTTCGGTGAAAGGGATAAGAAGTTTCCTAGGACATGCTGGATTCTAGAGACACTTCATAAAAGACTTCTCTAAAATATCAAAACCGCTCACTAATCTATTGATGAAGGATGCAGTTTTTGAGTTTTCGCAGGAATGCTTGGATGCGTTTAACATGATCCGGGAAGCTCTAATTTCAGCACCTATTATCCAACCTCCGGATTGGCGCCTTCCCTTTGAGGTTATGTGCGATGCTAGTGACGTAGCTATAGGAGCTGTTCTTGGACAAAGAAAGGAAGGGCGAACCCACGCTATCTACTACGCTAGCAAGACGCTAGACGAAGCGCAGCTCAACTACGCCACTACGGAAAAGGAATTTTTAGCCATTGTCTATGCTATTGACAAATTTCGCTCTTATCTTGTAGGTGCAAAGGTGATTGTATGCATGGATCATGCTGCGATCCGGTACCTCCTTGCAAAGAAGGATGTGAAACCAAGGCTAATTAGATGGATTCTTCTCCTACAAGAATTCGATCTAGAGATCCGCGACAAGAAAGGTTCGGAAAATTCTGTTGCGGATCATTTGAGTCGCCTAACACATCTAGAGGACGACCATCTACCTATAGATGACTCCTTCCCGGACGAACACTTACACATTATAGAGGAGTGCATCGATGTGATCTCCAAAGGTAACGAACCATGGTTTGCTGATTTTGTTAACTATTTGGTTTGTCAGGAGATACCGCCCGGATTATCCTACGCACAAAGAAAGAAGTTCTTTAAGGATGTTTGGGAATACTTTTGGAATGAACCTCTCCTCTTTAAGAGAGGTCCGGATGGCATCATTCGGCGATGTGTGCCAGAAGATGAGATGCAAAGTGTCATCCGCCATTTTCATTCACTACCATGTGGAGGACACGCTAGTTCAAACAAAACTAGCGCTAAGGTATTGCAATCATGATTCTTTTGGCCTACTTTATTTAGAGATGTGCAAACATTTGTTTCCTGTTGCGATGCTTGTCAAAGAACAGGAAATATCTCTAGGAGGAATGAGATGCCTCTAAATAACATCCAATAGGTGGAGATTTTCGACGTTTGGGGAGTTGACTTTATGGGACCGTTCCCATCATCTTGTGGAAACCAATACATACTCTTGGCGGTGGATTACGTTTCTAGATAGGTGGAAGCAATTGCCTCTCCCACCAATGATGCCATGGTGGTGGTTAAGTTCTTTAACAAGACCATCTTCCCACGATTTGGGACACCAAGGAATATCATTAGTGATGGAGGTTCTCACTTCATCGCCCGGCGCTTTGAAGCTCTTCTAGCTAAGTATGGGGTTACTCACAAGATCGCCACCCCTTATCATCCACAAACTAGTGGACAAGTTGAGATCTCAAACCGGGAGATCAAAGGAATCCTAGAGAAGACGGTTTCAAGGACTAGGAAGGATTGGTCCTTGAAGCTTGATGATGCATTGTGGACATACCGGACTGCGTACAAGACTCCCATAGGAACCACACCATACAACCTTGTGTATGGGAAGTCTTGTCACTTACCGGTAGAGTTAGAGCACAAGGCGTTTTGGGCTATCAAGTGGTTGAATTTCAGCATAAAGGAAGCGGGAGAGAAGCGTCTCTTGGACCTTAATGATCTTGAAGAACTTCGCTTGAACGCCTATGAGAACGCCAAGATCTATAAGGAGAGAGCAAAGCGTTGGCATGATAAGCATATCATTCCAAAGGACTTCAAAGAAGGAGATCAAGTTCTCCTCTTCAATTCAAGGCTTCGTCTCTTTCCAGGTAAGCTTAAATCTCGTTGGACCGGACCTTTTCTAATCAAACGTATTTTCCCCCATGGTGCAGTTGAAGTATGGGCTGAAGCGGGCGGAAGCTTTAAGGTGAACGGTTAACGACTCAAGAAGTATACGCCGGAACTCCAAGCTGAAGAGTTCGCGCCCACCGCACTCGAATAAGTGCGAATTTGGTCTAGCTACGGACCTTAAACAAAGCGCTTCTTGGGAGGCAACCCAAGGTATTGCATTTACGTTTTTGTTTTTGATTCATAGTTTAGCTTAGTTTAGACGTTTTTGCTTTGTTTTGCCTTCGATTCCTTCCGGTATGTTCGTGTTTTTGGATGTAGGAACAGTGGAAAAGCAAAGGGGAAGAGAAAGTTTGAAGAAAAGTGACGAAACTTGGACTTTGGAGCATTATAGAGAGTTCCACGGCCTAAACCACGGCCGTGACAGCTACAGTGACCGTAATTTCCAAAAGCCTTTGAAAAATCACCAAAACCATGGTTCCGTACAATTCCACGGCCGTGGAACCCCCCGATAGACCGTGGTTTTCAAAAATTTTTCCGGCCACTATATAAACTACGTTCTTCACAAAAACACAACATCACAAACCCAATTCCACGCCCTATTTCGCCGATTTGCCTCCTATCACCTCAAATCTTCGTTCGTTAATCGTTTTTAACGATTCTTTGATCCAAACTGAAGCAAATCCAACCACCAAAAAGATCCAAGCAACAATTTGAGCGGCAATTCATCAAGGAAAGCAGAATTCGGATTTAAAAATCCGAAAACCTAGGTTTTTTCGCTCTTCTCTATCTTTGTCGATTCGGACCTACATTTGCTAGAATTTTTTGGAATAACTGATTGGAATTGGAAGAGAATTAGTATAGGACTGCTGCTGTGAAATTTGGTGATTGATTGTTGAGATTTGCGAAATTTTGAGAGAAACCACGGTTCCTGGACGTTCCACGGCCATGGAATTTGAAGAACAGACCGTGGTTTTCAACAGAAAATGGATTTTGTGAGGAGAGTGTCCGGGAGAAATAAGGACAAGAACAAAGAGAATGATAAGAATAAAAAGAGGAAGGGCAACCCCTCTTCCTCTTCATCCTCTAGAGCACCACCACCTTCATCCCCTTCACCTCCATCATCACCTTCATCACTATCACCTCCTAGCCCTAGGGTCCCCACCATTCACGAGGATCATCTCGACGCCTTAGAGAGGATCCATAAGAGGACTGTTATAGGACCTAGGTACCTACTGTTGGAGGATTTAGCTCCTCTACATGTCATAGGGGACCTTACTTGGCTCTTGGATAGAGCCGGTCTTATCGTCTTTTCGGCTATCCGAGAAGACGCATATGAGGAGATTACGAGAGAGGTTGTGACATCTTTTGAGCACAGCCATGTTGATAGGACAGTTTCTTTCCGTCTGATGGAAAGAAACTATGATTTCTCCATCCGGGAGTTTGGAGCCTTCTTTGGGTTCCAAGAGACCTTCAATGGTCGTTTTCCCAGCGGCGTTTACGCCAAGGATTTCTGGGAGGAGGTAGCCATGATCTATGCCAGCAAGGACCGCTGGCAACCAGCTGATACCAAGACTAAGCTAATGTATCACTTAGCCTTGAAGATTGCTCACCGGGTACTTTCTGAGTGTCTCTTCCCTAGGACGGAGACACCTCAGAAGATCAAGACGGATGAGCTCTTTCATCTCTACTCCATGCTATATGGACGACCTGCTGATTGCGCCACCCTCTTAGCTGCTACCATGAGCAAGATAAAGAACAAGAGGGCTGACAACATTGGATATGGTGGGATAGTCACCCACCTTGCTAAGACATTAGGGGTAGATTTTTCTGCTTGTACACGTATCCCCGTTGTACCCCTAGGACTCCAGGCCTTTATGACTAGAGGTCTCATCTTCCCCACTCATAGAGGTCCACCTTACGCAGCTATGCCATGGGAGAGCAGGACGGGGAGAGGCATTGAGTGGCTCCCAGAGTATTCCATTATGGCTGGACGCCATAACTGGAAGGAGACGTTCGCTGCTATGCATGCGAACAGGATTGCAGCCCCTCCATATGTCCCACCACCACCTGTAGTTGAGGAGGAGGAGATGAGAGATGAGTATGAGGGAGGAGGAGGAGGAGCTGAGCAGGATTTTGGCACATTTCCGGATCAGCCGGACATAGCTCCTGACATGCCTAGACGTTCTCCACGTCCCGCCAGAGCTTCAGGATCATCTTCTCGCCGCGCCAGCGTGAGCGAGAGACCCACTTGGATGGAGACCCCTCCTGCGTGGTACGGAGCTCCACCACCATGGTCTACACAAGCACCGCCTCCACCAGCACCAACACCTTCAAATGCACCGGGGTGGTACAGCCAGCCGCCTGGTTGGTATGAGCAGCTGCCGGAGTGGGCCACCGACCTTTCTGATAGGGTGGGAGCATTGGAGATTCGAGCCGACACTAGAGATGCACGTATGGACGACCTCGACCATATGATGAGGGATGTCTACCGCCAGCAGTTCGGGCGGTACTACGATCCTAGCTTCTCTCCATTTCCACCTCCACCGCAGTGATGACGATGATGACCGACAACTTTAGCCTCTCCACCGCCATTTTATGAGTTCTTTTTCTTTCTTTCTTTTCTTCTTTTTTTTCTTTTATTTGAACATTAGGGACAATGTTTGTTCCAAGTATGGGGTGGGGTATGACTAATCGTCTGTAATAACTCTTACTCACTTTGATTGCTTCTATTGAGACTATCTTGCATGTTTCATTATATTGTTACACGTTTCATTATTGCATTGCATGAAAAAAGAGTTTGAAAAACCCATAAAAATTGAAAAATTTTGAAAATTTTGTGCTTCTAAGGATAGAGATGATTTTTATGATAATCACCACTTGTGAATTGAGTTTTGATGACAATTGCATGCTTAAACGAATAGTGAATTGAAAAGAAACTAAATGAGTTGATTATACCTCTTTTGCAAATTTCATAATATGATGAATGTTACTTAAATCATGTTGAGAAAATAAGGTTGAAATCACACTATAAGTTCTTATACTTTTTGTTGAGATGATTAAGGCAATTCGATTTTCTTTCTTCTTTCTTTGATCATTTAGCCCCTCATTGAAATAATGACCTCCTTTACCTATCCGGGAATTTGGAGGAGTTGATTGATATTGGCATGTTTGATGTAAGAGGGCCTTGAAAGCAATTATTTGCAATCAAAAGAATAGAAAGAAATTGTAGGTTTGGGGAAGTCAATCATGATGATGAGTAACTCGGCACCATTCACATAGCCGGGTGTTTGTGTCTTGCCAAAGTCGGATTGAGCGATATTCCTAGCGGATTATGGTATGTGCGCTAAAGGTTTGAGGCATCTCATAAAAATTGAGAAACGTCAATCTCCTAGGCTTCGGTTTTTGTGCACCTCTATCCATAACTCCAAAAGTAAAGTCGAAAAATGAAAAGAAGAGAGCAAAGCTCTAAGTTGAAAGTGCTGCGGAAACCGCAAGAGAAGAAGAAAAGAGTAGTTATCCACTTTCCCGGATTCATGCACCACATTCCTTAAAGTTTTCCTTCCCTTTCCACATTCTAGACCTTGTTTGAAAGTCCTTAAGATCAAAAGAATGTTATATGACTTAGTGATCTAAATTGAAGTTTCTTATGATTGATTTTGATAATGTTTGAAGGTTATGATGTTTACATGGAAGTTTGATTAATTCATGAGCTTTCTTTACTCTTTACTCTTTGATTAAGTGTATGAAAGTCTTATAAACGAATGAAGCAAGATTTGAAAATGATCTATTGATTAGAAGGCACATTCATCCAAAAGAAGTTTTGCTTTGAGAAGGTACACATATTTCATCCAAACTTGTGTTTTAAAGCTTTTGAAAGACCTTGCTTAGGGACAAGCAAGTGGCAAGTATGGGGTTATTTGTTAGCATGAAATATTGTGATATTTTAGGCACGTTTTCTAAGTGTATTTCATCCATATTGATAGTCATTGATTAAGCATTGATGCATTTGTGAGCTAGTTTGTCTATAATGTCGATATAGAGATCTACACAAGCTTTATGTTGATTGTAGGCAATTAAGAGCTATTTCCGAACGAATTGAGCAAGGATGGAGTTTGATCGAGCATGTCCAAGGATTGAGGACATCTCTAGGAGCTAAGGAAGGTGCTAACTTGAAGAATAGCACGAGGAAAGGAAGAATTACGGTTTACCCCTAAACCACGCTCTAAAATACGGCCGTACTACATTCCACGTTCAAGTCCACGGCCGTGGAATCTTGACAAGGGAAGTGTGGTTCATTCCAGCAACTTCTACGGCCGTGGAAGGATTGAAACAAACCGTGACAATTTCCACGCTCTAAATTACGGTCGTGGAAGGGTTCCACGACCGTGATCTTGGCAATCTTTTACGCCATACTTTAAGCCACGATCTTCTACGCAATTGGGCCGGGCTTATATTTTATCTTACACTATAAAAGGACGGGAGAAGAGAGATTCCGTCACCTCTGCTTAGACGCATTTTTGCTTACGCTTGGACTTGCCCTAATTTCACATCTTACGGAAATTGTGATTGAGAGATTTGCGCTTTGCTATTGAGATCTCCGGATTGACGGAAGAGTTAAAGATTTGGAAGATTGTTCACAAGAAGGTTACGCTTTATCTTTAGGTTTGATTTAGAAGACGGATTGACATCCCGTTCTTCCTTCTTATCTAAGATTCGTGATTGTTTGTGTTATTCCGAATCTATTAACGTTATTGTTCTTGATTTGTGGATTTGAGATTGACTTGAAAGTTATTGAAGGTTTTCGGAAGTTTTCATCTTTCATTCTTTTAAATCTTGAATTTGATATCAATATGACTGTTGTTGGCTAAAACCCTTTAACAATTCTAAGGTGAAGGGTTGATAGTTGTGGCTTAGATGATGATAGATCGAGCGTAAACAGATTGGACCCTGAGAGTTAGAGAGAATCGCCGACGAACCTAATCCACGGTCTGTTCTTGAGCTTCCACGGCCGTGGAACTCAAGAACTACCCGTAATTTTGTGTCAGTTTACGAACTTGCTTTTACTTTAATCCAAAGTTAAAGATTTGCTTTAACTTAGTCTTCGCTTGCCTTTTCTAGGTGGTAGTGAAGCCTCAACAACCTCTACCTCGAATTCTGAGTGTCACAACCTTAATCGGTTTAGTTAGTCTTGATCCTTGGATTATAAGTTTGGGTTTTTGACGTTAATTCTTGCCTTTAGATCCTTTCTATATTGAAGCCTCAACAACCTTTATAGAGAGTGTCTTTTAGGTGAGTCATATAAGGTTTTTGGAACTTCACCGTACGATTATCTTACATTCGTACACCTTTGCATACCTTAACTCTGTCCTTATATCTTTAGTATATCTTGAATCGATTGCCACAGCTGATTCCTAGATCTTTAGGATTGTTGTTTTCCTAATAATTTGAAAAGCTTCATACATTTACTTGCTTGATAATCTATAACCGGATTTAACCCCCCAAATCTCTGTGTTCGATACTCTGGAATTCTTGCTTAACTATATCGATCCGTACACTGCGGGTTCGCTTGCTTGATTTCTAGTTTTATAATTAAAGCTTATTTGCACGCACGCTAAGTGGCGAACACTCATCCTCCGGTATGCATCTCCTAAAGACTCCATCCGGCCCTCTCTTGAACAAAAGCGGTTCACTCCAATAGTAGTGCCTCACATCCTTGAAGAACTTTTTCCGCTGGGCATATGACAAACCGGGTGGCACCTCCTCACAAACGAGATAGTTTACTATGTCGGCATACCATGGTTCATTACCCCTTGACACTTGAAACAAGCACTCCTCCACCATTTACAATTGCTCATCCCGGAATGAGTCATCAATCGGGATGTCATCTCTCTCAAGCTCCAATGGTGGGAGTCTACTAAGGTTATCCGCCACAGAATTTTCGGACCCTTTCTTATCCCGGATTTCCAAGTCAAACTCTTGAAGAAGAAGGATCCACCGAATCAACCGAGGCTTGGCATCCTTCTTTGTAAGGAGATAACGGATTGCAGCATGATCCGTATACACAATGACTTTCGCTCCAACAAGATACGAGCGGAACTTCTCAAATGCGTACACAACCGCTAGTAACTCCTTCTCGGTAGTAGCATAATTGAGTTGGGCATCATCTAGCGTCTTGCTAGCATAATAAATGGCATGTGTGCGCCCATCTTTCCTTTGCCCCAAAACAGCCCCAACGGCTACATCACTGGCGTCACACATGATCTCAAACGGTAAACTCCAATCCGGAGGTTGCATGATGGGTGCGGAGATCAAAGCATTCTTCAACCTACGAAAAGCTTCGAGGCAATCCTTGGAGAAAACAAACTCAACATCTTTCATTAGTAGGTTAGTAAGAGGCATAGAAATCTTAGAGAAATCTTTAATGAATCTCCGGTAGAAACCGGCATGCCCTAAAAAACTCCTTACCCCCTTCACTGAGGTAGGTGGTGGCAACTTCTCTATGGTTTCTATCTTAGCCCTATCAACCTCAATGCCACGGTTGGACACCAAATGTCCCAACACAATACCTTCACTTACCATGAAGTGGCATTTTTCCCAATTTAAGACTAGGTTAGTCTCCTCACATCTTTTAAGCACCAAGGACAAGTTAACTAAACAATCATCAAAGGAAGATCCATAAACAGAAAAATCATCCATAAACACTTCCATGATGTTTTCAATATATTCAGAAAAAATGGCCATCATACACCTTTGAAAGGTGGCGGGTGCATTACACAACCCAAACGGCATTCTCCTATATGCAAATGTACCCCATGGACATGTGAATGTGGTTTTCTCTTGATCATCGGGGTGAATAGGGATTTGGAAGAATCCACTATAGCCATCTAAGTAACAAAAATGGGAATGTTGAGCTAATCTCTCTAGCATTTGGTCAATGAAAGGAAGAGGGAAGTGATCTTTCCTAGAGGCCACATTTAGTTTCCTATAGTCAATACACATCCTCCACCCCGTAACCGTTCTAGTTGGGATTAATTCATTATTCTCATTAGTCACTACGGTCCTCCCACCCTTCTTAGGAACCACATGCACGGGACTAACCCATTTACTATCCGAAATCGGGAAAATGATTCCCGCATCTAGCAATTTAAGGATCTCTTTCTTTACTACTTCTTTCATGATTGGGTTTAGTCTTCTTTGAGGTTCAATTGAAGGTTTATGGTTGTCTTCCATTAAGATCTTATGCATGCACAAAGAAGGTTTAATGCCAACTAAGTCATCAATGGTATAGCCAATGGCTTTCCTATGCAAACTCAACTCATGCAACAATCTAGCAAGTTCATCATCATTCAAGCATGCATTCACAATAACCGGATATGTAGAATTCTCACCAAGAAAAGCATACTTCAAATGAGAGGGGAGGGGTTTAAGTTCAAGTTTAGGAGGACCTTTATCGATTGGAGACGCTCCATACAATGTTGGTTGAGATGAATCCAAAGCTTTGGATGACTCCTCAAGACTCCTTCAAGCTTGATCAACAACTAAGGCAGTTTCTGGAGAAACCACGGGCAAAATTACGGGCTCTGGCACAACCACGGCCGTGGAACTTGCAAAGCTAGACTTTTTGAGCATTCCAGAGAGTTCCACGGGACTTTCCACGGGCGTGGTTTTCCCTACATGGCCGTGGTTTTTACAGAAATTCAGCACCCCTTCGTGTGCTTTAAATTCAGCTCTTGTCTCCTTTTCCAATGATTCCAAAGCCTTGATTTCTTCATTGCAAGCCTCCTCAACTCCTTCCTCCATCAAACTTAAGCTAAGAACCTTCTCCAAGGGGTCCTTGATCAAGATCGAGCTCACAACTTCTCTAGACTCCTCTTGCTCGACAATGTTGAACACATCTTCACCGAGGGCTGACCCCTTCATCATTGTGGACTGCTTGAACTTGATATTCTCTTCTCCAATGTTGAAGGAGAGAATTCCATTTTTACAATCCACCAAACATCCGGAAGTGGCTAGGAAAGGTCTCCCCAAGATGATAGGAACCGGATAGTCCGCCGGTATGTCCAAAACAACGAAGTCTATTGGCACATAGAACTTCCCTAGTGGCACCGGTATGTCTTCCAAGATTCCAACCGGGTGAGTGATCGAACGGTCCACCATGTAAAGGGTCATCTTGACCGGCTTTGGCTCTCCTAGCCCAACCTTGTTACAAAGTGCAAGCGGTATGATGCTTACAATTGCCCCAAGATCACATATGGCTTCATACTTCACTTCTCCCACTCCAATCGGCACACAAAAGGATCCTGGATCTCTTAGCTTAGGAGGCATCTCCTCCTTCATGGTTTGGATCAATTCCGAGGACCTCTTTGTCATCCTCACTTCCCTATACTCCTCCAACTTCCTTTTGTTGGAGAGTATTTCCTTCAAGAACTTGCCATATGCCGGCATACCTAGAATAGCATCCATGAACGGAATGTTAATATGTAATTTAGACATAAGTTCAAGGAATTTACCGAAGTGCTTGTCCAAGAGAGCTCTTGCTCGTGATTGTGGGAATGGTAGTGGTGGCTTGTATGGAGGTGATGCCACATATGTTGGCTCATCATCCTTGCTCTTGCCTCCATCTTCTTGCAATGCCTCTTCTTCTATCACCACTTGCTTCCCCTTATCATTTCCCTTAGGCAAGGGATCCTTCATGCTCAGCCCACTTCTTGTTGTAATGGCCAACACTTGGCCTCTTGGGTTATCTTCGGTTCTTCCGGGAAGCTTTCCTGGATCTCTTTGAGCTTCACCCGCCTTTTGGAACACTTGTGCTTCCAACACCTTTTGAGATTTAGAAATGGAAGTCACCGTGCTCTCAAGACCACTCAACCTTCCAAGCAATTGCTCAAACATCATCTCGGTTCTATCCTTTGGAGGTTGAGTAAATCCGGGTGGAGGTTCTTGTGAAGCCTTTGGTGGTGGAGTTGCGCTTGTGGAAGCGGGAGGGTTCAAGGCTCCATCCGGGTTAGAATAGGAAAACCCGGGATGGTTGTGGTTAGGCCGGTAATTGTTGAATTGCCAGTTGTTGTTGAAGTTCCTTGGGCCTTGATAGTTGTTGTAGTTGCCCCTTCCCATATAGTTCACATCTTCCTCCTTGGAGGACAAGTTTGCTTGTACTTGAACTTGAGGGCTTGCTTGACTCTTCAAAGTTGTAGCACACAACTCCCTCAAAGATTTCAGCTCATTGTTGATGGCGTCAAGCTTGAAGTTACTCATAGTTACTTCACTCACCTCATATGCTCCCGCTTTCCTCCCATCACTCTTCCTATGGGAGTACTTCTCAATCACCAAAGCTTGTTTCTCTACAAACTCCCAAGCTTCATCCACATTCTTTTCCATGAAAGTCCCACCGGAAAGAGATTGAAGCTTGAATTGGCTATCTTCATCAAGTCCTTTGAAGTAGATCTCCAATAGCTCTATTTTCGGTATACCATGGTGCGGACAATCTAGGAGAAGGTCTTTGAACCTCTCCCAAGACTTGAATAAGCTTTCTCTATCCTTCATCACGAAGGCATTGATCTTCCCTCTTAACTCGGTAGTCTTGGAAGGTAGGAAGAACTTTGTCAAAAACTCGGTTGTCATCTCCTCCCAAGTACCCACTCGCCCTTGTGGAATAGATTGATACCAAGCCAAGGCTTTATCCTTAAGTGAGAAGGAGAAAGCCCTAAGCTTATGGTTGTTGCTCTCCAATCTAGGCGGCCTTAGAGTCTCCATCAAGATCTCATAGTTCATCAAGTGTTGATGAGGAGACTCTCCTTCCATCTCTCCAAATTGATTATGCCGGATCATTTGTAGAACTTGAGGGCGGAGCTCGTAATCATGGGCTGCGGGATCTCCTAAGTTCACACCCGGGCGGTGTGCTCTTTGTGCTGGATCTATACGTTGCCTAACGTTTGTGGCTCTTCAATAGCAATGGGCACAACCCGAATATTAACCGCCGGCTGCGGTTGTGGTGGAGGTGGAGGTTGTTGACGATTAAGCTCTCTTTGCACAAGAGCTTGCCTAATCTCTTCAATCTCCCTCCTAGTTGCTTCTTGCCTCTCATTGGCAAGTCTCCTTTCATTCTCCAAGGCTTCATCCCTTAGCCTAATTTGCTCTAAAGCCTCATCTAACTCAGCTTGGAGATCTCTTCCGGCCATCTCTTTTCCCTTCCTAATGCTCTTGGATCTATATCTAAGGGTTTTCTCCGGTTCGGGATCGAATGGAGCTAAATCCTTGCCACGAGATCTTCGCATGCACCTAAAGAGTGAGAGATGTCCTGAAAAGCAAAGACACAAACCAAAGGAGATCAAAAGCAACAAGAAATACCTACACTATAAACAATCACAAACAACGACTCAATCTTAACATAGTTCCCGGCAACAGCGCCAAAAACTTGTTACGCTAAGAACGTGACACGTAAAAGCTTTAAATTTATAACTCGATATATTTCTCCTAACTCCTAGCGAACCCGCAGTGTACGGGACGTTTCGTAGTAGGGATAGTATTCCGAGGTCGAACACAAAGACTGCGGTGAGATTGAATCGATTAGTGACTAAGGATAGTGAAGATCTAGGTTAGAAAAGAGAAAGGAAACAAATAAATGAAAATCTCAATGTTTTTGGGTTTGGTTTTATGTGGTGATCAATCAAGAATCACAACGATATAAGGATGCAAAGCAAACTAACAATCTAGCAAATAAACACAAACAAGCAAGACAAACACGAGATGGGTAAACAAGAGAGAAAAGTGGATTCTAGGGGTTGGAAATTCCGATTATGGCTTTGGACTCAAGCTTTTAATCAACCTTGGATCAACTATAGTATGTTGGGAGTGAGTGTTTCTAGATTGGGATCAATCACCGGGTAGGTCTCATGGTCCACTAGTCCATTCCTAAGGTCTCATCACCGGGTAAGTCTCAAAGAGCCTAAGGATAAGAATTCTACACAAACTGATGGTTATCTAGGGATCTAACCTCTCCTTACCGGGTAAGTCTCGGGAAGGCAAGTCCTAAACATCTATCCTAGCACATTCAATCCAATAGCGGCTTGTGAGGCTCACTACTACCTAGAGTTCGTCATCTTCGGTATCTAAGAGCAAGAATCACCGTGTAGGTCTCTTCTAACACTTAGTTGCTAACACTAGGTCACCCTAGGATAGATTTAGCTCAACAAACACTAGGATTTCAACAATCTAACATCCTAGCACTTAGATTCATCAAATCAAGCAAGTCAGTCAAAATCACGGGTTGTTCATCAAGAACCACAGCCGTGGAATGTATAGAACAAACCGTGGTTTACAACAGAGGCTAGGTTCGAGCAAACAATTCATCCAAAGGTACATCTAAGTCCATTCTATCATAGTCCAATCCATAACCATTATTTCCTTACCCTAGAATCACATCTATTTAGCCAACAACATGCATTTTAACAATCAAACTCAACAAGCATAAAATCATAGAATCCATGGCAAGAAGATGAAATGAAAGATAGACTAAGCAAGTGAAACAAGTAAAACAAGCTGAATAAATGTTCAAGAAGGACTTACAACCCTTCAAAAGAAGGTTCGAATCGTTTCTTACAACCTTAGCAAATGTTTCCAACAATCTTCACTCTAAAAACTATGAAACTATGAACTAGTGTGCTTCTTCTCTTCTTCTCCAATGGAAGCTTTTCTTCTCCTCCAAGAGTAGCTCCAATCCAATCTTCCCAATGAGAGAATCTTTGTTGTTGAGAGTATGGGAGAGAATGGGAGTGAGGGGTCTGTTCCTAACAGCCTTGTAGGACCACCTTTTATCCTCCAAATTTGCAAGAGTCGGCCATGAAGATCGTAGGACAGCTGTCATAGCTGTCTGGCCAAAACCACGGCCCATTTCCACGCCCGTGGAAGTCCCAGTGGCCGTGGTTTTGGTGCCTCAGCTTGTTTTGGATCATTAAGTCACGATTTGGTGCATCTCATGCATCAACAAGGTCCCAAGTGTCCTCCTTAGCCCCTAGCTTGCATCCCAATGAGTCCGAAGGTGTGTCATCTCGAGGAACGATCCTCAAATGTATCGATTAAGCTCCTAAATCTCCCAAAATACCTACAAAGCAGGCAAAAGTCCGTGTAGACGTCTATCTCGACAAAATACATGAATTGAGTGCAAACGTCGTGAAACACAATATTTTTGGTTGGTTTTGGGTGATCAAACAAGGATCATAAATATATCAACACAAATAAGCAAACAAACACATAAACACAAAGATAAGAGATAAGAGGTAAGATATGCGGATCCAAGAGATTCGGAATTCCAATTATGACAATGGACTCATGCTTCTAAAGATCAAAGGAAAGTTGTGGTTGTTCGGAGTTGGGTGTTTCTCTAATGGGAGCAATTACTGGGTAAGTCTCATGCTCCACTAGTCTCGAACCTAAGGTCCTATTACCGGGTAAGTCTCAAGGAACCTAACGACGGGAATTCTACACAAACCGGTCACTACCTAAGGGTCAAACCCTTCCTTACCGGGTAAGTCTCGAAAAAGGTAAGTCTTAGGCAACGATCCTAGCACACTCAATCCAATAGCGGCTTTTTTGGCTCACTACTACCTAGAGTTCATCATCTTATGTATCTTAGAGAGGAAATTACCGGGTAAGTCTCATTCCTCAAAAAGGTTGCTAATATTAGGTCACCCTAAGCTAGATTAGGCTCAACAAACACTAGGATTTCAACACATCTACATCCTAACATCCAAATTCATCAATATAAGCAAAACAGAGAAAAGCACGGGCTGATCATGAGAAACCACGGTCTAGATTTAAGAAGAACAAGCCGTGGTTTGGGTTTGAGTTAGGGTTTCGAACACAAATCCATCCCAAGCTAACATGGAAGTCCATACAATCATAGTTCAAAGCATAAACATCATTCTTTCACCTTAGAATCACATCTACTCAGCCAACAACATACATTTCAAGATCAAACTTCAAAAATAGAGCATACTTGCAAGCCATAGCTAGATGATGAAGAATGAACCAAAGAAAAGACATTATAAAGCTAGAATAGAAGTTACCAAGTCTTACAAAGGGTCCAAGATGCAGCTCCAAGGTATCAACAAAGGAAACCTCACTCAAAACCACTCAAATCTCACTTAAAACTAAAATCTACACTAATCTCTCCCAAGAACACCCAAAAGGGTACCTTGAAGAGAAGCTACAATGGAAGAGTGTTGGAGAAGAGCTAGAGGAGAAGGGTCCAAAAAGGAGAAAGATCCCAAAATCAGCCTGCAGGACCACTTAAGTACTCCACCAAAAAGCAAGGGTCGGACAAAGAAATCGTAGGACACGTGTCACAGTTATCCAGAAGAAACCACGGGCAAAACCACGGTCTAGATTTTAGCCTTTGGGCCGTGGTTCTCTCTGTTCAGCCCTCTTTGGATCACCAAGTCATGAATTGGTGCAAGGCATGCACCAATAAGGTCTTTTGTATTCTCTTTTGCTCCTAGCTTGCTCCTTAAAGAGTCCGGATGTGTGCCATCACGAGGAATGATCCTCGAATGTATCGATTAAGTTCCAAAAGCTCCCCAAAATACCTACAAAACCGACAAGAGCTCGTGTAGACGTCTATTTCGACAATATACATGAATTAAGCGTAAACGTCACGAACTAATGCGGAAACATGCATGAATGGAAAGGAAAACTATCTAAAAGAGTGCCTAAACTAGTGTCATAAATCATGTCATCAATGTAATTTTGATTTTTGTGATATATTTTCATTGTGTGTCTCATAGTAACAAAGATCATATTTATGTGTATGCCGGATTTTTATTTAGAGGTCATAAGTTGTGCATTCCTAAGGGTTCTATTAGAAGACTTTTAGTGCAAGAAGCCCATAGATGAGGGCTTATGGGACATTTTGGGGTACTTAATACAATGCATACTATTAGAAAACATTTATATTGGCCTCACATGCTTAGGAATGGGAAAAGTTATGTGATGCATGTACTACTTGTTTGCGTGCTATGTATAAAACTCATCCCAATGGCCTTTACATGTGCTATACCTAAAGCTTCTTCGGAGTACATTTCCATGGACTTTGTGTTAGGCTTACCTACGTCAAAGAGAGAAGGGACTCCATCTTTGTAGTTGTAGATAAGTTCTCTGAAATTTTTCATTGGGTTATTTTTCATAAAAACGGATTATACTAATTATGTTGCTAACTTTTTCTTTGATCAAGTTGTGAGATTACATGGAATTCGTAGGTCCATTTTGTCGGATAGGGATGTGAATCCTAAGGTACTTTTGGAAGACGATAAGGGTTGAGCTTGGTATGAATCTACTATTTTTAACTACTTGTCATCGCCCAATGGATGGGAAAACTGAGATAACAAACCGTACACTTTCTTTGCTTGGATCTTTGTGGCATACTAATTTGCGTAGATGGGAAAATGTCTTTCCTTCAACAAGTTTTCTTACAAACAATCAATCCATACGGCTACAAAAAAAACACCATTCGAAGTAGTCTACGATGTCAACCCAAAGAAATTAAAGAAGGAGTTGATCATGCATGAAAAATTCATAATCTACATCATGAAACATGGTTGCAACTGGAGAAGAAGACATGACAAAACAAGAGACATGCTCACAAAGGTCGCAAGGAAGTTTTCTTTGAACTAAGAGACTTGATTTGGGTTCACTTGAGGAAAGAGCGCTTCCCAACACTTCATAACTCCAAGCTAAAACCAAGAGGCGCTGACCCACTGCAAGTGCTAGAGAAAATTAATGGCAATATTTACAAACTTGATTTACCTCCTTATGGTGTACATATTGTGTTTAATGTGGCTGATTTAGTTCTCTTTTGTGTGCAGGAAAGTGATGATCGTGACGAGTTAGGTTTGAGGTCGAATCCATTTAAAGAGAGGGAGGATGATGTGCCCAAGCACCATCAAGAGAACCAAGAGATACTCGACATCTCAATTGAGTTAGATCATGAGGAGATGGATATCTAAGATGAGAATATGGAGATAGATCGTCCAAGCATAGCCCAAAAAGAAGATCAAGTTCATCAACTTTCACTCTGAACAATCACAAGAGCTCGAAGTAAGAAGCTTCAACTAGAGCTTAATAAGGGACTTATATGTCTCAGAAATACTAGTCCAACCTTCTTTGAGCTACTCACTCTTCTCAAGACTCATCCAAGTGCATAAAATCGTTGTTATCGTTTTTAATGACATTATTAGGACAATAATTTATGTCATTTTTTACTATCGCAAAAGATAACCAAGCTTGGCATCCAAGTAAAAGTTACTTGGCTTATAAGTAGGAGTAGTGGATAATAATTTATTTTTTTTTCTTATCAATATGAAGCCTGACATCCAAGTGGAAGGAGTAGTGAATGCTCCACTCCTCAGTATTTTTCCAACATTTTCTTTCTAGGATAATTAAACTATAAATAGGGAATAGTTTTATTTAGAAATTGTATTTTGAGCTTTCCTCTTAAATGAAGCATACGGTTGTTTCATTCATTGCTTGTGTGGTGTATCATGGCTTTGAAGCATGTCTAGGGTGTTGCTTTTCGAGAGTCTTCAATTTTCATCTTCCGCCTTTAGTTTGTCATATACATGGAAAGGAGAACATGTACCCAACTTGCTTCAACTTCATTCCCATGCCATTTTGAAGGTTTTTTCATGTCAAATTCGTCTTTCATTCATGGTCAAGCGAGCAATTATCTTAAACGGTGTCTTGCTAAATCCTTAAAGCGTATCTATCAATATTTATGTTGTAGGATCTAAAAGATTGCTCAAGAAAAAGAAAAAGAAAATAGTATGATAGGATAAACTAAATTATGGAGGAAAAGTTGTATATTGGAAAATTCATATAGAGCGAGTGAATAAGAGAATTAGTATAAACAATAATCTTATTAATATATATAGGGAGTTGGATGTAGTGAAGTCTAAACTGTAATCATGATTAATTTCCTGGCATGCATCGGTGAAGAAGGTTAAGTAATAGTTAATGAATGTTAAAATGCACTCTTTATCCATTATAAAGGCAGATGGCAGACACAGCATCACCATGGAAGGATGTGAGAAGGTGGGGAAGGAGGATCCAAGAATGATTTCTCCTGTTTCTTGTCCCGCTTTAATGTAATGTAAATAAAAAAAAGGAAAAGCAGCATACTGACCCAAAAGCACACTCTCTCTTTGCCCTATGTAATCATATCTCGGCAGATGCAAATTTGTACGGAACGGATATAGCAGAAACCGCACACCAAATGAAATTACAATACAATACAATAGAGTCATCATCCTTGAACCAACTATTTAAGGATGATATGGCCTGTAAAATCTAAAGTATATCATGTTACCTAGCTTACATGCTTCAGTAACTAACGAGGCTAGCGTCAAAAGAAAGAAAAACCAGCAATCAAATAAACCTGGTGGTGGGTGGGTGTAAAGCCGGAGGAATCTCAAGTGTGGTGAGCTGAGGTGGCGGGTGTTGCCACTGTGGCAGCGGCCCCGCCAGTAACAGAGTCTGTAGCGTCGGTCCAGCCGCCATCACCGCCTGCAAGAGCTTTCCTTTCTCCGGCAACGCCTTGTGCTCACCTAGAACACATTAAAAAAAAACAGCCCAAACCAAAATGAGTTGCTGAAAATGTTTGACGTAAAAGGTGACATCTTCTTGGTACCAATTAGGTCTGATGGTAGTTGAGGGTTGGCCGCTTCGGAGATGATGCTTTCTTCGCTATCGGAAGAGGATACTAATTCGGTCTTTTTGTGCATTTGCTGAAGCTGCTGCTGCTGCTGGATGCATAGCTTCTCCAGGAGAAGCTTTTGGCATTTATGTTGAGCTTCATCTCTTTCTTTAATGGCTACCATCAACAAATTCTTCATGTGGACCATCTCCTCGTCTTTTCTGGAAATTTCGTCCTGCGCTGCCATCACCGTCGCCTCCAATTCCATTGTGGTTTGAACTAGGAATCTTTTCAGCTCACCGATACCCTGTTTCAGATGCCGACATGGTAAAGACATACCCTGTTTCAGAAGCGCAAATGAGATGATGTCACCTTATTTACCTCTTGCTCACTGCAATAGACCCATCCAAGAGAGTTGCATTGCTCCATTCCAGACCTCAAACAGGGGAATGATTTTCTTGCTCTCTTTCTCTTTCTCTTTCTTTATAGACACCTATAATTTGCTTTTCTAAACTTTTCAACCTAATTTGGTACACAATTTTCGCTTTCTTGGGATTCATGTGACATTCCCTGTACAAAAAGAAAAGAAAAACATTAATAATATCGCAATATGCCAATTGCTAGATGCTCCTAAATTCACCAATAAAGATATCCCTTGCGGTGGAACGTTCAAGGCTTCAACCTGGAGTTGCTGTCATTTTGTCTGCGATCAAAAAGGGAAAGTCACCGATACCTCAAGGAAAATCTCTTGTCCAACTATGGCCCCTCAAATAATGTGTCCACCGAAAATTCTAGTGCCAACAAAAGACTGTAGAGATCAAACGACGTGAAGTGAACCTGCACAAGTCAGTCATTCGGAAGTTCCATCTTAAAACCAATTGGAAATAGCCTTAGGACTTAGGTTCACACAAATATTGTCGACATGAGACTTTTCACACATCTCATCAGGATCAAGGATCAACATGAAAGTGGATCCGCAACCATCGGTCGACAACCAAGAGAGTGACGAGATTTCCGGTGATGGATTAAAAAGGCAAACAACACAAGAAATGCTTAAGGTATGAATGCGACCAAGGAAGAGGTGTCGTTCAATAAAGACTTTGTAATGTTTATAGAAATTATGTACGGTAAATAAAAAGTACCGATATTTTAAAGAGAAATACAATTATATATATAATTTTTTTTTATTAATTGTTGCTTCAAAACTTGTTTAAATTAATATTACAAAATCAGTCTGAAAAGGAATATAGCAATCTGAAACATGTCATAAATTTTCTAGTAATTAAGTACTACAACCTTAAAACATTTTAAAGTACTACAACCTCTCATAATTTTTAATTATAAATTGAGTTTATTTTTTAACATTTTCATTTAAATCTAACTAGTTTATACCGTGCTCTGCATGAGTATTTATTAATAAAATATTTTAAACTTTTCGTATATTTATTATATTGATAAAATATAACTTACGAATATAATTGATCAACGACACGCATACTATTAGGTCACAACGACTCACGATTCACAAAGTGTCGTCCTTACTTACTAACCGATGTGGGATAACAAAGTCCAAGAAAATATGACTGCATTAAAAAAAATTGTAGATAATAACTGATTTTTAAAAATAATTATGAGAAATTTTTTTTATGTTTTAGTCAAATAAAAATTCAAGTAAAATTTTTTGTGTGATATATCCGAATTTGAGATTCAAAGTTATATCAGGTTAAGATATGGATCAAATCTTTTACAAAATAAATATGATTTAGTAGAAAGATTTGATGACTAAATTAAGGAATATTAGAAAATAAAATGGGAGAGAAAAATCGTGAGCACGCCACGTCAACATTAGCCTCACTTCTTTTATTATATGTATATGCACACAATTTGATAAATGCATTGGAATTGAGAGGCTTTGTAGAGATATATGAAATTTGGTATTGGGTCCGCACATACTTTACTTAAATATCGTTCTTGGCAAAACATTCACGAAGAAGATGATACCTAATCTCAATGTGTATATTATAATCATGGAATATTTGGTTCTTTGCTAGAGCAATAGCAGACTTGTTATTAGCAAGGACCTCCGTGGCTTCCTTTTGATACAGGGTAACCGTTGTATGTCCCGATCTTCAACACCAAAAGTTTGTCTTTAACAATAGGGCGGTTTGAATATGGGAGAAAAGGATTGGATGGGAGAAACGTTGGATAGTTCAAGGTCAAATTCCTTATTAGTTACGTAGAGAAATATTTGTCTTGATTGCTAAGACCTCTCTAAGAGTCCAATAAACCCTACAACCACAATCTTACACACTCATTGTATGGATCTAGGAAGCACAAGAAGGAGGCTTGTAAGAAAGGTTGATAGCACATTTCTTATACGTCAGATATAAACCCATGTCATCAAGTTACCGACACACAAGTCACTCCAAGCTATAAAGACACGATAACTCTTGAACTCGCAACACTTTCAAAGAGCATAAACCAAAATATATGTATTCAAAATATTCTAATTGTAAAATGAGAATCACGTCCCAATATAAAGGAAAAACAAGGGATGGAGAATCTAATTAGAACCTTCTCGAATCGGGTTCTAAAAAATTTCAAAGACGTAATTAAAAGATGGGTGAAGACTAACTTAAAAGGCCCGATTATTAATCAAACCCGTAGTAATAAAAGAGTCCATTGTGGGTTAAAAATAATCATAATATGTAATGCGGGGTTGAAGCCACTGTTGCTGATCTAAATTGAAAGTCCACAAACTGTCTCAAGAAGGAACCTGGGTCAAGAATCTCGGACGAGATTCTTGTAATGGCCTTAGTCTTTTAGGAACTCTGCACCCGCGGTCCCAGAACTAGGATTTTCGAATCCTAATTAATGATGATTAATGTTGATTAACTTAATTATCGATAGTAATTGACACATAACTCGCTAAGAGTGCGTAAGTGATGAGTATGAGCCCCACCGTTATGTTCCTGGCATAATTTTTGACTTATGGGGAATTTTTCACTTTTTCCCCGGGTAATTATTATTAACCTCCGGTGTTATTTGGAGTATTTGGAAGTTTCTATTAATAAAAATGCATTTGAGAGAAATGATCAGGACATCAGACATGTCCTAGATATGAAATAACATGGAAGGGCAAAACGGGCAAAACAACCAAAAGAGTTGCTATTTCGTTTCTTAGCGGCTAAGAAAGACGGCTTAGGAATACGCGTTTTTCGAGGCAGTTGCGGAATAATTATCTCTACAATATTCCAGATTTATTATTCCAATTTCGAGAAGTTTTGAGAAGGGGGTTTAACCCGCCTTTGGATCGGTGAAAGGATAATTATCGACTCCGCTATAAATAGCGGAAAATCGTTTATTACTTCATTTCATTTCACGTTTCCTCATTAAGCTTTGATTTCTCTCAAACTTCAAACTCAGATCTACTCCCCGTTTCTAATATGATTTCAAATCTGTTTGAGTATTTGGATTTCTCTCTTCATTCTCATCATTTTGGTACCGAGTTTCTGCGTTTTCGAGCAAGAGAAGATCTGGTCGAGCATATATGCTACTGGGCCGGTTTTGTCGCTTAGATTCCGGTGAATTTGATAGTGTCCGAGCGTAGCGTGCGTCGCTGTGATTCCGAATCTTCTTTCGGATTGTCAATCGGGTTAGTAACGAATAAGTTATGAATTTATTCGTTTTCCGTATTTTAATTTGGCGTATATTGACCTTAGACTTGAAAAAATGGATGATTGGAAGTTCCATTATACTCTTTATATTATTCTAGTGATTATGGGTTGTTTTTTTTGAATGAAATCTGTTGACAAGTGTATTCAAAAATTGCCTGCGGGTAAAACGTTATTCTGGTGAAAGTTAATAAATTAATTAAAGGTTAATCAATTAAATTGGGATTAGAATTGAGATTGAGGAATTTTGATTAGATGATACCTTGAGAGGTTTGAGGAATTGTGAGATGTAGAGTTTATGGATTGATAGTTATGATCTTTGAGGATCTATGAGGCTAGAAGTAGAGTCTTCTAGCATGTGTTCCGATGATTGATGTTTATACCTTGTTTATCAAGCGTGGTGATTATTCCTACGAGAATTCGAGGTTGATCATTTGTTGTGGATATTTGGATTCACGTAAGTCCTTGGACTTACTTAGCTGCAATCCTATATTGGATATATGCATCAGTTGTGATTGTTATGTGCTTATTAGCATGCGATATTGATTATTACCGACGTGTGATTGACCCCCTTATAGCGGGCAGTGATAACCTTTCTTTTTCATCCTGAGGGAGTCTGAGAGGTTCTCTGAGGTCATGCCATACTTTATATACGGACCGGATATGTCAACTCCCCATATCCTATGACCTACGGGGGTGTGTGCCGGATTTCACTCCAAGATGGCTATTGTACCCAGAGGTGAGAATGATATACTTCTCGTGTCACATCTATAAATATGATTTGAGTGTATAACGTTACAAAGATAATGAAATGGGTAAATGTATGATAGCATGCTTGGTGTTTATCGTTATTATGATGTGTGTATGTGCTTATGCATTATCTTATATATGAATTGTTAGCTAACAGTTTCATACCATGTTGTAGATCCTTTGCAGTTTAGGAAGACTGCAGAGTGATCCGGAAGAGTGATCAGCCGAGGATTTCCGTACATTTAGGTGTTATGGGTTTTGGGTTGTGTACATATACGTTGATGTTGTTTTGTACTCGGCTGTAGGGTTTTGTATGTATTATGTTATCAAATGTTTCAGCTTTATAAAGGATGTTTTATATTTATTTGTGCCTTATTGTAAGATCCAGTGAACTTGTCAGGTTAGGGTCAGAACTCATTGTGAGGCCCTAGCACTCCGGGTCCTACGGACTTGGGGTGTTACAAAAATGGTATAAGAGCCTTTGGTTGACAACAATGACACTTGCAATCTTCTTGAAAGGCTGAATAGATAAAGTAAACAGAATCCGAAAGGGGTTTGAGTTTTTGAAAGTAGTTTTGGTTTTAAACCCTGTTCATAGTCAATTTGGGATAGAATGTAGGGGAATTCATCACTCATTCCATGGATCTCATGAGCAGTTTAGTCATATATATATATATATATATATATATATACGTGTGTGTGTGTGTGTGTGTGTGTGTGTGTGTGTATGTGTGTGTTTGTGTGTACTGGATTGAATTGTTATCTATATATGATATTAGTTATCCTTATATACTAGATATGTGTATACAACATATAGCTCAGACTAGAGCGACGTCTACAGTAGGACGGGGTAGAGGTAGACCGCCTCTTCCTTCAGTAGTCATAGGTCTGGAACAAGTTCCCATCGTTGATCCTCCTGTAGCGGAGGATAGACCTGAGGAGACCGATTATGTTTTAATTAGTAAATTCGAGTTTCGAGAATATATACGCCTAGTCGATGAACCCGTAAGAGCAGGTAGACATACTCCGGATTTACCGATACTTGCAGGGTCAATTGAGGCCTCCGGATCAAGGAAGAGACAACGGATCAAACTAGTTAGTGTCAGAGTAGAGACTTTGGGTGTTGGACAAAGTCAGGCACAAGGACGCTCGAGTGGTCCCTTGGCCACACTGACTTCTGGTAGAGAGACACAATGTTTCAACTGTGAAAAATTTGGACAAAAACGATCGGAGTGTCAGAGGTCGTTAGTGACGTGCTTTACGTGTGGTAAGATAGGACACATATCGATATTTTCCCGACAAGGCAAGGCACTGCTTCTACAAGACTCCTCCCTTTTTAGGGATGAAGGAAGTAAACGAAGAAGACCGAGTTACCCCTTGGCCGCACAATTTGCGAAGACAAGAGGATTGTGTTTCAACTGTGGTGATCCCAGACATTTACGACCTAAATGTCCGTTGGCACCGATAGCTTGCTTTACTTGTGGCAAGCCAGGTCATTTGGCTCCCTTTTGTTGGCGAAGCAATGTTTCTCCTCATCAGGATTCTTCTCCTGCAGTACCGCTAGAATAGAGACACAAAGACCATGGTGAGGACACTAGTGATACCCGAAGAGCATAGGCTCGAGTTTTGAGTTGTGGAGTGTAGTGGAGTCACCAACGTTAGCTCTTTCAGGTACCATTCTTGTTAATGGTTTACATGTTCAAATTCTTTTGATATGGGTGATATGCACTCATTTTTTATGCATGTGTTGAACGTTGGTTTTAGATGTGATATAGGGGGTACCCTTTACTATAGGGTTACCCAATGATATTAGGGTCGGACGTACCCGCGAGATACGTGTTTATCCCATTCATTTAGGGACTTGTGATTTTCTTGTAGACTTCTTTGTCATGTCATTTAAACGTGAGAAAGTCATCTTAAGAATGGATCGAGTAGACCGCCATAGTGTTGTTTGGATATTGGTAGACAGACCGTATCGGTCACTACTGCAATAGGTTAGTTTGAGAATTTTTCTTGAAGTAAGGATCTTGAAGAGACATTGACTTTTATCAGCACAGTCCAAGCGACGAGGCTGATTGTGTAGGCTTGTGAGGCCTTCTGGTGTTATGCCATGAAGAGAGCAAAATTTCGACGTTGGAGGACACTTTTGTGATATGCGAGTTTGTGGATGCGTTTGATATACCATCCAGTCTATTGCAATTGAAGAGCGTAAATTTCGACATCGAGTTAGAGCTGGAGTATGAGACTAATTTTGAATGCACGGATGTTTTCGTACAGTTGAATGGATTTTGTTGAGGATGTGCATGGATTATCAAGAGTAAAATAAGATGATAATTAAGAACGAGTAGTCATTGACCTGCAGTGATGATTTGTTGGATCTGTTGCAAGAAACTTCAGTGTTTTCCGGATAGAGTTGAGACCCGGATATCACCGGATGAGGATGAGAGAACAAGATGTGCCCAAAACGACATTTCGGACTCAGTATGGCCACTACAATTTTGTAGTGATGTCATTCGGGCTCACGAAAGTGCCGTCACATATATACAGTTGATGAGCGACATCTTCATCGAATTCTTGGATCAATTGTAGTAGTTTCCATAGATGACATCCTGGTTTAGTCTCAAAGCAGAGACACGCAGGACATTTGAGGACAGTTATACGAGTTTAGCAAGATAGGGAGTGTATGCTAAGTATGAGTGTGAATGTCTGAGGTGATCTTTCTAAATCGCGTGGTTTCCCACCGAAGGGATCAAGGTTGATCCGGCGAAGTTTACAACTATTGTAGTTTGGACATCACCGACGAATGTCAAAGAAGTTCGTAGCTTTTTTAATTAGCCGGATATTATCACCGGTTCTGGAGGAGTTTTTTGTGATTGCCCGATCACTTACCAATCTGTTGAGGAAGACTAACCGGTTTGTATGGTCCGAGCCGTGCACTCAGAGTTTGTGGAGCTGAAGAGAAGGTTTACTTCTACTCCTATTTTAGCACAACCATAGGGCACTTATGATATCGTGGTGTATAGTGATTCTTCCAAGCTAGGCTTGGGGTGTGTGTTAATTCATCGAGATCTTGCGGCATCAACCATATGGAGTTGCAAGTCAAATCATCACAAACCGTAAAAGTTTGAAATGTAATTGTAATCAACAAGGATTGATTAATCATTAGAAGCGATGGCTTGAGTTGATTAAGGATTTTAACCTTGAATCATTAGGAAGGCGAGTGTTGTCGCCAATGCCTTAACAAGAGGACACCTCGAGAGAAGGCAATTGCACAACTGATGGTTCAGCCTCAGTTACACAAAGACCTAGCATGGCTAGACGTAGACATTCAGTTCCCTGATGAGGACGGTCAATTGTTTACTTTAGAGGTTCTACTTGACTGTTGGGCAAGGTCCCACATAAACAAGAGACCTGCCAGACGTTGATACGGATTCAAGATAGAATGCCCCATGGTGAGATCCCACAGTTCTCCATAGGAGCATATGGATTGATGAGACACTACGAGTGCTTCTGTGTACCTTTTGATAGAGAGTTGAGGCAGAGGATTCTGCAGGAGACTGTTAGCATGAAATATTGTGATATTTTAGGCACGTTTTCTAAACGTATTTGATTCATATTGATAGCCTTTGATTGAGCATCGTTGCATATGTGAGCTAGTATTGCCTATATTGTCGATATGGATGTCTACACTAGCTTTATGTTGATTATAGGTGATTAAGAGTCATTTCCGAACGGAATCGAGCAAAGAAGAGTTGATTGAATATGTCCATGGATTGAGGGCATTATTAGGAGCAAATTGGAGTTCAACTTCAGGAATGCACGAGGCTAGGGAAGAATCACATTCTTGCCCTAAACCACGCTCCAAAATACGGCCGTACTACAAACCACGTTTGGTTCCACGGCCGTGGAACACTGCAAAGAGAGGCGTGGTGCATTCCAGTAACTATTACGGCTGTGGAACATATGGTTCAAACCGTGACATAATCCACGCTCTAAATTACGGTCGTGGAATCTTCCACGACCGTGATCTTGGCGATCTTTTTCGCCACATTTTGAAGCCAGGATCTTTTGAAGATTGGGCCGGGCCGATATTTTATCTTGCCCTATAAAAAGACGGACGAAGCAAGATTCCGTCATCCTCGCTTAGCGGCATTCATCGACGCATAGGGTAGCTTACACCTCGTTTTGCATTACCGATCATCTTCGCTTAGGACGTCTCCCACATCTCCGCTTAGAGAATTCCAACGCCGTTTGAGCCCTTGCTTGGAATCATCGACATCTCATTACAGATCGAAGTTCGCATCTGGGATTTGCCCTAATCTCGCACTTTTGGTGGAGATTGCTGTTGAGATCTCCGGATTGGCGGAAGATCGAAGCTTTTGGAAGATTGTTGCAAGAAGATCTCTCTTCTTGTTTAGGTTTGATTTGGAAAACGGATTGACATCCCGTTCTCCCTTCTTTCCTAAGATTGTGATTGTTTGCCTTATTCTGAATCCATTGACAATATTTGTTCTTGATTGTGACTTTGAGATTGGTTTTGAAGATTATTGAAAGTTTTCGGAAGTTTTCATCTTTCTATCTTTTAATCCTTGAATTGATATCAACATGACGGTTATTGGCTAAAAACCCTTAACAATTCTAAGGTGAAGGGTTGATAGTTGTGGCTTAGATGATGATAGATTGATCGTAAACAGATTAGACCCTGAGAGTTAGAGAGAATCGTCGACGAACCCTAAATTACGGGCTGTTCTTGAGTTCCACGACCGTGGAGTCTCAAGATCTAACCGTAATTTCCCTTAAGTTTACGAACCTGCTTTTACTTTAATCCAAAGTTAAAGATTTGCTTTAACTTAGTTTAGACTTGTCTTTTCTAGGTGGTAGTGAAGCCTCAACAACCTCTACCTCGATTGTGAGTGTCATAACCGTAATTGGCTAAGTTAGTCTTAATCTTTGGACTATAAGTATGGGTATTTGACATTAATTCTTGCTTTTAGAACCTTCCTATATTGAGCCTCAACAACCTGTATAGGTAGTGTCTTGTAGGTGAGTCATATAAGGTTTTTGGAACTTCACCGTACGATTACCTTACATTAGCATACCTTTGCATATCTCAACTCTGTCTTTATATCATTAGTATATCTTGAATCGATTGCCACAGTTGGACACCTGGATCTTTAGGATTGTTGTTTTCCCAATATTTGCAAAACTCTCATATTTACTCGCTTGATAATCTGCAATTAAATTTGTTCCCACCCAAATCCCTGTGTTCGATACTCTGGAATTCTTGCTTAACTACGTCGATCCGTACACTGCGGGTTCGCTTGCTTGATTCTAGTTTTATAAATTTAAAACTTATTTGCACACACCTCTAGGGGCGAACAAGTTTTTGGCGCCGTTGCAGGGAATTTGGTTTCGGCCGAATTCGGTAACCGGTTGTCAAGCTTGGGAGCTTGCTCTCGTTATTTGATATTACTTTGAGTGCATGCGCAGGTCTAGTAACACCGAAGATCTCTTGCCTCTTGATCAAGAGCTAGAGAAAACTTTAAGGCAAAAGCGCAAGGAAAAGAAGATGGCTGAAGGACACGAACGTGATCTTCAAGCGGAGTTGGCGGAGAAGGAAGCTCAACTCCAATGGAATGAGACTCTCCGCCAAGATGAGATGGATCGTCATCAATCTCAAGTTAACAATCTACAAGACATGATCTTCCAGATGAGGGTAGAGATGAGCGACCTTAAGAATAAGGGAAGCAAGAAATCCTCAAGGAAAGCATCAAGGTCTAGAAGAAAAAGTCACTCATCCGCTGATGATAGTGACTCTTCCATGCCACCGCTAGAGGAGATTGATCCCACGATCAATGTAAATCCTTTCCATCCACAAGGAGCTGCTAATCGCCGCATTCCGCCTAGGAATGTGAGGATCGAACGTGTAGATAATGAGCCAAGAACTCTTGGCCAGCGGATGGATCCAACACAACAACCACGCCGCTTGGGCGTGAATTTCGATGCTGAAGATGTGCAAGGGTTTAGCTTCAACTCTCAAGTCATTACTCTTGTTCGCCAAAACCAATTTGGCGGGACAAGTGCTGAATCTCCACATCAACAGTTGCAGAACTTTGAGTGTATGATGGAGACAATGAGACCAAAGAGCGCTACTACCAACAGCTATAAGCTCAAGCCTTTCTTCTTCTCCTTGAAGGGGAAAGCGTTATCTTGGTATCAAGCTCTTCCTAGTGGGAAACTAGATACGTGGGAAGACCTTTCCGCGGAGTTCCTCACCAAATTCTTTCCGCCATCCAAAACGGCGGAACTTAGAGGTAAGATTAATGCTTTTTCCATGAGACCTAACGAAAGTTTGTTTCAATCTTGGGAAAGGTTTCAGGATTTGCTCTTGGATTGCCCTCATCATGGCATATCCAAACTTGTCTTGTTGGAGATTTACTACAAGGGGCTGGATGCGGGAACGCAATTCAACCTCCAATCCCTCTCATGTGGAACATTCATAACATGAGGGAAGATGATGCTTGGGACTTCATTGAGAAGCAAGCAAGAGTCATAGAGAAGTATTCCCACCGGAAAGTGGAGGGAAATCGTGTGGAGCAAGGAGCAAAGCTCACACACGAAGCTCAAAATCAGATTTTCTCCCTCAACAATGAGATCAAAGAGTTGAAGGAGGCTATCAAGACCAACTTCCCAAAGCAACAAGGGAAGGATGTTGGTTATTTGGGCAACAACAATGGCGGCAACAACAATAACCGGAACAACAACCAGAATAACAACTGGAATGGAAACAACAACAACCGGAACAACGATTGGAACAACAATAGGGGTTCAAACAACAACAATTGGCGCTCCAATCAACAAAATTCCGGTAACTCTTATCCTTCCAACTCAAATTCACTAACTCCACCTTCCTCTTCCTCTACTCCATTGAAAAGCCAGGGGCAATCATCTAATGGAGGAAACACTTCGGGGAAGGAGAAGCCCGATCCCATATTGGAAAGGATTTTGGGAAAGCTTCAAGGGTTGGAGAACCGCCTCATCAAGGTTGACGATCAAGTTTCTAAGGTTGACAAAGCTCAAAAGGTTTTAGAAAACCAAATGTTCAACCACGCGGAGGAAGTTCCTAGAAATCAAGGGAAGCTTCCAGGAAAGACGGAGGACAACCCTAAGGGAAGGGTGATGTCGATTACAACTAGGAGCAGAGTGACAACCACCGATCCGCAGCCTACATTCGTTGAAGTCCCCGTAGAGAAGGGCAAGGAGAAGGGGAAGGAGAAGGAAGACGTCTACGTTCCTCCTCCAGCTTACAAACCTCCCCTTCCATTCCCTCAATCTAGAGCGCGAGCGCGCCTAGACAAACAATTCGGTAAGTTCATAGAACTCATGAGTAAGCTGCATATTAACATACCATTCATTGATGCTATTGTAGGTATGCCGGCTTATGGCAAGTTCTTGAAGGAACTCCTCTCTAACAAGAGGAAGCTAGAAGAATTCGGTGAAGTCAAGATGAGTTCGGATTCTTCGGATCTCATCAAGACCATGAAGGAGAAAATGCCCCCAAAGCTGAAGGATCCGGGGTCATTTTGCATTCCCATTGGAGTGGGAGATGTCACATATGACGCTTTATGTGACTTAGGAGCAAGTGTGAGCATCATACCACTTGCATTGTGTAGGAAGATCGGTTTAGGCGACCCTAAACCGGTGAAGATGACGTTATACATGGCGGATCGATCCATCACTCGCCCCGTCGGCATTGTAGAAGACGTCCCGGTCAAGCTAGGTAAATTCTTTATTCCCATTGATTTCGTCGTGCTTGACATTCCTGCAGATAGTCCGGTCCCGATCATACTCGGAAGACCGTTTCTTGCAACTTCCGGCTGCATAGTCGATTGCAAGAATGGTAGACTCGCTTTTGACATAGGAGAAGAGAAAGTAGAGTTCGTTCTTTCCACTCTAGTGAAGGAGCCAATCTTTGATGAGGATATTTACGATATCCAAGATGAAGAAGGGTTGTCTAGAGAGGAGGTAAGTGCGATTCTCTTTAACGATCCTTTACAAAAAGTCATTACTATGAGTCTAACCAATGTAGGGGAAGATGAAGAGTGCAATGAGGCAATTGAAGCCTTAGAAGCACAAGAAGAGATGCATGAAGAGGAGTTTGAGAAACTCCACGATGAGGCTGAGAATGTCAGAATCCACGGTCATACTCTGTATTCCACGACCGTGGATTCCACAACCAAAATCATACCTCATTCCAGGGGATTACACGGCCGTGGAGAAGATGTGACAACCGTATTTCCCTTCCACGCCCTAAACCACGGCCGTGGAGGACAAGATCCACCCGTAATTCTGGCCGTAGAAGAGAGTGATCGAGACATTTCTTCGACTTCTTCCGATTCTTCTCCAACACACTCATCACCCTTAGAAACTTCTAAGGAAACATCGGATGCTTCTCAAGGATCGTTGGAAGCTCCGAAAGCAATGGAACTCAAACCACTTCCTACTCATCTAAGGTACGCTTTTCTAGGATCTAATTCTACCTTCCCGGTTATTGTTAGTTCCGATCTAAGCATAGATGAACATGAACAGCTCATGATTGTCCTTAAGAAACATAGGAAGGCTATAGGCTATACTATCGAGGACTTAGTAGGAATTAAACCCTCCCTATGCATGCGTAAGATACTAATGGAGGAAGACTTTAGAACTTCGAGACAACCTCAAAGGCGGTTGAATCCGACCATGAAGGAGGTTGTCAAGAAAGAAATTCTTAAACTTCTTGATGCAGGTATCATCTATCCTATCTCCGATAGTAAGTGGGTGAGTCCAGTTCAAGTAGTTCCGAAGAAGGGAGGAATGACGGTCATCACCAACAAGAATAACGAACTCATTCCTACCCGAACCGTAACTGGATGGCGGATGTGCATAGACTACCGCAAGCTCAACAACGCAACGCGGAAGGATCATTTTCCATTGCCATTCATTGATCAAATGCTTGAAAGGTTAGCGCAACATTCACATTTCTGCTACCTTGACGGCTATAGTGGTTTCTTTCAGATTCCGATACATCCGGACAATCAGGAGAAGACCACATTCACCTGCCCGTGGGGTACGTTTGCTTATAGGAGAATGCCATTCGGGCTTTGCAACGCCCCAACCACCTTTCAACGGTGCATGATGGCCATCTTCTCCGAATACGTAGAGGAAATCATGGAAGTCTTCATGGACGACTTCTCCGTATACGATTCCTCTTTTAACGATTGCCTTTCTAACCTTTCTCTTGTTTTGCAAAGGTGTGAAGACACTAATCTAGTTCTTAATTGGGAGAAGTGTCAATTCATGGTTAAGGAAGGAATCGTATTGGGCCACTTAGTCTCTAGTAGAGGGATAGAAGTAGACAAAGCTAAGATAGAGACCATAGAGAAACTTCCTCCCCCAATTTCGGTGAAAGGGATAAGAAGTTTCCTAGGACATGCTGGATTTTATAGACGTTTCATCAAGGACTTTTCTAAGATATCAAAACCTCTCACTAATCTATTGATGAAGGATGCGGTTTTTGAGTTTTCGCAGGAATGTTTAGATGCGTTCAACACCATTCGGCAAGCTCTAATCTCACCACCTATTAGCCAACCTCCGGATTGGACTCTACCCTTTGAGATTATGTGCGACGCTAGTGACGTAGCTATTGGAGCTGTTCTTGGACAACGAAAGGAAGGGCGAACCCATGCCATATACTATGCTAGCAAGACGCTAGATGAAGCGCAACTCAATTACGCCACTACCGAGAAAGAGTTTTTAGCCATTGTCTATGCTATTGACAAGCTTCGCTCTTATCTTGTAGGTGCAAAGGTGATTGTCTACACGGATCATGCTGCGATCCGGTACCTCCTTGCGAAGAAAGATGCGAAACCAAGACTGATTAGATGGATTCTTCTGCTACAAGAATTCGATCTTGAGATCCGCGACAAGAAAGGTTCAGAAAATTCTGTTGCGGATCATTTGAGTCGTCTAACACATCTAGAGGACGACCATCTACCCATTGATGACTCCTTTCCGGACGAACACCTACATATCATAGAGGAGTGCATCAACGTGATCTTCAAAGGTAACGAACCATGGTTTGCTGATTTTGTTAACTATTTGGTTTGCCAAGAGATACCGCCCGGTCTATCCTACGCACAAAGGAAGAAGTTCTTCAAGGACGTCCAGGAATACTATTAGAACGAGCCTCTCCTCTTTAAGAGAGGTCCGGATGGCATCATTCGGCGATGTGTGCCGGAAGATGAGATGCAAAGTATCATCCGTCATTGTCATTCACTACCTTGTGGAGGACACGCTAGTTCGAACAAGACTAGCGCAAAGGTATTGCAATCTGGATTCTTTTGGCCTACTTTGTTTAGAGATGTGCAATCCTTTGTTTCTTGCTGCGATGCTTGTCAAAGAACAGGCAATATTTCTAGAAGGAACGAGATGCCCCTCAACAACATCCAAGAGGTGGAGATTTTCGACGTTTGGGGAGTCGATTTCATGGGACCATTCCCATCTTCTTGTGGAAACCAATACATACTATTAGCGGTAGACTACGTTTCTAGATGGGTGGAAGCAATCGCCTCTCCCACCAATGATGCCATGGTGGTGGTTAAGTTCTTCAACAAGACCATCTTCCCGCGATTTGGGACGCCAAGGACGATCATTAGTGATGGAGGTTCTCACTTCATAGCCCGTCGCTTTGAAGCTCTTCTAGCTAAGTATGGGGTTACTCACAAGATCGCTACCCCTTACCATCCACAAACAAGTGGACAAGTTGAGATCTCAAATAGGAAGATCAAAGGAATCTTAGAGAAGACGGTTTCAAGGACTAGGAAGGATTGGTCCTTGAAGCTTGATGATGCATTATGGGCATACCGGACTGCGTACAAGACTCCCATAGGAACCACACCATACAACCTTGTGTATGGGAAGTCTTGTCACTTGCCGGTGGAGTTGGAACACAAAGCGTTTTGGGCTATCAAGTGGCTGAATTTCGGCATGAAGGAAGCGGGAGAGAAGCGTCTCCTCGACATCAATGAGTTGGATGAACTCCGCTTGAATGTTTATGAAAACGCTAAGATCTACAAGGAAAGAGCAAAGCGTTGGCATGATAAGCATATCATTCCAAAGGACTTCAAAGAAGGAGATCAAGTTCTCCTCTTCAATTCAAGACTTCGCCTCTTTCCAGGTAAGCTTAAATCCCGTTGGACCGGACCTTTTCTAATTAAGCGTATTTTCCCCCATGGTGCAGTTGAAGTATGGGGTGAAGCGAGCGGAAGTTTTAAGGTGAACGGCCAACGACTCAAGAAGTACACGCCGGAACTCCAACCTGAGGAGTTTGCGCCTACCGCACTCGAATAAGTGCGAGATTGGTCTAGCTACGGACCTTAAACAAAGCGCTTCTTGGGAGGCAACCCAAGGTATTGCATTTTTGCTTTTGCTTTCGATTCATAGATTAGTTTAGTATAGACGTTTTTGCTTTGTTTTTGCCTCAATTTCTTCCGGTATGTTCGTGTTTTTGGATGTAGGACCAATGGAAAAAGAAAAGAGGAGGATGATGTTGAAGAAGAGTGACGAAATTTGGACTTTGGAGCTTTACAGAGGGTTCCACGGTCTAAATTACGGTCGTCATAGCTACAGTGGCCGTAATTTCCAAAAACCTTTGAAAAATCACCAAAACCACGGTTCCGTACACTTCTACGGCCGCGGAACACCCCGACAGACCGTGATTTTCAAAATTTTGCCTGCAACTATATAAGCCACATTCTTCACAATTTCATCCCAAAAATCCCTCTTTCCACGACCTAAGTGCCGAAACACCACGACCCCCTCTCAAATCTTCGTTTCCTAATCGTTTTCAACGATTCTTCTTCCCAAACTGCAGCAAATTCAACCACAAACACGATCCAAGCGACGAATCGAACGGAAATTCACCAACAAACGTGCATTTCGGATTTTTCAATCCGAAAAAGAGGTTTTCTTTTCCCTTCTTGATTCTTGCTGATTCGGTTTTTTTTGTTAGAGATTTTTAGGAAGAACTGATTGAGAATTGAGGAAATTAGACTAGGACAGCGTGTTGTGGAGATTGATTGTGAATTTGCTGAGTTTTGTGATTTTCTGAGACGAACCACGGTCACTGGGTGAATTACGGCCGTGGTTTTGGACGAACAGACCGTAATTTTTGAGCAGAATGGACTTCGTAAGGAGAGTTTCGGGAAGAATAAAGGAGAAGAAAAATGAGCAGAATAAGAAGAGGAAGGGTAATCCCTCCTCCTCCTCATCCTCTAGGGCACCACCACCATCTTCACCTTCACCTCCATCCTCACCTTCACCTCCATCTTCACCCCCTCACCCTAGAGTCCCGACCATACACGATGACCATCTTGCTGCACTTGATAGGATCAAGGAGAGGCCAGTGATTGGCCCTATATATTTGTTGTTGGAGGATCTAACTCCTCTCAACATTGTTGATGACCTCACTTGGCTCTTGGATAGAGCCGGATTAGTTGTCTTCTCGGCTATCCGAGAAGACGCATATGAGGAGATCACACGGGAGGTTGTGACGTCCTTTGAGCACAGCCACGTCGATAGGACCGTCTCTTTCCGCCTTATGGAGAGAGATTATCAGTTGAGTATCCGTGAGTTTGGGACCATTTTTGGGTTCCATGAGACCTTCAATGGTCGATTTCCGAGCGGTGTTTACCCCAAGGATTTTTGGGAAGAGGTGGCTATGATTTACGCCGACGAGGACCGTTGGCAACCCGCTGATACCAAGGCTAGATTGATGTACCATCTAGCCTTGAAGATAGCTCACCGTGTTCTTTCGGAGTGTCTCTTTCCTAGGACGGAGACGCCCCAAAAGATCAAGACGGATGAGCTGTTCTTGCTCTATTGCATGCTTTATGGACGCCGTGCAGATTGTGCTACTCTCTTGGCTGCTACGATGAGCAAGCTCAAGAACAAGAAGAAGGGGAACATTGGATATGGTGGGATAGTTACCCACATTGCTAGGAGTTTTGGTGTCGACTTTTCTGCTTGCACCTGCATACCGGCCGTACCTCTAAGGCTACATGCTTTCATGGTTAGGGGTCTCATTTTCCCCACACTTAGAGGTCCGCCTTATGCGGGCATGCCTTGGGAGACTAGGACGGGCAGGGGTATAGAGTGGCTGCCAGAGTACTCCATTATGGCGGGACGCCATAATTGGAAGGAGACGTTCGCTGCGATGCATGCGAACAGGATAGTAGCTCCCCCTTATGTCCCACCACCGGTTGTCGAGGAGGAGGATATGAGAGATCAGTTTGAGAGTGGAGGAGGAGCCGAGCAGGAGTTTGGCACGTTTCCGGACCAGCCGGAGGCGGCCCCAGATGTACCTAGACGCTCTCCACGTCCAGCTAGAGCCTCAGGCTCGTCATCTCGCCGCGCTAGCGTGAGTGAGAGGCCCACGTGGATGACCACACCTCCCACATGGTATGGCGTTCCCCCTCCTTGGTCCACCGAGCAGCCAACAACACCTCCACCAGCACCAGCACCATCCGACGCCCCAGCATGGTACAGTCAGGCCTCGGGATGGTACGAGCAGATGCCGGATTGGGCTACCGGACTTTCAGAGAGAGTAGGAGCACTAGAGATCCGGGCGGATGCTAGAGACGGACGTTTAGACGACCTTGACCACATGATGAGGGACGTCTACCGCCAGCAGTTTGGGCGGTTCTACGATCCGAGCTTCTCTCCATTCCCGCCGCCGCCAGCACCGCAGTGATTGGATGCATGACCGTTCGTTTTAGACATTCCCGCCACCACTTTGTGAGTTTCTTTTTCTTTTCTTCTTTTCTTTCTTTCTTTTGAACATTAGGGACAATGTTCGTCCTAAGTATGGGGTGGGATGTACTAAAAGTTTGTAATAACTCTACTTACTATGCTTGCTTTCATTCGAGACTATCATTGCATGTTCATTATGTGTTTCACGTTTCATTATCGCATTGCATGAAAAAGAACTTGAAAAACCCATAAAAATTGAAAAATTTTGAAAAATTATGTGCTTCTAATGAATTGAGATGATTTCTATGATAATCACTACTTGTGAATTGAGTTTGATGACAATTGCATGCTTAAAAAAATTGTGAATTGAAAAGGATTTGAATGAATGAATTTTACCTCTTTTGCAAGTTTCATAATGTGATAAATGTTACCTAAATCATGTTGAGAAATTGAAGTTGAAATCACACTATAAGTTCTTATACTTCTTGTTGAAATGATTAAGGCAATTCGAATTTTCTTTCTTCTTTCTTTTGACCATTTTAGCTCCTCATTGAAATATTAGCCTCCTTTACCTGTCCGAGAATTTGGAGAAGTGAATGAAAAAGGCATGTTTGATGTGGGAGGGCCATGAGAGCAAATTTTTGCAATCAAAAGAATAGAAAGAAATTCTAGGTTTGGGGAAGTCAATCATGATGATGAGTAACTCGGCACCATTCACATAGCCGGGTGTTTGTGTCTTGCCAAAGTCGGATTGAGCGATATTCCTAGCGGATTATGGTATGTGCGCTAAGGGTTTGAGGCATCTCATAAAAATTGAGAAAGGCCAATCTCCTAGGCTTCGGTTTTTGTGCACCTCTGTCCATAACTCCAAAAGTAAAGTCGAAAAATGAAAAGAAGAGAGCGAAGCTCTAAGTTGAAGTGTTGCGGGAACCGCAAAAGAAGAAGAAGGTAGTTGTCCACTTTCCCGGATTCATGCACCACATTTCCTTAAAGTTTCCCTTCCTTTCCATATTCTAGATCTTTTCTTTGGAAGTCCTTAAGATCAAAAGAATGTTATATGACTTGGTGATCTAAATTGAAGTTTCTTATAATTGATTTTGATAATGTTTAAAGGTTATGATGCTTGTTTAGAAGTTGAATTGATTCATGAATTTTCTTTGCTCTTTACTCTTTGATTGAGTGTGTGAAAGTTTGATAAACAATTGAAGCAAGGTTTGAGAATGATCTATTCTTTAGAAGGCATATTCATCCAAAAGAAGGTACACATATTTCATCCTAACTCTTGTTTAAAGCTTTTTGAAAGACCTTGCTTAGGGACAAGCAAGTGTTAAGTATGGGGTTATTTGTTAGCATGAAATATTGTGATATTTTAGGCACGTTTTCTAAACGCATTTGATTCATATTGATAGCCTTTGATTGAGCATCGTTGCATATGTGAGCTAGTATTGCCTATATTGTCGATATGGATGTCTACACTAGCTTTATGTTGATTATAGGTGATTAAGAGTCATTTCCGAACGGAATCGAGCAAAGAAGAGTTGATTGAATATGTCCATGGATTGAGGACATTATTAGGAGCAAATTGGAGTTCAACTTGAGGAATGCACGAGGCTAGGGAAGAATCACGTTCTTGCCCTAAACCATGCTCTAAAATACGGCCGTACTACAAACCACGTTTGGTTCCACGGCCGTGGAACACTGCAAAGAGAGGCGTGGTGCATTCCAGTAACTATTACGGCCGTGGAACATATGGTTCAAACCGTGACATAATCCACGCTCTAAATTACGGTCGTGGAATCTTCCACGACCGTGATCTTGGCGATCTTTTTCGCCACATTTTGAAGCCACGATCTTTTGAAGATTGGGCCGGGCCGATATTTTATCTTGCCCTATAAAAAGACGGACGAAGCAAGATTCCGTCATCCTCGCTTAGCGGCATTCATCGACGCATAGGCCGGCTTACACCTCGTTTTGCATTACCGATCATCTTCGCTTAGGACGTCTCCCACATCTCCGCTTAGAGAATTCCAACGCCGTTTGAGCCCTTGCTTGGAATCATCGACATCTCATTAGAGATCGAAGTTTGCATCTGGGATTTGCCCTAATCTCGCACTTTTGGTGGAGATTGCTGTTGAGATCTCCGGATTGGCGGAAGATCGAAGCTTTTGGAAGATTGTTGCAAGAAGATCTCTCTTCTTGTTTAGGTTTGATTTGGAAAACGGATTGACATCCCGTTCTCCCTTCTTTCCTAAGATTGTGATTGTTTGCCTTATTTTGAATCCATTGACAATATTTGTTCTTGATTGTGACTTTGAGATTGATTTTGAAGATTATTGAAAGTTTTCGGAAGTTTTCATCTTTCTATCTTTAATTCTTGAATTGATATCAACATGACGGTTATTTGCTAAAAACCCTTAACAGTTCTAAGGTGAAGGGTTGATAGTTGTGGCTTAGATGATGATAGATTGATCGTATACAGATTAGACCCTGAGAGTTAGAGAGAATCGTCGACGAACCCTAAATTACGGGCTGTTCTTGAGTTCCACGACCGTGGAGTCTCAAAATCTAACCGTAATTTCCCTTAAGTTTACGAACTTGCTTTTACTTTAATCCAAAGTTAAAGATTTGCTTTAACTTAGTTTAGACTTGTCTTTTCTAGGTGGTAGTGAAGCCTCAACAACCTCTACCTCGATTGTGAGTGTCATAACCGTAATCGGCTAAGTTAGTCTTAATCTTTGGACTATAAGTATGGGTATTTGACATTAATTCTTGCTTTTAGAACCTTCCTATATTGAGCCTCAACAACCTGTATAGGGAGTGTCTTGTAGGTGAGTCATATAAGGTTTTTGGAACTTCACCGTACGATTACCTTACATTAGCATACCTTTGCATATCTCAACTCTGTCTTTATATCATTAGTATATCTTGAATCGATTACCACAGCTGGACACCTGGATCTTTAGGATTGTTGTTTTCCCAATATTTGCAAAACTCTCATATTTACTCGCTTGATAATCTGCAATTGAATTTGTTCCCACCCAAATCCCTGTGTTTGATACTCTGGAATTCTTGCTTAACTACGTCGATCCGTACACTGCGGGTTCGCTTGCTTGATTCTAGTTTTATAAATTTAAAACTTATTTGCACACACCTCTAGGGGCGAACAGAGACTCACACCCCCTCTTACTCAGTGCACCCAGATGCAAGTAAGATGTATTAAGTTGTGAGATGCTCGTTTTAGTGAAACTGGCTAAAGCCTGATGTGACCGAATTATGACTTAAGTGTGCGACCTGTTAGTAGGTTATGACAGAGCATTGTAAGACTCGAAGGAGAACTCCATCCACTACCAGTGCTGGAGTGGAAGTGGGAGGACATCTCCATGAACTTTGTTATCAGTTTAAGACCAAGCAAGAACTGTAATGCTACATGAGTTGTAAGAGACAAATTGTCTAGTACAACAAGTGTTATTTCCACTAAGGAAATGCGTGGTTGATAATTCAATTAATTAAAGAATTCAATAGTTAGATAATGAAATTTCATGGGATAACGTGGTTTATTATCTTTGATAGAGATGGATGAGTTTTCCTTAAGTATTCTACAATAAATGCATGCAATTGTAGATACGAGCTCACTTATCTTGATAGCCGATCATCCTTGAAATGATGGTTATACTGGAAGGATCGTATTTGTACCAACTCGAAGAAGGATGTTAAGAGCTTGCATGCTAGCCTGGATATTGGTATGGTCAAATTACCATTTGAGGTTAAGATCGTATAGCGATGATTGAATTGTGTTGGTCAGAGTACATTATGTGAAGCGTTATATAAAGGTAGTGTTATATACCCCTATGATGCGATAAACAAATAGTGCTATTAGTGTGAATGTGAAGAAGTACTGGATAATGTGACCCAAGAATGGTACTAATAGCGTAAGGCCGCCAATATGCGCATGCTATTAAGAGGCATGAACCCCAAAGTTCCGAGTAAGAGCTCATACCTAGATGAGAATGACTTTAACGCAAGACGTCAAATGTTTCAACGTTAAGGGAAACGGGATCCCTGATATACCACATTTTGTGTGGTTTTGTAGCTAGTTGAAGTGATGATATACCGACTTGAGTCGTTACCCAGATTAGAGGGTGCTTACCCCATTTTATGCGTCTCAATTGAAGAAGACTATACCAATCTGAGACACTTTACCAGCTATGTAATCTAGTAGTTGAACTGGACCACATGATTGCTGAGAATTTAGTAGTGGACCTAGAGCAGCTGCTAGATGTTTACGCTCGAAGGATGTTACGATGACGAGAATGTAGCGGTTTTGATGGATAGCCAATGTGGCCACATGGGAGATGTAGGGTAGTATCCAGTGGAACTACCCATAGTTTTATGTCGGGATAACTGCCCTTACGGGATTGACGAGAGAGAGTTTTGATAGTTCTTGTAAAGCTTATGTGCTTTTGTGATTATGTGATTCGATATGTTTTATTATTGCCGTGTTAGACTGTGATGTGTGATCTTAGTAGATCTTGTTGTGCTAGCACAATTCTTAATTATAGTTGGAGATGGTTCTACCGACATGCTATTAAGACGTGATTATAAGCTAGTTGGAGATGGTTCTACCTCCATGCTATAGAGCGAGACTAGGATAGTTGAAGATGATTTTTCCTCCATGATTCGAGTTGTGATAGTGTGCTTTGCTGGAGATGTTCTTCCTCTATGTTGTTGTTATATTTTGATAAAGATGTTCTTCCTCCATCGTTGTGATTATTGTGGCTGGGGATGTTCTTCTTCCGTGCCATCGAGTTGTGAGTTGCTAGAGATGTTCCTTCCTCCATGCTTTTGTTGTGGTTATAGCTTGCTGGAGATGTTCTACCTCCATGCTTCAAAGTTAGGATTATAGTTGTAATAGCACGATTTATGACGTTAGTTTAGGCATCCATTTAGATCGTTTTACCCGCTATTCATGCATGGTTTGGCATTAGTTCATGACGTTTACGATCAATTCATGCATATTTTCGAGATAGACGTCTACACGCACTATTGTCGGTTTTGTGGGCATTTTGGGGAACTTTTGGAGCTTAATCGATACATTCGAGGACCATTCCGCACGACGACACACTTTAGGACTCATTAAGAAGCAAGCTAGGAGCTAAGGAGAACACATAGGACCATGTTGGTGCATGCCTTGCACCAACTCATGGCTCAACGATCAAAAAGAGCTGAAACACCAAAACCACGGTCACTGACACTTCCACGGCCATGGAATTGGACCGTGATTCTCTCTGGACAGCTGTGACAGCTGTCCCACGATCTCCATAACCGACTCTTGCTCTTGGTGGAGGCTATAAGTAGTCTTGCAGGCTGATTCTCAAAGGACACCTCCTACATCCTCTCCACACTCTCTCATTGAACAACATTCCATTGGAGCCTACTCTTGGAGGGGAGCAAAAACACTCTCATTTGGAGAAGAAGAAGAAGATCATTAGTCTTAAAGTTTTCATAGTTTTTGAGTGGTTTTTGAGTGAGTTTTGTTGAAGACATTTGCAAGGATTTGTAAAGAACGATTTGAACCTTCTTTTGAAGGGTTGTAAGTCCTTGTTAACATTTATTCAGCTTGTTTTCTTGTTCTACTTGTTTCATCTCTCTTTCATTTCATTTTCTTGTTATGGAAGCCATAAATGTATGCTTGTTGAGTTTGATTGTTAAGATGCATGTTGTTGGCTAAATAGATGCGATTCTAGGGTAAGGGAATGATGGTTATGGCTTGGACTATGATAGAATAGACTTAAATGTATCTTTGGATGACTTGCTTGCTCGTACTTAAATGTAGTTACAAATCACGGTCTGTCCTTATGCTTCCACGGCCGTGGTTCTTATGATCTGCCCGTGGTTTGATTCTGTTGTGCTTGTAGTGATAAATCTGAATGTTAGGATGTTAGATTGTTGAAATCATAGTGTTTATTAAGCTTAATCTAGCCTAGGGTGACCTAATGATAGCAAACTAAGTGAGGAAAGAGACCTACCCGATAATTTCCGACCTTAACTACCAATGATGATGAACTCTAGGTAGTAGTGAGCCTCACAAGCCGCTATTGGCTGAATGTGCTAGGATTGATGTTTAGGACTTGCCTTCCCGAGACTTACCCGGTAAGGAGAGGTTAGACCCCTAGATATCAATTTGGTTTGTGTAGATTTCCCAACCTTAGGCTCCTAGAGACTGACCCGGTGATAGGACCTTAGTTGCAGGATTAGTGGATCTTGAGACCTACCCGGTGATTGATCCCATTAGAGAAACATTCCTTCCCAAAATACTATAGCTAGTCCAAGATTGATTAGAAGCCGGAGTCCAATGCCATAACCGGAATTCCTAACCCCTAGAATCCGTTTTTCTCTCTTTGATCACACATCTCGAGTTTGTTTTGTTTAATTGTGCTGTTAGCTTGATTTGCTAGTTTGTTTTTATACTCTTGCATCATTTGTGATCCTTTCTTGATCACTACAAAACAAATCCAAAAACATTGTGATTTTCATTTCTTTATTTCTTTCTCTTTTCTTAGACTAGATCATCACTTTCCTTGGTCACTATTTGATTCAATTTCACCTTAGTCTTTGTGTTCGACCTCGGAATACTATCCTTGCTACAAAACGACCCATACACTGTGGGTTCACTAGGAGTTAGGAAACATATATTGAGTTATAAATTTAAGACTTTTGTGCTACACATTCTTGGCGTAACAAGTTTTTAGCGCAATTGTCGGAGACTAGGTCTAGATTGTATCATTGTTTGTGACTGTTTATAGTGTAGGTCTTTCTTGTTGCTTTTGATCTTGTTTGGTTTGTGTCTTTGCATTTTCAGGACATCTCTCATTCTTTAGGTGCATGCGAAGATCTCATGGCAAGGATTTAGCTCCATTCGATCCCGAACCGGAGAAAACCCTTAAAGCTAGATCTAAGAGCATTAAGAAGAAGAAGGAGATGGCCGCAAGAGATCTTCAAGCTGAGTTGGATGAGGCTTTAGAGAAAATTAGGTTAAGAGATGAACTCTTGGAGAATAAGAGGAGACTTGCCAATGAGAGGCAAGAAGCAACTAGGAGGGAAATTGAAGAGATTAGGCAAGCTCTTGTACAAAGAGAGCTTAATCGTCAACAACCTCCACAAACGTCAGGGCAACGTATGGATCCAGCCCAAAGAGTGCACCGTCCGGGTGTGAACTTAGGAGATCCCGCAGCCCATGATTATGAGCTCCGCCCTCAAGTGCTACAAGTGATCCGGTACAATCAATTTGGAGGGATGGAAGGAGAGTCTCCTTATCAATACTTGATGAATTATGAGATCTTGATGGAGACTCTAAGGCCGCCTAGGTTGGAGAACAACAACCATAAGATTAGGGCTTTTTCCTTCTCACTTAAGGATAAAGCCTTGGCTTGGTACCAATCCATTCCACTAGGGCGTGTGAGTACTTGGGAGGAGATGGCAACCGAGTTCTTGACAAAATACTTCTCACCTTCCAAGACAACCGAGCTAGGAGGGAAGATCAATGCCTTCATGATGAAGGATAGAGAGAGCCTATTTAAATCTTGGGAGAGGTTCAAGAACCTCCTCCTAGATTGTCCACACCATGGTATACCGAAGATAGAGCTATTGGAGATATATTTCAAGGGGCATGATGAGGATAGCCAATTCAAGCTTCAATCGCTTTCCGGTGGAACATTCATGGAAAAGAATGTGGATGAGGCTTGGGAGTTTGTAGAGAAGCAAGCTATGGTGATAGAGAAGTACTCCCATAGGAAGAGTGATGGGAGAAAACCCGGAGTTTATGAAGTGAGTGAAGTCACCATGAGCAACTACAAGCTCGATGCAATCAACAATGAGCTAAAGTCTTTGAGGGAGTTATATGCAACAACCTTGAAGACTCAAGCTAGTCCTCAAGTGCAAGTGCAAGCCAATTTGGCTTCCAAAGAGGAGGATGTTAACTACATGGGAAGGGGCAATTGCAACAATTATCAAGGCCCAAGTAACTTCAACAACAACAGCCGGCAATTCAACAATTACCGGCCTAATCACAACCATCCCGGGTTTTCCTATTCATACCCGGATGGAGCCTTGAACCCTCCCACTTCCACAAGCGCACCACCACCACCTAAGGCTTCACAAGAGCCTCCACCCGGTTTTGCTCAACCTCCTAAGGATAGAACCGAGAGGATGTTTGAACAATTGCTTGGAAGGTTGAGTGGACTTGAGAGCACGGTGACTTCCATTTCGAAGGCTCAAAAGGTGCTAGAAGCACAAGTGTTCCAAAAAGCGGGTGAAGCACAAAGGGATCCCGGAAAGCTTCCCGGAAGGACCGAGGATAACCCAAGAGGCCAAGTATTGGCCATTACAACAAGGAGTGGGCTGAGCATGAAGGACCCCTTACCCAAGGAGAATGCTAAGGGAAAGCAAGTAGTGGTGGGAGAAGAGCCATTGCAAGAAGAAGAAGGCAAGAGCAAGGATGATGAGCCAACATATGTGGCACCGCCTCCATACAAGCCACCACTACCATTCCCACAATCACGAGCAAGAGCTCGCTTGGACAAACACTTCGGTAAATTTCTTGAACTTATGTCTAAATTACATATTAACATTCTGTTCATGGATGCTATTCTAGGTATGCCGGCCTATGGAAAAGTTTTGAAGGAGATACTATCCAACAAAAGGAAGTTGGAGGAGTATGGAGAAGTTAGAATGACAAAGAGATCTTCAGAGTTGATACAAACTATGAGGGAGGAGATGCCTCCTAAACTAAGAGACCCGGGATCTTTTTGTGTGCCTATTGGGGTTGGAGAAGTGTAATATGAAGCCCTTTGTGATCTTGGAGCAAGTGTAAGCATCATCCCGCTTGCACTTTGCAACAAGGTTGGGCTAGGAGAGCCAAATCCGGTCAATATGACCCTCTACATGGCGGACTGTTCAATCACTCACCCCGTAGGGATATTGGAGGACATACCAGTTCAGCTTGGGAAGTTCTATGTGCCAATAGACTTCGTTGTTTTGGACATCCCGGCGGACTATCCGGTTCCTATCATCCTAGGGAGGCCTTTCTTAGCCACATCCGGATGTTTAGTGGATTGCAAGAATGGAATTCTCTCCTTCAACATAGGAGAAGAGAATATAAAGTTCAAGCTATCCACAATGATGAAAGGGCCAACCCTTGGTGAAGATGTGTTCAACATTGTCGAGCAAGAGGAATATAGAGAAGTTGTAAGCTCGATATTGAACAAGGACCCCTTGGAGAAGGTTCTTAGCTTGAGTTTGATGGAGGAAGGAGTTGAGGATGATTACAATGAAGAAATCAAGGCCTTGGATGCATTGGAAAAGGAGACAAGAGCTGAATTTGAAGTGCACGAAGGTGTGTTGAATCATTGTAGGAACCACGGCCAAGGAGCAACAACCACAACCGTGGTTTCACCCGTGGAACTCTCTAGAATGCTCAAATGTGCCAACTTCTCAGACTCCACGGCCGTGTTTCTGCCAGAGGCCGTGATTTTGCCCGTGGTTTCTCCAGAAAGTGCCTTAGTGTTTGATTAAGCTTCAAGGAGCCTTGGGGAGTCTTCAATGGCTTTGGATTCATCTAATGTGAAGCTACATGGATCGTCTCGAATCGATAAAGGTCCTCCTAAACTTGAACTTAAATCCCTCCCCTCTCATCTTAAGTATGCTTTTCTTGGTGAAGTTTCTACTTATCCGGTGATTGTTAATGCATCCTTGAGTGATGATGAACTTGATAGATTGTTACATGAGTTGAGGTTGCATAGGAAAGCTATCGGTTATACCATTGATGATTTAGTTGGAATTAAACCTTCCTTGTACATGCATAAAATCTTGATGGAAGATAATCATAAACCTTCTATTGAACCTCAAAGGAGATTAAACCCTATAATGAAAGAAGTGGTCAAGAAAGAGATCCTTAAGTTGCTAGATGCGGGAATCATTTTCCCGATTTCGGATAGTAAGTGGGTTAGTCCCGTACATGTTGTTCCTAAGAAGGGTGGTATAACCGTAGTAACTAATGAGAACAATGAACTAATCCCTACTAGGACGGTTACGGGGTGGAGAATGTGTATTGACTATAGGAAGCTTAATATTGCCTCTAGGAAATATCACTTTCCTCTTCCCTTTATTGACCAAATGCTAGAGAGATTTGCTCAACATTCCCATTTTTGTTACTTAGATGGCTATAGTGGGTTTTTCCAAATCCCTATTCACCCCGATGACCAAGATAAAACAACATTTACATGTCCTTGTGGAACATTTGCATATAGGAGAATGTCATTTGGGTTGTGTAATGCACCCACCACCTTTCAAAGGTGTATGATGGCTATCTTTTCTAAATATATCGAAAACATCATGGAAGTGTTTATGGATGATTTCCCGGTTTATGGATCTTCAATTGATGATTGCTTGAGTAACTTGTCTTTGGTGTTAAAGAGATGTGAGGAAACTAACCTTGTTTTGAATTGCGAGAAATGCCATTTCATGGTTAATGAGGGCATTGTATTGGGACATTTGGTGTCCAACCGAGGCACTGAGGTTGATAGGGCAAAGATAGAAACAATAGAGAAGTTGCCACCACCTACCTCGGTGAAGGGGGTAAGGAGTTTCTTAGGGCATGCCGGTTTCTACCGGAGGTTTTTTTTAAAGATTTCTCTAAAATTTCTAAGCCTCTCACTAACCTACTAATGAAAGATGTTGAGTTTGTTTTCTCCAAGGATTGCCTTGGAAGCATTTTGTAGGTTGAAGAATGCCTTGATCTCTGCTCCTATCATGCAACCTCCGCATTGGAGCCTTCCGTTTGAGATAATGTGTGATGCAAGTGATGTGGCCGTTGGGGCTGTTTTGGGACAAAGGAAATATGGGCTTACACATGCCATCTATTATGCTAGCAAGACGCTAGATGATGCCCAACTCAACTATGCCACAACCGAGAAGGAGTTGCTAGCGGTTGTGTATGCCTTTGAGAAGTTCCGGTCATATCTTGTGGGAGCCAAGGTCATTGTGTACACGGATCATGCTGCGATCCGTTATCTTCTCACAAAGAAGGATGCCAAACCTCGCTTGATACGTTGAATCCTTCTCCTCCAAGAGTTTGATTTGGAAATTCGGGACAAGAAGGGTTCCGAAATTTCAGTGGCGGACCATCTTAGTAGGCTCCCACCATTGAAGATTGAAAGAGATGACATCCCGATTGATGACTCATTCCGGGATGAGCAATTGCAAATGGTGGAGGAGTGCTTGCTTCAAGTGTCTAGGGGGAATGAGCCATGGTATGCCGACATAGTGAACTACCTTGTGTGTGAGGAGGTGCCACCCGGTTTGTCCTATGCCCAAAGGAAAATGTTCTTCAAGGATGTGAGGCATTACTATTGGAGCGAGCCTCTCTTGTTCAAGAGAGGGCCGGATGGAGTCTTTAGGAGGTGCATCCCGGAGGATGAGGTGGAGAGTGTGATCCGCCATTGTCACTACTTACCATGTGGCGGCCATGCTAGCTCACACAAGACGTGTGCAAAGGTATTGCAATCCAGTTTTTATTGGCCTCACTTGTTTAGGGAAGTGCAGAATTCTGTGGTAGCATGTGATGCTTGCCAAAGGACGGGCAACATCTCAAGGAGAAATGATATGCCCTTGAACAACATACAAGAGGTTGAAGTGTTTTATGTGTGGGGTGTGGACTTCATGGGGCCATTCCCCTCTTCATGTGGCAACCTCTACATTCTATTGGCGGTAGACTATGTGTCGAGATGGGTGGAGGCAATCGCCTCTCCCACCAATGATGCCAAAGTTGTGGTGCGATTCTTTAACCGAGTCATCTTCCCTAGGTTTGGAACACCAAGGGTGATCAGAAGTGATGGAGGGAAGCATTTCACCAATAGGAACTTTGGGACACTTTTTGCTAAGTATGGGGTGACGTATAAGGTGGCAACACCTTACCATCCCCAAACTAGTGGCCAAGTGGAAATCTCCAACCGGGAGATAAAGGGGATACTTGAGAAGACGGTTTCTAGGACAAGAAAGGATTGGGCTATGAAGCTCGATGATGCTTTGTGGGCTTATAGAACAACCTTCAAGACACCGATTGGCACCACTCCCTACAAGCTAGTTTATGTCAAGTCTTGCCACCTTCCGGTGGAGATGGAGCATAGGACGTATTGGGCCATAAGGTGGCTGAATTTTGACCTCAAGGAAGTCGGTGAGAAGAGATTGGTAGACATCAATGCTCTTGAGGAGATTAGGTTGGATGCCTATGAAAACGCCCGGATCTACAAGGAAAGAACCAAGCGTTGGCATGACAAGCGTCTCATCCCAAAGGAGTTGAGTGAAGGTGACCTTGTCCTTCTCTTCAACTCGAGGCTGCGGCTCTTCCCCGGAAAGCTAAAGTCAAGAGGGACGGGTTCTTATGTGGTGAAGAAGATCTTTCCCCATGGAGCGGTTGAGATAGGAGGGGAGCATTGTGGAGATTTTAAGGTGAATGGGCACCGGTTGAAGAAGTATATCCCGGGAGCTCCGGTGGACATGATTGCCCCACTTCACCTTGAGTGAGACGCCCCCGAATTTGGTCAAGCTAATGACCTTAAAGAAGCGCTTAATGGGAGGCAACTCATTGGTAGATATCTTTCCCTTTTCGTTTTTATTTTGGTTTTCATTTTTCTGTTTTTGTGTGTGTTTGGTGTTTGTGTGCTAGAGTCTAAGTAGCATGGAAGTCTTGCATGACATGTGGATGATGATGATGAATCCCTCATCAATTGTGGGTGGAGCGGACGTGGAACTTGGACGGCTAGCGGTGCCTAGCGCGGGTCCCGACGCCATATTGAACTTCAAGAGCTCTGTACCACCTTTAATTGATCATCCACCATCACCCCACATGAGTTAACCAAAATACCAAAGCAACACCATTTTTACATTGTGAGGAATCTCTTTCACTCCTCTTTACTTGATTTGCACATTGGGGACAATGTGTTTCTAATTATGGGGTGGGGTTTTCATGATCACTTTCATGATTAGCATCTAGGATAGTTTAATATTGTCACATGTTTCATTTTGTTTTGCATTGTACATATATATTTCGAAAAATCCAAAAAATCAGAAAATTTAAAAAATTTTAGTGCTTCTAAGTTTGGGTATGACCCTTATGATGAGATTGTCTTATGAATTGGCTATGGATAGCCTTGTGTGTTGAATGGATGTATGCATATATGGACTTGAAGTACTTGTCTTGAATCCCATGTATGAATTGTGATTATGATGTTTGCCTTGATGGGATTGAGGTTTGATAGTCGAAATTACATGCTAGTTCTTGCACATCATTTAGGAGTGATTAAGGCAAATCATCTTTCTCTACTTCTCATCTTGATCATGTTGTTTGAGCACCTCAATTGATATAAAAATTTGACCTCTTTTGACCCATCTGGGAATAAGAGCATACTAGTGTGTTGAGTGTGTGAAAAGCAAGTGTGGGGTGAAGTTGTTGATGAAAGAATGTTGTGACTGAAGTGCTGAATTTGTTGTGAAAAGTGTAGAAAAAAAATAAAGGTTTGGGGACTTTGGTTTTGATGACGAGTAACTCGGCACCATTCACATAATCGGGTGTTTGTGCCTTACCAAAGTCGGATAAACCGAATGTCCTAACGAGCCTTGGTATGTGTGCCCGGTGTGAGGCACCTCGAAAAAATCCCGAGGTCCGCTAATCACCAAGGTTTCGACTTTTGTACACCAATGCCATTGTCTCAAAAATAAGTGAAAGAAAAATAAAGTGAAAAAGAAAATAAAACGAAGAAAAGATGGAGAAAAATATACACTTTGTGGGGAAGTTGATCACAAATGAAAATGTGGAGTTAGTTCCTTTCCTGGATTAGCATCACATGACCTAAAAATTCCCACCTATTCATAACGTTTCTTGGCCCCTTCTTTTCTAAAGCCATTGTGACCTAATTGCATGTGTGTAAGACTTAGTGATCTAGATTGGATATACTCATGGTCATCTTGACATCTTCATTTTCACCTTGCATGCATACTTTCTAGTTAAGTATAATTGTCTTTCCATGCCTTCATTTGTTTGGTGCATGATTGCTTGTCCATTGCCATGAAACATGACTATGAAGGTGATCCAATGTTAGAAGCACAATTCCAAAGAGATTTTGTTGTTTTTCTGCATGCATAAATCATGTCATCTCTTAGTCTATAGTTGGGTCATGCTCGGGGACGAGCAAATCTTAAGTATGGGGTATTTTGATAACACGATTTATGACATTAGTTTAGGAATTCAATTTAGATCGTTTTACCCGCTATTCATGCATGGTTTGGCATTAGTTCATGACGTTAACGATCAATTCATGCATATTTTCGAGATAGACGTCTACACGCACTATTGTTGGTTTTGTAGGCATTTTGGGGAACTTTTGGAGCTTAATCGATACATTCGAGGACCATTCCGCATGACGACACATTTTTGGACTCATTAAGAAGAAAGCTAGGAGCTAAGGAGAACACATAGGACCATGTTGGTGCATGCCTTGCACCAACTCATGGCTCAACGATCAAAAAGAGCTGAAACACCAAAACCACGGTCACTGACACTTCCACGGCCATGGAATTGGACCGTGATTCTCTTTGGACAGTTGTGACAACTGTCCCACGATCTCCATAACCGACTCTTGCTCTTGGTGTAGGCTATTAGTCTTGCAGGCTGATTCTCAAAGGACACCTCCTACATCCTCTCCACACTCTCTCATTGAACAATATTCCATTGGAGCCTACTCTTGGAGGGGATCAAAAACACTCTCATTTGGAGAAGAAGAAGAAGATCATTAGTCTTAGAGTTTTCATAGTTTTTGAGTGGTTTTTGAGTGAGTTTTATTGAAGACATTTGCAAGGATTTGTAAGGAACGATTTGAACCTTCTTTTGAAGGGTTGTAAGTCCTTGTTAACATTTATTCAGCTTGTTTTCTTGTTCTACTTGTTTCATCTCTCTTTCATTTCATTTTCTTGCTATGGAAGCCATGAATGTATGCTTGTTGAGTTTGATTGTTAAGATGCATGTTGTTGGCTAAATAGATGCGATTCTAGAGTAAGGGAATGATGGTTATGGCTTGGACTATGATAGAATAGACTTAAATGTATCTTTGGATGACTTGCTTGCTCGTACTTAACTGCAGTTACAAATCACGGTCTGTTCTTATGCTTCCACGGCCGTGGTTCTTATGATCTGCCCGTGGTTTGATTCTGTTGTACTTGTAGTGATAAATCTGAATGCTAGGATGTTAGATTGTTGAAATCATAGTGTTTATTAAGCTTAATCTAGCCTAGGGTGACCTAATGCTAGCAAACTAAGTGAGGAAAGAGACCTACCCGATAAATTCCGATCTTAAGTACCAATGATGATGAACTCTAGGTAGTAGTGAGCCTCACAAGCCGCTATTGGACTGAATGTGCTAGGATTGATGTTTAGGACTTGCCTTCCCGAGACTTACCCGGTAAGGAGAGGTTAGACCCCTAGATAGCAATTCGGTTTGTGTAGATTTCCCAACCTTAGGCTCCTAGAGACTTACCCAGTGATAGGACCTTAGTTGCGGGATTAGTGGATCTTAAGACCTACCCGGTGATTGATCCCATTAGAGAAACATTCATTCCAAACATACTATAGCTAGTCCAAGATTGATTAGAAGCTTGAGTCCAATGCCATAACCGGAATTCCTAACCCCTAGAATCCATTTTTCTCTCTTTGATCACAGATCTCGAGTTTGTTTTGTTTAATTGTGTTGTTAGCTTGATTTGCTAGTTTGTTTTTATACTCTTGAATCATTTGTGATCCTTGCTTGATCAGCACAAAACCAATCCAAAAACATTGTGATTTTCATTTCTTTATTTCTTTCTCGTTTCTTAGACTTGATCGTCACTATTTCAGATTTATTATTCCAATCTCGAGAAGTTTGGAGAAGGGGGTTCAACCCGCCTTTGGATCAGTGAAATGATAATTATCGACTTCGTTAAAGGATAATTATCGTCTTTGCAAGAAATAGCGGAAAATTGTTTATTAATTCATTTCTTTTCACGTTTCGTAGTAAAAGGTCTGATTTCTCTCAACCTTCAAACTCAGATATCATATCCGTTTCTAATCCCATTTCATATCCGTTTGGGTTTTTGGATTCCTCTCTTCATTATCTTCATTTTGATACCGACTTTTTGTGTTTCCGAGCAAGAGAAGATCTAGTCGAGCATATATGCTACTTGGCGGGTTCCATCTCTCATATTCCGGTGAATTTGATAGTGTCCATGCGTAGCCTGCGTCGTTGTGATTTTGAATCTTCTTTCGGATCGTTAATCGGGTTAGTAACATATAAATTATGACTTTATTCTTTTTCCTTATTGTGATTTGACCTATATTGACCTTAGGATTGACAAAATGGATAATTGGAAGTTCCATTATGCTCGTTATATTATTCTGGTGAGTATGGGTTGCTTGTTTGATGAAATCTGTTGATAAATGGGTTAAAAAATTGCCTTCGGGCAAAACGTTATTTTGGTGAAAATTAATTAATTAATTATTAATTAAATTGGAATTAGAATTGAGATTGACGAATTTTGATTAGATGATACCTTGAGAGTTTGAGGAATTGTGACATGTTGAGTTTATGGATTGATAATTATAATCTTTGAGGATCTATGAGGGTAGAAGTAGAGTCTTCTAGCATGTGTTCCGATGATTAATGTTTATACCTTGTTTATCAAGCGTGGTGAGTATTCCTATGAGGATTCAAGGTTGATCGATTGTTGTGGATATTTGGATTCAGGTAAGTCCTTCGCACTTACTTAGATGCATTCCTATATTGGATGTATGCATGAGTGGTGATTGTTATGTGCTTATTAGCATGCAATATTGAGTATTACCGACGTGTGATTGGCCCCCTTATAACGGGTAGTGATAACCTTTCTCTTTTATCCCGAGGGAGTCTGAGAGGTTCTATGAGTTCATGACATACCTGGTATATGGACCGGATACGTCACTTCCCATATCATATGACCTACGGGGGCGCGTGCCGGATTTCACTCCAAGATGGCTATTTTACCCAAAGGCGAGAATGATATACTTCTCCGGTCACATCTATAAATATGGTTTCAGTGTATAACGTTATTAAAATAATTAAACGGGTAAATGTGTGATAATATGTTTGATGTTTATCGTTATTATGATGTGTGTGCTTATGCATTATCTTATATATGAATTATTAGCTAACGGTTTCATACAATGTTGTAGATCCTTTGTAGGTTAGAAAGATTGCATAGTGATCAGCCGAGGACTTCCGTACATTATGTGTTATGGGTTTTGGGTTGTGTACATATACGTTGTTGTTGTTTTGTACTCGGCTGTGCGGTTTTGTATGTATTATGTTATTAGATGTTTCAGTTTTATAAAGGACGTTTTATATTTATTTGTACCTTGTTGTAAGATCCAGTGAACTTGTTGTTAGGCTAGGGTCAGGACTGATGACATGAATTATATCTCATTATAATCATGCATATTGTAGAGGTTTTACCGCAATTTCCCTTACATTCGGAGAGATTTGTGTACCTTTAAGGTTTATTTCATTCATACTTCAGAGATAGAGGTCTACACGAGTTTTGGTTGAATTATAGGTAAATTCGATGGAATTGGAAGTAAAAGGAAGCTTAGGCAACCTTTGAGGAGTCATGAAGAACAAAGAAAGAGTGTTGAAAGGCAATACAAGGAAGGAAGGAAGCGATCCAAGAAGAAAGCACTTATTGTTGAAGAAAATCGTCTGATTTATATGCAAAATCGGACGATTTTCTTGTGTAAAAATCGGACGGCTTCAATTGCCCTTGAATCGAACGATTTTCTTCATTAATCGTCTAAAAAATATTACGATCAAAAGCCCATCACTTGTGGGCTTGAAAAGTGATATGCCAAGTAGCCCATTAGTGAGAAAGTATACATTGGAACCCTACCAACGAAAATCGGGGGTTCACAGCGTGGAAGATTTACAGGATTTTACGGAATTGAAGATTCTTGGAGAGAGGATTGAAGGAAAGAAACAAGAAGTCAAGATTCAAGGAAGTTTGTGAGATCTTTTGTTTCCTTTCTGATTATTGTGATTTGTGAACACATTGTTGAGTGCATTGAGAGATTATTTGAAGGATTTTAAGGTTTGATTACAGATTTGGAGATTCATTGGTTTTTATGCAAAGTTTGAGTTCTAATTGGTTTTCTTCATTCAATCTTGATTTTGATTTGAATATGAAAATGGTTGGCTAAAAACCTTGGGATTCTAGGGAGAATAGTTGATGATTGAGGCTTAGATGATGATAGACTGAACTCATTTAACCATTTGGACCCTGAGAGTTGAGATTTAACTTTGCGACACCGGCAAATCGACCCGTTCTTGAGTGGATCGATCGATTTTATCAAGAACAACCCGAGTTTTCTTTCTGATGTCCTTTAGTTGTTTTATCCTTTAATCAAAGTTAAACCTTGCCTAAATTCTACCATTGCCTAACCTTTCTAACCCTTATCCAAGTGTAAGAAGAAACTTCATCATTGATTCTACACTTGGTAGCCAAAGTTTGCAAGATTCGGTTAATAGAGAGACTCAACATCCTCTATTAAGGTTTGAGTGTACTTTCCATCTTTACCTTCAAGAGTCATTTCCTTGGGTTTTGGTGATTACTTTGAGCGTTAATCCTTCCTTTGATTGCTCTTCTTGATGAGACTCCACATCCTTCAAGTTGAGAGCTTTTAAGTTGGGATAAGTGAGTGTTGAAACTTCACCGTACAATTTCTCCTTCCTTCAAAACACATAACCTTGGCAACACCAACTCTGTCCTTTGATCTTTAGAAGTGTCTTGTATCGAAAGCCGCAATCGGATACTTGAATCCTTGGAATCATTTGTCTCTTTTATTTCTGCAAAAGCTTTTGCATCTTGCCAGATATTTTGAAATAGATTTTATTCTAACCAAATCCCTGGGTTCGACTTTGGAATTTCTTGCCTTACTACAGCTGATCCGTACACTACGGGTTCGCTTTTGCTTAAGTTCTAGATATAAATTTAAGACTTTGACGCACACACTTCTGAGCGAACAAATTTTTGGCGCCGTTGCCGGGGATTTGGTCTACACCAAATTCGGTTTATCGGTTGTCTGGCTTGGGAGCTATTGCTCTTGTTATTTGATCTATCTACTTGAGTGATTTTTGAAGAATCAATAGGTATATGCGAAGGTCTAGATCCACCAAAGACCTCGTTCCTTTTGATCCCGAATTAGAGAAAACTTTGAAGAGAAATCTAAGAGAGAAAAAGATGGCAGAAAATAATGAGAAGAACATCCAAGAAGAGTTGGATGAAACTCGAGCTCAACTCAAATTAAGTTAGAAAACACATAAGGAAGAACAAGAGCGTAATCAATTTCAAATAGATCAACTTAAGGCTATGATTTTAGACATGAAATGGGAGAGAAATAGCGCTAAGAAAAAGAAGGCTAAAGCATCCAGAGCTGAATCATCCGATGATGATGACATGCCGGACTTGGAGGAGATACCACCGGTAATTCCTCGAGCCTATGTTGATCCTCGCCCTCATGCTAGAGGGGCGAGAGCTGCTAATGTCGTGGCTGAACCACGAACCCTTGGGCAATGAATGGACCCAATTCAACAACCACGCCGTCTACGTGTGAATCATGGAGAGCAAGATGATCATGACTTTGGGATACGTCCACAAGTCATTACTATGATCCGCCAAAATGAGTTTGGTGAAACAGAAGCTGAATCTCCGCATCAACACTTGCAAAATTTTGAGACTCTCATGGAAACTTTGAAACCTCAAAGGGTTAACAACAACAACTACAAGTTGAGACCGTTCTTCTTCTATTTGGAGGACAAAGCCTTAGCTTGGTATCAAGCTCTTCCGGCTGCAAAAATTAATACATGGGAAGACTTGACTTCGGAATTCCTCAACAAGTTCTTTCCACCATCCAAAACGGCGGAATTGAGAGGTAAGATAAATGCTTTTTCTATAAAACCTAACAAAAGTTTGTTTAAATTTTGAGAAAGGTTTCAAGATCTTCTATTGGATTGCCCACACCATGGCATTTCAAAGCTGGAATTTTTTGAGATCTACTACAAGGGATTGGATGTGGAGACACAATTCAAACTTCAATCTCTTTCTTGTGGTACATTCATGGATATGAGAGAAGATGATGCTTGGAACTTCATTGAGAAGAAAGCCCAAGTAATTGAGAAGTATTCCCATTGAAAAGTTGATGGCGGGAATCGGAATTCAGGAGACCAAGGAGCAAAGTTAAATTCAGCAGCTCAAACTCAAATCTTTTCCCTCAACAATGAGACCAAGGAGCTGAAGGAAGTCATAAAGTCTAGCCTTCGAAGATCGAAGGAGCAAGATGCTGGCTACCTAGAAAGGGACAATAACCAAGGCAATAAGAACAAATACCGGAACAATAACTGGAACTACAACAACAACAGGAACTCCAACAACAATTTGAGATCCAACCAAAAAAACCCCGGAAATCCCTATTCACATGCTGAAAATGCACTAACATCTCCATCTTCTTCTACTCCTTTCAAAACCCAAGGTCAAACATCGAATGGCTCGAGCAAGCCGGAGAAGGACATGTTCGATGTCATGATGGAGAACATCTTGGGGAAGCTCCAAGGAATGGAAAGTCACATTACTTCGATTTATAAAACACAAAAAGCTTTAGATAATCAAGTATTCAGCAAGGCCGGAGAAGTTCAAAGAGATCAAGGGAAGCTTCTCGGAAAGACGGAGGACAACCCAAAGGGGCGAGTAATGGCGATTACTACTAGAAGTGGTGTAACAACCACTGATCCACAACCGAAACTAGTTGAAGCCCCTAGTGAAAAAGAAAATGAAAAGGAAAAAGAGAAGGAAGATTTCTATGTTCCCCTCCCGCTTACAAACCACCTTTACATTTTCCCCAATCGAGAGCAAGAGCGCGTCTAGACAAACACTTCGGTAAGTTTATTGATCTAATGAGCAAGTTGCATATTAATATACCTTTTATGGATGCAATTTTAGGTATGCCTGCTTATCGGAAGTTCCTAAAGGAGATCCTCTCTAACAAGAGGAAACTAGAAGATTTCGGTGAAGTTAAGATGAGTACGGAGTCATCCGAACTTATCAAGACTATGACGGAGAACATGCAACCCAAGCTGCGTGATCTAGAATCATTTTGCATACCCATCACCTTAGGGGAAGTCACATATGCTGGACTTTGTGACCTTGGAGCAAGCGTAAGCATCATACCACTTTCTTTGTGCAAGGCAATTGGTCTAGGAGAGCCTAGACCGGTGAAGATGACACTCTACATGGCTGATCGTTCCATAACTAGACCTTTTGGAATCATAGAGGACATTCCCGTGAAACTTGGTAAGTTTTACATTCCTATAGATTTTGTCGTTCTTGATATTCCTGTAGATTATCCAGTTCCCATCATACTTGGGAGACCATTCCTTGCAACCTCCTGTTGTATGTTTGATTGCAAGAATGGACATCTATCATTCAATATAGGGGAAGAGAAAGTGGAATTTGTACTCTCCTCCTTGATAAAAGAGCCAACTGTAAGAGAAGATGTTTTTAACATCTTTGATGAAGAAGAGTCTAGAGAAGTGGTGAGTTCAATCTTGATCAAAGATCCACTTCAAAAGGTTCTTAGCATGAGTATCATTGAAGAAGGAGTGGAACATGACTGTAACGATGAGATTCGAGCGTTGGAAGATGCCGAGGAAGAGCCAAAAGCAAGATTTGAAGAGCTGAGAAGAGCTCCGAAAGAAGCTGAAAAAATCGACCTACACAAACGAAATCGATCGATTTCTGATAATGTAAGTCGATTTTTGACAATAGAAAGAAAAATCGGGTTAGAGATCGAACGATTTGCGTCAGGGGAGGTCGATTTTTCGGCAATTTCTCCGACTTCTACAAACTCAATTGCAAGTGTTCTTAACTATAGTAGCAAACTTCCTCCACCTTCAGAGGCTTCTCCAATGACACTTCATGATCAAGAATTATCAACCAAAGCACCACCCTCATTGGAGTTTAAACCACTCCCTACACATCTAAGGTATTCATTCCTTGGGCCTAACTCAACATATCCTGTTATAGTTAGTGCAAACTTGAGTGATGATGAACTTGAGAAGCTTATGAATGTACTGAAACAACATAGGTAAGCCCTAGGCTATACCATTTATGATTTAGTAGGCATTAAACCTTCTCTTTGTATGCATAAGATCTTAATGGAAGAGGATTACAAACCTTCACGTCAACCTCAACGACGGTTAAATCCGATCATGAAAGAGGTCGTGAAGAAAGAAATCCTTAAGTTACTTGATGCAGGTATCATCTTTCCTATTTATGATAGCAAGTGGGTAAGCCCCTTACAAGTGGTTCCAAAGAAGGGAGGCATAACCGTTGTTGCTAACAAGAACAACGAACTAATTCCTACAAGGACAGTTACGGGATGGAGAATGTGCATCGATTACCGTAAACTGAATGCCGCCACAAGGAAGGACCATTTCCCCTCCCTTTCATTGATCAAATGTTGGAAAGGTTAGCCCTACACTCTTACTTTTGTTATCTAGATGGATACAATGGTTTCTTTTAGATTCCCATTCATTCAGATGATCAAGAGAAGACAACTTTCACGTGCCCATGGGGTACATTTGCCTATAGAATGATGCCATTCGGTTTATGCAACGCTCCAGCCACCTTCCAAAGGTGTATGATGGCAATCTTTTCAGAATATGTAGAGAATATCATGGAAGTATTCATGGACGACTTTTCGGTATATGGTTCTTCCTTTGATAACTGTCTCTCTAACCTTTCCCTTGTTCTTAAGAGATGCGAAGACACTAACCTAGTCTTGAACTAGGAGAAGTGTCATTTCATGGTTATCGAAGTAATTGTGTTAGGACATTTGATTTCGAAAAGAGGAATTGAAGTTGATAAAGCTAAGATTAAAACTATAGAGAAGCTACCTCCTCCATCTTTGATGAAAGGAGTTAGAAGCTTTTTGGGACATGCAGGTTTCTATAGGAGGTTCATAAAGGATTTTTCTAAGATTTCAAAACCTTTATCTAATCTTTTGATGAAAGACATAACTTTCGAGTTTTTGAAAGAATGTTTGGATGCCTTTTGTAGGATCAAGGAAGCTTTGATTTCAGTCCCTATCATCCAACCACCCAATTGGAGACTCCTTTTCGAAATCATGGGTAACGCAAGTGACGTAGCCATAGGAGCTGTACTTGGGCAGAAGAAAGATGGTCGAACTCATGCCATCTACTACGCTAGCAAGGCGCTAGATGAAGCTCAACTGAATTACGCTACTACGGAGAAGGAGCTCCTTGTTGTTTTTTATTCATTTGAAAATTTTCGTTCCTATTTTGTAGGTGCGAAAGTGATAGTCTACACGGATCATTCAGCAATCCGTTAGCTATTCACAAAGAAGGATGCAAAGCCTAGGCTTCTAAGATAGATGTTGCTTCTCCAAGAATTCGATCTAGAGATCCGTGACAAAAAGGGCTCATAGAACTCAGTTGCCGATCACCTTAGCCGCCTCCCACATCTCACTGACGAGATGGATGAGCTCCCTATTGACGACTCATTTCCCGACAAGCAGCTACACGAGATTGAAGAATGTCTTCAACAAATCTGGAAAGGTAATGTCCCATGGTTTGCTGATATTGTCAATTACCTGGTTTGTCAAGAACTCTCACCCAGACTTTCATATGCTCAAAGGAAGAAATTCTTTAGAGACGTCCGACACTTTTATTGGAATGAGCCTCTACTCTTCAAGAGAGGTCCCGATAGCATGTTCAGAAGATGCGTTCTAGAAGATAAAGTGGAAAGCATTATCCGTCATTGTCATGCTTTGCCTTGTGGAGGACATGCTTGTTCGCACAAGGCATGTGCTAAGGTACTCCAATCTGGCTTCTTTTGGCCGTCCCTATTTAAAGCTGTGCAGAACTATGTTGTTGCTTGTGATGCTTGTCAAAGGACAGGTAATATTTCAAGGAGGAATGAGATGCCCCTCAACAACATCCAAGAAGTAGAAATATTCGACGTATGGGGAGTGGATTTCATGGGACCATTCCCATCATCTTGTGGAAACCAATACATACTTCTAGCTGTAGACTATGTCTCAAGATGGGTAGAAGCAATCACTTCACCAACTAATGATGCAATGGTAGTGGTGAAGTTCATCATAGAATGATCTTCCCAAGGTTCGGGACTCCCCAAACCATCATTAGTGATGGAGGAACGCACTTCACAGCCCGTCGATTTGAGGCTCTACTAGCTAAGTATGGGGTAACCCATAAGATTAAAGGAATTCTAGAGAAGACTGTCTTTAGAACAAGAAAGGAATGGGCAATGAAACTCGATGATGCATTATGGGCATACAGAACCGCTTTTAGGACACCCATAGGAACAACAACATACAACCTTGTGTATGGGAAGTCTTGTCACCTTCCTCTAGAGCTAGAGCATAAAGCATATTGGGCCGTCAAGTGGCTCAACTTCAGCATGAAAGAAGCTGTAGAAAAGCGGCTGTTGGACATCAACGAACTAGAAGAGATCCGCCTGAATGCGTACGAGAACGCAAGGATCTACAAGGAAAGAAAGAAGCGGTGACATGATAAGCATATCATCCCAAAGGACTTGAAAGAAGGAGATCTAGTTCTTCTATTCAACTCAAGACTTCGACTCTTTCCAGGTAAGCTTAAATCCCGTTGGACAGGACCTTTTGTTATTCAACGTGTTTTCCATCATGGTGAAATTGAAGTATGTGGTGAAAAGTGAGGAAATTTTAAACTCAATAGCCAACGATTGAAGAAGTATACACCGGAAGTCCCGGTTGAGGAGATAGCTCCTATTCTCCTCCATTAATCACCAAAAGAACACGCCCAACTAGTGACATTAAATCAAGCGCTTCTTGGGATGCAACCCATGGTAGTTCTTTTCTTTTCTTTTCACCTTAGAATAGCTTAGGATAGTTACTTGTTTGCTTTTGTTTTTGCTTTGTTTGTTCCTCGATGCGCTCTCGGTTTGTTTGTGTCATAGATTGCAGGAACTAGGTGCAATCTTGAGGAATTGATGGAGAAAGTTGACATGAATTGGATCAAACACACTTTTCAAGGAAAATAAGGGAATAAATCGACTTACCATAAGTAAATCGATCGATTCAGGCTACTGAGCAAGTCGATTTTTGGCAACACAAAGAAAAATCGAGTGAAAAATCGACATACCCAAGAAAAATCGGTCAATTTCCCTTATTGATCTATGAAAGAGGAGAAAAATCAGACCGATGAATAAATCGCCCTTAAAAATCGGTCGATTTTCTTCATATTTTAGCCGGCCTATATAAAGCTTTCTCTACTCCATTCATCATTCAACATTTAACCAAATTTTTTCCTCCTTCACTCCAAAGAGCCGAAAATCGCCTACCCTCCCATCTCCTCAATTTCACCCAAAATAACCCGATTTTTTTAAGCAGAATGGAGACTTTATATAGAATCACCAGAAATTCAAACAAGAAGAAAGGATCTTCTTCTAAGGAACCTCCACCACCATGACCACCTTTCCTAGCTCGACCAAACCTTCCCTCTCCCACTTCCAAACACAAGAAGAGATATGAACGTCTCTTAGATCGGCCTTTTATTCCTCCTCGCTACATTGTATTAGATGAGTTGGATGCGCTGTTTGTGAGAGAGGACATTGACATGATGTTGGATAGGAGAGGGTTGAGTCAGTTTGCGCTCATTCGGGAGGATGCTTACACCGAGATTACTCTTGAGTTCCTTAGTACCTTTGAGCACGACCCTAGAGATAGGAGAGTTTCTTTCTGGCTCATGAATGAGGGTCATACTATGTCTATTCCTGCTTTTGGAGATTTGTTTGGTTTCCCCTCATCTTCTACAGGCACATTTCCACAAGATGTGAGCACTAGTGCATTCTGGGAGAGTATCTCCGTTGGGGAAGCGGGAGGAGATAAGTGGAGACCGGGAAACTCAAAGGAGAAAAACATCTACAATCTCTCTTTCAAGATAGCTCACCGGATCCTTAGTGAGTCTTTGTTTGCAAGAACGGAGACACCACAAAAGCTAAAGGCGGATGAGCTCTATCTCCTTTATTGTGTGACCACCGGCACTATTCCGGACACCACAACTATGCTTGCCGACTATCTTGGGAAGATAGCCAACAAGTCGAAGGGAGATATTTGTGCTGGAGGCCTTGTCACTCATGTGGCGAAGGCGTTGGAGCTTGACTTCTTAGATTGCAGCTTGGCTGAGGGTGCCCGTCCTCTTGGCTCACAAAGATTGGTCGCTAGGCAGGTCTTGATTCCTAGAGGTATGGGAGATTTGTATGTGTCCATGCCATGGGCAAAATAACCATAAAAGAAACCAGCTGATATTGAGTGGAAGTTCGAATACACTATTCGGAACAGGAGGAACTAGAAAGAGACCTTTAAGCATTTATTTGATGAGATGGCCCCTCCGACCACTTATTGTGATGATGATGAGGATGGAGAGGAGGATGATGATGAGGAGGAGTATGAGGATGCAGCTGCAACATACATGGGATCCATGCTAGACTTTGAGAGTGACACGCACAACGGCCATGCTACAGATGCTATGGATACTGACATACATGGCGCTGGACCTAGCAGGACGAGTAGAGGTACAAAGGAGATCGAGGATGAGATGCAGGCTCCCCATCATTCCTTTGCTCATGCACCCAGTCGTGGGAGCGGACGCGTATCTAGACTCCATTGACAGATAGGAGCATTGATTTCCGGCATGCAAGGTCTACGCGCTGACTACCAGGGCCTTCGTACTGATTATCAGGCCCTTCACACCGACTACAAGGCTTTGGACACTCAGTTCACTGAGTACCATCAGGCGACAAAGGCACGTCACTCCTCCTATGATGGACAAATGAGGGACATGTAATACCATACCTTTGGTGCCTTCTATGACCACGGAGCTCCGAGGTACCCATATCCACCACCACCGCCAGCTGAGGATTGAGATTCCAGTTCATTTTACATTGTTAGTGTTTTTCTCCATCTTATGCTTGACTTCTCACATTGGGGACAATGTGAAGGTTAAGTATGGGGTGGGGGTACTTACAATCTATTTTCCTTTCATCGCACTTTATGTACTTTGCTGCACACTCTATGACTTGGCTTGTAATAACTCTTGCACTATCGCTTTCCACTATGACATCTGCATTGCATTTTTTCATTCAAAAATTTGTGAGTTTTTCAAAAATTTTGGTGCTTCTTATGATGGAAATGACCTCTATGATGATCATTGTGATGTGGAAAAAGCAAAACGATGACTTAGCTATGTTGAGGTTTTAATGATAACATGAATATATTTGATTTTCTTACTTGAATACATGTTTGATTCATATGATCTTGATGTCTTGATAGGAGAATGTAATAATGATCAAAACTATATTATAAGTTCTTTTACATCATATAGGAATGATCAAGGCAATTCTATTCCTTCTTTTTCACATCTTGTTCATGCTAGCTCCTCAATGAAATATTTGACCTCCTTTTGACCATCCGGGAATTAGGATAAGTGGTTATGTAAGGCAGGTTTGATGTGGGAGGGCCATTGTGAAAGTGCTAAGTGAAAGTTTAGCAAATATTAGGATTGGGGACGTTGAACATGAGGATGAGTAACTCGGCAGCATTCACATAGCCGGATGTTTGTGTCTTGCCAAAGTCCGATTGAACGACAAGTCCTAACGGGATATGGTATGTGCATCGAGGGTTTGAGGCATCTCGAAAATTAATAAACGCCGATCTCCAAGGCTTCGGTTTTTGTGCACCGCTGTCCATACTCTCAAAAAGTAAAGTAAAAGAAAAGCAAAAATTTTACATGCAAAGATGTGTGGTGAAGTTCTGTTCTTAAAATTCTTGTTGTGTTGTTCCTCTTTTCCTGATTAGCATTACATTACCTTTAAGATTTCCCACCTTTAACACGTTTCTTTGACCTTTTTCTTGATTGGAAGACCTTGAGACCTTTGTGCACATGTTTAAGGCTTCATGGCTTAGATTTTTTTGACTTTGATTATCTTTACATCTTTATCATTTCTTTTATTTGTATCTTTGAGCAAGAAACGATGGTTTGTTCATGATATGGTTATTATTGATGCATACTTTGTCTTCCTATGTCTTGAAGCATTAGTTTGAGGGCCATCCAATAAGAAGAAGCACTTTTCAAAAAGTTTTTGAGTTTTTAACATCATATAATCCATGACATCTTGTATTCTAGATTTGAACCTTTCTTGGGGACAAGCAAGAGGCAAATATGGGGTATTTTGATGACATGAATTATATGCCATTATAATCATACATATTGTAGAGGTTTTACATCAATTTCCCTTACATTCGGAGAGATTTGTGTACTTTTAAGGTTTATTTCATTCATACTTCAGAAATAGAGGTCTACATGAGTTTTGGTTGAATTATAGGTAAATTCGATGGAATTGGAAGCAAAAGTAAATCAAAGAGCATCTATGGTCAATAAGGAAGCTTAGGGAACCTTTGAGGAGTGATATGCCAAGCAACCCATTAGTGAGAAAGTATACATTGGAACCATAGCAATGAAAATCGGGGGTTCGCAACGTCGAAGATTTACAGGATTTTACGGAATTGAAGATTCTTGGAGAGAGGATTGAAGGAATGAAACAAGCAGTCAAGATTCAAGGAAGTTATGAGATCTTTTGTTTCCTTTTTGATTATTATGATTTGTCGACACATTGTTGAGTGCTTTGAGAGATTTTTGAAGGATTTTAAGGTTTGATTACAGATTTGGAGATTCTTTGGTTTTTATGCAAAGTTTGAGTTCTAATTGGTTTTCTTCATTCAATCTTGATTTTGATTTGAATATGAAAATGGTTGGCTAAAAACCTTGTGATTCTGGGGAGAATAGTTGATGATTGAGGTTTAGATGATGATAGACTGAACTCATTTAACCATTTGGACCCTGAGAGTTGAGATTTAACTTTGCGACACCGGAAAATCGACTAGTTCTTGAGTGGATCGACCGATTTTATCAAGAACAACCCGAGTTTTCTTTCTAACGTCCTTTAGTTGTTTTATCCTTTAATCAAAGTTAAACCTTGCCTAAATCCTACCCTTTCCTAACCTTTCTAACCCTTATCCAAGTGTAAAAAGAGACTTCATCATTGATTCTACACTTGGTAGCCAAAGTTTGCAAGATTCGGGTAATAGAGAGACTCAACATCCTCTATTAAGGTTTGGGTGTGCTTTCCATCTTTACCTTTGAGAGTCATATCCTTGGGTTTTGGTGATTAGTTTGAGCGTTAATCGTTCCTTTGAGTACTCTTCTTGATGAGACTCAACATCCTTCGGGTTGAGAGATTTTATGTTGGGATAAGTGAGTGTTGGAACTTCACCGTACAATTTCTCCTTCCTTCAAAACACATAACCTTGGCAACGCCAACTCTGTCCTTTGATCTTTAGAAGTGTCTTGAATCCAAAGCCGCAGTCGGATACTTGAATCCTTGGATTCATTTGTCTCTTTTATTTCTGCAAAAGCTTTTGCATCTTGCCAGATATTTTGAAATCGATTTTATTCTCAACAAATCCATGAGTTTGACTTTGGAATTTCTTGCCTTACTACAGCTGATCCGTACACTGCGGGTTCGCTTTTGCATAGGTTCTGGATATAAATTTAAGACTTTGATGCACACACTTTTGAGCAAACAAGGACCCATTGTGAGGTTCTAACCCAGTAGCACTCTGGGTCCTACGGTCTTGGGGTGTTACAATTCTTGTGTTGGCCAAGATTTATGTAAATTCGAACCAAAAGAATGTGAGTTTGATGAATTGATAATGGATAGATAAGAAGATGATTATATGAAAAGAAATTGATGAAATATAGGAAGATACATACAAAGGTATTCCGGCAAAGAAACTTGACCATTTATGTGTCAAAACCCTTTCACGAAGAGCTTAGCTTAAACCCCCCCCCTTCTTTAACCTTACACAAGTCCTCTAAATAAAACAAGCACAAGAAGAGACTATAATTGACCAGGAGCATCAACCTTTAAGAAGATTAACACACACAAGCACAACCTAACAAAGACTCACAACGATTCAATCATAGGCTCTCTCTTTTGATTGAATAGAAATGAATAAAACACAAACTTCGTAAGAGAAGCAGCAAGTTCACACAATATTATGGAAGTATTAATCAAATCAAATCTCCCTAATAATCTCACCCTCTAAGGATATTTATAGGAGAGATTCCTCTAAAATATAAATATTATATAATAATCCAGAAAGATTGGATCAAAACCAACAAATACGTTTAGAATATTTGTGAGCTTAAAGATATTAAAATAATCAAAGATAACTATCATCCAAACTGATTTGGACGGGATTCCACTCGAACATTCACAATAGAAGGAATCTCGGTCTCGATATGCAAATCTGGGCCGAGATTAATCAATGACAACCGAGATTTGTGGAATCCATGCAATTCTCTATTGCATGTGATCCTCTGATGCGGGGTTTATGCTGCAATTCAGTATCTAGATTGAAAGTCCATGAACACACGTAGAAAGAAAATCTCGGGTAGTTCTTGACAGAAACTCGGGCGAGATTTACCATGAATAGATCGAGATTTTGGTAAGTTGAACCAAAACAAAGCGGAATGATGGAATGAGAATGGTTAGATAAGAAGATGACTAATGGAATGATATGTGATAAGTATAGGAAGGTAGGATTATGTTAAGACTTGCAAAGAACCTTGACCAAACTGGATCAAAACCCTTAACAAAGAATTACCTTCACCCTTCCTTCTTCAACCTTACACAAGCCTTCTAAGTAAGACAAGCACAAGGAGGAACCAGTTTGACTTGTAGCACCAACCTTTAAAAAGATTAACACACACAAGAACAACCTAGCAAAGATTCACAGTTTTTCAATAAAAAAATTCTCTTTTTGATTGAATAGAAATGATAAAATGTAAACTTCATAAAGAAGTCGCAAGTCTCTCGCAATAATGTGGAAAAGTATCTCTAATATGATGTATCTAATAATCTCCCTCTTTAAGACTATTTATAACTGTTTTAAAAGATAATATAGGAAATATATCTTTAAAAGATAATCTAGGAAAGATATAAAAAATAATCCCAAAGATAGGATAAAAAACTAACAACTACCTTAACGAATGTTTGAGACCTTTTAAAGAAAGAAATATAAAAGATAGTTGTCAAAATTAATAGATCTTGACCGGATCTTCAACGCACGCCAGAGACCAAATCTCTTTGAGAAATCTCCGCCGAGATTACTGTAGTTCATCCGATATTTTTTCTCTGCAACTATTTCTTGATTTTCTTCATTGGAGTTTCCTCTCGGATCCTTTTAGCCCTTGATCTTGTGATTGGTCCTTGTATGAGTGGTGTCGAGGATGGTCTGACATCATACTCCCCTTCTTAGAAAATATTCAACCTCGAATCTTCACATTGCTCATTGCTAATCACATCGTAACTCGAATCCTTTTGGGGTAGAGATTGTAGTGTATACTCTCCTTGAGGATCCCTTGAAGTCTGTAAAACTCGTGCCTTGAAGACAAGCCCTGCAACACCCAACAGTAACGAATCTCGGTCATCATACATAAATCTTGGGCGAGATTTTGCTTGAAGAATGGTCAAAATTTCTACTAAATGTCCATATGCTACTGTTCATGATGCTTTGAGAATAGACTATAACCTTCTTGCATCGAAATCTTAGCCTCATTAGTGTCTTTTCCCTTTCTAATTCACCTATCCACTTTTCCTCACCAAGAACCCTACCCACTTCAGTCTTCCTGTACGTGAACACCTCTCTCGAATGAGGGACCCCAAGTGCATCGAGTCTTCATCGACGTGAGAAGCCATCGGAGCCCTGTCCCCTTGTAGTCGAAACTGTGAAGTACAACCTCCCTCCTCTCCCCTTATTTTGGTTACCTCCGACCACCATTATCTCCCCTTCACGCTTCACCTGTCGAAACTAGAGAAGAACATTCGAGCCTCTCCGCCAAACAGACCTCCAAGAAGCAACGCCGCTGCCAAGACTTTCAGTAAGCCCTTGTCCGACTAGAGTGGCACAGGAAGGTCTGCATCGTCGCCGTCGCACCGAGGTCGAGCCTTCAGACCTTCTGTAAGCTGCATCGAGACCTACCATTAGAGCCCAAGGCCACGCCTTCTTGACGGCTGCACAAACAACCTTCCGCGGAGTTGTAAACCAGGAGCACCATCAACCATCGGGAGTCCAGACGAGCGAACCAACACAAGCCCCTTCTCCTTCGAGCCCCTTCTCTTGTGTGAGTTATTGGATTCGAACCTGTGACGTTCTAGTAGAAGTTTTCCTCAGAAGTGTCTCTGGTGAGAATCGAACTTATGACCTCCTGCATCCCTTTTAAACTTTCAGTTTTAGTTTTGGAACTACAGACTTTTAGAATGATTTTCTAGGCTTTAGAGTTATCATTCACCGTTGAATTTTTGATATGTTGTAGGTGGATATATTTCATTGGATGTATTAAAAATTATAAAATAATCTAACGGTTGAATTAGAAGTTATAAGATTCCAAAGTAGGATAGCTGGGTTGTTTTTCCAACAAAAAAATATTAGCTAAGTATGGAAATTTTAGGTTGAGGAGTCAACTTTAGGATTTTGTGTAAGACTTATGGTTAGTATATTTTTATATTTCTTTGACTCTATTAGTAGTGTGAATAGCATTGAATGTTGGGTAATTTTTTTCTATAAATTTTTAAATTTTTGGTTGAGAGCTTTATGTTAGGTCATAGTGAGACCTTAACGAGTTTTCGTGAAAGTTGATAAGTTGGAAAATCTTCCAACTTAGCTACATCTTTCTTGTGAGTGTTAGATTGTGGGTTTTGGCTTCATAGGATATTTTAGAAATATTCTAGAAATAGTTCTAGGATTTTGAGACCCAGGGGTAAGATGGTCTTTTTACCTTTATGAGGGTAGTTTGATAATTTCTCTCATGGTGGATTTGAGTATCTTATAAGTTGGAAACTTCTAAGAAAGTGGGATACATTATTGATCCACTTGCCTTTTTATTAGGCGGTTGAGTTCCTCCGGTTGCAAATCGAGTTGAGATAACGAGAGTTGTCTTCTGATTCAAGTAATTTCTTTGGGATTACTTAGTTGGCTTCTAGATATTAGTTGAATGATGGTAGTTGTGAGTGTTTATGTGTTTAGTAATTATAACACCCATAGGACAACCTTTATAAGCGTATGGCTCAAGTGTATGTATAACGGGTGGTGACATCACTACCTAGCTCTTACATGAGAATGAGAGGTTCTCTATACCCAAACCAGACATGTACATAGTGAGGTGAATCGGATCCACTCCTGTTGGTTACACGGGAGCGGAAGCGAGGTTTGGGAATCTCTCGTATCACAAAATAAGTTGCATTAGTGAAGTGTATGACAAAAAATAAAGATAATAAATGAAATTCTATGAAAGTTTGATGAATCTCTTACTTCTGTTATCATATGTGTGTGATATTATTATTCTACTAATATTTGAATAGTTATCTAACGGTTTATCCGTGTTGTTAGATTAGTTGTAGGTATCGACAGTTGTAGAGAGATCCGGTGCGGATGGTCAGCCGGGTCCACGTGTAAGAGCCTTAGTCTTTGGAGCCTAGTTGAGCTATAGTGTACCTTGTCTTGACCCTGTTGGCCGACCCTGCGCACCATCTAGGCCGCCCCAGCGGTTAGGCGCCCCTGCGCCTTAGGCTAGCCGCCCCTGTGGCTCTGTATGTGTGGAGCCGCCTTCGTTGACTCTTGACTTGTGCTTTGCGGCTGGCTTCTCTGATAAGATTGCCTTTACTTCAGATGAGAGGTTTCTTCACCTCATTCCAGTCTCTTCATCCTCTCTACGTTCTTCATCTTTTCCTCTCTTCTTCTCTGATCTTCTTTGTTTCTCTTGATCTTGTGTGAGTGTGTTCTTGTGAGTTTGAGTGTGACTTTGGCCTTGGATGCTCTTGAGGATGTTGTTGAAGGTTGTTGATGCTGTGTTGAAGTGATAGACGTGCCGATGCTCCATAGTTGCAACTTAGGGCTTCTGTGGTAAGCTCTTCTTCTATATCCCTCTTCCTTCCTTCCTTCTTGCTTCTTTCTTCTTCTTTCTAGCTTAGGATCACAAGCTGAGCTTGTGTGGATCCTTTCCTAGCCTTTTGATGATCATATATGTGTATATATGTGTATATGTTGCTGTGGTATGTTGAAGACGTGAAGAGAGTCGAGAAAGGGATCAAAGAGAAGTCGGGGCCAACATTCTACACAGACAGCCGCCTTTGCGCCTGCTTGTGAGCCGCCCCTGCGCCTCACTGGATCAGCCTTGTGTTCTTGCTTCTGTTGGTGCATACCTTGTTGGTATGTCTTCCTTCCGTCCCTTTCCTTTGGCCTTGGCTTAGTTGATAGCTAGGCTAGTGGGGTTAGGATGTGTTGTATGTTAGAGATGTGCCTTACACACTTGTGTTGATGTTGAGGTTATGCCATAGGCATATGTGAGCTTGTTATGATCTTGGGGTTTAGATTGAGGTTGTATGTTGGTTCTGGTTATGGAGACGAGTGTACTAACCCTTGCAGGTTATGATATTGTGTGCCTTGCTCTTGTAGACGTTGGTTTCTTCCCCAAGGGGAAGCTGTGACGTGATATTGGATACGAGTGTATGAGGTAAGTCCATAGGACTTACTTAGCGTTCAGTTATGGATTTGTGTGATTGTGATGGTTGTGTATGTTCATATGATTGTGCATTAATAACCTAAACCGGACTAGGATGACCATTTATTACATTTAATGGTCCAAGTGTATTATAACGGGCGGTAACCACTTGACAGAAGCTCGTTGAGAGTGGAAAGAGGTGCTCGGGAGCCAGTAACTCAGGGGGGAGGTAGATCCCCATGCAACACTTGGGTTAAAGGGGGAAGAGACGGGGTTCTTTAGACGGGGTTCTTCAGCCCGGGAGCAGATCCTTGAGTAGAAGGACGATTTGGGACCCTCTATTGTCCCTGTGTCTGCTGCTGAGGTGTCTTCTAACAACCTCCTGCCACACTAGCAGGGGAAGAACCCTGCTGAGATGCAACTCCACCCTGCCTAAAGAAGGCAGCTCGATATCCTAGTCTACCACAAGTAAAGCAGGATACATATGGCCTGGTACACTCTGGCTTCAAATGTCCAAGATCACCATAGTTGTAACACTGTCGTCCCTTATCTATAGTTAGTGCAGATGAGGGGTAACTCTAATGTCTCTGGTCTCGTCTAGACCCAGATGTTCCTCCAGCTCCACTGGTTTGCCCAGTACACTGCCTCTTCTTAGACCGTCCCGTCTGAGAAGCCCTCTTCTGACTCGCTCGCTCCCTCTCATAAGCAGAACCCTAGTCCTGATAATCAGCTAGGGAATCACAATGGAATCCCGCTATATACGAGCGTATACTCTCCCTCAATAGACGAGAGAACAAGTACACATGCTGGTCCTCACATGGTGCAGATGGACCCAACAAAGCTAACTCAGTCCGGAAGCGGATGATGGCGTCTTCAATAGGCACATCCTCAAAGCCCGTCTCCACAAAATCCTGCAGCTTCTCCCTCCTCAATGAGACAGGGCATAACTACTCTCTCATCATGCTCCTTATACGGTCATAATCGGTGGATATGGCTCATACAGTCCTCCACCATTGATTTGCAAGGTCACAGAATAGAGACTGAACTAGCTTTATCCGTCTGTGCTCAAGACATCTGATAACTCTAAAGTTGAGTCATAACTGTTGGCTTTGGTTTCCTCTGTAGCTCGAACAGTCTCAGTAGCACGTGCCGGCAGAGCTGGCACCTGTGTGGCTCCCTGAGACATCTAAGAAGATCCTGCATGCCCTGGTAGATCTGGGGCCCGTCTGCCAGCTTTGGCAGCCTCCTCAACACGTGGGATGTACTCTCTAAACTCTGGTCACCTAATGGAGACACGATATGAGTCATCAGATTGGACTCGATGTTAATGATGTCTGCTTGATCCACCACTCCTCGTCTCTAGGACGACACTCTCGGCTATCTCCTCACGTACCTCCTCCACCACTGGTGGATTAGCAACGGGAACTGGTCTCTCACCTATCATGACCGGAGGAAGAGGTGGTCTACCTCTACCTCGGCCTACCACAACAGTAGATCTAGTCCGAGCCATCTGGGGGGTATGCACACCTAACATATAAAGCTCTATATAGGCCATATGTGTGTATATATATATATACTTAACACATATACAAACATAATCCATAATACATATATACATATCTATACTACAGAGATCCATAGCAGAGGTGGCGACTTCTTGTACATTCTAACCCAAACAACACTTAAAACCCAAAAATCTTTTGAAAACGTCATACCCCTTTTGGGTTCTCTTTTTTTTACCTATCAAACCTTATTGCAGGTAGCAAGTGCCATTGTTGTCAACCTAAGGTTGTGATACCAACTTTGTAACACCCCGAATCCGTGGGACTCGGAGTGCCACATTGGGCTAGGATATCATAGTGGATCCTCACCCTAGCCTTAAAACAAGTTCACTGGACCTTACAACATGACATTGACAAATATAAAACAAATGCATAAAAATGTATAAACTGTACAACCAAAAAGGTAAAAACGACATAGCCGAGTATAACCACAAACATCCTCATACAAGAGGTAACAAAAGATCATCGTCACGCAGGAGGGAAATGTAAACAACCCAAAAAAACCACAACCATCCTATGTACGAGAGGTCAACGGCCTGCCACCCTGCTAGATCACTCCGCAACACGCCTATCCTACAGGGCTTCTACAACATGGTAATAAACCGTTAGCTAACCATACATATAAAAGGTAATGCATAAGCACAAACACAAGTCATGAAAGATAAACACATTAGCATGCTATCACACATTTACCCATTTTATCATCTTTGTATAATAGTCATTCACTCAAATCTTGTATATATAGATAGATAAAATTATGTGACACGAGGACCGATAAATCCTCGCCTTTGAGCCTGATAGCCAATTGTACGATTATCTGTCACAAAATCCGTGTACCCTATGGGAGTGGATTGCGCCCTTCTTGTAAAGCCAGTCTGGCCTGACATCAGAGAACCTCCCAGGCTCCATGGTGGGATGAAAGGAAAAACTTATCACAACCACACAACGGGGCAATCAATAAAACATAGATCGGTATAAACGACATCTCATGCTATCATAGAAACATATAATCCACACACTACTCATGCAAATACCCAATATATGGATGGTAGCCAAGTAAGTCCTACGGACATACCTCAGCTTTGTACAAAGCTCAACCAGAATCAACTTCCACTCCTGAGAGAGGGGCACTACCTAATAACAAGGCATAAAAAGAAATCAACCTCTATTCATCAAAGGGGTCACACCTAGACCCATGGGATCCATAGGATCATCCTCAACCTAACCTCACAACCTAATAAACCTCAAAATCCGTACAAGACATATACCGATCATAACCTTATCAAAACACATCGTCACGCATCTAGCATGATCCTATACACTCACACTAGGAAGGGAGGGAAGAAAGGCATCCTAAAGCAAGCCTAGAAGAAACACACACCTGGATAACCAAGTGGAAACACAAGCTGGTGTAGGTGACCGCGGGGGAGGCTCACAGGTGGTGCAGGGATGGCTCACTGCCGGTGCTGGGGCAGATACAAGGTGGCGCAAGGGCGGCTGGACAATAGAAGACCCGAATTCAGCCCCTTCTTCACTCCTTCCTTCGACTCCTTCACACCTTCTTCAACCAATACACATACATACAAAAATATACATCCACATAAGCCAAGCATAAGCTTTCAAACTCAACAAAACTTCAAGAAAAGATCAAAGATGATCCAAGGAGAGATGAGAGGAGAAGAAGAACGTAGGGAGAGAGATGGAGTTGTAGATGATGAACCCTCGTCAGAAGGAGAGAGAAGAAGCTTATAAAGGGATGAAAAGGATAAAGTACGGGTCAAAGGGTAACCAAAAACGGCTGCAGCCACACAGAGCCGCAGGGGCGGACCTTGTAAGCGTAGGTGCGGCCCAGGCAAACCGCAGGGGTGGCTACTAGGTCAACCAGGGGCGGTCCAGGCTAAAACAGGTCCTCAGCTCACACTCTTAGCAACTCAACAACTATGCTCTTATAGATATACCCTGGTATGGAGAGTAGGCTATTTAGAGCCGAACTTTGTAAGCATATCCTCATGTTGATCTTTCTAACTCTACACCATATCTTGCTTTATTGTGATTAACTTTGTTTTGCAGGAGTACAAAGTCAATGTAAGAGCCTTAGTCTTTGCTGAGCCTAGGAGCTTTGCTGAGCCTTAGTCTTTAGGGCCCTTGTAGACCTGGATGGCCGCCCCTACGGCTTTGCTGAGCCTTGCTTTATTGTTGACCTTTTGACTCGGGCTTTGCGGCTGGCTTCCCTTATAAGCCTCCCATTCCTTCAGATGAGGGGTTTCCTTACCTCATTCCAGCTTCTTCATCTCCCTTACGCTCTCCTTCTTCCTCTTCTCCTGTTCTTGATCTTCCTTTGAGTTTGTGAGAAGGTTTTGAGAGTTTGCTGAGATTTTTGAGCTTGGATGACCATGAGGACGTTGCTGAGTGTTGTTGTTGTGGTGTTGAGGTGGTAGAAGTGTTGTTTGCTCCTAGTTGTAGCTTAGGGGTTTTGTGGTAAAATCTCCATTCCCATCTTCTTTATTTCTTCTTCTTTGCTTCTTTCTTCTTCTTCTAGCTTAGGATCACAAGTTGAACTTGTGTGGATCCTTTCGTGAATGTTTTGATGATCATATATGTGTATATGTGTATATATGTATATGTGTTGTTGTGGTGTGTTGAAGAAGTGAACTGAGTCGAGAAAGCGATCGAAGAGAAGTCGGGGCCAACATTCTACACAGACAGCTTCCCCTGCGCCTTACTTGGGCCGGCCCTGTGCCTACCTGTGAGCCGACCCTGCACCTCACTGGGTCAGCTTGGAGTTTCTTGCTTCTTGGCTTAGATGTTTGCTAGGGGTTATGTTGGTGCATACCTTGTTGGTATGTCTCCCTTCCTTCCCTTCTTTTGGTCTTGGCTTAGATGTTTGCTAGGCTAGCTTTGTTAGGATGAGTTGTATGTTAGAGATGTGCCTTAGGCACTCGTATTGATGTTGAGGTTATGCGTTAGGCATTTGTGAGTATCTTATGGACTTGAGGGTTAAATTGAGGTTGTAGGTTGGTTTTAGTTATGGAGACGAGTCTCCTAACCCTTGTAGTTTGTGATGTTGTTTGCCTTGCTATAACAGGCGTTGATTTCTTCCCAAAGGGGAAGCTGTGACGTGGTATTGGATACGAGTATATGTGGTTAGTCCATAGGACTTACTTAACGTTCAGTTGTGAGTTTGTTTTATTGTGATGGTTGTGTGGGTTCATATGATTGTGCATTTATAACCTAAACCGGACTAGGATGACTTTTATTATATTAAATGGCCCAAGTGTATTATAATGGTTCGTGACCATTTGCATCCGCCTGTGGGTAGGAGGAGGTGCCCTGAAGATGATCTCACAGGAGGGGACGAGTGATGATCACCCCGATGCAAAACTCATGTGCTACGTTGGATGGGACGGGGTTCTTGAGTCTCCTCATGTTACAAAAGAAGTTGAATTAGTATTGGAATGACGTAATGAAAGATAATAAATGAATGTGTGTGGCATTGCATGTATGAGATGTTGATGTGTGTTTATGCTATTACTTTCATTCTTATTCATTGTTGTAGTTAACAGTGTATATCATGTTGTAGAGGATCTGCAGGTTAGGAAGACTGCAAAGTGAGCCAGATGGTGTGACCAGCCGAGGACTTTTGTACATTAGGATGCGTGGGATATGGGATCTTTTTTATCAGATGTTTATGTTTGATGTTTTGTACTCGGCTTTGTGTTTGTAAACTCTTTTGACGTATCATACACATCTTTTATGTATTTGGTTTTAATCTACCTGTGCCTTGTTGTAAGATCCAGTGAACTTGTTGTCAGGCTAGGGTCAGGATCCATTGTGAGATCCTAGCCCAATGTGACATCCCGAGTCCTGTGGATTCGGGGTGTTACAAAGTTGGTGTGAGAGCCTTAGGTTGACAACAATGGCACTTGCTATTTGCAATAAAGGTAGAGTGGATAAATAAACAAAACCCACATGGGGTCTGACTTTTCTAAAGGTTTGGGTTTTAAAGCGAGTACAAATATTTTGGGATAGTATGTACAGAAGCCATCACCCATGTGAGGATCTCGACAGTATATATATATATATATATATATATATATATATATAGATATCTTTTATGTGCTAATGTGTATGCATGTACTATTGAGTATTATATATATATATACATATATATATATATGGCCTATATAGAGTCTTATACGTTAGGTGTGCATACCCCGCAGATGGCTCGGACTAGAGCTACTGCTGTTATAGGCAGAGGTAGAGGTAGACCACCTCTTTCTCGAGGAGGGATAGAACAGGGACCAACTTTCGCTGTAGATCCACCAGTGATGGAGGAGAATCCTGAGGAGGTTGGAGATAGTGTAGTTCCAGCTACGAGGAGTGGTGGGTCCAAGAGACAATAAACCCATCCAGCCTAGTTTGATGGCTCAGACCGTGTCTCCATGGGTAGACCAAAGTTCAGAGAGTATCTCAGACACTTTGAGGATGCCATTAGGGCGGTAGACGAGCCCCAGATCTACTAGGGCATGAAGTATCATCTAAGAGATCCCATGGAGCTACTCAGGTGCCAGCTATGCGGGCACGTGCTGCTGAGGTTGTTCGAGTTGTAGAGGAGACTAGAGGGTCTCGACTAGACTCCTGGTTGAAGGGATTTCATTAGCAGGGAGTTTCACACTTCTCTGGAGATATCGGCTTGGAGACTGAGGTCTGGATTGGGCATGTAGACTCAGCTTTGGAGTCTATTCGATACCCTGAAGACAAATGGGTAGAGCTAGTATAGTCTCTATTCCGTGACCTTACACACTAGTGATGGAGGAAAGTTAGAACACGGTTTACGAGCTAAGAGCAGATGAGGACTATGTTGAGGGAGCAGTTCTGCCCTGCCTCACTGAGGAGGGAGAAGCTGAAGGAATTCGTGGAGGCGGGTTTTCATGACGTACCCATTATAGACGCTATTCGCCGCTTCCAAACTGAGTTAGCATTGTTGGGTCCAGCTGCACCATGTGAGGACCAACATGTGTGTCTGTTCTCCCGTCGTTTGAGGGATAGTACACGTTCATACTTGGCTGGATTCCACTGCGATTCATTGACAGATTAGCAGGATTGGGCCTCTACCTATGAGAGGGAGAGAGCTAGCCAGAGGAGGACTTCTCAGATAGGACGGTCTGAGAAGAGACAACGCACAACACCAACTGGTGAAGGACCATCTGGATACGGGCAAGGTCACAATCAGGGCCGCTCGAGTGTTCCATTGTCTGCACAGACTACTAATAGAGGCCGGTAGTGTTACAACAACGGGGCCTATGGGTATATGAGGGTTGACTGCCCGAGGGCACCACTGACTTGCATCTCATGCGGGAAGCCAGGACACAGAGCTACGTTTTGCCGTCAGGACAAGGCGTCATCACAACAGGGTTCATCCCCTGCAGGTGTAGCAAGAGGTGGGCAGAGACCGCCTCAGCATCAGACATAGGGACAACAGAGAGTCCTAGACACACATGCTACTAAGGGGCAGCTCCAGGACGGAGTAGAGGTAGAGGTAGGGAGGCTGGTACTAGTGATGCTCGAGGATCTCGAGACAGAGTTTTTGAGCTGAGGAGTGCTGAGGAGCAGCCAGCACTAGCTGCTACAAGTACCATTTTATTACATGGTTTACTTGTTAGAGTTTTATTTGATATGGGTGCTACGCATTCATTTATTTATGCTGCTTGTGTTGAGCGTTTGAGTTTGTCTACCATAAAGGGGATTGTTACGCTAAGATTGTGTAGCACAAAAGTCTTAAATATATAACTCGATATATTTTTTCCTAACACCTAGCGAACCCACAATGTATGGGTCGTTTTGTAGTAAGGATAGTATTTCGATGTCGAACACAAAGACTAAGGTGAAATTGAATCAATAGTGACTAAGGATAGTGTAGACCTAAACTAAGAAAATAGAATGGAAATAAAGAAATGAAAATCTCAATGTTTTGGTTTGGTTTTGTGGTGATCAAGCAAGGATCACAAATCATGCAAGATTAACAAACGACTAAGCTAGTAACACAAATGAGCAAACACAAACACAAGATAGGTAATTAACGAGAGAAAAGAGGATTCTAGGGGTTAGAAATTCCGGTTGTGGCATAGGACTCAAGCTATCTAGTCATTCCTTGGATCAACTATAGTATGTTGGGAGTGAGTGTTTTTGTATTGGGATCAATCACCGGGTAGGTCTCATGGTCCACTAGTCCGTTCCTAAGGGTCTCATCACCGGGTAAGTCTCAAAGAGCCTAAGGATAGGAATTCTACACAAACCGGATATCTATCTAGGGATCTAACCTCTCCTTACCGGGTAAGTCTCGGGAAGACAACTCCTAAACATAAATCCTAGCACTCTCAGTCCAATAGCGGCTTCTGAGGCTCACTACTACCTAGAGTTCATCATCTTCAGTACCTAAGAGCAGGAATCACCGGGTAGGTCTCTTCTCACATTTAGTTGCTAACACTAGGTCACCCTAGGATAGATCTAGCTCAACAAACACTAAGATTTCAACAATGTAACAACCTAATATTCAGATATATTAATACAAGCAAGTCTGACAAAATCACGGGTAGTTCCTCACTTCCACGGCCGTTGAACCTACTAGAACAGGCCGTGATTCACAACAGAGGCTAGGTTCGAGCAAACAGTTCATCCAAAGGTACGTTTAAGTCTATCCTATCATAGTCCAAGCCATAACCATCATTTGCTTACCATATAATCACATCTATTTAGCCAACAAAATGCATCATCGCAATCAAAATCATCAAGCATAAAATCATGGAATCCATATCAAGAGGATGAAATGAAAGGGTGATGAAGCAAAAAGAACAAGCAAAGCGAGCTGAATAATTGTTAAAAGAGAGACTTACAACCCCTCAAAAGAAGGTTCGAATTGTTCTTACAACCCTAGAAAATGTTTCCAACAAACTTCACTCTAAAAACTAAGAAACTCTAAGAATGGTGTGTTCTTCTCCTCTTCTCCAATGGAAGTCTTTCTTCCCCTTTAAGAGTAACTCCTATCCAAATCCAAAATGAGAGAGTATGGGAGAGAATGTGTGTAAGGTCAGGTGTGTAGTAGATGTCCTTTAGAATCAGCCTGCAAGGGTACTTATAGCCTTCACCATTTGCAAGAGTCGGTTATGGAGATCATGGGACAGTTGTCACAACTGTGCAGAAGGAATCACGGGCAGTTTCCACGGCCGTGGAACTCCCAGTGGCCGTTATTTGGTGCTTCAGCCTTCTTTTGATCGTTGAGCCATGAGTTGGTGCAAGGCATGCACCAACATGGTCCTATGTGTTCTCCCTTGCTCCTAACTTGCTTTTCAATGAGTCGCAAGGTGTGTCATTACGAGGAACGATCCTTGGATGTATCGATTAAGCTCCAAAAGATCCCAAATACCTACAAAACATGCAAAAGTCCGTGTAGACGTCTATCTCAACAACATACATGAATTAAGTGAAATTTGTCACGAACTAATGCTAAACTATGCATGAATAGCGGGAAAAACTATCTAAATGGATGCCTAGAATAACGTCATAAATCGTGTTATCAAAATACCCCATACTTAAGGTTTGCTCGTCCCCAAGCAAGTCCCAACTATAGACTAAGAGATGACATGATTTATGCATGCAGAAAAACAACAAAATCTTTTTGAGAACGTGCTTCTAATATTGGATCACCTTCATAGTCATGTTTCATGGCAAATGGACAAGCAATCATGCATCAAATAGATGAAGGCATGGAAAGACAATTATACTTAACTTAAAAGCATGCATGCAAGGTGAAAATGAAGAAGTCAAGATGATCATGAGCATATCCAATCTAGATCACTAAGTCTTAAACACATACAAATAGGTCGCAAGGACTTTAGAAAAGAAGAGGCCAAGAAACGTTGTGATTAGGTGGGAATTTTTTTAGGTTATGTGATGTAATCCGGGAAAGGAACTAATTCCACAATTTTATTTTTGATTAACATCACCGCAAGTGTATATTTTCTCCATCTTTTCTTTGTTTTCTTTTCTTTTTCACTTTTACTTATTTTTGAGACAATGGCATTGGTGTACAAAAGCCGAAACCTTGGTGATTAGCGAGCCTAGGGTTTTTTAATTTTTCGAGGTGCTTCACACCGGGCACACATACCAAAGCTCGTTAGGACATTCGGTTTATCCGACTTTGGCAAGGCACAAAAACCCGAATATGTGAATGGTGCCGAGTTACTCGTCATCAAAACCAAAGTCCCCAAACCTTTTTTTCTGCACTTTCACCTCAATTTCAGCACTTCATTCACCACATTCATTTATCAACAACTTCACCCCACACTTGCTTTTCACACACATCAACACACTAGCATGCTCCTATTCCCGGATGGGTCAAAAGAGGTCAAATTTTATATCAATTGAGGTGCTCAAACAACATGATAAAGATGAGAAGTAGAGAAAGATGAATTGCCTTAATCACTCCTAATTGATGTGCAAGAACTAGCATGTAATTTCGAAATTCAATCCTCAATCCGATCAAGGCAAACATTCATGATCACGATTCATAAATGGGATTCAAGATAAGTACTCCAAGTCCACATATGCATACATCAATTCAACACATAAGGCCATCCATAGCCAATTCACAAGACAATCTTATCATAAGGGTCATCCCAAGCTTAGAAGCACCAACATTTTGTTTCAAATTTTCTGATTTTTTGGATTTTTTGAAATATGTATGTACAATGCAATACATGTGACTATATTAAACTATCCTAGATGCTAATCATGCAAGTGATCATGAAAACCCCACCCCATACTTTGAAACACATTGTCCCCAATGTGTAAATGAAATAAAGAAGACTGAAAGAGGGCCCTCACAATGTAAAAATGGAGTTGGCGGTATTTTGGGTTCACTCAAATGGATTGATGTAGGATGATCCTATCAAATGTGGTAGAGAGCTCAAGGTGTTCGTTATGGCGTCGGGACCCGCGCTAGGCACTGCTAGCCGTCCAAGTTCAGCGTCCGCTCCACCCACAATTGATGTGAGACTCATCATCATCATCCACATGCCATGCAAGGCTTCCATGCTACTTAAACTCTAGCACACAAACTCCAAACACACAAAAACACACAAAAACAGAAAAATCAAAAAAAAAACAAAACAAAAAACAAAAAGGGAAAAATGACTACCAGTGGGTTGCCTCCCACCAAGCGCTTCTTTAAGGTCATTAGCTTGACCAAACTCTGGGGCATCTCACTCAAGGTGAAGTGGGGCAATCATGTCCACCGGAGCTCCCGGGATATACTTCTTCAACCGGTGCCCATTCACCTTAAAATCTCCACAATGCTCCCCTCCTATCTCAACCGCTCCATGGGGAAAGATCTTCTTCACCACATAAGGACCCGTCCATCTTCACTTTAGCTTTCCGGGAAAGAGCCGCAGCCTCGAGTTGAAGAGAAGGACAAGGTCGCCTTCACTCAACTCCTTTGGGATAAGACGCTTGTCATGTCAACGTTTGGTCCTTTCTTTGTAGATCCGGGCGTTCTCATAGGCATCCAACCGGATCTCCTCAAGAGCGTTCATGCCTAGCAATCTCTTCTCACCGGCCTCCTTGAGGTCAAAATTCAGCCACCTTATAGCCCAATACGCTCTATGCTCCATCTCCACTGGAAGGTGGCAAGACTTTCCATAAACTAGCTTGTAGGGAGTGGTGCCAATCGGTGTCTTGAAAGCGGTTCTATATGCCCACAAAGCATCATCGAGCTTTATAGCCCAACCTTTCAAGTTCTAGAAACCGTCTTCTCAAGTATTCCCTTTATCTCCCGGTTGGAGATCTCTACTTGGCCACTAGTTTGGGGATGGTAAGGTGTTCCCACATTATGAATCACCCCATACATAGCCAAAAGAGTCCCAAAGTTCCTATTAGTGAAGTGCCTTCCTCCATCACTTATGATCACCCTTGGCGTCCCAAACCTAGGAAAGATCACTCGGTTGAAGAACCGCACCACAACCTTGGCATCATTAGTGGGAGAAGCGATTGCCTCCACCCACCTCGAAAGATAGTCCACCGCCAATAGAATGTAGAGGTTGCCACAAGAAGTGGGGAATGCCCCCATGAAGTCCACACCCCACACATCAAATATCTCCATCTCTTTCATGTTGTTCAAGGGCATCTCATTCCTCCTTGAGATGTTGCCCGTCCTTTGGCAATCATCACATGCTACCACAAAACTCTGCACATCCTTGAACAAACTTGGCCAATAGAACCCGGATTGCAACACCTTTGCACATGTCTTGTGTGACCTAGCATGGCCTCCACATGGCAAAGAATGACAATGGCGGATCACACTCTCCACCTCATCCTCGGGTACGCATCTTCTAAAGACTCCATCTGGCCCTCTCTTGAACAAAAGCGGCTCACTCCAATAGAAATGCCTCACATCCTTGAAGAACTTTGTCCTTTGGGCATAAGAAAGACCGGGTGGCACCTCCTCACAAACAAGATATTTCACTATGTCGGCATTCCATGGCTCACTCCCTCTAGACACTTGAAGCAAGCACTCCTCCACCAATTGCAATTACTCATCCCGGAATGAGTCATCAATCGGGATGTCATCTCTCTCAATCTCCAATGGTGGGAGTCTACTAAGGTGGTCCGTCACAGAATTTTCGGACTCTTTCTTATCCCGGATTTCCAAATCTAACTCTTGAAAAAAAAGGATCCACCGAATCAAACGAGGCTTGGCATCCTTCTTTATAAGGAGATAACGGATCGCAGCATGATCCGTATACACAATGACCTTCGCTCCAACAAGATACGAGCGGAACTTCTCAAAATACATACACAACCGCTAGCAACTCCTTCTCGGTTGTGGCATAGTTAAGTTGGGCATCATCTAGCGTCTTGCTAGCATAATAGATGGCATGTGTAAGCCCATCTTTCCTTTGCCCCAAAACAGCCCCAACGGCTACATCACTCGCGTCACACATGATCTCAAACGGTAAACTCCAATCCGGAGGTTGCATGATAGGTGCCGAGATCAAAGCATCCTTCAACATACAAAAAGCCTCAAGGCAATCCTTGGAGAAAACAAACTCAACATCTTTCATTAGTAGGTTAGTAAGAGGCTTAGAAATCTTAGAGAAATCTTTAATGAATCTCCGGTAAAAACCGGCATGCCCTAGAAAACTCCTTACCTCCTTCACCGAGGTAGGTGGTGGCAACTTCTCTATTGTCTCTATCTTAGCCCTATCAACCTCAATGCCTCGGTTGCACACCAAGTGTCCCAACACAATGCCTTCATTTACCGTGACGTTGCATTTTTCCCAATTTAAGACAAGATTTGTCTCCTCACATCTCTTAAGCACTAAAGACAAGTTAGCTAAACAATCATCAAATGAAGATCCATAAACAGAGAAATCATCCATAAACACTTCCATGATGTTTTCAATGTATTCAGAAAAGATAGCCATCATACACCTTTAAAAGGTGGCGGGTGCATTACACAACCCACATGGCATTCTCCTATATGCAAATGTACCCCAAGAACATGTGAATGTAGTTTTCTCTTGATCATCGGGGTGGATAGGGATTTGGAAGAATCCACTATAACCGTCTAAGTAACAAAAATGGGAATGTTGAGCTAATCTCTCTAGCATTTGGTCAATGAAAGGAAGAGGGAAGTGATCTTTCCTAGAGGCCACGTTTAGTTTCCTATAGTCTATACACATCCTCCATCCCATAACCGTTCTAGTTCGGATTAATTCATTATTCTCATTAGTCACTACGGTCATCCCACCCTTCTTAGGAACCACATGCACGGGACTAACCCACTTACTATCCGAAATCGGGAAAATGATTCCCGCGTCTAGCAATTTAAGAATCTCCTTCTTTACTACCTCTTTCATGATGGGGTTTAGTCTTCTTTGAGGTTCAATTGAAGATTATGATTATCTTCCATTAACATCTTATGCATGCACAAAGAGGGTATAATGCCAACTAAGTCATCAATGGTATAGCCAATGGCCTTCCTATTCAATCGAAACTGATGCAACAATCTACTCAACTCATCATCTTTCAAGCATGCATTAACAATCACCGGATATGTAGAATTATCACCAAGAAAAGCATACTTCAAAGGAGAAGGGAGGGGTTTAAGTTCGAGTTTAGGAGGACCTTTATCGATTGGAGATGCTCCATATAATGTAGGTTGAGATGAATCCAAAGCCTTGGAGGACTCCTCAAGACTCCTTGGAGCTTGATCAACCATCAAGGCACTTTCTGGCAAAATCACGGTCAGAATCACGGCCTCTGGAAAAACCCCGGACGTGGAATTTGAGAAGCTAGCATCGTGGAGCACTCCAGAGAGTTCCACGGGACAAACAACAGCCGTGGTTCCCTGTGCCAGACCGTGATTCCTACAGCTCTTCAGCATATTTTCGTGTAATTCAAATTCAGCACTGCCTCCTTTTCCAATGCATCTAAGGCCTTGATTTCTTCATTACAATCATCCTCAACACCTTCCTCCATCAAAATTAAGCTAAGAACCTTCTCCAAGGGGTCCTTGATCAAAATCGAGCTCACAACTTCTCTACATTCCTCTTGCTCGACAATGTTGAACACATCTTCACCAAGGGTTGGCCCTTTCATCATTGTGGATAGTTTGAACTTAATATTCTCTTCTCCAATGTTGAAGGAGAGAATTCCATTTTTGCAATCCACCAAACATCCGGATGTAGCCAAGAAAGGCCTTCCCAAGATGATAGGAACCGGATAGTCCACCGGGATGTCCAAAACAACGAAGTCTATTGCCGCATAGAACTTCCCTAGTTGCACCGGTATGTCCTCCAAGATTCGAACGGGATGGGTTATCGAACGGTCCACCATGTAAAGGGTCATCTTGACCGGCTTTGGCTCTCCTAGCCCAACCTTGTTGCGAAGTGCAAGCGGTATGATGCTTACACTTGCCCCAAGATCACAAAGGGCTTCATACTTCACTTCTCCAACCCCAATTGAAACACAAAAAGATCCCGGATCTCTTAGCTTAGGAGGCATCTCCTCCTTCATGGTTTGGATCAATTCCGAGGACCTCTTCGTCATCCTCACTTCCACATACTCCTCCAACTTCCTTTTGTTGGAGAGTATTTCCTTCAAGAACTTGCCATATGCCGGCATACCAAGAATAGCATCCATGAACAAAATGTTAATATGCAATTTAGACATAAGTTCAAGGAATTTACCAAAATGTTTGTCCAAGCAAGCTCTTGCTCGAGATTGTGGGAATGGTAGTGGTGGCTTGTATGGAGGGGGTGCCACATATGTTGGCTCATCTTCCTTGCTCTTGCCTCCATCTTCTTGCAACGCCTCTTCTTCTATCACCAGTTGCTTTCCCTTATCATTTCCCTTAGGCAAGGGATCCTTCATGCTCAGCCCACTCCTTGTTGTGATGGACAACACTTGGCCTCTTGGGTTATATTCGGTTCTTCCAGGAAGCTTCCCCGGATCTCTATGAGCTTCACCCGCCTTTTGGAACACTTGTGCTTCCAACACCTTTTGAGCTTTAGAAATGGAAGTCACCATGCTCTCAAGACCACTCAACCTTCCAAGAAATTGCTCAAACATCATCTCAGTTCATTCTTTTGGAGGTTGAGTAAATCCGGGTAGAGGTTCTTGTGAAGCCTTAGGTGGTGGAGCTGCACTTGTGGAAGCGGGAGGGTTCAAGGCTCCATCCGGGTTAGAATAGGAAAACCCGGGATGGTTGTGGTTAGGCCGGTAATTGTTGAATTGCCGGTTATGGTTGAAGTTCCTTGGGCCTTGGTAGTTGTTGTAGTTTCCCCTTCCCATGTAGTTCATATCTTCCTCCTTGGAAGACAAGTTTGCTTGCACTTGTACTTGAGGGTTTGCTTGATTCTTCAAAGTTGTAGTACACAACTCCCTCAAGGACTTAAGCTCATTGTTGATTGCATCAAGCTTGAAATTACTCATGGTGACTTCACTCACCTCATATGCTCCCGCTTTCCTCCCATCACTCTTCCTATGGGAGTACTTTTCAATCACCAAAGCTTGTTTCTCTACAAACTCCCAAGCTTCATCTACATTCTTTTCCATGAAAGTCCCACCGGAAAGAGATTGAAGCTTGAATTGTCTATCTTCATCAAGTCCCTTGAAGTAGATTTCCAAAAGCTTTATTTTCAGTATACCATGGTGTGGACAATCTCGGAGATGGTGTTTGAACCTCTCCCAAGACTTGAATAGGCTTTCTCTATCCTTCATCACGAAGGCATTGATCTTCCCTCTTAAGTCGGTAGTCTTGGAAGGTGGGAAGAACTTAGTCAAGAACACGGTTGTCATCTCCTCCCATGTACTCACACGCCCTAGTGGAATCGATTCGTACCAAGCCAAGGCTTTATCCTTAAGTGAGAAGGAAAAAGCCCTAAGCTTATGGTTATTGTTCTCCAACCTAGGCGGCCTTAGAGTCTCCATCAATATCCCGTAGTTCATCAAGTGTTGATGAGGAGACTCTCCTTCCATCCCTCCAAATTGATTATGCCGGATCATTTGTAGAACTTGAGGGCGGAGCTCGTAATCATGGGCTGCGGGATCTTCTAAGTTCACACCCGGACGGTGCACTCTTTAAGCCGGATCCATACGTTACCCTAACGTTTGTGGTTCCTCGATAGCAATGGGCACAACCCGAATATTAACCGCCGGCTGCGGTTGTGGTGTTGGAGGCGGAGGTTGTTGAGGGTTGGGCTCTCTTCGCACAAGAGTTTGCCTAATCTCTTCAATCTCCCTCCTAATTGCTTGTTGCCTCTCATTGGCAAGTCTCCTTTCATTCTCCAAAGCTTCATCCCTCAATCTAATTTGCTCTAAAGCTTCATCCAAATCAGCTTGAAGATCTCTTCCGGCCATCTCCTTTCCCTTTCTAATGCTCTTAGACGTAGACTTAAGGGTTTTCTCCGGTTCGGGATCGAACGGAGCTAAATCCCTGCCACGAGATCTTCGCATACACCTAAAGAGTAAGAGATGTCCTGAAAATGCAAAGACACAAAACAACGAGATCAAAAGCAACAACAAAGACCTACACTATAAACAATCACAAAAATGACTCAATCTAGACCTAGTCCCCGGCAACGGCGCCAAAAACTTGTTACGCTAAGATTGTGTAGCACAAAAGTCTTAAATTTATAACTCGATATATTTTACCTAACTCCTAGCGAACCCACAGTGTATGGGTCATTATGTAGTAAGGATAGTATTCCGAGGTCGAACACAAAGACTAAGGTGAAATTGAATCAATAGTGACTAAGGATAGTGTAGACCTAAACTAAGAAAAGGGAATGGAAATAAAGAAATGAAAATCTCAATGTTTTGGTTTGGTTTTGTGGTGATCAATCAAGGATCACAAATCATGTAAGATTAACAAACAACTAAGCTAGTCACACAAATGAGCAAACACAAACACAAGATAGGTAATCAACGAGAGAAAAGAGGATTCTAGGGGTTAAAATTCCGGTTATGGCATAGGAATCAAGCTATCTAGTCATTCTTTGGATCAACTATAGTATGTTGGGAATGGGTGTTTTTAGATTGGGATCAATCACTAGGTAGGTCTCATGGTCCACTAGTCCGTTCCTAAGGGTCTCATCACCGGTAAGTGTCAAAGAGCCTAAGGATAGGAATTCTACACAAACCGGATTCCTATCTAGGGATCTAACCTCTCCTTACCGGGTAAGTCTCGGGAAGGCAACTCCTAAACATAAATCCTAGCACTCTCAGTCCAATAACGGCTTGTGAGGCTCACTACTACCTAGAGTTCATCATCTTCGGTACCTAAGAGCAAGAATCACCGGGTAGGTCTCTTCTCACACTTAGTTGCTAACACTAGGTCACCCTAGGATAGATCTAGCTCAACAAACACTAAGATTTCAACAATGTAACAACCTAATATTCAGATATATCAATACAAGCAAGTCTGACAAAATCACGGGTAGTTCCTCACTTCCACGGCCGTTGAACCTACTAGAACAGGCCGTGATTCACAACAGAGGCTAGGTTTGAGCAAACAGTTCATCCAAAGGTACGTTTAAGTCTATCCTATCATAGTCCAAGCCATAACCATCATTTCCTTACCATATAATCACATCTATTTAGCCAACAACATGCATCATCACAATCAAAATTATCAAGCATAAAATCATGGAATCCATATCAAGATGATGAAATGAAAGGGAGATGAAGCAAATAGAACAAGCGAAACGAGCTGAATAATTGTTAAAAGAGAGACTTACAACCCTTCAAAAGAAGGTTCAAATCGTTCTTATAACCCTAGAAAATGTTTCCAACAAACTTCACTCTAAAAACTAAGAAACTCTAAGAATGGTGTGTTCTTCTCCTCTTCTCTAATGGAAGTCTTTCTTCCCCTCCAAGAGTAACTCTAATCCAATTCCAAAATGAGAGAATATGGGAGAGAATGTGTGTGAGGTCAGGTGTGTAGTGGATGTCCTTTAGAATCAGCCTGCAAGGGTACTTATAACCTTCACCATTTGTAAGAGTCGGTTTTGGAGATCCTGGGACAGCTGTCCCAGCTGTGTAGAAGGAATCACGGGTAGTTTCCGCGGCTGTGGAACTCCCAGTGGCCGTGATTCTGGTGCTTCAGCCTTCTTTTGATCGTTGAGCCATGAGTTGGTGCAAGGCATGCACCAGCGTGGTCCTATGTGTTCTCTCTTGCTCCTAAGTTGGTTCCTAATGAGTCCCAAGGTGTATCATTACGAGGAACGATCCTTGGATGTATCGATTAAGCTCCAAAAGCTCCCAAAATACCTACAAAACATGCAAAAGTCCGTGAAGACGTCTATCCCGACAACATACATGAATTAAGTGCAATTTGTCACGAACTAATGCTAAACTATGCATGAATAGTGGGAAAAACTATCTTAATGGATGTCTAGAATAACGTCATAAATCGTGTTATCAGGGACCCCCTTTACAATAGGGTTACCCGATGGTAGTAGGGTTAGAGGTACCCAGGAGATACGTAGTTGTCCCCTATGCTTAGGGACTCGTGTGTTACTTGTTGACTTCTTAGTCATCCCTCTAGTGCTTGAAGAAGTCATATTATGTATGGAGTGGATGCGTAGACACCGTGCGGTGTTAGATGTGGATAAGAGAACTGTTACAGACTCTACCGACATTGGTCCGATAGATGCCTTCCGGGGTTGGGACCTTGGGAAGACAGGATATTTCATCAGTGCATTACAAGCAGCTAGACTGATTGCATAGGGATGTGATGCCTTCTGGTGCTACGCCATGAACGATGGAGAGAGTCCGACTTTGGAGGACATACCAGTGGTCTGTGAGTTTATAGACTTATTTGCATAGCCGACTAGCTTGCCACCTCAAAGGAGCGTAGATTTTGGCATTGGCTTGGAGCCGGGTACGAGACCCATCTCGAAGGCCCCATACTATACGACACCTGTCGAGATGTTCGAGCTGAAGAAGCAACTCGAGGAGTAGGCTGAGAAGGGCTTCATACGCCCTAGTGTATCACCATGGGGTGCACCTATCCTCTTTGTGTAGAAGAAGGACGGATCGTTGAGACTGTGTATAGATTACAGAAAGCATAACAAGGTGACCATCAAGAACAAGTATCCACTACCTTGTATTGATGATCTACTTGATCAGCTTCAGGGAGCGACAATCTTCTCCCGGATCGCGTTCAAGGTATCACCAGCTGAAGGGTGAGAGAGCAGGACGTGGACAGGATGGCATTTCGTATCTGCTATGGACACTTCGAGTTTGTTGTGATGTCATTTGGGCTTACGAATGCACCAGCAGTCTTCATGGAGTTGATGAACAACATCTTCATCGACTTCCAAGATTAGTTTGTGGTAGTCTTTATTGATGACATTTTGGTATACTTTCGTAGCAAAGAGGAGCATGCCGGTCATCTGAGGACAGTTTTACAGATTTTGAGGGATAGAGAGTTGTACGCGAAGCTCTCTAAGTGTGAGTTCTGGATGTCTGAGGTTGCTTTCCTTGGACATATCGTCTCCGCCGACGGTATTATGGTAGATCCGGCGAAGATCGAGTCAGTTGCTGCATGGACAACACCGACGAATGTCAAGGAACTGCGTAGCTTTTTGGCTTAGCTGGTTATTACAGATGCTTTGTGGAGGGATTTTCTGTGATTGCACGTCCATTGATGAGTCTTCTGAGGAAGACTACTAGATTTGTGTGGACCGACCAGTGTGCTTTGAGTTTTGAGGAGTTGAAGAGGCGTTTGACTTCTGCTCTTGTATTGGCACAACAAGAGGGTTTTGATGATTTTATGGTCTACAGTGATTCATCCAAGCTAGGTTTGGGATGTGCATTGATGTAGCGAGGCAGAGTGATTGCATATGCGTCTTGACAGCTGAAACGTATGTGGAGAACTACCCGACTCATGATTTGGAGTTGGCAGCGGTAGTTCCTGCTTTGAAGATCTGACACATTACCTGTATGGTGCTACATACCAGATCTTCACAGACCATAAGAGTTTGAAGTACATTTTCACGCAGCGGGAATTGAATCACCGTCAGCGTCGATGGCTTGACTTGATCAAAGACTTTGACCTTGAGATTTTGTATCATCCTGACAAGGCGAATGTGGTAGCTGACGCCTTGAGCAAGAAGACACCTCGAGAGAAGGCGATTGCCAAACTTACTATACAGCCTCAGCTTCAGAGAGATCTAACTTGGCTAGAGATGGACATTCGGTTTCTTGATGAGGATGCCCAGTTTTTTGCTTTAGAGGTTCTACCTAGTCTATTGGATGAGATCCAACACAAGCAGGGGACTTGCCCGACCTTGACGAGGATTAGAGAGAGGATGTCTGGTGGAGAGGCACCACAGTTCTCCATTGGAGAGATGGAGTGATGAGACGACATGACCGTATCTGTGTCCTTGCAGACGCAAAGCTGAGACAACGGATCTTACAGGAGGCTCACTGTACACCTTACTCAGTACACCGAGGTACGAGTAAGATGTATCATTATTTGAGACACTCATATTGGTGGGGAGGGCTGAAGCCCGACGTAGCCAGATTTGTGGCTTAGTGTGCGACATGTTAGTAGGTCAAGATAGAGCATTTCAGGCCTAGAGGTGAGCTCCATCCACTGCCCGTGCCGTAGTGGAAGTGGGAGGATGTCTCCATGGATTTTGTGACCGGGTTGAGGACCAATAGGAGCTTTGATGCCATCTGGGTGATCGTTCACAAACTGATGAAGACGGCACGTTTCATTCCCATCACAGACACGTGGTCAGTGAGAAGATTGGATGAGGAGTACACTAGACAGATAGGGAGACTCCATGGGGTACCGAGGACGATCGTTTCTGATCGTGATGGACGGTTTAGTTCGAGATTTTTCCAGTAGATTCAGACTGCTTTGGGGTCAAGTCTACACTTCACGACTGCGTTTCACCCCCAGATAGATGGTTAGTAAAAGAGGACTATCTAAACCTTAGAGCATATGCTACGAGCCTGTGTGTTGGATTGGGGACAGGAATGGTCTGATTACCTCCCACTCGTGGAGTTCTCATACAACAACAACTGGCATGAATCTATTGGGATGGCTCCCTATGAGGCACTGTATGGACGTAGGTTTCGTACACATTTATGCTTGGATGAGCCTAGCAGTATCAGTGGGATAGCGCCAGAGCAGATTCAGGATGATATGGCTCGAGTAGCGCTGATCAGAGAGAGGATGCAGCTGCACAGAGTCGCTAGAAGTCGTATGCAAATAGGAGGCGTCGACCTCTAGAGTTCAGGGTATTAGCTTATGTCTGGCTAAGAGTTTCTCCGACGCGAGGCGTCATACGTTTTGGCATAAAGGGGATGTTGAGTCCCCGATATGTCGGTCCTTTCGAGATACTGGATAGAGTCGGGAGGGCAGCCTACAGATTAGCATAGCCTCCGAGGTTAGAGGGTGTTCATCCTTTGTTTCATGTGTCTCAGCTGAGAGAGTACATACTAGATCCGAGGCACATTGTGAGTTATGATGATCTGGTGGATGAGCTGGACCACACCTTTGTAGAGCACCCTATTGCAGTCCTAGAGCGAGGTGTGAGACGCTTGCGTTCGAAGGACATTCCTATGCTGAGAATACAGTGGTCGAGATGAGTACCTAATGAGGCTACCTGGGAGACAAAGGATAGTAACCAGAGGAACTATCCAGAGTTCTACGCGGAGTTAGAGGCACCAGTAGGATCCACGAGTAGATCTTAGTGCCATCTTGGTGAGTGCATGTTATGCTATGTGCTTATGTGATATGTTGTGCTTTTTGTGCTATGTGTGTGCATATGATCTGTTAGATCCTGTTTGTTAGCACGAGATAGGTATAGCTGGAGATGGTTCTTTCCTCCATGCTATGGTGTGTGTGTTAGGATTAGTTGGAGATGGTTCTTTCCTCCATGCTATCTCTGCTGGACATAGTATGAGTGGAGATGGTTTTCCTCCACATAGTAGTGTTATGTGTACGTTTTGGCTAGAGACGGCTTTCCTCCATGCTAGTGTGATGTGGTTAGTGTTTTCCTAGAGATGATCTTCCTCTAGGCCTTGTTAAGAGTTGATGATAGTACTCAGAGTTATACCTCGGCTTATGGGTCCAAGAGGTTTTTGGATCTTGCATGTTTTGGGACAAAACTTGTTTTTAGGGGGGTGTGATGTAAGAGAAGCCACATTGGCTGATCTTACCAAGTGATCTTATTGCCACATAGGAAAGAGAGAAAAATTTGCACAAGAATCCACAAATTTTCATCTTGCAAAAGATCATGTTCTTGGGCATTAAAAAAATATTTTTTTAACCTACAGCTTTTGAAAGTAACGTTGCACCTTTGTTTAACTTTTTTTTTTTAACTCAATTGGTATATTTTTAATTTATGTTTATTTTGTATTGTATTATTATATTTTGAGATATTTTAGAAAAAAATATATTTATTTATATTTATATTTATGTATGTTTTAATTAAAATATTTATAAATAAATATCAGCAATATATATGATATGAAATGTTTATAAATAACACTAAATTATAAAATTAAAAAAATAAATTATGTAGTATAAAAAAATTTGTAACTCAATTGGTGTATTTTTTTTATTTATTGTTTTAGTTTTTAGTTCAATTTTTTTGACGTAGTGCTTTTAAAAGTAACGTTACACCAATACATTTAGTTTTTTTAATTTTTTGTACCTCAATTAGTGTATTTTTAATTTATGTTTATTTTTTGTATTTAATATTTAATATTTAATTATAAGATTTTTTAGTTAGTTCATATTTATTTAATATAATTCATTTATGGTTTTATTGATAGTAGATAGTAGATAATATATAATATGTATGTTAAGAACAAGTTTTGTGTTCTATTGATGTGGGTATAAATTTGGGTTGTGTTCTTAAGATGACGTGGCAGAGAGAGAAAAGCTAAAAAGTGGAAAAATGTGGGTTAAGATTAATCTTATGAGTTCTTTGATGTGGATGCTCTAAGAGCCTTAGTCTTTGGAGCCTATGATCTTTGCTGAGCCTCAGCTGAGCTTTGCCTTGACCCTGTCAACGGCCCAAACGGACCTGGACGGCCGAATCTGTGGCTATGCGCCCCTGCGCCTTGGGTGAGCCGCCCCTACGGCTCTGTGTGGGTGTAGCCGCTTTTGTTGACCTTTTGACTCATGCTTTGCTGCTGGCTTCCCTTATAAGCCTCCCATTCCTTCAGTTGAGGGGTTTCCTTACCTTATTCCAGCTTCTTCATCTCCCTTGCGCTCTCCTTCTTCCTATTCTCCTCTTCTAATCTTCCTTTCAGTTTGTGAGAAGGTTTTCAGAGTTTGTTGAGGTTTTGAGCTTGGATGACCATGAGGATGTTGCTGAGTGTTGTTGTTGTGGTGTTGAGGTGGTATAAGTGTTGTTTGCTCCTAGTTGCAGCTTAGGGTTGTTGTTGTAAGATCTCCATCCCCATCTTCTTTATTTCTTCTTATTTGTTTCTTTCTTATTCTTCTAGGTTAGGATCACAAGTTGAGCTTGTGTGGATCCTTTCCTAAATGTTTTGATGATCATATATGTGTGTATATGTATATGTGTTGTTGTGGTGTGTTGAAGAAGTGAACAGAGTCGAGAAAGAGATCGAAGAGAAGTCGGGGCCGATATTCTGCACAGACAGCCGCCCCTGCGCCTGACTTTGGCCACCCCTGCGCCTGCCTGTGATCTGCCACTGCGCCTCATTGGGTCAGCTTTGAGTTTCTTGCTTCTGTTTGTGCATACCTTGTTGGTATGTCTCCCTTCCTTCCCTTCTTTTGGCCTTGGCTTAGATGTTGTCTAGGCTAGCTTAATTAGGATGAGTTGTATGTTAGAGATGTGCCTTAGGCACTCGTATTGATGTTGAGTTTATGCCTTAGGCATTTGTGAGCATGTTATGTCTCGAGGGTTAGATTGAGGTTGTAGCTTGGTTTTGGTTATGGAGACGAGTCTCCTAACCCTTGCAATTTGTGATGTTGTGTGCCTTGCTTTTGCAGGCGTTGATTTCTTCCCCAAGGGGAAGCTTTGACGTGGTATTGGGGACGAGTATATAAGGTAAGTCCATAGGACTTACTTAGCGTTCAGTTGTGCGTTTGTCTAATTGTGATGGTTTTGTGTGTTCATATGATTGCGCATTTATAAACTAAACTGGACTAGGATGACCTTTATTATATTAAATGGCTCAAGTGTATTATAACGGGTCGTGACCATTTGCCTCCGCATGGGGGTAGGAGGAGGTGCCCTGAAGATGATCTCACAGGAGAGGACGAGTGATGATCACCACCATGCAAAACTCATGTGTTACGTTGGATGAGACGGGGTTCTTGAGGCTCCTCGGTTTACAAAAGAAGTTGAATTAGTAATGGAATAACGTAATGAAAGATAATAAATAATTGTGTGTGGCATTGCATTAATGAGATGTTGATGTGTGTTTGTACTATTACTTTCATACTTATTCATTGTTGGAGCTAACGGTGTATACCATTTTGTAGAGGATCTGTAGGTTAGGAAGACTGCAAAGTGAGCCAGATGGTGTGACCAGCCGAGGACTTCTGTACATTAGGATGCGTGGGATATGGGATCTTTTTTATTAGATGTTTATGTTTGATGTTTTGTACTTGGCTTTGTGTTTGTAAACTCTTTTGACGAATCACATACAACTTTTATGTATTTGTTTTAATCTACATGTGCCTTGTTGTAAGATTCAGTGAACTTGTTGTCAGGCTAGGTTCAGGATCCATTGTAAGATCCTAGCCCAATGTGACATCCCGAGTCCCGTGGATTCGGGGTGTTACAGTCAAGGCCCTTGAAATTAGTTTCAAAGTCCTTGAAATCAAAGTGCTTCACAAAGAGCTTAGATCGACATCAAGGCCTTTGAAATCAATTTCAAAGCCTTGAGATAGGTTTTTGCGTAAAGTTCTCATACTCTATTCAACCCCCTTCTAGAGTATCTTTATCTTGTATATTCACCTAACGGTTCTTCAATTGGTATCAGAGCTAGACTCGCGTATATTGATTTATCCATCAGTGAGACTAATCATGAATCTTGTACGTGATGGAGGATTTGTTCAAGGAAGATCCTCATCTCGACCCCCACTCTTCCGTGGCAACAACTTTGCCCATTGGAGAGCATTAATGCGCATATTCATTATTGATCAGGACATGGAACTTCGGATCATTATTCAGAATGGCTCCAATGTCCGAACTACAACATTTTAAGGTGTCCAAGTCCCAAAGAAGGAAGCTGACTTCCAACAAGCCGACTTGGATAGTGTGTCAAAGAACTACAAGGGTATGAACCTGCTCTACTATTTATGAGATACAAATAAATTCAACCGCATCTCATCATGCAAGAGTGCAAAAGAAATATGGGACAAACTCGTTGTCCCAAACAAAGGAACAAGTCAAGTCTAGGAAACAAAGATCAACATCTTCCTCAGACAATATGAGCTATTCAAGATGAATCCAAACGAACCAGTTAAAGAAATGTTCATAAGACTCATTGAAATTGTGATCAACCTGGACTCACTTGGAAAGGTCTTCACAAACGAAGAAAAAGTTATGAAAGTTCTAAAGAGCTTACCGAAAGCTATGTGGGGACCAAAGATAACTCCCGTCGAAGACGCTCAGAATCTCACAACTCTTCCTCTTGATGACCTCCTTGCAAAACTAATCACACACGAAATGGTTTTTGGTGAAGAAGATGGAGAGCTCCCATCCAACACAAAGAATCTGGCATTAAGATAAAAATGGATTAGTTACCATCTGAAGAGGAAGACAGTGATGACGATGATGAAGAAGATGCAATTTCCATGATCTCTAAGGGTCTCGCAAAAATTCTCAAAATAAAGAAACAGTCAGCATACAATAGAGAATATCCACGAACATGAAGACCTCGAGGTATGTTTTCTAACTCTAACAAGAAAACTAAAGTTCTGACTTGTTTTGAATATGATGGAACAAATCATCTCGTTAAGGATTGTCAACAAAAGAAGAGGACCAATATTAAGAAGAATGATCGAAAGATGAAAGCTATGGTAGCTTCATGGAGTGATTCAGATTCCTCAAATGAATAAGAAGACGAAAATGAACAAGCAAACTTTTGTCTTATGGCCGATCATGAAGAAGAATCTTTACGTTGATAATCTGGTAAGTACCATCATGTCCCAACCTGAATCTGATCTCACACAATTCCTTAAAGATATTATCATATGTGATAAAGAACATAGAGTAAGGATAAGGTCCTTGAAAGAAAAGCTTCTCAAACAAGAGAAAATATTAAGTTACATGTTTTTGGAGATTGAAAATCTTAACAGTGAAATGTTAGACCTTGATATAATTGTCAAGGCCTTGGAATGTGAAAATGCGGTTCTCAAGGCAATCTTTCTTTTCTCCATCGAGAATATATCGATCTAGAAAAAGAAATGGTTAACCTAATTGTGACGTGTCAAGACCAGAAGGCTACACTTTTTCAATTCACTCGTTCGAAAGCCAACCTTCAAAGGATGATGGGTGAGCAACAATCTTCCCTTAACAAAAATGGTATAGGATATCATGTAAGTTTTTCTAGAAAAACAACTACCACTTTTGTCAAAGCTAAAGGGAGTATTCATATGCCCAAATGTTTCTACTAATGCAAAAAGGGTCATGTCAAATCTACAAGTCCATATAGAAGAAATGATCCCTACATCATTAGAAACACTTATCCTATATGTTTAAGGAAACATGTTAAGCAAATATGGGTTCCTCAAGGTACTAGACCACCAAACATGATTGAGCTTGAATATGGACCAAAATATGACATTTGGTCAACCCGAAAAGATTGATGGTTGTTGTTTTATAAGATATCACCAAGGAGGTAAAGGAGCATAAATGGATATTATATGGTTGTTGCTCAAGACATATGAGTGGAAAAAGCTCACTGTTCTCAGATCTAAAGAAGCAATCATCTAGAACCGTTACGCTTGGTGATAAAGGAAAATGTGACATTATTGGCATTGGTAAAATTTGTTATAATTCATCTAACTTTATTGATGATGTATATCTTGTTGATGGCTTGAAGTATAACTTGCTTAGCATCTCTCAAATATGAGATAAAGGCAATAAGGTAATTTTTGATTCAGAAAAATTTGAAGTTCAAAACAAGACGTCGGGTGACATTGTGCTTATTGCTCCTACATGTAACAATGTTTATTCTATGAGTACTAACCAAGTTTCAGGAACAAAGCTAAAGTGTATCAAGGCATTGACTGATGATCCAAGGCTTGTGCAATGAAGACTTGGTCACGTAAGCATGCATACAATGCAGAAGTTAGTTTAAAAGGATTTGGTACGTGGCTTGCCAAACCTAAACTTCAAGGTAGATGAACTATGTAAAGCATGTACACAAGGTAAACAAACCAGAGGTTCATTCAGACCAAAGAAGGCTGTAAGTTCTTCTCAACCCATTGAACTTTTACATATGGATCTTTGTGGTCCTATGCATGTCAAATCTCCCAAAGGTAAACAATACATCATTGTTATTGTGGATGATTTTTCCGTTTTACATGGATATCATTCTTACGGGAAAATTTTAAAGAATTGTTTGAGTTTTCAAATTTATGTAAGGAGTTGTAAGCTTTGAAAAACCTACCAATCGTTTTATAAGAAGTGATCATGGTAGAGAATTTGATAAACTAAAGTTTTATTTTTTGTGTGCAAAATATGGCATTTCACACAACTTTTTAGCTTCCAGAACTCCTCAACAAAACGGGATTGTGGAACGTAAGAACCGCACCCTAGAGGATATGTCAAGGACTATGCTTTTAGAAAAAGTTTGCCAAAAAGTTTTTGAGCTGAAGCAGTCAAAACTGCTAACTACATCTTGAATAGATGTTTAATCCGCCCTATTTTGAAAAAGACTCCTTATGAACTCTTTAAGGGTAGAAAACCTAATATTTCCTATTTTAAACTCATTGGATGTACATGCATTGTCCATAACAATGGCAAAGATAACCTTGGTAAATTTGATGCACGTAGTGACGAAGCAATATTCATTGGATATGCTTCAAATAGCAAAGCTTATCGTGTTTATAATAAGCGTACCAAACTTGTTGTGAAAAGTATTCATGTCATATTTGATGAAAGCAATGATGGTACTCTAATTGAAAGTTTTGTAGATCTTAATCTGAATCTACGTGAAAATCACAATTCTGATGAAGAGGAAGATCCTAAGGCTAAAGAAAAGAATATGCAAGAGAAGATTAAAGATACCAGAGAAAACTCTCAAGACCTTGAAACAGAAAACTGCGATGTCAAAACTCCTTTTGAAGGCAATGAAACCCAACTTCAAGGCCTTGAGATAGGATCCAAGGGCAACACTCCAACGGTACCTGAATCCAGTCAAGCATATGAGCCTCAATCTTCAAGATTAGTTCCATCTTATAAACAAGTGAATGTGATCTCATATCCAAACGCAGGAATTCAAACTCAATCCAAAGTGAACTAACTATGTGGATTCTTTGTGTTCGTGAGTCTTATTGAGCCCAAGAGTTATGTTCAAGCTCTTCAAGAACCCGATTGGATCATTGCCATGCAAAATTAGCTAAATGAGTTTGAGAGAAACGAGGTTTGGACTCTTACAACAAGACAAAAGCATCAATCCATCATTGGCACGAAATGGGTTTTTCAAAACAAGTTTGATGAAATTGGTAAAGTCATTCAAAATAAAACACGACTTGTAGCTCAAGGTTATAACCAAGAGGAAGGTATTGATTATGAGGAGACCTTTGCACCGGTTTCCAAGTTAGAAGCCATACATATGCTACTTGCGTTTGCATCTTTCATGACCATAAAGTTATTTCAAATGGATTTAAAATGTGCTTTTCTAAATGGCATCTTAGAAGAAGAAGTCTAGGTTGTTCAACCACCTAGTTTTGAAAAAGAAGATTTTCCGTTTCATGTTTTTAAATTGGACAAAGCTCTTTATGGTCTTAAGCAAGCTCCTCGAGCTTGGTATGAAAGATTGTCCAAGTATCTCGTTGAAAACAATTTCAAAAGAGGTTTGATTGACAAAACATTATTTATAAAAACCAGAGGCAACAATATTCTAGTAGTACAAATCTATGTTGATGATATATTATTCGGTGCTAATAATGATTCACTATGCAAGGAATTTTCAGACATTATGAGCAGGGAATTCAAAATGAGCCTAATGGGTGAGTTAGATTTCTTTCTTTGACTTCAAGTTACACAAGCAAAGAAAGGATTTTTTTCCCAATCAAAGCAATTATACCAATGACTTGCTTAAGAAGTATAAGATGGATCAATCCAATGTCGCAAAGACTCCTATGAGTTCTAAACTTTCGCTTGACCATGACAAAGATGGTAAAAGTGTTGTACAAAAGAAGTATCAATGGATGATCGATTCTTTGTTATATCTAACCGCTAGTCGACGTGATATTATGTTTTGTGTATGCATGTGTGCAAGATTTCAAGCTGATCCAAAAGAGGCACACTTGACAGCTGTGAAAAGGATATTTCGGTATCTTAATGACACTAAGGATTCAGGGTTATGGTACCAAAGTCAAAGATCGTTTCACCTCTTTGGTTATTCAGATGCAGACTTTGCAGGTTATAAGGTCGATAGAAAAAGCACTTCTAGATGTTGACAACTCTTAGGGACATCCCTAATTAGTTGGCACTCCAAGAAGCAAAACTCTGTCGCCCTATCCACAGCTGAAGCCGAATACATAGTTGCAGGAGCCTGTTGTGGCCAAATTCTATGGATAGCTCAACAACTTCGTGAACTTGGCTTTGATTTGAAAGGCTTTTCTATAAAATGTGATTATACTAGTGCTATTTCGATCACTGAAAATATTGTGCAGCATTCAAGAACAAAGCATATTGATGTAAGGCATCACTTCATACAAGATCATGTTGGGAAAGGTGATGTTTTGATTTCTTTTAAATCAACTGACTTGCAGCTTGCAGATATCTTTACTAATCCTCTACGTGAAAATCAATTCAATTTAATACGATTAGAGCTTGGTATTTTGAACAAGGAAGCATTAACGTAGGGGGAGTAAATCGTTTTATTTTCTCCTTTGTATGTAGCCCACTTTTCGTTTTCAAGGGCCTTGAAATGCAATTCAAGGGCCTTGAAACGAAATTCAAGGGCAAAATCGAATATCACGGATCTATTTAGGGATTATTATCTTTTAGATATTTTGACTACTAAATTTTTTTAAAAAAAGAAGGATTTTAAAAATGATTTCAAACATCTTTTAGGTTCAAAATTTTGAAAAAGAGTTGTTGAGATTTAATTGGAACAATTTTGGCTTTTCAAGGCCTTGATTATCTCAAGATCTTGGTTAAAACATAGAATTGTTTCCTTCTCTTTTCTTTTTAAAGGCGTAAAATTTCTTTCTTCCCCATTTAACATGTTTACAAACCCCGTTTTAAAAACCTTCTTTTCTCTCCGAAAATCATTTATGGCTCCAAGAAACAAGAAATTTGTTCCTCATCCAGTTTTATCGTCTAAAAAGGAATTTGCTCATATTTCCTCAGCCACAAATGATGAGAAACTTTTTGGAGATTTGGAAATTTCACAGACAACTGGTCTTCCAACATCATGGTTCATCAATTTTAAAGCTACGGGATCTTGGCTTGATAGATTTCACAATCGCCCTCTCTGTATGTGTGATATGGTGAACAATGCATTTCTGAGATCCCTGCATTGCTATGCTTAAGAGTTCCACAATCTAGAAAATCTTAAACCCTAGAGATTTTGCCTTTCCAAGGCTTACAAGAATGTTTTATGTCAACCTCGTCAAAAAACTGGACAAAGGGATTCTCACTCTTGAATCATCTTGCTAAAGAGAAATTCTTGGTTTCAAACTCAACATCACGCCAACTCACTCATACTTCCCTAACTCTAGATGCTAAAATAGTATTTACCATTCTGGTTCGGTGTGTTATTCCTCGTGCAAACTCAAGAGAACTTTTGACATATTAATCATTGGAATTGTTTCATTTGATTATGTATGTATTAGACATTGACATACCTAACCTCATCCTTAACCATATGATCCATTTCGTCAACTCTAAGTGAGCCATCCCTTTACCTTGTGCAAACCTTCTGCCTAAGATCTTCGAACATTTTTTCATTGATACATCGTCTAAAGATCGACAGATAACTTTTGGCAAAATTGATGAATCCTGCCTGGAAAGGCTAGGTATTGAGAAAAAACTTGTAGGAGCATGGACATTAAAGGGAAAAGGAGTTATTCCACCTCCTTCCCAAGTAGCTCCAACATCTTTTCCTCCTCCGGAAATAAGGTTAGACGGATGTGAAAAAGAACTGGTTTCTCTGAATAGGAAACTCTCATATTTTCAATTTGATATGAAGAGAAGAAGGGATTCAAATCAGGAACTGTTGTCTATCATCAATGCCAAGACAAATGAAATATATCTTATGAATGCTCTCACTCTTACTACTATGGGAAGGATACTACCTATGACTGAAGATGCAGCTCAACACACTCAAAAAAAGTTGAAAATGTTCTGATGAACTAGAAATGTCGACTACAGAACAACTTTATCCATTATCCTACTCATATTGAGTCAACCATTATGCCGGTGTTAGAATACGAGGTTATCAAGAAACGATGAGCTGCAGAAATGAGACGACGCTTAGCTTTTGAAAGGAATGATTCGAGTCACAAGACTGCTTCATCCAAGGGAAAGAGGCAATTTTATGACGAGGATTTAGATTGAGCTTCTGATGATTATGGGCTTGTTGTTTTAAATTTTTTTGGTTTTGGAAATACTTTTTCTAGGTTTGTAATTGCTTAAAACTTCAGTGCTTTGACTAATTTTCTCCCTTGTTGAAAGACAAAGGGGGAGAAATTAATTAATTGACATTCTATATTTCTTCATTCTTCCTTTAAGTTTATTTCGATATTCATATATGCATCGCTAACTCTACAATGCATGTACGATGTTTGTGTTGTCTTCCATCAAGGGGGAGATTGAAAACTCCACCTTGATTATATATTTGTATAGTTGATCATGGAAGACTTAAAACAAATAAAGTGGTTTTTATACAAACAAAACATCGATTGTATTTCTAGTTGCGTGGTGTGTTTTGGTGTTTGTCTAGAATGTATATATGCAGACCTTGGAAAGCATTTCAACAGACAGACGGAGGCCTTGAAATCAGATACAAGGGACAAATAGAGAGTTTGAAGAAGTTCAACATGGAGGCCTTGAAAGCCATTTCAAGGGATGAGATGCCACAACCTTGAAATCAGTTCCAAAGGACAAAGTGGCTAGAACGAATTCAAATCTCTAAGAACCCAATCAATCAAGAATCAAAAGAAGATCTTCCAAGGAGAAATTCTCAACAAGAAGATACGCTCAAAGAAGATCTTAACGACCAAGTGGATTCGATTCAAAACAGGATCTCACAAAGATCCTCAACCAAAAGCGCAAGATCACTTCTCAATGGATTTTGGACACCTTCTCAACAAGATATGAAGATCTCGATCAAAAGAAAAAATTCTTCAACAAGGGTGAGAAGATTACGGAGAAGAAGGTTCAACGTGCTTTAAAGAGATGAAGACAATAGAAGATCTACAAATGGCTATCTCATCTCAACCAAGAAGCGTTTTCCATGGTGATGTGATCCCCACCGGGGAAGAAATCATCGTCATCAAGCCGGAACCAATCGTTTTGCCACCAACCGTTCAAGTCAAAAGTCAGCCGGAACCTATCAAAATCAATAGTTATGTGTTGGAAGTCATGCCTAAAACTGAGCCAAAACCTATTGAAATCAAACCGAAAAAGCTTGCTCCGAGCATGCCCAATGCAAGCAAATTTTCACTCTCTCCGGTTAAGCTGTCAGGTTTGCGTACTCTCAGTAAATCGCCTATAACTGAGGCAATACATGGAATTAAAATACCCATGAGTACTACTTTGAAAGGTATTTTCAATTTCTACAACTTTCTATTTTACTCAAAGTCTAGATTCCAAGAGGAAGAGGGTGAAAAAGACCCTAAATTGCAGCAAGTACGGTACTTGTATGGATTGTTGGACAAGATCATGCATGGAGGCATGAAAGATGATTATACAAAACATATGCACGGCCCACCCATACATATTTCATGCAAAATATCATGCTCATATTATTCATATATTATGCATGAATTTATGTATTAATCATGTGAAGGTCAACATGTCAACATTCAATCAAACATTGAAGGCATCTTCACACACATACATTGAATGGAGGCCAAGTTAGTTCAATGGTCTTCTTCTCCTTCAATATGGACGTCCAGGACTTGATTAGACCATCCTTGATGTGTTGTCCAAGTGAAGATAATAGAATCCAAGAGTCATCTTTGAATAAAGGCCAAATGTGGCCATTTATGTGTTTGAATTTCCTAGAAAAACTCTTGAATTTCTTGCATTTCCTTTTGATAAGTCTTTGATATTTCTAGCACTTAATTAGGTAGTTTCTAGGCTGATCATTGTGGCTATATAAAGCCTTGTATCCTCCCATTGTAAGAGAAGTCAAGTTAAATGAAGTAAGTTAGCCTTTGTGCTTTCAAAGTTGTTGTTTGCTTTAAAATAAAACCCGAAATCTAGGTGAGATGCTTAGTTTTCAAACATCTAGGTGAGATGCTTAGGTAGTTCTAAGGTGAGAAGCCGAGGAACGAAGGTTCGAACCCCAAAGTGAGATTCCGAGGGTAGTTCGTTCGAGTTTAGAGATTCCCAAAGTGAGAGGCCTGAGGGAATTTGCTCTTCATATCCAAAAAAAAAAGAGAGTTCCATTTCACCGATTCAAATCCGATTGTGAACTTGTGCCGGTGGATCCTTCGTGTTCGAATCGAGTTCGATCACATCACATGGAGAAGAAGAAACAACTACAACGGTCATTTTTCCAAACGGCTAGAAGACCTTTCCATCAAAGACTATAAATGAATATGTTGATTGAAGAAGAAGGTATACAAGCTTACAAGGAAATATTCAAACTCTTCAAGTGAACCAAAAGAATCTTCATTTGATCAAAGAAGTTTTTCTTTCTCTCTTTTACAAAAGCATTATCCCCTAGAGAGAGAAAAAACTCGAGAGCCCCATTGGCATACCTAAAGAGTGTTATACTAGAGTGCGTGTTACTCTACGAAGTAACTAGGCTATTGTAGCAAGGTGAAGAGTTGAAGATAGATCGCAATGTCGGCTACAATGAAAGAAGAAGGGGATTTCTTCTAGTTTGTATCTAGGATTCTTTGAAGCTGATAATAGATAGTTAGATCCTACGAATATACCCTGAGACAGAGAGTAGGCTACTTAGAGCCAAACTTTGTAAACATATCCTCGTGTCGATCTTTTCAATTCTCCACCATATCTTGCTTTACTGTGACTAACTTTGTTTTACAGGAGTACAAAGTCAAGGCCCTTGAAATCAATTCAACGCCCTTGAAATCAAAGTGTGTTACAAAGAGCTATGATTGACATCAAGGCCTTTGAAAATCAATTTCAAAGCCTTGAGATAGGTTTTTTCGAAAAGTTCTCATACCCTACTCAACCCCCCTTCTAGAGTATCTTTATCCTTTATATTCACCTAACGGTTCTTCATTGGTATTCTTGGGAGATATTAGATTAGATTCACATTGTAGAAAGATTGAGAGATCTAGAACGAGATTTTGAGTGATTTTTGTGAAGAAATTTTTTGAATTATTGTAAGATCTGACTTGAAGCTACATTTGGTGTGTTAAAAGACTTGTTTTGAACTCAAATCCAGCTAAATTTCATTCCTTTCATTGCTTTACTTTATCTTCTTGCTATGAATTCCATCTATGATTGTATGATGATTTTAGATCTTGAAATACATGTTATTGGCTAAGTAGTTGTGATTGTAGGGTGATGCATTGATAGTTATGGCATGGATAATGATAGAATTGACTTGTATGTTAGTTTAGGGTGATTTTTATGCCCGAAGCCTAACCTAGAACCAAAAAATCGACCTGTTCTAAGTGTAAATCGGCCAATTTTTACCTATGATCCACCCGATTATTCCTTCTATTTCCCTTTAATTAATGAATTTGCATGTTATGATGTTAGATTGTTGAAATCGTAGTGTTTGTTCAGCATAATCTAGGTTAGGGTGAACTAGTTTTAGCAAACTAATTGAGGAATGAGACTTACCCGGTGATTTCCGATCTTAGGTATAGAAGATGATGAACTCTAGGTAGTAGTGAGCCAAGAAATCCGTTATTGGATTGAGTGTGCTACGATCGTTGCTTAAGACTTACCTTTTCAGAGACTTACCCGGTAAGGAGGGGTTTGAACCTTGGGTAGTGGCCCGTTTTGTGTAGAATATCGAACCTTAACTCCTTGAGACTTACATGGTAATAGGACTTTTGTGAAGGACTAGTGGAACATGAGACTTACTTGGTAATTGTTCCCATTAGAGAAACACCCTTTCCCAACAACCGCAGCTTTTTCCTCGATGTTTAGAAGCTCGAGTCCAATGCCATAACCGGGAATCTTGATCTCTAGAATCCGCTTATCTTACTTTGATCACCTATCTTGTGTTTGTGTGTTGTTTGCTTGATTGTTTGCATATCTTTTAATCGTTGTTGATTACCACACAACCGACCAAAAATATTGTGATTTTCATTTCTTTATTCCTCTCTCATCTCATAGTTTAGATTTGCAATATACAGGATCATTGAATGATTTCACCTTAGTCTTTGTGTTCGACCTCGGAATACTTTCCTTGCTACGAAACTGTAATAGATAGGATTTCCGAATTCTAATTAATGTTGATTAACTTAATCATTGATAGTAATTGACGTATAACTCGTGAAGATTTCGTAAGTGACGAGTATGAGTCCCACCGTTATGTTATTGACGTAATTTTGGACTTATGCGGAAATTTTCACTTTTTCCCCAAGTAAATATTTTTACCGTCCGGTGTTATTTGGAGCATTTGGGAGCTCCAATTAATATAAATACAGTTGAGAGAAATGATCAGCACATCGGACATGTCCTAGATATGAAATAACATGGAAAGTCAAAATGGTCAAAAGAGTTGTTGTTTCGTTTCTTAATGGTTAAGAAAGATAGCTTAAGAATACACGTTTTCCGAGGTAGTTGAGGAATAATTATCCTTACAATAGTCCAGATTTATTATTCCAATTTTGAGAAGTTTGGAGAAGGGGGTTCAACCCGCGTTTGGATTGGTTAAAGGATAATTATCGACTTCGCTTAAGGATAATTATCGTCTACACTATAAATAGTGGAAATCATTTATTAGTTCATTTCCTTTCACGTTTCCTCGTAAAAGCTCTGATTTCTATCAATTTCAAACTCATATCTACTCTTTGTTTCTAACCCGATTTGAATTCCGTTTGAGTTTCTGGATTCCTCTCTTCAATTTCTTCATATCGGAACCGAGTTTCTGCATTTCCGAGCACATGAAGACCTGTCGAGGATATATGTCACCAGGATGGTTCTATCACTCAAATTCCGGTGAATTTGATGCTTTCCATGCATAGCATGCATCGTTGTGATTCCGAATCTTCTTTCAGATCATCAATCAGGCGTTGATCGTTTCCTCGAGGGTAAACTGTGACGTGGTTCAGGTTTACGAGTATATCAGGTAAGTTCATAGGACTTACTTAGCGAGCAATTGTGGATTTGAGAGTTTTTGATGGTTGAGTGTGTGCATATGATTGTTGCATTTATAACCTAAACCGGACTAGGATGACCACTTCATTACCTTAATTGGCCCAAGTGCATTATAACCAGGCGGTGACCACTTGTTGAAGCTCGTCGAGAGTGGAGAACGTGCTCGGAATCCAGTAGATGAGGAGGACATAACTCGTCACGCAAAACTTGATTTAAAGGGGGAAGAGGAAAGGTTCATTAGGCTCCTCGTGCCACAAAAGAAGTTGAATTAGTAATGGAATAACGTAATCAAAGATAATAAACGTTGTGTGTGTGACATTGCATATTGTGATGTGTTGGTGTGTGCATGTACTATTACTTCATTCTTATTCATTTTTGTTAGCTAACGGTTTATACCGTGTTGTAGATGATGTGCAGGTTAGGAAGACTGCAAAGTGAGCTAGACAAGGTGATTAGCCGAGCGCTTCTGTACAGAAGGATATGCGAGGGTTTTGGGGTGTTTTATCCTTGTATGGATATGATGTTGCTAGTTTTTACCCGGTTGTATTTTTGTAATCTTTTGATGTATATATTTATATATAGTTTTATGTATTTAGTTTTAATCTATATTTGCCTTGTTGTAAGATCCAGTGAACTTGTTTTCAAGCTAGGGTCAGGATCCATTGTGAGATCCTAGCCTAGTAGCGCCCCGAGTCCCGCAGATTTAGGGTGTTACAAAGTTGGTATCAGAGCCTTAGGTTGACAACAATGCCACTTGCAATCTGCAATAAAGGTTGAGTAGATAAATAAACAAAACCCGAAAGGGGTCTTACTTTTGAAAAGGATTTTGATTTTTAAACGAGTATAGATGTTTTGGGATAGTGTGTACAGGAAGCCATCACCCTTTTCAGGATCTCGACGGTATATATATATATATATATATATATATACCTGTTATGTGCTGATGTGTTTCCATGTGACCTTAAGTATTATATATATATATACATGTAACATTATATAGCCTTTGACGTAGCTATGATATTATTGTTGATGGCCCAGACTAGAGCAACATCTGCTATAGGACGGGGTAGAGGTAGACCACCTCTATCTCCGGTAATCGTAAGTCGTGAACGAGTTGGTGGACCTCCAGTCGCGAGAGGTCGTGATTAAGTCCCCATTGTTGAAGTCACCAAAGGCGGAAGACCTAGTTATGAAAGATTTTGAGAATGTAATTTGGTTGTCGGCGACTTGCGGATCACATTAAGGAACGAGATAGTTACCCTACTTAGATTGTGGAGTACCCAAGTGGATGATTCAAGTTGCACCTCGATGAAGATTTACAATTACTAGAGAGAAGCCAAGAACACCAATGCCAAATGTATGATTGAAGATTTACAATTACTAGACAAAATTAGTATAAAAATGTGGAGACATCATTGGAGTCGATTTGTCATTCAAAGGGTAGATGGTTTTCGAGCTGAGGTGAACCTGATTGGAGGGGTTGTTTGGTCTACTAAGACAAAGAAGTGGCAGAGATTAGAGTATACCAACATTAAGAGTGGAGCTTATGATAATGACGAGGTTCGGTAGAGAAACGAACGGGTTATTCCAGTATATGATATCTCCCTCCGTGGGATCTTGTACCGAGACGAAGTCGTGATAATAGACATGTGAATAGTATTGTGAATACCTAAGAAATTCACTTGTGAGCGTTGGAGCTGAAGAGCCGACATCACCAGCTACTACAGGTACCATTCAGATTAATGGTTTACCTGGCAGAGATTTTTGTGATACGAGTGCTATGAACTTATTGATTTTTGTCTTTGGTGTTGAGCGTTTGACGTTAGATACTGAAACTCCAGCTTGATTATATAATTGTACAGGTGATGATGATGGAAGACTTAAACACAAATAAAGTAGTTTTATACACTAACAATATATTTATTATATATCGAGTTGCTTGGTTTGGTAGTTTGTTTTGAATGAGTGCAGGTTTTGAAAGATACTTCAAAGGACCTTGGAAGACCTTGAAATCGAATGCAGGGAAAAACAAGGTGTTTAGAGTGTTTAAAAGACAGAGGCCTTGAAATTCATGTCAAGGGAACAAAAGATGTCAAGGCTGCATGCTAAAGGAATTCAAATCCTTAATTCAACAAAGCGCCAAAGAAGATCTTCAAGGAAGGATTTTCTCAACAAGAAGATATGATTGAACGAAGATCTCAACCGACCAATGAAAGATCTTGCAACGATTCACAACAAAAAAGAACAGAGATCCTCTCTCAAGGAACTAACATATACGAGAACATTAAGGGACAGATAGATCAACGTGTTGTCAGGAGATGAAGATCCACAACGTCTATCTCATCTCAACCAAGAAGCGATCTTCATGGAGAAGAAGAATCATCTTCAAACGGTCATCTTTCCAACGGCTAGAAGACCTCTTCATAGAAGGCTATAAATGGAGATGGCGATTGAAGAACAAGGACACAAGCTTACACCGAAACATCAATAGTCTTCAAGCGATCCAAAAAGTGTTATACTTGAGTGTGTTACTCTGCGTAATAACTAGGCTATTATAGCAAGGTGAAGAGGTTGAGCTAGATCATAGCATTGGCTACAATGAGAGAAGAAGGGGATTTCTTCTAGTTTGTATCTAGGACTCTTTGAAGCAGATAATAGATAGTTAGATCCTAAGGCCATACCCTGGGACGGAGAGTAGGCTATTTGAGCCGAACTTCGTAAACATATCCTCGTGTCGATCTTTTACATTCCACATTTTATCTTGCTTTATTGTGACTAACTGTAACACCCCGAATCCGCGGGACTCGGAGTGCTACATTAGGCTAGGATCTCACAATGGATCCTGACCCTAGCCTAACAAAAAGTTCACTAGATCTTACAACAAGGCACATGTAGATTAAAACCAAATACATAAAATTGTATAAGATACATCAAAAAGGTTTTACAACAACAAAGCCGAGTACAAAACAACATCCATAAACACAGATACAAAAGATCCCATATCCCACGCAGTCCTAATGTGCAGAAGTCCTCGGTTGGTCACTCCATTAGGCTCACTCTGCAGTCTTCCTAACCTACAGATCATCTACAACACGGTATACACCGTTAGCTACAGTAATGAATAAGTATGAAGGTAATAGCACAAACACACATCCACATCTCACACATGCAATGCCACACATACTCATTTATTATCTTCAGTTATGTTATTCCATTACTAATCAAACTTATTTTGTAACACGAGGAGCCTCAAGAACCTCGTCCCATCCAACGTAACACAGGAGTTTTGCATGGGGGTGATCATTACTCATCCCCTCCTGTGAGATCATCTTCCGGGCATCTCCTCCTACCCGAAGGCGGAGGCAAGTGGTCACGACCCGTTATAATACACTTGGGTCATTTAAAGTAATAAGTGGTCATCCTAGTTATGTTTAGGTTATAAATGCACAACCATATGAACACACACAACCGTCACAATCACACAAACTCACAACTGAACACTAAGTAAGTCCTATGGACTTACCTATAACACTCATAACCAATACCACGTCACAGCTTCCCCTTGGGGAAGTAATCAACACCTGCAATAGCAAGACACACAACATCACAAACTGCAAGGGTTAGGAGACTCGTCTCCGTAACTAGAACCAACCTACAACCTCAATCTAAACCTCAAGATCATAACATGCTCATAGATGCCTACAGCATACCCTCAACATCAACACGAGTGCCTAAGACACATCTCTATCATACATCTCATCCTAACCAAGCTAGCCTAGCCAACATCTAAGCCAAGGCCAAAGGAAAGGAAGGAAGGAAACATACCAACAAGGTATGCCTTGAATGCACCAACAGAAGCAAGAACTCAAGGCTGAACCACAGAGGCGTAGGGGCGGCTCACACGCAGGCGCAGGGGCGGCCAAGGTCAGGCGTAGGGGCGGCTGTCTGTGCAGCGGCTTGGCCCCGACTTCTCTTTGAGCTCTTTCTCGACTCTCTTCACTTCTTCACCACACCACAACAACACATATACATGTATGAACTTCAAAACATTCAGGAAAGGGTCCAACACAAGTCTAACTTGTGATCCTAAGCTAAGAAGAAAGAAAGAAGCAAGAAAGAAGAAGAAAGGAAGATGGAGGTGAAGAGCTTACCACAACAACCCTAAGCAGCAACTATGAGAAATCAACACTTCCAGAACCTCAACACAACAACAATAACTTTCAGCATCATCCTCATGATAATCCAAAGCCAAACCACACCCAAAGGAAGGCTTATAAAGGAAGCCAGCCGCAAAGCACAAGTCAAAGGGTCGACAAAGGTGGTTGCAACCACACAGAGCCGCAGGGGCGGGTTCTATGAGGCGCCGGGGAACCTAGCCGCAGGGGCGGCCACCATGGTCGATTGGGGCGGCTGACAGGGTCCAACAAGGGGATGACAAGGACTCCTAGGCTACAAAGACTAAAGCTCTTACATCACACCCCCCTAAAAACAAGTTTCGTCCCGAAACTTGCAAGATCCCAAATCCTCTCATATCCATAAGCCGAGGTATCACTCTCCCTCTCATAGGTAGCATCGTAACCTATAACATTCTATACCTCAAACGCAGTGATACGCCCCAACCAAAGGATCCAACGATGCAAGATAAACGAAAAACTAAAGAAAACATACACGTGTTTTGTATTTGTGATAATTGAAAATAATGTACAAGATATGTATCGCTAGAGCTTCAAGCATATCACCATCCACTCTACAATCGCATCAACTCTCACAAACCTCTCACCTATGAGAATTAATGCCTTCGCCCTCGCATCTCACAAAGGCAACACACCCGGCATCTCACCAAGGAGGAGGTTTCGGCATCTCACCAAAAACCAAGTAACCAAATTGTTTTCCAAATATTATCAACTCTCACTTATTTTTTTCTATGAATCAATCAAGTCTTTAAATAGGGAAAATAAGGCTAGATGACAGATCAAAAACAAGACCAAAAGTCATAATAAAAATACAGGCCTTAAAGATCCAAATAATGAGGCATTGGTTTTGGACTCTTCACATCTTGACCATAAATCCGGCTGTTGGAAGAACTGAAATTAAGACCCATCTCTTGGACGAATCTGCTCTTGAAGTCATCATCAATGTTGTAGCCCTTGAAATCAGCTTTCCAACAAGCATTGGCGGACATTCATTGGATAAACGTAGCATTCGTTATGACCAAAATACAGAAGGGTCGAATTAAAGTGTAGCCGTTTGCATTGGTTTCCCGGATCACATCACGTAGCAAGGAGGAATTATAACTCTAGCAACACCATCGTCAACTCTACACAAGACCTAGAGAAATATCATCTCTAGCCAAACACTAACCACATCACACTGGCATGGACGAAAGCCGTCTCCAGCCAAAACGTACATATAACACTACTGTGTGGAGGAAAACCATCTCCACTCACACTATGTCCATCAGAGGTAGCATGGAGGAAAGAACCATATCCAGCTAATCCTAACACACACACCATAGCATAGAGGAAAGAACCATCTCCAACTATACCTATCTCGCGCTAGCAAACAAGATCTAAAAGATCATATGCACATATCACAGCAAGGACGAAAACACAGCATATCACATAAGCACATAACATAAGATGCACTCACCAAGAGAGCACTAAGGTCTACTCGTGGATCCTATTGGTGCATCTAACTCGGCGTAGAACTCTGGATAGTTCCTCTGGATACTATCCTCAATCTCCCAGGTAGCCTCATCAGGTCGTCGTCAAGACAAATGTATCCTCATCATAAGAATGTCCTTCGCTCTAGGACTGCAATAGGGTGCTCTGCAAAAGTATGGTCCGGCTCAACCACTAGATCATCATAACTCACGATGTGCCTCGGATCTGGTATGTACTTCCTCAGCTCAGACACATGAAACACAAGGTGAGCACCCTCTAACCTCGGAGGCAATGCTAATCTGTAAGCTGCTCTCCCAACAATATCCAATATATCTCGAAAGGACCGACATATCGGGGACTCAACTTCCCCTTTATGCCAAAACGTCTGACGCCTCACGTCGGAGATACTCTCAACCAAACATGAGCTCCTACCCTGAACTCTAGAGGTCGACGCCTCTTATCTGCATATGACTTCTAGTGACTCTGTGCAGCCAGCATCCTCTCTCTGATCAGCGTCACCCGAGCTATATCATCCTGAATCTGCTTTAGCGCTATCCCACTGATATTGCTAGGCTCGTCCCAACATAAAGGTGTACGACACCTACGTCCATACAGTGTCTCATAAGGAGCCATCCCAACAGATGCATGCCAACTGTTGTTGTAAGAGAACTCAACGAGTGGAAGGTAATCAAACCATCCCTGTCCCTAATTCAACACGCAGGCTCACAACATGTCCTCTAAGGTCTGGATGGTCCTCTCTAACTGACCATCTGTCTAGGGGTGAAACGCAATCGTGAAGTGTAGACTCGTCCCCAAAGTAGTCTGAATCTGCTGCCAAAATTTCGAAGTAAACCGTCCATCTCGATCAGAAACAATCGTCCTCGGTACCCTATGGAGTCTCACTATCTGCCTAGTGTACTCCTCAGTCAATCTGCTCACTGGCCACGTCTCTCTGATAGGAATGAAATGTGCCGTCTTCGTCGATCTGTTAACAATCACCCAAATAGCATCAAAGCTCCTACTGGTCCTCAGTCCGGTCATAAAATCCATGGAGACGTCCTACCATTTCCACTGTTGTACTGGCAGTGGATGGAGCTCACCTCTAGGTATGCAATGCTCTATCTTGACCTGCTGAAAGGTCGCATAGTGGGCCACAAATCTAGCTACGTCGGGCTTCAGCCCTCCCCACCAATATGAGCGTCTCACATCATGATACATCTTACTCGTACTTGGGTGTACTGAGTAAGGTGTAGAGTGAGCCTCCTGTAAAAACTCTATGGTGCCTCTCCACGAGACACGGTCATGTCGTCTCACATCATGATACATCTTACACAGATACGGTCATGTCGCCTCATAAATCCATCTGTTCTAGTGGAGATCTATGGTGCCTCTCCACGAGACATCCTCTTTGTAATCCTTGTCAAGGTCGGGCAAGTCCCCTACTTTTGTTGGATCTTATCCAACATACCAGGTAGAAACTCTAAAGCAAACAATTGGGCATCCTCATCAGGAAATTGGATGTCTGTCTCTAGCCAAGCTAGATCTCTCTGAAGGGGAGGTTGTACAGTAAGTCTAGCAATCGCCTTCTCTCGAGGCGACATCCTACTCAACGCGTCAGCTACCACATTCGCCTTGCCAGGATGATACAAAATCTCAAGGTCAAAGTCCTTGATCAACTCGAGCCATCGACGCTGGCGGTTAATCAATTCCCGCTGCGTGAAAATGCACTTTAGACTCTTATGGTGTGTGAAGATTTTACATGTAGCACCATACAGGTAATGTCTCAAGATCTTCAAAGCATGAACTACCGCTGCCAACTTCAGATCATTAGTCGGGTAGTTCTCCTCATACGTCTTCAGCTGTCGAGATGCATATGCAATCACTCTACCTCTCTGCATCAACACACATCCCAAGCCTAGCTTGGATGAATCACTATAGACCACAAAATCATCAGAACCCTCTGGTTGTGCCAAAACAGGAGCAGACGTCAAACGCCTCTTCAACTCCTCAAAACTCTAAGCACACTGGTCGGTCCACACAAATCCTCTAGTCTTCCTCAGAAGACTCGTCAGTGGATGGGCAATCACAGAAAATCCCTCCACAAAGCGTCTGTAATAACCGGCTAAGCCAAGAAAGCTACGCACTTTCTTCACGTTCGTCGGTGTCGTCCATGCAGCAATAGACTCGATCTTCGCCGGATCTACCATAATCCCGTCGGCGGAGACGATATGTCCAAGAAAAGCAACCTCAGACACCTAGAACTCACACTTAGAGAGCTTATCATACAGCTCTCTATCTCTCAAAATCTGCAAAACTGTCCTCAAATGTCCAGCATGGTCCTCTCTTCTACGAGAGTACACTAGATTATCATCAATGAAGACCACCACAAACTGATCCATGAAGTCGATGAAGATATTGTTCAGCAACTCCATGAAGACTGTTGTGGCATTCCTCAACCCAAATCGCATCACTACAAACTCGTAGTGTCCATAACGGTTACGGAATGTCGTCCTGTGCACGTCCTGCTCTTTTACCCTCAGCTGGTGATATCCTGAACGCAAGTCGATCCGGGAGAAAACTTTCGTTCCCTGAAGCTGATCAAGTAGATCATCAATACGAAGAAGTGGATACCTGTTCTTGATGGTCACCTTGTTCAGCTCTCTGTAGTCTATACACAATCTCAACTATATGTCCTTCTTCCGCACGAAGAGGACAGGTGGACCCCATGGTGAAACGCTAGGGCGTATAAAGCCTTTATCAGCCAACTCCTCGAGTTGCTTCTTCAGCTCAAACATCTCGACAGGTGCCATATGATATGGGCCTTCGAGATGGGTCTCGTGCCAGGCTCCAAGTCAATACCAAAATCTACGCTCCTCTGAGGCGGCAAGCTAGACGGCTCTACAAACACGTCTATAAACTCATAGACAACTGGTATGTCCTCCAAAGCTAGATTCTCCCTATCCTTCATGGCGTAGCACCAGAAAGCATCACATCCCTGTGCAATTAGTCTAGATGCTCATACTGCACTGATAACAAATCCCATCTTCCCAAGGTCATAACCTCGGAAGACCTCTATCAGACATATGTCGGTAGAGACTGTAACAGTTCTCTTACCCACATCTAACACCGCACAGTGTCTACGCATCCAATCCATATCTAATATGACTTCTTCGTGCATCAAGGGCACGACTAAGAAGTAAACAAGCAATATACGAGTCCCTAAGCGCAGGGGACAGCAACGTATCTCCTGGGTACCCCTTACCCTACTACCATAAGGTAACCCTATAGTTAAGGGTGTCCCCTCTATGGTAGACAAACTCAAACGCTCAACACAAGCAATAGAAATAAATGAATGCGTAGCGCCCATATCAAATAAAACTCTAACAAGTAAACCGTGTAACAGAATGGTACCTGTAGCAACTGGTGTTGGCGGCTCCTCAACACTCCTCAGCTCAAAAACACGACCTCGAACTCCTCGAGCATCACTGGTACCAGCCTCTCTACCTCTACCTCTACTCGGTCCTGGAGTAGAACCCTGAGTAGCAGGTGTGTCTGGGACTCTCTGTTGTCCTTGTGCTTGATGATGAGGTGGTCTCTGTCCGCCTCCTACTGTACCTACAGGGGAAAAATGTAGCTCTGTGTCCTGGCTTCCTAAACGAGAAGCAAGTTAGTGGTGCTCTCGGGCAATCGGCCCTCACATGTCCATAGGCCCAGCATTTGTAATACTTCCGGCCTCTCTCAGTCGTACGTGCAGATACTGAACCACTCGAGCGGCCTTGAGACTAGCCTTGCCAGTATCCAGATGTTCCTGCACCGGTTTGTGTTGTGCGCTGTCTCTTCTCACACCGTCCTGTTTGAGAAGTCCTCCTCTGGCTAGCTCTCTCTCCCATATAGGTAGAGGCCCGGTCCTGATAGTCTATCAATGACTCATAGTGAAATCCCGCCATGTACGATCGTGTGCTCTCCCTCAAACGACGGGAGAATAGATACACATGCTGGTCCTCAGATGGTGCAGCTGGACCCAGTAGTGCCAACTCAGTCTAGAACAGGCGAATCGCATCTATAATGGGTACGTCCTCAAAGCCCGCCTCCACGAAGTCCTGCAGCTTCTCCCTACTCAGTGAGGTAGGGCAGAACTGCTCCCTCAACAAAGTCCTCATTTGCTGATAGCTGATAACTCGGGCTCTAACTATCCTCCACCACTAGTGTGCCAGGTCACGGAATGAAGACTGTACTAACTATATCCATCTGTCCTGAAGGCATCGAATAGACTGTAGAGTTGAGTCTATATGCCCAATCCACACCTTTTTCTCTAAGCCTTTCTCCCCAAAGAAGTGTTGTACTCCCTACTGATGAAATGCGTTCAACTAGGCATCTGGTCGAGGCCCTCTAGTCTCCTCTACGGCTCAAGCAACCTTATCAGCACGTGCTAGGAAAGCTGGCACCTGAGTAGCTCCATGGGATCTCTCAGATGATCCCTCATGCCCCGGTAGATTTGGGGCTCGTCTGCTTGCTCTAATGGTCTCCTCAAAATGCCTGAGATACTCTTTGAACTCTGGTCCCCCAATAGAGACACGGTCTGAGCCATCAAACTAGGTTGAATGGGCTCACCACCCGTCGTAGTTGGGACTGCACTCTCAACAACCTCCTCAGAAGCCTTCTCCACCACTGGTTGATCTACAGCAGGAGGTGATCTGTTAGCATGAAATATTGTGACATCCTAGGCACATTTTCTAAGTATATTTGATTCATATTGATAGTCTTTGATTGAGCATTGTTGAAATTGTGAGCTAGTTTACCTATATTGTCGATATGGATGTCTACACAAGCTTTATGTTGATTATAGGTGATTGAGAGTCATTTCCGAACGGAATCGAGCAAAGAAGAGTTGATTGAGTATGTCCATGGATTGAGGGCATTCTTAGGAGCAAAATGGAGTTGTTCAACTTGAGGAGTGCACGAGGCTAGGGAAGAATCACGTTCTTGCCCTAAACCACGCTCTAAAATACGGCCGTACTACAAACCACGTTCAGTTCCACGTCCGTGGAACCTTGCAAGAGAGGCGTGATGCATTCCAGTAACTATTACGGTCGTGGAATCCATGGTTCAAACCGTGTTGATTTCCACGCTCTAAATTACGGTCGTGGAACCTTCAACGACCGTGATCTTGGCGATCTTTTTCGCCACATTTTGAAGCCACGATCTTTTGAAGATTGGGCCGGGCCGATATTTTATCTTGCCCTATAAAAAGACGGACGAAGGAAGATTCCGTCACCTTCGCTTAGCGGCACTTATCCACGCTTATTCCCGCTTACGCTCGATTACCCTCGCTTAGAAGCATTTACATCTCGTTGGAGATCGACGTTCGTCTTGGATTTGTCCTAATCTCGCACTTTTGGTGGAGATTACTGTTGAGATTTCCGGATTGGCGGAAGATCGAAGTTTTTGGAAGATTGTTGCAAGAAGAATTCTCTTCTTGTTTAGGTTTGATTTGGAAGACGGATTGACATCCCGTTCTTCTTTCTTTCCTAAGATTGTGGTTTTTTGCTTTATTCTGAATCTATTGACAATATTCATTGTTGATTGTGACATTGAGATTGGTTTGAAGTTTATTGGAAGTTTTTGGAAGTTTTCATCTTTCAATCTTTTAATCTTTGAATTTGATATCATAATGATGATTGTTGGCTAAAAACCCTTAACAATTCTAAGGTGAAGGGTTGATAGTTGTGGTTTAGATGATGATAGATCGATCGTAAACCGATTAGACCCTGAGAGTTTGAGAGAATCGTCGACGAACCCTAAATCACGGTTTGTTCTTGAGTTCCACGACCGTGGAATCTCAAGATCCAACCGTAATTTCCCTTATGTTTACGAACCTGCTTTTACTTTAATCCAAAGTTAAAGATTTGCTTTAACTTAGTTTAGGCTTGCCTTTTCTAGGTGGTAGTGAAGCCTCAACAACCTCTACCTCGATTGTGAGTGTCACAACCGTAATCGGTTAAGTTAGTCTTGATCCTTGGGTTGCAAGTTTGGGTATTTGACATTAATTCTTACCTTTAGATCCTTTCTATATTGTAGCCTCAACAACCTTTATAGAGAGTGTCTTGTAGGTGAGTCATATAAGGTTTTTGGAACTTCACCGTACGACTACCTTACATTAGCATACCTTTGCATATCTCAACTCTGTCTTTATATCATTAAGAATATCTTGAATCGATTGCCACAACTGGATACTTGGATCTTTAGGATTGTTGTTTTCCCAATATTTGCAAAAACTCCCATATTTACTCGCTTGATAATCTGCAATTGAATTTGTTCCCACCCAAATCCCTATGTTCGATACTCTGGAATCCTTGTTGTCAACCTAAGACTCTGATACCAACTCTATAACACCCCAAATCCGCGGGACTCGGAGTGCTACATTGGGCTAGGATCTAACAATGGATCCTAACCCTAGCCTGACAACAAGTTCACTGAATCTTATAACAAGGCACAGGTAGATTAAAATCAAATACATAAAACTGTATAAGATACATCAAAAAGGTTTTGCAACAACAAAGCCGAGTACAAAACAACATCCATAAACACAAATACAAAAGATACCATATCTCACGCAATCCTAATGTACAAAAGTCCTCCGCTGGTCATTCCATCTGGCTCACTATCCAGTCTTCCTAACCAGCAGATCATCTACAACACGGTATATACCGTTAGCTACAGTAATGAATAAGTATGAAGGTAATAGCACAAACACACATCCACATCTCATACATGAACTGCCACACATATTCATTTATTATCTTCAGATATGTTATTCTATTATTAATTCAAACTATTTTGTAACACGAGGAGCCTCAAGAACCTCGTCCCATCCAACGTAACACAAAAGTTTTGCATGGGGGTAATTATCACTCGTCCCCACCTGTGAGATCATCTTCTTGGCACCTCCTCCTACCCGCAGGCGGAGGCAAGTGTCACGACCCGTTATAATACACTTGGGCCATTTAAAGTAATAAGTTGTCATCCTAGTCTAGTTTAGGTTATAAATGCACAACTATAGGAACACACACAACCATCACAATCACACAAACTCACAACTGAACGCTAAGTAAGTCCTATGGACTTACCTATAACACTCGTATCCAATACCACGTCATAGCTTCCCCTTGGGGAAGTAATCAATGCCTGCAATAGCAAGGCACAAAACATCACAAACTGCAAGGGTTAGGAGACTCGTCTCCATAACCAGAACCAACCTACAACCTCAATCTAAACCTCAAGATCATAACATGCTCACAGATGCCTAGATCATAACCTCAACATCAACACGAGTGCCTAATGCACATCTCTATCATACAACTCATCCTAACAAAGCTAGCCTAGTCAACATCTAAGCCAAGGCCAGAGGAAAGGAAGGAAGGAAATATACCAACAAGGTATGCTCTGAATGCATCAACAGAAGCAAGAACTCAAGGCTGAACCACAGAGGCGCAGGGGCGGCTCACTCAAGGCGCAGGGGCGGCTCACAGGCAGGCGCAGGGGCAGCCAAGGTCAGGCGTAGGGGCGGCTGTTTGTGCAGAGGCTTGGACTCGACTTCTCTTTGATCTCTTTCTCGACTCTCTTGACTTCTTCACCACACCACAGCAACACACATACATACATATAATGTATGAACATTAAAACATTCTAGAAAGGGTCCAACACAAGTCTAACTTGTGATCCTAAGATAAGAGGAAAGAGAGAAGAAAGAAAGAAGAAGAAAGGAAGATGGAGGTGAAGTTCTTACCACAACAACCCGAAGCAGCAACTAGGAGCAATCAACACTTCCACAACCTCAACACAACAACAACAACTTTTAGCATCATCCTCATGATCATCCAAAGCCAAACCACACCCAAACTCTCCAAAACTCTCTCACAAACACAAGGGAAGATCAAGGAAGAGAAGATGAAGAAGAAGAAGAACGTACAGAGCGAAAGGAAGCTGAAGAGGATGAAGAAACCCTTTCAGAGAAGCAAAGGAAGTCTTATAAAGGAAGTCATCCGTAAAGCACAAGTCAAAGGGTCAACGAAGGCGGCTCCAACCACACAGAGCTGCAGGGGCGGTTTCTATAAGGCGTAGGGGCGCCTAGTGTAGGGGTGGCCACCGTGGTCCGCTGGGGCGGCTGACAGGGTCCAGCAAGGGGCTCACAAGGGCTCCTAGGCTCCAAAAATGAAGGCTCTTACACTAACTTTGTTTTGCAGGTTTGCAAAGTCAAGGCCCTTGAAAGTTGTTTCAAATCCCTTGAAATTAAAGTGTATTACAAAGAGCTCAGACCGATATCAAGGCCCTTGGAATTGGTTTCAAAGCCTTGAGATTAGTTTTGCAAAAAGTTTCCATACTCTATTCAACCCCCTCCCCCCCTTCTAGAGTATCTTTTATCCATTTTATTCACCTACCTGTTCCTCAATTGGTATCAAAGCTAGACTTACATATATTGATTTAAACATCAGTAAGACTAATCATGAATCATGTAGGTGATGGAGGATTTGCCAAGGAAAGATCCTAATCTCGACCACCACTTTTTTGTGGCACCAACTTTGCCCATTTGAGAGCACTCATTATTGATCAGGACATGAAACTTTGGAACATTATTCAGAATGGCCCCAAAGTCCCAACTACGACAGTTGAAAGTGTCCAAGTCTGAAAGAAAGAAGATGATTTCACACAAGCTGACTTGGACAGTGTGTCAAAGAACTAAAAAGCTATGAACTTACTCTATTGCGGATTAGATGCCAACGAATTCAACCGCATCTCATCATGCAAGAGTGCAAAGGAAATATGGGATAAACTAGTTGTCACATACGAAGGAACAAGTCAAGTTAAGGAAACAAAGATTAGAATCTTCCTCAGACAATATGAGCTATTCAAGATGAATCCAAATGAACCAGTCAAAGAAATATTCACAAGATTCATTAAGATCGTGAACAACTTTAGGAAAGGTCTTCACAAATGAAGAAAAGGTTAGGAAGGTTCTAAGGAGCATACCTAAAGCCAAGTGGGGACCAAAGATGACTACCATCAAAGAAGCTCAGAATCTCTTAACTCTTCCTCTTGATGACCTCCTTGGATAACTCATCACTCACGAAATGGTTCTTGGTGAAGAAGATGGAGAGCTCCCATCCAACACTAAGAATCTGGCATTAAAATCCAAAAAGGATGAATTACCATCAGAAGAGGAGGATAGTAATGAATATGATGAAGAAGATGCAATAGCCATGATCTCTAAGGGTCTCACGAGAATTCTCAAGATAAAGAAACAATCTGCAAACAATAGAGAATTTCCACGAACATTAAAACCCCGAGGTAAGTTTGCTAACTCTAACAAGAAAACTAGAGTGCTGACTTGTTTTGAATGTGGTGAAATAAATCATCTTGTTAAGGTTTGTCCACAAAAGAAGAGGACCAACTTCAATAAAAATGATCAAAAGAAGAAAGCTATGGTAGCTTCATGGAGTGATTCAGAATCCTCAAATGAATCAGAAGACGAAAAAAAACAAGCAAACCTATGTCTTATGGCCGATCATGAAGAAGATTCAAGTCTCTACGTTGATATTGTTGTAAGCACTATTATGTCTCAACCTGAATGTGAACTACAACAATTCCTTGAAGACATTATAATATGTTACTAGGAGAATAGAATAAGGATAAATTCTCTAAAAGAAAAGCTTATTGAACAAGAAAAACAATTAAGTTAGATGTCTATGGAGATTGAAAATGTAAACACAAAAAAGGTAGACCTTGATGACAATATCAAGGCCTTGGAATCGGTAAATACAATTCTCAAGGACAACATCTCCTCTCTTCATCGAAACTATATCGATCTAAAGAAAGAGAAAATTGATCTAACTTTGATGTGCGAAGAACAAAAAGTTTCACTTGTTAAATTTACTCGTTCAAAAGCTAATCTTGAAAGAATGATGGGTGAACAACAATCTTCACTTAACAAAATGGCAGAGGTTATCATAGGAGCTTTCCTAGAAAACCAACTACCACTTTTGTCAAAGCCAAATGAAGTATTCATATGCCTACTTGCTTCCACTGTTGTAAAAAGGTTCATGTTAAATCTACATGTCCATATAGAAGAAATGACCCTTATATTATTAGAAACAACTATCCTCTATGTTTAACGAATCAGTTCAAACAAATATGGGTTCCTAAAGGTACTAGACCACCAAACATGATCGAACCTAAATATGGACCAAAATATGCCATTTGGTCGACCCAGAAAGGTTGATGTTTGTTGTCTTGAAGGATATCACCAAGGTAAAGGAGCATAAATGGATATTAGATAGTGGTTACTCAAGACACATGAGTTGAAAAAGCTCACTATTCTCAGATTTAAAGAAGCAATCATCTGGAACCATTACGCTTGGTGATAAAGGAAAGTGTGACATTATTGGCATTAATAAAATATGTTATAATTCATCTAACTTCATTGATGATGTATATATCTAGTTGACGGTTTAAAGTATAATCTGCTTAGCATCTCTCAAATATGTGATAAGGGCAACAAAGTATTGTTTGATTCAGAAAAATGTGAAGTTCTAGACAAAACGACGGGTGACATTGTGCTTACTTCTCCTAGAATTAACAATGTTTATTCTATGAGTACTAACCAAGTTTCAGGAACTAAGCTAAAATGTCTCAAAGCCTTGACTGATGATCCAAGGCTTTGGCATAGAAGACTTTCCCATGTAAGTATGAACACAATGCAGAAGCTACTTTCAAAAGATTTGGTACGTGGATTGCCAAACCTAAATTTCAAGGTAGACGAACTATGTAAAGCTTGTACACAAGGTAAACAAACTAGAGGTTCATTCAAACCTAAGAAAGTTGTATGTTCTTCTCGACCCATTGAACTCTTACATATGGATCTTTGTGGACCCATGCGTGTCAAATCTTCCAAAGGCAAGCAGTACATTCTTGTTATTGTGGATGATTTCTCTAATTTTACATGGATTTCTTTCCTATGAGAAAAATCTGAAGCATTGTTTGAGTTTTCAAAATTGTGTAAGGAGTTGCAAAATTTGAAAAATTTACCAATCATTTCTATAAGGAGTGATCATGGTAAAGAATTTGATCAACTAAAGTTAGATTTTTCTTGTGCAAATCTAACTTTAAGAACCGCACTCTTGAGGATATGTGTAGGACCATGCTTTTTGAAAACAGTTTCCCAAAAATTTTTTGGGCTGAAGCAGCAAACGCTGCTAATTACATTTTAAATAGATGTTTGATTTGCCCTATCTTTAAAAAGACTCCTTATGAACTATTTAAAGGAACAAAACCTATTATTTCATATGTCAAACCCTTTGGATGTACTTTCTTTGTTCATAACAATGACAAAGATAATCTTGGGAAATTTGATGCACGTAGTGATGAAGCTATATTTATTGGATATGCTTCAAACATCAAAGCTTATCGTGTTTATAACAAACGTACCAAAATTGTTGCGGAAAGTATTCATGTTATTTTTTATTAAAGAAATTATGGTACTTTGAGTGAGAGTTTTGCAGATCATAATCTGAATCAACGAGAAGATCACAATTGAGATAAAGATGAAGATCCTAAAGATCAAGAAAAGAATATTCAAGAAAAGATTCAAGATATCGAAGAAAACCCTCAAGACCTTGAAACACATCTTCAAGACCTTGAAGCAGAAAACTGCGATGTCAGAACTCCGTTTCAAGGGCTTGAAACACAACTTCAAGGCCTTGAGATAGGATCCAAGGGCCATACATCAACGGTACCTAAATCTAGTCAAGCATATGAGGCTCAACCTTTAGGATCTACTCCATCTTATAAACAAAGAATATTTCAACACTCTTCATACCATCTACAAGAGAATGTGATCTCAGATCCAAACGCAGGAGTTCAAACTCGATCTAAAGTAAACAATCTATGTGCTTTCTCTGCGTTCATATCTCTTATCGGACCAAATAATTATATTCAAGCTCTTGAAGAACCCGACTGGATAATTTCATGCAAAACAAACTAAATGAGTTTGAGAGAAACAAGGTTTGGACTCTTACTACAAGACCAAAGAATCATTCCGTCATCGGCACAAAATGGGACTTTTGAAATAAGTTGGATGAAAGTGGCAAAGTCATACGAATTTAAGCACGACTTGTAGCACCAGGCTATAACCAAGAAGAAGGTATTGATTATGAGGAGACTTTTGCTCCGGTTGTAAGGTTAGAAGCCATACGTATGCTACTCGTATTTGCATCTTTCATGAGTATAAAATTGTTTCAAATGGATGTAAAGTGTGCTTTACTAAACGGCTTCTTAGAAGAAGAAGTCTACGTTGCTCAACCCCCTTGTTTTGAAAATGATAAATATCCTGATTATGTTTTTAAAGTTGAAAAAGCTCTTTATGGTCTTAACCAAGCTCCTCGAGCTTGGTATGAAAGATTGTCAAAGTATCTTCTTGATAAAGAAATTCAAAAGAGGTTTGATTGATAAAAATTTAATTATCAAAATCAGAGGCAACGACATATTAGTAGTACAAATCTATGTTGATGATATATTATTCGGTGCTACTTATGATTCCCTTGGAGGGAATTTTCAAATATTATGTGCAGGGAATTTGAAATGAGCTTAATGAGTGAGCTAAATTTCATTCTTGGACTTCAAGTTACACAAGCAAAGAAAGGAATTTTTCTCAATCAAAGCAAGTATACTAAGGAATTACTTAAGAAGTATAAGATGGATCAATCTAAGGTCGCAAAGACTCTTACGAATTCGACACTTTCGCTTGACCAAGACAAAGATGGCATAAGTGTAGTACAAAAGGAGTATTGAGGTATGATCGGTTCATTTTTGTATTTAACTACTAACTCGATCTGAGATTATGTTTAGCGTGTGCATGTTTGCAAGATTTCAAGCTGATCCTAAGAGTCACACTAGATAGCTGTTAAAAGAATTTTTCGGTATCTCAATGGCACTTAGGATCTAGGGTTATGGTACCCACGTCAAAGCTCGTTTCACCTTGTTTGCTGTTCAAATGCAGACTTTGCAGGTTATAAGGTCGATAGGAAAAACACTTCTCGATGTTGTCAATTCTTAGGGTCATCCCTAATCAGTTGGAACTCCAAGAAGCAAAATTATGTCGCCCTATCCACAGCCGAAGTTAAATATATTGTTGCGGGAGCCTGTTGTGCACAAATTCTATGGATTGCTAAACAACTTCGTGATCTTGGCTTTGATTTGAAAGGTATTCCTATAAAATGTGTTAATACTAGTGCTATTTCTATAACCAAAAATCTTGTGCAGCATTCAACGACTAACCATATCGATGTAAGGCATCACTTCAAACGTGATCATGTTGAGAAAGGTGATGTTTCGATCTCTTTTATATCTACTAACTTGCAGCTTGAAGATATCTTAACCAAGCCTCTTCCTGAAGAGCAATTTAATTTTATTAGATTGGAGCTTGATATGTTGAACAAGGAAGCATTAACGTAGGGGGAGTAAATCATTTTATAATCTCCTTCGTATGCACCCCAATTATCTTTTTCAAGGGCCTTGAAAGGAAATTCAAGGGCCTTGAAATAAGATTCAAGGGTAAATTGATTTACACGGATCATTTAGGAATTCATATCTTTTAGATATTCAAATTCCTAAAAATATTTTTAAGAGTTTTCTTTAAAAGGGATTTCAGAAGGCTTTATTTTCAGATTCAAAGAATTTTGAAAAGTTGTTACAAAATTTATTTAAACAATTTTATTCAACAATGATTCTACCAAGATTTTGAGTTTCTCAATATCTTAGTGATCTTACGTTGATGTGACTTCTTCCCTCAAATACTACTTCTCTTCTATCTTCATCTCTTCCGCTTCATCTTCTGTTTGCAAACTCCGTGCTCTACTCTTTCAATTTTTCACAACTCGCTTCCTCTCTCTCTTAAAATTTTCATGGCTTCCAAGAGATCTTCAGTTGATAATGCCGCATCATTGTTACGCTAGAAATGTACCACGCAAAAGTATTACAATTTATAACTCGATATATTCTCCAATGTCCTAGTGAATCCATAGTGTATGGGTCGTTTTGTAGCAAGGATAGTACTCCAAGGTCGAAAACAAAGAATAAGGTCAAATCAAATCAAACAAGTGATCATGGATAGTGCAAATCTAGTCTAAGAAAAGAGAAAGAAATAAACAAATGAAAATCATGATATTTTTGGTTGGGTTTTTGTGGGGATCAAACAAAGATCACAAATCATGCAAGATATATTAATCAATCAAGCAACACAAGCAAACAACATAAGAACAAGATATATGATCAAGTAAGAAAAGCAGATTCTAGGGATTCGGACTTCCGGTTACGGCAATGGACTCAAGCTTCTAATCAACCTTGGACAAGCTGCGGTATGTTGGGAAAGGTTGTTTCTCCAATGGGATCAATCACCGGATAGGTCTCATGGTCCACTAATCCCGCACCTAAAGTCTTATTACCGGGTAAGTCTCTAGGAACCTAAGGATGAGAATTCTACACAAACAGGATTTCTATCTAGGGGTCAAACCTCTCCTTACCGGGTAAGTCTCGGGAAGGCAAGTCCTAAGAAACAATCCTAGCATACTCAATCCAATAGCTGCTTGCGAGGCTCACTACTACCTAGAGTTCGTTATCTTTGGTATCTAAGATCGGGAATTACAGGGTAAGTCTGTTCCCTAACTTAGTTTGCTAGCATTAGTTCACCCTAGGCTAGATAAGGCTTAAAAAACACTAGGCTTTCAGCAATCTAACATCCTAACATTCAGATTCATCAATATAAGCACAACATAGCAAAACCACGGGCTGATCATACACAACCACAGCCGTGGTTTAGGAGGAACAAGTCGTGGTTTTGATCGGGGGTTAGGGTTCGAGCATGCAAGTCATCAAAAGGTAGATTCAAGTCTATTCTATCATTATCCAAGCCATAACCTTCTGTCCATCACCCTACAATCACAATTACTTAGCCAATAACACGCATCTCAAGATCTAGAATCCTCATACAAGCATACATGGGTTTCACAGCTAGATGGTGAATGAAAGCAAGTAAAAGCAAGAAATCTTGGTTGTATATGAGTTTAAACAAGAATTACAACCATTCAAATGCAACTTCAAATCGTTCCTTACATCACTTCCAAAAGCTTCTCAACAAAAATCACTAAAAACCACTCAAAGTCTCACTCTAGATCTAAGTTCAATGATGTTGCTCTTCTCCCAAATGAGAGTGTTTTTGTTCTTCTTCCAAGTCTTTCTCCCCACAATGGATGATGAGAGAGAGTCCAATTGCCAGCCTGCAGGCTCAACAAAGTCCACACTCAACCAAGAAAAGCAAAGGTCGGGCAAAGAAATCGTGTGACAAGTGTCAAGGTTGTCCAGACAGAAACCACGGGGAAAACAATGATTCCATGGGCATGGAAAGGGCCTTTGGACCGTGGTTCCTACAACTCAGCTGTCCTTGGATCACTAAGTTATGAGTTCGTGCAAGGCATGCAGCAATAAGGTCTTTTGTGTTCTCCTTTGCTACTAGCTTGCTCCTTAAAGAGTCCGGAAGTGTGCCATCACGAGGTCCTCGAATGTAACGATTAAGTCCAAAAGCTCCCCAAAATACCTACAAAACCGACAAAAGCTCGTGTAGACGTCTATTTCGACAATGTGGATGAATTAAGCGTAAATGTCACAAACTAATGCCAAACCATGCATGAATAACGGGAATAACTACCTAAATGAATGCCTAAACTAACGTCATAAATCATGTCATCAATCATCTGCCCCCAAATGACAAAGATTTGTTCAGATCTCCTCCGACTCAAATTCTGACTCAAGCTCAGGCTCAAATTCCAGCTCTAGTGCCCCATTTTATATGGATGATGCTGAAATTTTTGCCAAGACGGGCCTTCCCTCATAGTGGTTTGGAATTCAAATAGGTGTCAAGAAATGGCTGACTGAGTTCAACGAACGACACGAATGCATGTGCAAATTAGTCGATCGATAACTATTCACATGCCTCTCTGTACCAGGGCTTGATGTGCTTCAAGCAAGTTCTATTTTGATTCTTCTCAACCCAGGGGAGACATCCTTCCCTAGACTAACCAAGCTATTCTACATCAACTTATCCACCCGACGAAAAAGGGGAGAACTAATTTTGGAATCTGTTGTCAAAGGTAAGAAAATCACTATAACCACTGAGATTATTGTTGATATTTTTGGTCTTCCTCGCTACGATGTTTTTTACCACCCTACCCTTGCTAGAACTGTTAAGATGGCCAAAGAACAGTTTCTTCTACCCAATGCACTTCCAAAACCAACCACCACTTGTTTAACCCTTGAAACCCGAATAGTTTGTACTCTTTTGGTTAGGTGTGTGGTACCAATGGTTAACAACAAAGATGTGTTGACAAATAAATTACTTTCTTTTCTATATCATGTGCTGAATGGGCTCGATGTTAATCTCCCAGAACTCATCCTATCTCAAATGGTTCATGCTATCGATTCTCCCGGTGATTATCACTTGTCATATGAAAATTTGCTTCCAAAAATCTTTCAACATTTTTTGATTGATTATTCTGAGGAGGAGCAACATTTTGTTTGTGGATAACTGGGTGAGGAATTCTTTGATAGTATGGGGATTAAGAGAACTGCCATTGGTGAATGGGTTGTAAGCGAGAAACCAGCATGGAATTATACCACTGTACAACGATTGGAAGCTGTCGAAAGAGGATTGTACTATCTGAGATGTGATCTTATTTTCTTCCGATCAACATTTACCGACTGTCTAGACGAAACACAGGACCTACTAGACATTTTAAATCAGAAAATTATCCAGATGTTTCATGTAAATGCTCTTTCTTTGACAGCTACCAACAACATCAAGCCCTTAACAGAAGAAGATGGTCAAGCCACCACTGAGAATGCTGAACAAGTCATGTCTCAGTGCTATAAGATCGTCAAGGATCGTCATAGAAGACAACCATCGGTTGAGGATCTAGACGTTTTACATATAGAAGAATTCGGAGTTTTCAAGAAATATGACAAGAATTCTTATCAGAGACGAACTGATATTTCCTACAAAGAACATGACCTCCTGAACGTTCAACATCGTTGGTGTAACACCCTTATTCCAAGAGGACTCGGAATGCTACGAGCTGGGACCTCACAATGGGTCCCAGCCCTTAGCCTGGCAACTAATTCATCGGACCTTACAACACGGCATAAATAAAATGGCAAAACACATAATTTAGTAACATGAGTGGAAGAAAAGGTACAAATCTGAAAACAATCCAACCAAGTCTCAACATTCATGAAATATAAAGATAACCGCCCCGTCCTTTAATGCACGGAACCCCGACTACCTACTACCACCGGATCACTCGATCGCCTCTCTAACCTGCAAGGTATCTACAAGCGGTATAATACCGTTAGCTGACAATCTTTGCATAAGTATAAAGGTAAAAGCACAAACACACAACATATACAATCAACATGCAACACTCAATCCTTTTGTTATCATTATGTAGGTGATATGTCATTACTAATGATACTTATCTTGTGACACGAGGGATTCCCAAACCTCGCCCCTGATCCCGTTTACCAACAAGGAATGGTGCTAATGCATCTGACCGTCTACCTGCCTGGGCTGGTACAGGGAACCTCCTAGACTCTCGCAAGAGATAGGCAGATGATGTCACGACCTGTTATCATACACTTGGGTCCATTATGTAATATAATAAAGTCGGCCTAATCCGGTTTCGTTATTATCCTAACTAGCGAACACCACTCATACATAATACACTCATACAAGAAGCCAACTAAGTAAGTCCGTAGACTTACCAGTCTCCGAAGCGCACAAGGACACTTCACTCGAAAGTTCCCTCGGGAAAACGTACAACGACTGTTCAAGACAAGGCACACAATCAAACCACACTCTAGTCCACTAGAAGTCTTTAGACTTCTAGGCTCAACTTCTCAACCACCTAGTCCAAGAAGACTACACTCTCAGTCCATGACCTATCCAACTCTCAACATAACGATATACACAAAGGTTACTTCCACAACGCTCGAACAAACCCTCATTAACATACCACCACTAGATTCACATAACTCACACTAGAACTCTAAGGTCCAACCACTGTAAAGCATTCCAGTTCAACTACCCTATGCCAGCCTAACATGCTTCTAGGGTATAACGAGTCTAAGGAAAGAAAGAAGGAAAAGCAAGAACGAGATTCGGGGCTCACTAGAGCAAAACCGCCCCTACGCCTGCCTGAGCCACCCCTGTGCCTCTCTGAGTCCGCCCCTGCGTCGATCTGGGTCCGCCCTTGCGCCTTGGTAAATCCGCCCATGCGCCTGTCTGAGCAGAAAGTCCGTCGGTTGAGTTCTTCGATTGTGCGGCCGGTCCTTTAGGGTCTCCTTTGGTGCTATGAACGTCTTCTACTTCTCTCACTTGGTATTAGCCTCCCTCCAAGGTCTAGCTTCGTCATCGAACCAACAAAACAACGATAGATCGTTGATCAAGGATTCAAGAGTGTCTTCCATTCAAGCCATGGAAGGGAAAGGAAGGAAGAAGAAGGAGAAGAAAGAAAGAAGAAGAATGGAAGGAACCTTACCCACGTCCCATCACTGTAGTCCCGGCCTCACGAAAGGTGGATCCAAGCTGTAGCACTCCAAGGTAAGAATGGAGGAGAAGGATGTAGGAGGAAGTGCAAGAGGAGTAAGTGGGTAGGAGGAAGAAAGTAACGTGAGAAGAAAATAAGAGGAGGAGAAGAGTTGGCTGCATAAAAGAGGAAGGATACCAAAGGTCTCCAGCCCATAACTCCTCCTGGAATTTAAGAGGGGAGTTAAAAAGGATCGGAATGTGAACGGTTACCCAAAACGCTGCTACCTCGCCCACGCGTGCCACCGCCCCAGCGGGAATTCTAGCCGCACCTGCGGCTTACTCGACTACGACACCAAAGCCGCAAGGGCGTGAGCCCTTGCGCTCGGCTTCTACCCTCATCTAACTCTATCCAAGTTTAATGAAAAATCCGGTTGTTACATCAGATGCCCCTGAAAAATAAGTTTTGTCCCGAAACTTAGGGGTACTAACCGCGGTCATAAGATATAAGGAAGCCCTATGACTATCAAACTACCACATCGAGACCACTTAAGGGTAACGCACAAGTACACTAGATATATCACACATACAACACTGCAAGCAACGAAAACAAAAGGGTAGACTACCTGACAGTCCTATAGACGTCTCTAGACCCGCGTTAAACTCCGGGTAGTTCCGCCGGATACTATCCTCCGTCTCCCAAGTGGCCTCGTCAATTCTCCGTCTCGACCACTGCACTCTCATCATGGGTATTACCTTTGATCGAAGGCGTCTCGTACCTGTCTCCAAAACTGCTATTGGGTGCTCTGGAAATGTATGATCCGGCTCGACCACTAGGTTGTCATGACTCACTATGTGTCTCAGGTCATGCACATACTCTCGCAGCTGCGACACGTGAAATACCGGATAAAGTAGCTCCAATCGGGGTGGAAACCTCTCCTATCCGCTCAAGGATCTCGAAGGGACCGACATATTGGGGACTCAACTTTCCCTTAATGCCGAAACGTCTAACACCCCTCGTCGGCGACACTGTCAACCATACTTGGGCTCCAACCCTGAAATCTAGAGGCCTGCGTCTCTTATCAGCATAAGATCTTTGACGGCTCTGTGCGGCCAACATCCTCTCTAGGATCAAAGCTACCCGAGCCATATCATCCTGCACCTGCTCGGGTGCCACACCACTCTTCCTCCTAGGCTCATCGAAACACAAGGGTGTACGGCACTTCCGTCCATATAGTGCCTCGTAAGGACTCATCCCAATAGTCGCATGTCAACTATTGTTATAAGAAAACTCCACCAAAGGGAGGTGGTCGGGCCATACCTGGCCCCAATTAAGAACATATGCCCTCAACATGTCCTCGAGAGTCTGAATCGTCCTCTCAAACTGTCCATCCGTCTGAGGATGGTATACCGTGGTGAACTGTAAGCTCGTACCTAAGGCGGCGTGTACCAGCTGCCAGAACCTCGAGGTAAAACGTCCATCTCTATCTGAGATGATCGTCCTCGGCACCCCATGGAACCTCACAATCTATCGGGTAAACTCCTCGGCTAAACGAGACACCGGTCACGTTTCCTTAATAGGAATAAATCGTGCCATCATTGTCAACCGATCCACCACCACCCATATCGCATCAAAGCCTCTACTCAACCTCAAGCCGGTAACGAAGTCCATAGAAATGTCCTCCCACTTCCACTGCGGAATCGGAAGTGGTTGGAGCTCTCCTCCGGGCCTGTGGTGCTCGATCTTGACCAGCTGACAGGTCGCACACTAGGCTACATATCAAGCCACATTAGGCTTGAGCCCGCCCCACCAATAAGATCGTCGTATATCCTGATACATCTTACTCGCATCCGGGTGGACGGAATAAGGTGTAGAATGGGCCTCTTATAGTATACGCACCCTCAACTCTCTGTTGGAGGGTACACATATGTGCTCTTGGTGCCTCAAAATCCCGTCTGCACCCACCATAAACTGAGGTGCCTCCCCTCTGGACATCCTATCCCTGATCCTTGCCAGTGTAGGACAACCCTCGTGTTTCTTCCGGATCTCTTCTGTCAGATCCGGTGAAACCTCTAATGCTGACAAATGACCGTCAGTATAAATAACAGGATGTCTACCTCCAACCAAATCAAATCTCTCTGCAACTGGGTCTGAACGGTCAATCTAGCTATCGCAGCCTCGCGGGGTGTCCTCCTACTCAGGGCATCGGCGACCAAATTCGCCTTCCCCGGATGATAAAGGATCTCTAAGTCAAAATCCTTAATTAGCTCTAACCATCTCCTCTGGCGGTTATTCAACTCCCGCTGAGTGAATATGTACTTCAGACTCTTGTGGTCTGTGAAGATCTGACAGGTTGCCCCGTAGAGGTAATGGCACGAGATCTTCAATACATTAATGACTGTAGTTAGTTCAAGGTCGTGAGTAGGGTAATTTTCCTCATACATCTTCAGCTGTCGAGACGCGTAAGTAATGACCCTGCCCCTCTGCATCAGGAATCATCCCAAACCTAGCTTGGATGCATCACTGTAAACAACGAAGTCCTCAACGCCCTCTGGCTGTGCTAACATGGGAGCGGAAGCCGATCTCCCGTTCAGCTCTTCAAAACTCCGCCGACAGGGCTCGGACCATGTAAATCAGATGGACTTCCTTAACAAGGAAGTGAGTGGCCTGGCAATCACAGAAAAACCCTTCACGAACCTGCGGTAGTATCCGGCCAGACCTAGAAAAGTGCGTACCTCCTTGACCGTCTTAGGAAGCGGCCATGATGCAACTGACTCTATCTTCGCCGGGTCTACCTTGACACCCTTGGCGGAGACAATGTGGCCAAGGAAGGCAACCTCTGGCATAAAAAACTCACACTTAGAGAGCTTAGCATAAAGCTCCCTATCTTGTAAAACCCGCAACACCGTCCTCAGGTGTCCGGCGTGCTCCTCCCTACTCCGGGAGTATACCAAGATGTCGTCGATGAAAACTACCACAAACTGGTCTAAGAAGTCGATGAAGATGCTATTCATCAACTCCATGAAGACAGCAGGAGCATTGGTGAGCCCGAAATGCATCACCACGAACTCATAATGCCCGTATCTGGTCCAAAACGCCGTCTTCGGTACGTCCTCATACCGTACTCTCAACTGATGGTATCCTGACCTCAAGTCAATGCGGGAAAACACCTTAGCTTCCTGTAACTGATCAAGCAAATCATCAATACGCGGTAATGGGTACTTGTTCTTGACGGTGACTTTATTCAACTTTCGATAGTCGATACAAAGCCTCATAGATCCGTCCTTCTTCTTGACGAAAAAGACAGGTGCACCCCAGGGAGATACACTTGGTCGGATGAATCCTCTTTCTGCTAAATCCTCGAGTTGCTTCTTGAGCTCAAGCATCTCGACTAGTGCCATGCGGTATGGAGCCTTGGAGATCGGCCTCTTGCCGGGCTCCAACTCAATCCCAAAATCTACGCCCCTCTACGATGGTAAGCCAGGCGGCTCGCCAAAGACGTCCTCGAAATCACAAGCTACCGGGGTCTCTGCTAAAGATGATCTCGTCTCCTCCTTCATGGCGTAACACCAGAAGGCCTCGCACCCCTAACCTATGAGCTTTGCGGCTCAGATTGCACTAATGACTGTCCCGATCTTTCAGAGGTCGCACCCCAAAAGACCTCCTCCTGCCCAGACTCCGTGGTGACCGTCACTGTCCTCTTACTGACGTCCAGAATAGCTCATTGGCGGTCCATCCAGTCCATCCCGAGTATGGCTTCTTCATGCACTAAGCGCATGACATGGAAGTCGGCTAACCAGTCACAATCTCCCAAGTGGATGGGATAATCGTGAATCTCTCGAGTACCGCGAACCTTACTCCCATCGGGTAACCTTATAAGGAAAAGTTCCTCATCTACTGTATTTAAGGTCAACCTATCTATGCAATCATCAAATATGAAAGAGTGCGTCGCACCCGTATCAAAAAGTACTCGGACTGGAAATCCATGAATGGTAATAGTACCTGTGGCTGCAGGCGCTACTGGCTCTACGACGCTCCTCAACTCAAAGACTTGAGCCTGAGTACCTCTGGTCTGTGAAGTTCCTCCGCCACGCCCTCTACCTCTGCCGGGAATTTGAGCCGAACCCTGTGATTATTCCTCACCAGAAGCTCGCTGTTGTTGCCTCTGTCCTCCTCCTGAGGTACCAACAAGCGAGGACCCCTACTGTGATGTCACCTTGCCTTGTCGGCAGAAGGTAGCTCTATGGCCCAGCTGGCCGCAAGTGAAAAATGTAACTGATGGTCTCCTACACTCCGGCTTAATGTGTCCATACTCTCTGTAGTTGTAGCACTAACGTCCCCTAGAAACCGTCGGTGATACAACCTGGTAGCTAAAGTGGCCTTGAGGCTTACCACGCCCATGACCTGAACCTCCTACTCCTGTGCTGGCTGGTCTGGTCCTTTGTCTCTTGTCTGACCCTCCAGACTGCATAGCTCTCTTTGGACCCAGTCGGTCCCTCTCAAACGCCGAAGCCCGATCCTGGTAATCGGCTAGGGAGTCGGAGCGAAACCCTGACGGATAGGAGCGTGTAGTCTCCCTCAGTCTCCGGGAGAACAGGTACACGTGCTGGTCCACAAGTGGTGCAGCAGGACCCAACTGTGACAGCTCCTCTCGAAACCTCCTAATCGTCTCAGCTATCAGAACATCCTCAAATCATGCTTCAAAGAAGTCCTGCACTCGGTCTCTCCTCAGTGAGATAGGACAAAAAGTCTCTCGCACAAGACTCAACAACTGCTCAAATCGGGACACTCCGCCCCGCACGGTCCTCCACCAGAACTGTGCCTGGTCTCTAAACAAGGTCTGAACCAGCTCCACCTTCCGACTCTCAGGACAGAGGATAGCCTCCAGTGAAAACTCCACATGGCTAATCCAATGCTCTACCTCAAGTCCAACATTCCCATCGAATGTAGGAACTCGTTGATGGTTGAAAGTCTTCAACCATTCGTCCGGCCTCGGTACCCTCGGCTCGTCTCTCACTCGGTTATCTTCAACAACCCTCACTGGTACAGCTACCACCGGTGGAACTACCACATGAGTCACCCTCTGAGAGACCTCATCCGACCTAGCTGGCACCGGCGGTGCTGGAGGTGGTACTCCGTCTCTGTATGCTTCTTGCACCTGTTAGACATACGCTCGATACTCCGATGCTCCAATCGACACACGGCCAGAATCAGAAGGCCCCGCACTCCGTACTCCGGACCTAGCAGCGGTCCAATCCCTAACGTCGGGAACAATGCTCTCAGCTACCTCCTCAGCAGGAACGTCCACAGTTGGGGGATCTAAAACGGGAGCACGTCCCCTACCTGGGCCCCTTTGAGGCCTGCCCACATGTCCCGGTCCCGGAGCTCCACGAGGAAGGGGAGGTCGGCCCCCTCCTCGTCCAACGTAAGCTGTCGCTCTCGTACGTGGCATCTGAGAGAGATGTGATTGGTGTAAGACTACTTTAATGGATAGTAACAACATAACTATCTAACTACTCTAGGTCGCTTCTAAAGGTCACAATGTAACTATTAAACACAATTTATAATAAAAGTCCAATAAACTATGCAATCGAGTTCAACGGAGGTAGTGGCGGCCCGTGCATTCTATCCCCACCCATTTATGCTCATGGTTTTGAAAATAAAAATTCATTTTAAAAAGTTCGAAACCCTTGTGGTTTTTGTTTATTTGTTTATTCGGCCTTTTGAATAAACAAATAAACACAAACCAATGCTTTTGTTATCTACAAGCGGTATAAAACCGTTAGCTGACAATGTATGCATAAGTATAAAGGTAAAAGCACAAACACACACCATATACAATCAGCACGCAACACTCAATCCTTTTGTTATCTTTAATTAGGTGATATGTCCTTACTAATGATACTTATCTTGTGACACGAGGGATTCCCAAACCTCGCCCCTGATCCCGTTTACCAACAAGGAATGTTGCTAATGCATCTGACCGTCTACCTGCCTGGGCTCGTACAGGGAACCTCTTAGACTCTCGCAAGAGCTAGGAAGATCATGTCACGACCCGTTATCATACACTTGGGTCCATTACGTAATATAATAAAGTCGGCCTAATCCGGTTTCGTTATTATCCTAACTAGCAAACACCACTCATACACAATACACTCATACAAGAAGCCAGCTAAGTATGTCCGTATACTTACCAGTCTCCGAAGCGCACAAGGACACCTCACTCGAAAGTTCCCTCAGGAAAACGTACAACGCTTGTTCAAGACAAGGCACATAATCAAACCACACTCTAGTTCACTAAAAGTCTTTAGACTTCAAGGCTCAACTCCTCAACCACCTAGTCCAAGAAGACTACACTCTCAGTCCATGACCTATCCAACTCTCAACATAACGATATGCACAAAGGTTACTTCCACAACGCTCGAACGAACCCTCAAAAACATACCACCACTAGATTCACATAACTCACACTAGACCTCTAAGGTCCAGCCACTTTAAAGCATTCTAGTTCAACTACTCTATATCAGCCTAACATGCTTCTAGTGTATAACGAGTCTAAGGAAAGAAAGAAGGAAAAGCTAGAACGAGATTCGGGACTCACTGGAGCAAAACCGCCCCTACGCCTGCCTGAGCCGCCCCTGCGCCTGCCTGAGCCGCCCCTGCGCCAGCCTTAGCCGCCCCTGCGCCTATCTGGGTCCGCCCCTACGTCGATGTGGGTCCGCCCCTGCGCCTTGGTGAATCCGCCCCTGCGCCTTGGTGAATCTGCCCCTGCGCCTGTCTGTACAGAAAGTCCGTCGGCTGAGTTCTTCGATTCTGCGGCCGGTCCTTTAGGGTCTCCTTTGGTGCTATGAACGTCTTCTACTTCTCTCACTTGGTCTTAGCCTCCCTCCAAGGTCTAGCTTCGTCATCGAACCAACAAAACAACGATAGATCGTTGAGAAAGGATTCAAGAGTGTCTTCCATTCAAGCCATGGAAGGGAAAGGAAGGAAGAAGAAGGAGAAGAAAGAAAGAAGAAGAATGGAAGGAACCTTACCCACGTCCCGTCACTGCAATCCCGGCGTCACGAAAGGTGGATCCAAGCTGGAGCACTCCAAGGGAAGAATGGAGGAGAAGGATGTAGGAGGAAGTGCAAGAGGAGTAAGTGGGTAGGAGGAAGAAAGTAACGTGAGGAGAAAATGAGAGGAGAAGAGTTGGTTGCATAAAAGAGGAAGGATACCAAAGGTCTCCAGCCCATAACTCCTCTTGGAATTTAAGAGTGGAGTTAAAAAGGATCGGAATGTGAACGGTTGCCCAAAATGCTGCTACCCCACCCACGCATGCCACCGCCCCAGCGGGAATCCTTGCCGCACCTGCGGCTTACTCGACTACGACACCAAAGCCGCAAGGGCGTGAGCCCTTACGCTCAGCTTCTACCCTCATGTAAATCCATCCAAGCGTAACGAATAATCCGGTCGTTACAGTTGGAGGAAGATGTGCATGAAGGAGGATTCAGGGAAAGGGATCTCTTCCAGGTGGTATCAAGAATGAAGTTCTCTGGATGACCATGACTGTCAAGGTCCTTGGTTCGGATATCAAAGGCTTGTTTTTGAAAAATTTGATTTATTTTTGTGGGTTTTGTAAAATACATTTCTGGGTTGTAAACCTTTAGAACTTCCTTGCTTTGACTATTTTCTCCCTTGTTGAAAGACAAAGGGGGAGAAATAAATGATCCGATATTTTCGAATATTTTCTACATTCTGTATTTTAAGTTAGTTTGATATTCATATATGCATCGCTAACTTTACAATGCAGGTACGAAACATTTGTGTTGTCTTCCATCAAGGGGGAGATTGAAACTCCACCTTGATTATATAATTGTACAAGTGATGATGATGGAAGACTTAAACACAAATGAAGTAGTTTTATACACTAATAATTTATTGATCATATATCGAGTTGCTTGGTTTGGTTTTGTAGTTTGTATTGTATGAGTGCAGGTTTTGAAAGATACTTCAAAGGACCTTGGAATACCTTATAATCGAATGCAAGGAAAGTCAAGGTGTTTAGAGTGATTAAAAGACAGAGGCCTTTAAATTCATTTCAAGGAAACAAAAGATGTCAAGGTTGCACGCTAAAGGAATTTAAATCATTAATTCAACAAAGTGCCAAAGAAGATCTTCCAGGAAGGATTTGCTCAACAAGAAGATATGATTGAACGAAGATCTCAACCGACCAATGAAAGATCTTACAACGATCCACAACCAAAAAGGACGGAGATCCTCTTTCAAGGAATTAACAGATACGAGAAGATTAAGGAACACAGAGATCAACGTGTTCTCAGGAGATGAAGATCCACAATTTCTATCTCATCTCAACCAAGAAGCGATCTTCATGGAGAAGAAGAATCTTCTTTAAACGTTCATCTTTCCAACGGCAAGGAGACCGCTCCATAGAAGGCTATAAATGAAGATGGCGATTGAAGAACAAGGAAACAAGCTTACACGGAAACATTAATAGTCTTCAAACGATCTAAATCATCTTCATTCGATCAATTAGTTTTTCTTTCTCTCTTTCAAAAAAAGTGTTATCCCCTAGAGAGAGATAAAACTTGAGAGCTCCATTGGTATATCTAAAAAGTGTTACACTCGAGTGTGTTACTCTACGAAGTAACTAGGCTATTATAGCAATGTGAAGAGTTGGAGCTAGATCGTAGCATTGACTATAGTTTGTATCTAGGACTCTCTGAATTTGATAATAGATAGTTAGATCCTAAGGCCATACCCTGAGACGGAGAGTAGGCTATTTGATCCGAACTTCGTAAACATATCCTCGTGTCGATCTTTGATATTCCTCATTTTATCTTGCTTTATTGTGACTAACTTTGTTTTGCAGGATTACAAAGTCAATGCCCTTGATATTTGTTTCAAAGCCTTGAGATTGGCTTTGCGAAAAGTTTCCATACTCTATTCAACCCCCCTTCTAGAGTATCTTTTATCCTTTTTATTCACCTACCAGTTCTTCAAATACGATAGAAGGGATACCCTTTATTATAGGATTACCCGATGATAGCAGGGTCAAAGGTACCCGCGAGATACGTGTTTGTCCTATTCATTAGGGTCTTGTGATTTTCTTGTGGACTTCTTTGTCATGCCGCTAGTGCGTGAGGAAGTCATTTTGGTTATGGATTTGATAGAAAGACATCGTGTTGTGTTAGATTTAGGTAGTTGGACCCTGACAGTCTCTACTAAGTTAGGTCAGATCGAGATTTTTTGAGGTTGGGACCTTGGAAAGAGGGGTATGGTTAATACCGCAGTACGAGCAACGAGGTTAATTACACAGGGTGCGAAGCCTTCTGGTGTTATGCCATGAAGGAGAGTGAGAGTCCATCATTAGAGGACATTCCTGTTCCGAGCCGTCCAGTTTTCCGCCTCAAAGGAGTGTAGACTTTGACATCGAGTTGGAGCCTGGTATGAGACCTATCTCGAACGCCCCATACCTATGGTGTATCGAGTTGTTAGAGCTGAAGAACCAACTGGATGAGTTGGCTGAGAAGGGCTTTATCCACCCTAGTGTATCCCCGTGGGGAGCACCTGTCCTCTTCGTACGGAAGAAGGACGGATCGTTGAGGTTGTGTATCGACTACAAAGAGTTGAACAAGGTGACCATCAAGAACAAGTATCCTTTTTCCCCGTATCGATGATTTGTTAGATCAGTTTTAGGGAGCGACTGTGTTCTCGGGGATCGACTTGTGCTCGGGATATCACCATTTGAGGGTGAGAGAGCAAGATGTGCATAAGACGGCATTTGAGACCCGATCTGGCCACTATGAGTTCGCAGTGATGCCATTCGGGCTCACGAATGCGCCCACCGTCTTTATGCAGTTGATGAATGGCATATTCATCGTCTTTCTGGATCTGTTTGTGGTTATCTTCATAGTCGATATCCTGGTGCACTCTCGTAGCAAAGAGAAACATGCATGACATCTAAGGACAGTGTAGCGAGCTTTGAGGGATAGAGAATTGTATGCCAAATTCTCTAAGTGCGAGTTCGGGATGCATGACATCAAGGTTGATCCGCTGAAGATCGAGTCTGTAGCAGCGTGGACGATACCGACATACGTCAAGGAAGTGCGCAGTTTCCTCTGCCTAGCCGGTTACTACCGACGGTTGTGGAGGGATTCTTTGTGATTATCCATCCACTCATCAGCCTATTGAGGAAGACTACCCGGTTTGTATGGTCCGAGCCGTGTACTCAGTGTTTTGAGGAGCTCAAGAGACGTCTGACCTCCGCTCCCATCTTAGCACAGTCGGAGAGCACAAAGGACTTTGTAGTCTTCAGTGACGCATTCAAGCTAAGCTTAGGGTGTGTTTTGATGCAGCGTGGTAGAGCTATTGCATATGCGTCTAGACAGTTGAAGACGTATCAAGAGAACTACCCGACTCATGATCTTGAGTTGGTAGCGATAGTTCATGCTTTGAAGATCTGGAGACATTACTTGTATGACGCTACATGCTAGATCTTCACAAACCATAAGAGTTTGAAGTATATTTTCACGCAGCGGGAATTGAGTAACCGCCAACGTATGTGGCTTGAGTTGATCAAGGATTTTGACCTTGAGATTCTGTACCATCTAGGGAAGGCGAACGTTGCTGTAGACGCCCTGAAGAGGAAGACGTCTCAAGAGATGGCGATTGCGAGACTGACAGTTGAGCCTCAATTGTAGAGAGATCTAACGTGGCTAGATATGGACATCCAGTTTCCTGATAAGGATGCGTAGTTGAGTACCTTAGAGGTTCTACCTGTCTGTTTGAAGAGATCTAATAGAAGCAGAGGACCTGCCATACACTAACGAGGATACGAGAAAGGATGTCTCGTGGTGAGGCACCGCAGTTCTCCATAGGAGAAGATGGAGTGATGAGACACCACGACCGAGTCTGTTTACCTGCTGATGTTGATCTGAGACAAATGATTCTGCAGGAGGCTCACTACACACCTTACTCAATACACCCAAGTGCGAGTAAGATGTATCATGATGTGAGACGTTCATACTGGTTGGGAGAGCCCAAGCCCGATGTAGACAAACTGTGGCTCAGTGTGCGACCTGTCATCCCTTCAAGATAGAGCATTGTAAACTAGGAGAACTCCATCCACTGCCAGTACCACAGTAGAGGTGGGAGTACATCTCCATGAAGTTTGTGACAAGATTTAGACCGATCAAGAGCTTCGATGCCATTGGGGTTGTGGTTGACAGACTGACGAAGACTACACGTTTCATTCCTATTAGAGAAATGTGGCCAATGAGTAGACTTGCTAGGGAGTTCACTGGGAAGATAGTGATACTCCATGGTGTACCGAGGACGATCGTCTCAGACCGAGATGGATGGTTCACCTCGAGGTTTTGGGAGCAGATTCAGAATACTTTGGGGACTAGTTTGCACTTCACGACTCCGTTTCATCCTCAGACATATGGTCAGTCAAAGAGGACCATTAAGACACTAGAGGACATGCTGTGAGCTCGTGTGTTGGATTGGGGACAAGGATGGCCAGATTACCTCCCATTGGTTGAGTTATCATAAAACAACAGATGACATGCATCAATTAGGATGGCCTCATATGAGGCATTGTATGGGCGTAGATGTCGTACACCGTTATGCTGGGATGAGCCTAGCAGTGTCAGTGGCATAGCGCCGGAACATATTCAGGATAATATGGCGCGAGTAGCGTTGATCAGAGAGAGAATGTTGGCTGCACAGAGTCGCCAGAAGTCGTATGCAGACAAGAGGTGTCGACCTCTAGAGCTCAAGGCTGGAGCTCATGTCTAGCTAAGAGTATCTCCGGCGCTAGGATTTAGACGTTTTGGAATAAAGGGGAAGTTGAGTCTCCAATATGTCGGTCCTTTTGAGATTCTAGACAGAGTTGGGAGAGCAGCATATAGATTGGCTTTACCAACTAGATTAGAGGGTGTTCATCTTGTGTTTCATGTGTCTCAACTAAGGGAATACATACCAGATCCGAGACACATTGTCAACTATATGATGACTTAGTGTATAAGCCGGACCACACTTTTGTTGAGCACCCCATTGCAGTCCTAGAGCAAGGTGTGAGATGCCTGCGTCGAAGGACATTCGTATGCTGAGGATAGATTTGTCTAGTTGAGGACCTAATGAGGCTACATGGAAGATTGAGGATAGTATCCATAGGAACTATCAATATTTCTATGCCGACATAGATGCTCTTGTAGGATCGATGAGTAGATATTTGTTCTATTTTGGTGAGTGTTATGATTATGTGCTTTGATCTGTTTTCGTGCTAGTTGTGATGTATGCATACGATCTTATTAGATCTTGTTTGCTAGCGCGAGCTGTGTTTATAGTTGGAGATGGTTCTTCCTCCTTGCTATTGTGTTGTGATTAGTGTTTAGCTGGAGATGGTTATTCCTCCATGCTGTTGTTTATGGACATAGTTTGAGTAGAGATGAATTTCCTCCATGTAGTTGTGTTACGAGTGCGATTTTGGCTGGAGACGGTTTTCCTCCATGCCTTGTGACGTAGTTATAAGTTGGCTAGAGATGGTTTTCCTCTATGCCTTTAGATAACGTTATGATCTTGTTGCTGGAGTTGGTGATTCCTCCATGCTGTGTTTTGCGGTTATATAGTGTTATAGGATGATACCTTTGAACGGAGAGGTGATACTTCCGATAGACACAGTGTTTATACATTTGCGTATGGGTCCGAGAGGATTTGTGAATTGTTTATTTTCAGGACGAAACTTTTTCTTAAGGGGTGTGTGATGTAATAGCTAGGATTTCCGAATTCTAATTAATGCTTTTTAAGTTAATCATTGATAGTAATTGACGTATAACTCGCGAAGATTTCCTAAGTGACGAGTAAAAGTCCCACCGTTATGTTCCTGGGGTAATTTTGGACTTATGGGGAAATTTTCACTTTTTCCCACTGATAATTATTTTTACCCTCCGGTTTTATTTGGAGCATTTGGGAGCTCCAACTAATAATAATACAGTTGGGAAAAATGATCAGTACATCGGACATGTCGTAGATATGAAATAACATGGAAAGGAAAAAATGGCCAAAAGAGTCACTATTTTGTTTCATAATGGTTGACAAAGACGGCTTCAAAATACACGTTTTCCGAGGTAGTTGTGGAAAAATTATCCCTACAATATTCTAGAATTATTATTCCAATTTTGACAAGCTTGGAGAAGGGGGTTCAACCCGACTTTGCTTCGGTTAAAGCATAATTATCGACTTCGCTAAAGGATAATTATCGTCTTCACTATAAATAGCGGAAAATCGTTGATTAATTCATTTCCTTTCACGTTTCCTCGTAAAAGCTCTTATTTATCTCAATCTTCAAACCCAGATCTACTCTCCGTTTCTAATCCAATTTCAATTCCGTTTGAGATTTTGGATTCCTCTCTTCATTCTCTTCATATCGGTACTAAGTTTCTGTATTTCCGAGCATATGAAGATCTGGTCGTGCATATATGTCACTAGGACGGTTCCGTTGCTCAAATTCCAGTGAATTTGATGTTCTTCATGCGTAGCCTACGTCGTTGTGATACCGAATCATCTTTAAGATCGTCAATCAAGCGTTGATCGTTTCCTCGAGGGGAAGTGTGACGTGATTCTGGTTTATGAGTATATCAAGTAAGTCCATAGGACATACTTAGCGAGCAGTTGTGGATTTGAGTGTTTGTGATGGTTGTGTGTGTGTGCATATGATTATTGCATTTATAACCTAAACCGGACTAGGATGACCACTTCATTACCTTAATTGGCCCAAGTGCATTATAATCGGGCGGTGACCACCTGACAAAGGTCTTCGAGAGTGGAGAAAGTGCTCGGAAGCCATTAGCTCAGGGTGGACGTAGCTTCTCACGCAAAACCTGAGTTAAAGGGGGGAAGAGGCGAGGTTCGTTAGGCTCCTCGTGCCACAAAAGAAGTTGAATTAGTAACAGAATAACGTAATCAAAGATAACAACGACTGTGTATGTGACATTGCATATTGTGTTGTGTTGGTGTGTGTATGTGCTATTACTTCATTCTTATTCATTTCTGTTAGCTAACGGTTTATACCGTGTTGTAGATGATCTGCAAGTTAGGAAGACTACAGAGTGACACAAACATGGTGATCAACCGAGGGCTTCTGTACACAAGGATATGCAAGGGTTTTGGGGTATTTTATCCTTGTATAGATATGATGTTGCTATTTTGTACTCGGCTGTGTTTTTGTAACCTTATGATGTATGTATTTATACAGTTTTATGTATTTGGTTTTAATCTATCTGTGTCTTGTTGTAAGATCCATGGAACTTGTTGTCAAGCTAGGGTCAAGATCCATTGTGAGATCCTAGCCCAGTAGCGCCCAGACTCCCGTGGATTTGGGGTTTTACAAAAACGACCCATACACTGTGGGTTTGCTAGTTAGTTTAGGAGAATATATCGAGTTATAAATTTATGGCTTTTGCGTGGTACTACTCTAGCGTAACAAGTTTTTGGCCCCGTAGTCAGGGACTTGGTCTAGATTAAGCCATTTGTGTTTGATTTTTTTAGTGTGAATCTTTCTTGTTAATTTGGATCTTGCTTGGTTTTGTCTTTGCATGTTTCATGCTTATCAATGGACGGATTGTACTTTCAAGACGATCTTGACGACATGGAGTATGAGGGATGGATGCCAAGCCAAGATAGAGGACCACTCCACGATCAGCTTGAGTATTGGAATGAGTTCAATGACCATCATGAGTCCATGATCAAGCTCACATGACTACATTTCATAATGGGAACCTCCCCAACAACATCCCAAAGACCGATTGGAGTCAATGTATGAGCAAGTGATGAGGAAGTTGGAGAACTTATAGACCACCTTTACTTCCATTTTGAGGGCCCAAGTGGAGCTTGAGCCGGAAGTGTTTCAACAAGTGGAGGTGTACCATGAAGGAATCCAAGAATTACCCGATTCAACCATCACCAATAAAGACCTTGAAGAAGAGTTGAATGATGATGGGGAGCAAGTGAGGCTATCGGATTTGGCATTGGAGGATGAAAGAAGATTGGCATTCGAGGCAGAAGAACAAACGAGGAGGGAGATTGAGGAGATTAGGCTTGCTCTTATGCAAGGGATGCCTACCCTCCTTCAAGATTTACCTCTACCACCTCCCTCACCCATGGAGGAGTGCAATGAAGAACTCTCATCCCTAGACATCCTTCCTATTAATCCCGGAACCACCCTTGATGAACTCACAAAGGAGGATGAAGATACTGAAAAAATCAACCCACAAGAACAAAAATCACCCGATTTTCCCTATCCACAACCCAATTTTTGTACTGGAGAGGCAAACATTGACCTAAAAATCGGTCTGGGTCGATTTTTAGTGGACATGACCCTAAGACCACTTCAACTCCTTTCTTTCCTTTCTCTCTTTCACCGAGTACACCCGCAAGTTGGAGGTCCCTTCCGAAAGCGCCTCCCAACGTTGACATAACACCCATCCCGGTTTGAGACGTTGGACCCAAGGTGGTTGAGGAGCACTTCAACCGAGCTATCTTTCCAAGACTCGACCTTCCTTGGATCACAATGAATGAAGGAGGCAATCACTTCATCGAGCTTAAGTCTATTTGGTAATCAAATGGCCCACACTTGTCATTAGGGATGCCGGAAAGAGATGGTTGCTTGGACCCATCAAGCAAACCAATATATTCATGGAGGATTGAGACATCTATGGAGTTTGGTCTAGCTAAAGACCTTATAGAAGCGCTTCTTGGAAAGCAACCAAAGGGTAAACTCTTTCCCTTGTACATTTTTAATTTTGTTTTTGTTTTTGTTTATGTGTATTTGTGCGTTTTTTGTTTGTGTGCTAGAGTCTAGATAATAAAGAAGCCAAGGAACGAAAGAAGATGATGATGATCCCGAATCAACAATAGGTGGAGCAGACGTGGGACTTGATTGGCTTAAGGTGCCTTTGAGGGGTGGAAGAACTCCCATCTCGCATACACCTTGGTGTGGGCCCCGACCCCATAATGAACATCAAGAGCTTTCTACCATGTTTGATTGATCATTCATCACCATCACTGTAACACCCCAAGTTTCAAAACTCGGGGAGCTATTGGTTAGGACCTCACAGTGGGTCCCGACCTTAGTTTGACAAAAACTAGATCTTACAACAACACACAAATAAGGCTAAACCAGAAATCATAAAGTATGTTTTAACAAAGTCATGAATGTGACCAGAAATACTAACAGCCGGAAATAACAAGGTCTCACAATCTGAGAATATGAAAAAGTCATAACTAAAAGACCAACAATAAAAGGAAACGGCAACCCGTCCTAAGGAGTACGACACCCCGGCGGACCACTACCGTCCAGATCACTCAGCATCTGCTGTAACATGTGGCAAGTCTAAAAAACGATAAAACAGTTAGCTAACTAATGAAATATAAGCAGAATAATAAATAGCACAAACACACGTAAGGAAAATACAAACACTCAACATGTTGGCATGCAATCCGGTTATTATCTGATAACTTTGGCGATTAACTTCATCTCATTTTAAAAGTTGTGGCACGAGAAATCTTAAGATTTCTCATCTCCGTTCCATATCCAATTGGTGATGGTTTGGCACACATGTTCGCTCCGAAAGGTGTGTGAGCAAGTTTTAATATTTATACCGAGAGTAATTGCAATAAAGCAAACCCGCAGTGTACGGATCGTTAATAATAAAAGCAAGAATTCCAGGGTCAAACACAGGGATTTGGTGAAATCAAAATCAGGATAAGAAATCTAACAAGGAAGGATGCAACTTTTGGCAATTGAAAAGACAAAGACTTGATTTTTGTGTGAAGATTTGGGAAAAAGGCCTCTAAGGATCAAGGAATCCGATTGTGGTTTTCGATTCAAAACTTCTAAATATTATATGGACAGAGCTGGGGTTGCTAAGGTATGTGTTCTAAAGCGGTATGATGTACGGTGAAGTCTCCACCACCCATGTCCAAACCCAAAGGCTCTATCTAAAGGATGTTGACTCTTGATAAGAAAGAGGATCTAAGGGGAGGATAATATTCTCAAAACCAAACACAAACCAAAGGGAATCAGATCTAACTCATAAGGTAAGGGTTATGGCACACTCAACCTTAATAGAGGGGTTTGAATCCTCTATTACCTAGAACTTGTAATCGTTGGCAACCAAGGATGGAAATCACCGGGTAAGTCTCTTCCCACACTCGGATATAGATTAGAAAGGTTTAAGAAGGCTAGGGTTTAAGCAATATTTAACCAAGGACTAAGGATAAAGCAAGATGGGTATGACAGAAGGGAAAATCGGGTTGTTCATCCCTAGAAATTGTCCGATTTACTCAACGAACACCTCGATATTTGCTTTCTGCGATGGTTAATCTCAACTCTCAGATTCCAATCTATTTATGAAGATCATTCTAGCATCATCTAAACCACAATCTTCAACCAATCACCCCAGAATCACAAGGGTTTTTACCAAGAATACACATTATCAAAATCAAATTTGAGATTAAATCAAAGAGGCGAAGAATGATGAGAAAACTTGAATCTTTGAATTAAAACCAAACCAAAAGTGTAAGAATAGTGTTTTGATCTATCAAACCTCAAATAAAACTCAGTAACAAACTCCAATTCTCAATTGTAACATTCGGTAATTTTATTCCGGATGGTTTGCAGGTTTTGACCTTTCCGTAGACGCGACTCAGTTTTGCCGCAGGCACGGGATGCTGAGTGACGAGTTTTATTCTATTCCAACCCCTTGGTCTTGCTCTTTTGGTTGGGGCCCCTCGTTACTTGTGCATAGGGGATAAGAGGTCAGCTGACCCCTTGTTTGCCCTCTCAGCTTTCAGCCAAAAGATTGTCTCTCTCTATTCTTCACTTTTCATTTCACGCTCATCCACTTCTCCCATTTTCTCTCTTCTCTCTCTTTCTCTTCTTCCATCTTGGTTGTTTGCCTTCTTCTTCCCTTTCCATCCATAGCCATGGATGAAGCTTTTGAGAAGCTTTTCCTTAGATCCTTTGCATGCCCATGTTCATAGATCTATTGGGTCGTGGAGAGGAGCCTAAGATCAGAGAATAGTGTTTGGAGAAGACCCAACAAGAAGAGGAGGAGATTGGAGCCAAGGATCCATAATCGAAGACGAAGAAGACGCCGTTCTGCTGCTTAAACCGCGGGGGCGGATCTTCATAGACGCGGGGGAGGATCCAGGCCACCGCAGGGGCGGCTCAGTGACCCGTTGAGGGCGGCTCCAAGACGCAAGGGTGGTGCCAGGGTTGCGCTGGGGCGGTGATAGGGGCCACGCAGGGGGCGCCAGCTTGTTCTGCGGTTGCGTTTTCTTCAATATTAGGTTTCCCTCTCACTTCCTCTTTGTTCCTTCCTTAGCTTTGTAGTTGTATCATGTTAGTATCATGCCTAGGATGGCCTAGAGTAGCTTGGGAATGCCACATAGTGGTTGAGAACCTAAGAGCCCTTATGGCTCGATGTAGTTGATGGCTTTGAGTTGGTTGAGCATGTTGTACCTTCCAGGCTAGTTTGCCCTTTCTAGGCTGAGGTTATGTTCATATAAGGATGTAAGCTATTTGAATTGTTTTCGTAAGTATGAGAGTAGTACGCTGTTGAGCGATCTCCTCATGCGTTGAGTGAGATGTGAGTGTTACAGATTCTCGGATGCGGTCCTAGAATGAGATTCAAACGATCTTGCATAGATTGTTTGTGTGAGATGCCTTAGACTTTTGAGTTGAGCGAGTTGTTAATTCATATATCCTCTTGTGATAACGGGCGGTGACAACATTACCTGGCTGTTGCGGAGAGCTAGGGGGTTCTCGGTAAATAGCCCGGGTAGGTAGACGGCCAGATGCATCAGTGCCATTCCTTGACGGTGAGTAGGAACCGAGGCGAGATCATGCGCTGATTTTCTTGTCACAAAATGAAAGATGAATTAGTAACGGGAAATGACGTAATTGAAAAGATAATGAACCGAACTTATGTGTTGTGCCCATATTGTGTGTTTGGATCATGTTTGAGTGTTTTGTTTATTGATGTGTGTTTGTGCCATCACCTTGTTTCTAATGCCTTAAATGTTAGCTAACGGTTTTAAATTGATTGTGTAGATGCCTTGCAGGTTAGGGATGCCGCCGAGTGAGGTGGAGGAGTGGACAGCCGGGGTCTCCGTACATTATAGGACGGAGACGTTTTTGGGGTTATGTCTTTTGTTTATTTTCGGTTTAAGTTGTACGTTTTAGTTTTTCGTTTTGGAGTTGTGTTGTTTTGAGGACTCAGATGAGTTTCCAAGTTGTACCTTTCCTTTCGAATTGGTTGCATTGCATTAAAACAATTTCGATTTTGCCTTTATTTGTGCCATGTTGGAAAGATCCGTTGAAATTGTTGTCAGGCTAAGGGTCGGGACCCATTGTGAGGTCCCAACCCGTAGCGCCCCAAGTCCCGCAGAATGGTGGTGTTACATCAATCGCAAAGACAGAATATAGAATCAAACTCACAAAACCTTCGAGAACTATATTCTCGAACTAGAACTCAAAACCTTCCTTCGATCTTCCTCCTTGAATGCTTCCTTCGTTGCTCTCGATCCTATGACTTAATAGTCTTGGATGGAATTGTATGATCTTGAAGGCATGAGACGTTCTCCTTTTATAGGGTAAGAGGGGAAATCTTTCGGTTACAATCCTACAACAATCGGATTTCATAAGATAAAAATCGAGTCATCTACAAAGGAAATCAGAATATTTTTATCTATAATCATCCGATTTTTCTTCAAGATCGTGTGATATCTTTTAGTTGAAACTTATATCTTCTCATGAGATCTTTTCCATATCTTTTTGCTTCCCTCCAGATCTTCTATGATATTTTGCTCATATCTTCGCACCACCTTGCCACTTTTTGTTCCACCTCGCCACTTTTTCTTTATTTTCACAAATAAAATAGTGTAGACTTCTATTCTTGATAATTAAATGAAAATGAACTAAAAGTCATATAATTTCCATTTATTCAATGTGAAACTGAGGTGATAAACTCATAATATGCAGGAATATGATGGTATGTAATTCATGTCATCAACACCCCCGCCGGTGGCGTCCCAACAAACCTAGTATGGACTAGTCCCGAAAGAAACCCTCAGCGCCCTCGGGCTAACTGAGCAGAATGCCAACGCACAATACTCTAAGGCCAGAATTGTAGGTCGGTCGATGTTTACAATGAAATATACTATTACACCCATCATTCAAACACCACTATCATCATTCACACTCATATCTAAAAGCTAGCTAAGTAAGCCCAAAGGACTTACCTTAATCAGATCTCGAATCTTTTAATCACAACTTGATCTATAACTGTAGGAACTTAGTTGCCTGTCAAAGGAGGCAAGTGGATCAACACATCTCCTAGGTACTTACAATTCTACAACTCCTAAGATGTAAGATCCTATTAGAACAGAAATTTTTACAATACTCATTTAAGGTAAAATGACTATTTTACTCTTGGTCCCGAAACTCCCAAAAATCTCATAATCTATGCTTAAACTCTTATTTGAGACTAAAATGTCATAGTCTAACTCTTAAGGGTGAGTTTGGGTAGAAACTAGAAAACTAAACATTTTTTTCTATTTTCCAAAAAGTCACTAGGATCAACTTTGGCTCCAAATATGAAACTCGTATAAATTTATAAAAATTCCGAAATAATTCTCTAGGTCATCTATGATATGCAATCTACTCATAAAAGCAAGAATTTCTTGAAACTGTCCAACCATCACTTCTACAAAATTCTCTAAAGTCGGTTACAACACCTAGAATTTCTATACTTAGCCAAATTTTCATTGCTGGAAAAACAGCTCAACTACTCTACTTTGAAACCTTATAACTTCTAATCCGTCCGTTCATTTATTCTCAAATTTTAACACTAAAAACTACATATATCCATCTATGACCTATCAAATTTCAACGGTGGATCTTCAATCTAACTCCTTAACATTGATCTACAAGATTGACAGTTTCCAACTTCAAAACTGAAGAAAAAAATTTTAATTTACAGCAGGTCCATGTTTCTACCATTTTTGACAGCACAACTCAGCACCTACACTCTACCTACACAACACATGGCTCAAGACCTAACTACAACAACTTACACCTTCAAGCTTAAATCTAGACATATCCCTATATCAGTATATGCATCTACTAGCAGGTGAGAGGCGAGAGTACTTACCTACGAGTCTGCAGGTTGTTGAGGTGCACAACACACCAACACCCTTTACCCGACCTTGGCTGCTGACCCCTTTGACGACAAGCCTAAGAGGCACGATGGGATTGTTGTAGTTGGTTTCAATGGTCCTAGAAAAGACAGACAGCCATCGTGCAGAGTGTTGTAAGCAGAATCCAATTTCCCCAGGCAGTTTGTATGTGTGTAGAGGTCCCTTCCAAATGTTGGGATGAAGGCTAGACGGTATCTCGATGCCGAAAAGAATGATGGGGAAGGGAGATCTGAGCGTAACCGAAGCAAGGATCGGGTATGATGGAGAGGGAAAGCCGTTCGCTCAACAACGTGGATCTGGACGTAACAAGCCATTGATTGCTGCGAAATTTCCGGCCGTTATGATTTGTAAATCTTCATCCGCTCCACCTCAAAATCTTCACGTTGAATGGCTTCTTTGGATTGGGTGGGCTTCTCATTGGGTTGTGGATCTGTGGCCCAACATATAGCAGGAAAGGATGGGCCAGGACAAGAAACAAGGGAGGAGAGGTGGGATGTCTCTAGTTGTCGGGCCTTGTCACAATGTTGTCGGGCTTCGTCATGGTCTCGTCTCAACTTTATCATGGTCTTGTCAAAAGACGTCGTTATTACTTAGATTAGGGTTTGATAAAATTCATCATTTTATGTGACTAAAAGAGTACATAAAATGATAGAATGTGTTTTAGTACAACCCTAGGTAGAATTGGGAAAGGTCAACGGATCAAAAACCAGTTTGACTCGGCTTAAACGAAATTAAAATTTTCTGGATATTACATCAGTGCCCCCTTAAAATAAGTTTCGTCCCGAATCTTATAGTAAGTTATATAATCAAACGACTTCAAAAATAGATTCGTATAACTTGGTCTCACTAAAATTTTTAATCTAGTTTCCTAGCATGCAACTACTCAGTCATCATAAGCACATAATACATAAAAGGGAACACAATCACACAATCCAAGAGAAAATCACAAAGGTCAAACAAAACAACATCCGAGTATTAACTCGTCGGTACAGAAGTAGCCGCTAACTCCGCAAAGAACTCGGGATAACTACGTCTAACGCTCCCCTCTGTCTCCTAAGTGGCCTTATCGGCTCCTCGTCTAGACAACTTGATCCTCAACATTGGTATCTCCTTAGACCGTAGGCGTCTAGTACTACGCTCTAGGACTGCTACTGGATACTCCACAAAAGTATGATGTGGCTCAACTATCATGTCCTCATGGCTGATGATGTACCTCGTGTCCGGGATGTACTCTCTCAACTGAGATACATGGAAGACCGGATCGACACCCTCTAGTCTCGGCGGTAATTCTAATCGGTAGGCAACCTCTCCGACTCTCTCTGACGTTAGGCCAGACTGGTTTACAAGAAGGGCACTATCCACTCCCATAGGGTACACGGATTGTGTGACCGTTAGTCGTACAGCTAGATATAGCACTCAGAAGCGGGGATGATACGGTCCTCGTGTCACATAGTTTCATCTATCTATATATACGCGATTTTAGTGAATGATTATTATATAAAGAAAATAAATGGGTAAATGTGTGATAGCATGCTGATGTGTTTATCTTTCATGATTGTGCTTGTGCTTATGCATTACCTCATATATGTATGGTTAGCTAACGGTTTCATACCGTGTTGTAGATGTTTGCAGATAGGTGCTGCTGGGTGATCTGGCAGGGTGACAGGCCGAGGACTCTCGTACATTAGGTGGTTGGCTTGGGGTTGTTCTATTTCCCTCTTGCTTGAGGATGATCCTATGTACCTCTTGTGTGAGGATGTTGTTTTATATATACTCGGCTATGATATTGTTTACCTTTGGTTGTACAGTTTATACAGTTTTATGTATTTGTTTTATATCTGTTAGTTTCATCATGTAAGGTCTAGTGAACTTGTTGTCAAGCTAGGGTCAGGATCCACTGTGAGATCCTAGCCCAATGTGGCATCCCGAGTCCCACGGATTTGGAGTTTTACAGAGTTGTACCAGAGCCAGGTTGACAACAATGACATTTGCTACCTGCAATGAGGTCGGATGGAAAAAATAAACAAAACCCGAAAGGGGTCCGACGTTTTTAAATGATTTTGATTTAAAAAGGTATTTGTTTTAGGATAGAATGTACGAGAAGTTGTCAACTCTACCGTGGATCTCAGCAGGTTAGATATGTATATATATGTAATCTGGATTGTATGTGGATGTTATATATACATATATATCTATACATATGGCATATATAGCCTTATAAGTTAGGTGTGTATACCCCTCAGATGGCTCAAACTAAAGTACATTTGTTGATGGACGGGGTAGAGGTAGATCACCTCTTCCTCCAGTAGTGATAGGTCAGGGACTAGTTTCCGCTGTTGTTCTGCCTATAGTAGAGAATGAGCCTGAGGAGACTGATTACGTCTCGATGAGTGAACCCGAGTTTCGAGAATATATACGCCAAGTACAAGAAGTTGCAAGCGTAGATAGACCTATCTTGGGTTTACCAACATTAGTGGGACCTACTGAAGCTTCCTGATCAAAGAAGGAACAACAAATTGAACTAGTAAGTGATGAAGCAGATCCTTTAGGTGTTAGACAGAGTCTGGCACATGGACGTTCGATTGATCCCTTGTCCACATGGACTTCTGGGGGGATGAGATCTTGTTTCAACTGTGGGAAGACTGGACACCTACGTCCGGAATGTAAGAGATCTTTAGTGACGTGTTATACATGTGGTAAGTTAGGACATCGAGCGATATCCTATTGACAAAATTAGATTCCGCATCAACAAGTTTCTTCCCATGCTAAGGTTACTAAAGTTGAACGAAGAAGATCGATTTACCCTTCAGCCACACAGGTTGCGAAGAAGGGACGACCTTGTTTCAACAGTGCTTATCCAGGTCATTTGCGCTCTGAGTGTTCCTTGGCACCAATAGCTTGCTTCACATGTGGTGAAGTAGGCTATTTGGCTCTCTTTTGTCAGCAAGACAATGTTCCTTCTTAGTTGGACTCTCCTCTTTCCGGTGTAGTGGAGTTGTTAACGTTAGTTGTTTTTTAGTACCATTCTTAGTAATGGTTTACCTTTTTTAAGTTCTTTTGGTGCTGGTGTTCAGCCTTCTTTTTGATGTATGTGTTGAACGTGGCTTTAGATGTGATATAGGGAGTACCCTTTACTTAGGTTACTCAGTTGTTTTGGGGTCAGAGGTACCCACGAGATGTGTGTTAGCCGAGTTATATCGGGACTTGTGATTATCTCTTGTAGACTTATTTGTTATGTCTTTGAACGTGAGGAAGTAGTGGATCGAGTAGATCGCTATAAGTGTAGTTTGAATTATGATGGATGGACCATATTGACTACTATTATGATGGATTAGATTGTGACCTTTCTTGTGATAGAGATCTTGAAGGATGTCTACTGTTATCAACAACGAGGCTGATTGCGTGAGCCTATGAGGCCTTCTTATGTATGTAGTGAGGAATACGAGAGTCTTTCTAATACAAGGATTTGTGAGTATGTCTGATATACCATCTAGTCTATGGTATGGAAGAGCGTAGATTCCGGCATCAAGTTAAAGTTGGAGCATCTGAGTGATTTTGAATATATCCATGTTTTTGTATGGAAGAAGGAATGTTGTGGATGTGCGCGAATTTTCGAGAGTAAGTAAGATGATTATTAAGAACGAGTGTTCATTACCCCACAGGGATGAATTAATAGATTTGTTGCAAGGAACTTCTGAGTTTTCCAGATAAAAGTGGAGACTTGGATATCACCGGATGAGGATGAGCGAATAGGATGTGCCCAAAACGACATTTCGGACTCGGTATGACCACTGCAAGTTGTAGTGATGTCATTTGGGCTCACGAAAAAGCCGCCATATATATGGTGAGGAATGAAGTTTATTGACTTAATGGATCCGCTGTAGTGAGTTTTTGTAGATGATATCCTAGTGTACTCTCAGAGTTGAGGGACACAAGAACATTGGAGAATATTTTATGAGTCTTGTAATATTAAGAGTTGTATGATAAGTACGAGTTTGAATATGTGACCTGACCTTTTGAGATCGTGTGACCTGTTGAAGGAATCTAGATTGATTCGAGAAGGATTGTAACTTTTGTAGTTGGAACAATACCGACGAATGTCAATGAAGTTTGTAACTTTCTGAAGTAGCCTTTTCGGAGTTACCAGATATTATCGCTGTCTGTGGAGGAGTTTATATGATAGCTCGATCATGTATTAGTCTGTTGAGAAGACTATTTGATTTGTATAGTCCGAGCTGTGTTCTTATCGACTGAGGAACGGAAGGAAGATGGATTTCTACTCCTATGTTAGCACGGCCATAGGGCACTGGTGGTTTCGTGTAGTATGATGATCTTTCAATCTTGGCTAAGATAAATGTTGATGCAGAATGGTGGAGTTATTGCATATGCGTCTCGACAATTGAAGACGTATGAAGAGAACTACCCGACTCATGATCTGGAGTTAGAAGCGGTATTTCATGCTTTGAAGATTTGGAGACATTACCTGTATGGTGGTATATTACAGATCTTCACATACCATAAGAATCTGAAGTTTAGTTTTACGTAGCGGGAATTGAATAACCGCCACTATAGATGGTTTGAGGTAACCTAGGATTTTGACCTCGAGATTTTGGCAGCAGATTCAGACTACTTTTGGGACAATTCTACACTTCACGGATGCGTTTCACCCCCAGACCGATGTTCAGTCTGAGAGGACCGTCCAGACCCTTGAGGATATGTTGCGAGCTGGTGTGTCAGATTGGGGACAAGGATGGTCAAATTACCTCCCATTGGTTGAGTTCTCATACAACAACAGCTGACATGCATCTATTGGGATGGCCCCTTATGAGGCACTGTATGGGCGTAGATGTCGTACACCTTTATGTTGGGATGAGCCTAGCAGTACCAGTGGGATAGCACCAGAGAAGATATAGGATGCTATGGCTTGAGTAACGCTGTTTAGGAAGAGGATGCTGGCGGCACAAAATCGCAGAAGTCGTATGTAGACAAGAAGCGCCGGCCTCTGGAGTTCAGAATAGGAGCTCATGTCTGCCTGAGAGTATCTCTGACGCAATGCGTCAGACGTTTTGGCATAACGGGAGAAGTTGAGTCCCCAATATGTCTGTCCTTTTTAGATACTGGACAGAGTTAGGAGGGCAGCATACATTGTAGCTTTGCCTCAGAGGTTAGAGGGTATTCACCCTGTTGTTCACGTGTCTCAACTAAGGGAGTATATACCAAATCCGAGACCCACTGTGAGGCAGACCACATAGTTGCTAAATATCTTGTTGTAGTCTTATAATGAGGTATAAGACGTTTATGCTTGAAGAACATTCTGATGATGAGAGTATAGTGACCAAGACGAGGCGACCTGGGTGATAGAGGATAGTATCCATAGGAACTAATCCGAGTTTATGCTGAGAAGGCTACACCAGGGACTTGTTGAGCAAGCTATGGTTGTATATTATGAGATATAAGATGATGTGATTATGTGATTATATGATGTTCTCTTCCGTGCTAGATTATGGGTGATCCTAGTGGATCTTGTTATGTTAGGGCAAGTTATGTTATGGCTGGAGAAGATTTACCTCCAAGCCCTCGAGCGATGATTTTACCATTGGAGAAGTTCTACCTCCATACCATCGTGTATAAGCTAGCTGGAGATGGTTCTACCTTCATGTTGTAGAATGAGATTAGGTTAGTTGCAGATGAAATTACCTCCATGTTTGGGATTTAGGTATCGAGATTTCCGGAGATGTTCTTCCTCCATACAGTCATTTGTGTTTTGGAGATGTATTTCCTCCTTGATGATGAGTTGGTAGCTGGAGATGTTTTTCCTCCATGCCCTTGTGATGTGAACCAATTGTAGGTGTATTTCCTCCATACTGATATAGTGATTATAGTTCTTGGAGATGTTTTCCTCCACGGTGTGATTAAGGATATAGTTGTCAGAGATGATTTACCTCTGTACCTTTGGGAGAGGATTAGACTATTGGAGATGTTTTACCTCCATGCCTTTGGGATAGCGTTATGATCATGTTTTCTGGAGTTGATGATTCTTCTATGCTTATGTTTTGAGGTTATGGATTGTTATAGGTTGATACCCTTGAACGGAGATGTGATACCTCCGATAGAGATAGTGTTTATACATCGGCGTATGGGTCCGAGAGGATTTGGGAATTGTTCGAGTTTCGGGACGAAACTTTTTTTAAGGGGTGTGTGATGTAATAACTAGGATTTCTGAATTATAATTAATGTTGATTATCTTAATCGTTGATAGTAATTGACATATAACTCGTGAAGGTTTCGCAAGTGATAAGTATGAATCCCACCGTTATGTTCCTGGCGTAATTTTGGACATTTGGGGAAATTTTCACTTTTTCTCCCGGGTAATTATTTTTACCCTCTGGTGTTATTTGGAGCATTTGGGATCTCCAATTAATAAAATGCAGTTGAGAGAAATGATCAGGACATCGGATATGTCCTAGATATGAAAAAACATGGAGAGGCAAAACGGCCAAAAGAATCGCTATTTCGTTTCTTAACGGCTAAGAAAGACGGCTTAGGAATACACATTTTCCGAGGCAGTTATGAAATAGTTATCCTTACAATATTCCAGATTTATTATTTCAATCTCGAGAAGTTTGAAGAAGGAGGTTCGACCCACCTATGGATCGGTTAAAGGATAATTATCGACTTCGCTAAAGGATAATTATCGTCTTCACTACGAATAGCGGAAAATCTTTTATTAATTCATTTTCTTTCACGTTTCCTCGTAAAAGCTCTGATTTCTCTCAACCTTTAAACTCATATCTACTCTCCATTTCTAATCCGATTTCAATTCCATTTTATTTTCTGGATTCCTCTCTTCATTCTCTTCATATCGGTACCGAGTTTCTGCATTTGCGATTAGATGAGGAGCTGGTCGAGCATATATGTCACCAGATAGGTTCCGTCGCTCAGATTCCGGTGAATTTGATGTTGTCCATGCGTAGCCTGCGTCGTTGTGATTCCAAATCTTCTTTCAGATCGTTATAGGGATTAATAATGAATAAGGTATGAATTTATTCGTTTTCCGTATTGCGATTTGGCCTAAATTGACTTTAGGCTTGTCAAAATGGATAATTAGATATTCCATTGTGGTTGTTATATTATTCTGATGTTTATGGGTTGTTTGTTTGATGAAATCTGATGACAAAGGGTTTTCAAGTTGTCTGTGGTCAAAACGTTATTCTAGCGAAATTTAAATAATTAATCAAAGGTTAATTAATTAAATTAAGATTAGAATTGAGATTGAGGAATGTTGATTAGATACTACCTTGAAATTTGAGGTTTAGTTTGTTTTGAGGCTTATAGATTGATTATGACCCCTATGGATCCCTTTGGGTCTAGGTTTGACCCCTTTCATGAGTAGAGGTTGATATCTTTCTATGCCTTGTTATTAGGTAGTGCCCCTCTCTCAGGATTGGAGGTTGTTTGTGGTTGAGCTGTGTAAGAATTGTATGATAAGTACGAGTTTGAATATGTGAGCTGGCCTTTTGAGATCGTTTGACTAGTTGAAGGAATCTAGATTGATTCGAGAAGGATTATAACTGTTTTAGTTGGAACAATACCGACGAATGTCAATGAAGTTCGTAACTTTCAAAAGTAGCCTTTTCTGAGTAATCAGATATTATCGCTCTCCGTGGAGGAGTTTATATGATAGCTCGATCATGTATTAGTCTATTGAGACGACTATTTGATTTGTATAGTCCGAGCTGTGTTCTTATCGATTGAGAAGCGGAAGGAAGATGGATTTCTACTCCTATGTTAGCACGGCCATAAAGCACTGGTGGTTTCGTGTAGTATGATGATCTTTCAATTATGGCTAAGATAAGTGTTGATGCAGAAAGGCGGAGTTATTGCGTATGCGTCTCGATAGTTGAAGACATATGAGGAGAACTACCCGACTCATGATCTGGAGTTAGAAGCGGTAGTTCATGCTTTGAAGATCTGCAAACATTACCTGTATGGTGCTATATGACAGATATTCACATACCATAAGAATCTGAAGTATAGTTTTACGCAGCGAGAATTGAATAACCGCTAGTGTAGATGGTTTGAGCTAACCTAGGATTTTGACCTCGAGATTTTGGCAGCAGATTCAGACTACTTTTGGGACAAGTCTACACTTCACAGATGCATTTCACCCCCAGACCGATGGTCAGTCAAAGAGGACCATCAAGACCCTTGAGGATATGCTGCGAGTTGGTGTTTCGGATTGGGGACAAGGATGGTCAGATTACCTCCCATTGGTTGAGTTCTCATACAATAACAGCTCGCATGCATCTATTGGGATGGCCCCTTCTAAGGCACTGTATGGGCGTAGATGACGTACACCTTTATATTGGGATGAGCCTAGCAGTACCAGTGGGATAGCACCAGAGAAGATTCAGGATGCTATGGCTTGAGTAGCGTTGTTTAGGAAGTGGATGCTGGCGGCACAGATTCGCCAGAAGTCGTAAGTAGACAAGAGGTGCCGGCCTCTAGAGTTCAGAATAAGAGCTCATGTCTGCCTGAGAGTAACTCTAACGCGATGCGTCAGACGTTTTGGCATAAGGGGAGAAGTTGAGTTCCCGATATGTCGGTCCTTTTTAGATACTGGACAGAGTTAGGAGGGCAGCATACATAGTAGCTTTGCCTCCGAGGTTAGAGGGTATTCACCTTGTTGTTCACGTGTCTCAACTAAGGGAGTATATACCAGATCCGAGACCCACTATGAGTCATAATGATTTAGTGATTGAGGAAGACCACAAGTTTGTTGAATATCTTGTTGTAGTCTTATAATGAGGTATATGACGTTTATGCTTGAAGAACATTATGATGATGAGTTGGTAGCTGGAGATGTTTTTCCTCTACGCCCTTGTGATGTGAACCAATTGTACGTGTATTTCCTCCATACTGTTATAGTGATTATAGTTCTTGGAGATGTTTTCCTCAACGGTGTGATAAAGGATATAGTTTTCCTTACAATATGCCAGATTTATTATTCCAATCTCAAGAAGATTAGAGTAGGAGGTTCGACCCACCTTTGGATCGGTTAAAGGATAATTTTCGACTTCGCTAAAGGATAATTATCGTCTTCACTAAAAATAGCGGAAAATCCTTTATTAATTCATTTCCTTTCAAATTTTCTCGTAAAAGCTCTGATTTCTCTCAACCTTCAAACTCATATCTACTCTCCATTTCTAATCCGATTTCAATTCTGTTTTAGTTTATGGATTCCTCTCTTCATTCTCTTCTTATCGGTACCAAGTTTATGCATTTCCGAGTAGATGAGGAGCTGGTCGAGCATATATTTCACCATGCAGGTTCCGTCGCTCAGATTCCGGTAAATTTGATGTTGTCCATGCGTAGCCTGCGTTGTTCTGATTCCATATTTTCTTTCAGATCGTCAATCGGTTTAGTAACGAATAAGTTATGAATTTATTCGTTTTCCGTACTGCGTTTTGGCCTAAATTGACTTTAGGCTTGTCAAAATGGATAATTAGAAATTCCGTTATGGTCATTATATTATTCGGGTGAGTATGGGTTGTTTGTTTGATTAAATCTGATGACGGGGGTTTAGAAATTGCTTCGGAGCAAAACGTTATTCTAGAAAAATTTAATTAATTAATTAAAGGGTAATTAATTAAAATAGGATTAGAATTTAGATTGAGGAATGTTGATTAGATACTACCTTGAGATTTGAGAAAGTATGAGTTATGTTGAGATATTGAAGTTTAGTTGGTTGTGAGGCTTATAGATTGATTATGATCCCTATGGATCCCTTTGGGTCTAGGTTTGACCCCTTTGATGAATAGAGGTTTATATCTTTCTATGTCTTGTAATTAGGTAGTGCCCCTCTCTCAGGATTGGAGGTTGTTTGTGGTTGAGTTGTGTACGAGGTTGAGGTAAGTCTGTAGGACTTACTTATCTACCATCCTTATATTGGGTGTTTGCATGAGTGATGCGTGTTACATGTTTGCTATGATAGCATGAGATATCGTTTATACTGACCTATGTTTTATTGACTGCCCCGTTGCGTGGTTGTGATAACCTTTCCCTTCCATCTTGCCATGGAGTCTGGGAGGTGCTCTGACGTCACGCCAGACTGGTTTACAAGAAGGGCGCAATCCACTCCCTTAGGGTACACGGATTGTGTGACCGATACTCGTACAGCTGAATATAGCACTAAGAGGAAGGGATGATACGGTCCTCGTGTCACATAGTTTCATCTATCTATATATACGCGATTTGAGTGAATGACTATTATATAAAGATAATAAATGGGTAAATCTGTGATAGCATGTGTATGTGTTTATCATTCATGATTGTGCTTGTGCTTATGCATTACCTCATATATGTATGGTTTGCTAACGGTTTCATACCGTGTTGTAGATGTTTGCAGGATAGGCGTTGCTGGGTGATCTGGCAGGGTGACAGGCCGAGGACTCTCGTACATTAGGTGGTTGGTTTGGGGTTGTTGTATTTCCCTTTGTGCGAGGATGATCTTTTGTACCTCTTGTGTGAGGATGTTGCTGTATATATACTCGGCTATGATGTTGTTTACCTTCTGTTGTACAGTTTATACAGTTTTATGTATTTGTGTTTATATCTGTTAGTTTCATGTTGTAAGGTCCAATGAACTTGTTGTCACGCTAGGGTTAGGATCCACTGTGATTCTAGCCCAATGTGGCATCCCGAGTCCCGCGGATTTTGGGTGTTACACAAGGTCTCCAAACAAATGCGAAGTTTGACCCAATATCAAATGAAGTGATGATGCTGCCATCAAATGGTGGATAGGCAATGCAGCAGGTTATGGCAAGTTTGCTTTAGTATTTGCAAAGCTCATCCTACCAAATCATGGTTCAAAAGGTGATTCTGATATGGGTGTACACACTTAGAATGTGTCTACTTTTGAAATGAAGAACGATAGAAACTTGGTTTATTTTTTGATGTTACTTTCGGATTAGATTATTGGAATATTAATTACATGATAATTTTGCTTAAAATTTATATTTTCTGATGAATAGTTTCGGTTACGTATAATACGTATATTGTATAATTTAAGAAAGTGCAAAATTAGCTATTTTTGTATTAAAATTAATAAATTACGGTTAAAAATTACCACGGTTTTATGTAAAAACCGGGGAAGATTTTGAAAATTTAAAAACCGGTAGAAAAATACACCGGTTATTATAGAAATTGAGTTTTGAAAAATACCATGGTTATTTTATAATAACCGGTGTCCGGAAAGATACCCCGGTTATTATAAAATAACCGTGGTAAATTTCGCACCACGGTTATTTTATAATAATCGGGGTCCAAAAATTATCCCGGTTATTATAAAATAACCGTGGTAATTTTCGGACCACGGTTATTTTATAATAACCGGGGTAGTTGAACTGGAATGCTTTAGAGTTGTTGGACCTTAGAAGTCTAGTGTGAGTTATGTGAGGCTTCTGGTGGTATGTTGTTGAAGGTTAGTTTCGAGCTTTGTGGAAGTAACCTTTGTGTATATCGTTAAGAGGAGAGTTGGATAGGTCATGGACTGAGAGTGTAGTCTTCTTGGACTAGGTGGTTGAGGGGTTGAGCCTAGAAGTCTAAAGACTTCTAGTGGACAAGAGTGTGGTTTGATTGTGTGCCTTGTCTTGAACAGGCGTTGTACGTTTTCCCGAGGGAACTTTCGAGTGAGGTGATCTTGTGCGCTTCGGAGACTAGTAAGTCTACGGACTTACTTAGCTGACTTCTTGTATGAGTGTATTGTGTATGAGTGGTGTTTGCTAGCTAGGATAATAACGAAACCGGATTAGGCCGACTTTATTATATTACGTAATGCACCCAAGTATATGATAACGGGTCGTGACATCATCTGCCTAGCTCTTGCGAGAGTCTAGGAGGTTCCCTGTACCAGCCCAGGCAGGTACACGGTCAGATGCATTAGCACCATTCCTTATTGGTAAACGGGATGAGGGGCGAGGTTCGGGAATCCCTCGTGTAACAAGATAAGTATCATTAGTAATGACGTATCACCTAAATAAAGATAACAAAAAGATTGAGTGTTGCATGCTGATTGTGTATGTTGTGTGTTTGTGCTTTTACCTTTATACTTATGCATAGATTGTCAGCTAACGGTATTATACCGCTCGTAGATGTCTTGCAGGTTAGAGAGGCAATCGAGTGATCCGGCGGTAGTGGACAGCCGGGGTTACATGCATTATTGGACGGGGTTGTTATCTTTATATTTCATGGATGTTGAGACTTATGTTGTTCTTTGGTTTTGAGACTTGGCTAGATTGTTTTCAGATTTGTACCTTTTTCTTCCGCTCATGTTATAAAACTATTTGTTTTGCCTTTTTATTTGTGTTGTGTTGTAAGGTCCGATGAAGTTGTTGCTAGGCTAAGGGCCGGGACCCATTGTGAGTTCCCAGCTCGAAGCATTCCGAGTCCTCTAGGATTTGGGGTGTTGGTATATGGTATCAGAGCCCTAGGTTGGCAACAACGGCACTCGCTATCTTCAAAAGGCCGAATAAACAAATAAACCGAAACCGCAAGGTTTCCGAACCTTTTAAAACGAATTTTTGTTTTCAAAACCATGAGGATAAATGGGTTGGGATAGAATGCACGGGCCGCCACTATCTACGCTGAACTCGATGGCATAGTTTATTGGACTTTTGTTATAAATTGTGTTTAATAGTTACATTGTGACCTTTAGAAGCGACCTAGAGTAGTAAGATAGTTATGTCCTTACTAACCATTAAAGTAGTCTTACACCAATCACATCTCTATCAGATGGCACGTACGAGAGCGACAGCTTACGTTGGACGAGGAGAGGCCCGACCTCCACTTCCTCTTAGAGCTCCCGGACCGGGACATGTGGGCAGGCTTCAGAGGGGCCGAGGTCGGGGACGTGCTCCCGTTGTAGATCCGCCAGCTGTGGACGTTCCTGCTGAGGAGGTAGCTGAGAGTATTGTTCCCGAGGTTAGGGATGGGACCGCTGCTAGGTCCGGAGTACGGAGTGTGGGGCCTGCTGATTCTGGCCGTGTGTCGATTGGAGCATCGGAGTATCGAGCGTATGTCCAACAGGTGCAAGAAGCATACAGAGACGGAGTACCACCACCAGCACAGCCGGTGCCAGCTAGGTCGGCTAAGGTCTCTCAGAGGGTGACTCAGGTGGTAGTTCCACCGGTGGTAGCTGCACCAGTGAGGGTTGTTGAGGATGACCGAGTGAGAGATGAGTTGAGGGTACCGAGGCCGGACGAATGGTTGAAGACTTTCAACCATCAACGAGTACCTACATTCGATGGGAATGTTGGACTTGAGGTAGAGCATTGGATTAACCATGTGGAGTCCGCACTGGAGGCTGTCCACAAAGTCGGAAGGTGGCGCTGGTTCAGACCTTGTTTATGGACCAGGCACAGTTCTGGTGGAGGACCGTGCGGGGCGGAGTGTCCCAATTTGAGCAGTTGCTGAGTCTTGTGAGAGAGACTTTTTATCATACCTCGCTGATGAGAGACCGAGTGAAAGACTTCTTGGAGGCAGGATTTGAGAATGTTCCGATAGTTGAGTGATAGCATGAATTATAGTCTATATTTTGGGGTTTGTTTGGACGTTTTATCTTTCATAATCTGCATGTTTGTATGTATAATATGTGATTATACTACCATTTCATCTACCTTTGCGAGGATCGAGGTCTACACCTAGTTTTGTTGTAATTGCAGGTAATTTGGTACGTTTTACATCAAAAAGGAGCAAAAGGAGTCATGAGTCATTTGGAGCTACATCCAGGGAGCATAGCCATGGATTAAAGATTTACTTTGGACCAGTTTTGAGAGATTTCACATTCAGTTGTGACTCACCTCGGTTGACCAGAGATTCATCTCGACCGAGGTGATCCAGAGACGCCGACTCGACCGAGGCGAACACCTAGGACGCGGCAAGAATATTTTATTCTTGGCTGAGATCTTTTAAAATTGGAAAGTGATCTTATATTTTTGGGCTTGGCTCCTGGAAGGAAGGAGATATGCAGAATCATATATTTTACCTATATTTATGGGAAAATATCTTTCTAAGATTTATTATCTTTGGAGGGTTATTTTCCTATAAAAAGGGTTGGATTTCCACAATTCCGACATCTCGCATAGATCACGCTATACCGTCGATCAGGGTTTATAGCACGCAGCAGCAGCAACCTACTCCAGTTGGGAGAGATTCGAAGAACCTTTTTGAAGGTTGAAGGAAGATTGAAGTCCATAGCTTTTATAGCTTTTTGGAGGGTTTTGTAAGATTGTCTTCAATTCCCTCACTTGTTGTCTTGTCTTGTTGGATTGCTATCCAAGGAACGCTTTTGTTGTGATATTTGATTCAGTTAGTGAAGTCTTTTCATTAAATTCTTCTTTGTTCAAATATTCACTTTCTTTCATATATTTTAATACTTTCATTATGATGATGAGTGGCTAATTTCCTTGTGTGATTCTAGGGTGATTAGCTGAAGGTTGTGGGAAAAACAATGATAGAATAATCTTAGATTCCAGTAGGATCCTGAAAGTTCGAGTCTTTAACCTTAACCCTAAGCATCTCGTTCAGTCGATGAACATCTCGGCCGGGGTGGAAACTGGCTGACCGAGGTGACTTATCTGATCCATAACTGAGAGTTAAGTGTTAGAGTTTGCCAAATCCTATTCTTATTTCACCCTTCCTGGTTCAAAGCAAGCTTAGGATGAGACTTACCCAGTAATTCCTTAGTTTGTGTACCAACGATCATAAGTGTAGGTAATAAAGGTTTATCCTTTATTGGGGTTTGAGTGTGCTTCCATCCCATCTTTGTGAGTTAGCCTGAGACTTACCCGGTAAAGGTTGATTCTATTCCCTTAGATGGTGTGTTAGTTTGAGGTTATAGTTCTTTATCTTGATTCCTTGAGACTTACCCGGTAATAGGAGTTACGGTTTAGGATTAGTGTGTAGTGAGACTTACCCGGTGATCTACTCCACTTTAGAAACACCTTCCCCATGCAAAAATCTCAGCTTGTCCGCTTATCTATAGATCTTGAGTTGGAACCACAACTAGATGCTTTAATCCCTAGAATTGCATGTTTGCTTTATTGACTTCTTATTCATCTTTGATTGTGTTAATCGCTCTTGTGGTTAGTATTGACATAAGCACACCGTATTGACTTTTTTTCACCGAGTCCCTGTGATCGACCCCTGGAATTTTCTTGCTTTTACTACGATTGACCCGTACACTGCGGGTTCGCATCCTTGTTTTAAGCTTAAGTCTAGGGTTATAAATTTAAAGCTTGCACACACCGTTTGGAGCGAACAAGTTTTTGGCGCCGTTGCCGGGGACTTGGTCTAGACCGAGCCGGTACAGTTTGCTCTTGGGGCGATTGCCCCGTTTCATCTAACCACTCTACTTGAGTGACTTTTGTAGGTTCTTTCTTAGGTATATGCGAAGAACCCGCGCTGGGAAGGAAATCGTTCCTTACGATCCCGAACCAGAAATGACATACAAGCGACGCTTAAGAGAAGCGAAGATGGCCCAACAAGACGATCGTGATCTTGCGGCCCAATTGAAAGAGGCGCTAGAGCTGCTACGCCTCAGCAAGGAAGAACTCAGGCAAGAGAAAGAAGAGAATCGCACCAAGACTGCAGCAATCGAAGCTCAGATAGCAGTCATACGAGACCAGATTCTACTTCGACCGAGGGAAGATCCTCCTGTTGATCCTCGACCGATGCAGGATCCAGTAGTTGACCCGCGACCGAGGCAGATTCTAGTACCTGACGCCCCGGCCGATGTACTTCCACCTCGGATGCCAATCCGAGATGTTCTTCTTCCAGGAATCCCACAAACCCTAGGTCAAAGGATGGACCCTAATCAACAGCTGAGGCGTCCAGGAGTGAACCTAGGAGATCCAGCAGATCATGACTACGAACTTCGACCGCAAGTTCTAGCCATGATTCGCCAATGCCAATTTGGAGGGCTAGAGAAGGAGTCGCCGCATCAACATCTTCAAAACTACGAGATCTTGATGGAAACTTTGCGACCTCCCAGAATTGAGAATAACAACTACAAGCTAAGACCTTTTTACTTTTCCTTAAAAGATAGAGCTCTTACTTGGTATCAATCTCTTCCTCCAGGAAAAATTAGCACATGGGAGGAGATGACTACGGAATTCTTGACCAAATTCTTTCCCCCCTCAAAGACCGCTGAAATGAGAGGGAAGATCAACGCTTTCATTATGAAGGACAAGGAGAGCTTGTCCAAATCTTGGGAGCGGTTCAAGGATATCCTTTTGGATTGCCCACATCATGGGATTCCAAAGATCGAGTTGTTGGAGATCTACTTCAAAGGGCTGGACGGAAGCACCCAGTTCAATCTCCAACTACTCTCCGCCGGTACCTTCATGGACATGGCGATTGATGAGGCTTGGGACTTCATTGAGAAGCAAGCCTTGCACATGGAGAAATATACCCACCAAGGAGCTGAAGGTGGAGTTAAAAGAGTCAACTTTCAAGAGACTCAATTCAACAACAATCAACTCACGTCTTTGACGAATGACGTGAAGCAATTGAAGGAGCTCTTGATGGCTCAAACTAAGAAGGAAGACCAAGGGCAAAGGAACAACAACAATAACGGGTACCGTAATAACAACAACGGTCCCCGAAACAACAACTACAACAACAATAATAGAGGATCCAATAGCAACAACTGGAGGGTGAATAACCAAAACTACGGTAACAATCATTCAAACTCCAACTCTAATGATTCCTCTAACCCTTTCCTCTCTTCCCCTTCTTCTTCTTCTACTCCATTGAAAAGCCAAGGGCAAGGATCAAGTTCGTCTCAGCCAGAAAAGAAAGACGCAGTTCTGGAGGCAATCTTGATCAAGCTTAGCGCTATGGAAAATTCTATGACTTCATTTTCGAGGGCCCAAAAGTCCTTCGAACAACAACTTGCTAATAGGGCGAATGAAGCGCCAAGAGATCCAGGGAAGCTTCCAGCAAAGACGGAAACTAACCCTAAGGGCCAATGCATGGCCATAACGACGAGGAGTGGACTCAAAACTGCAGATCCAGTACCTCGCTCGACGCAGACCACCTCGGTCCAGATCCAGTCGAAGAACACCTCGACCGAGATGCCAACCGAGGTGGAGCAACAGAAAGTAGGAGGGACGACAGAAACTTATGTTCCACCTCCTGCATACAAACCACCACTCCCATTCCCTCAGTCCAGAGCCAGAGCACATCTAGACAAGCACTTTGGTAAGTTTCTTGACTTGATGAATAAGCTACATATTAATATTCCTTTCCTTGATGCTATTTTAGGTATGCCCGCCTATGGGAAGTTCTTAAAAGAAATCTTATCAAGGAAGAGGAAGCTGGAGGATGTTGGTGAAGTTAGGATGACATCTAAATCTTCGGAGCTTATCAAAATCATGAAGGAAAAGATGCCACCTAAGTTGAGAGATCCCGGCTCATTTTGTATTCCCATTCAAGTTGGGGATGTCACTTGTGAAGCCCTTTGTGATCTAGGAGCCAGCGTGAGCATCATTCCGCGGGAGCTGTGCACGAAGATCGGTCTTGGAGAGCCCAAGCCGGTCAAGATTCGACTTTACATGGCGGATCGCTCCATTACCCATCCCGTGGGCATTTTGGAGGACGTTCCGGTCAAGTTAGGTAACTTCTATCTACCCATAGATTTTGTTGTACTTGATATTCCTGCAGATTATCCTGTTCCTATTATTCTCGGGAGACCATTTCTAGCAACTTCGGGTTGCAACGTGGATTGCAAGAACGCCAAGTTGAAATTCAACGTTGGTGGCGATGAGGTGGAGTTCGCACTACTTGCAGCCATGAAAGGGGAGCAGCTAACTGATGATATCTTCAACATCTACGATGAAGAAGAATCAAGAGAATTGGTGAGCTCTATCCTTGTTAACGATCCACTCGAAAGAGTTATTAGCTTCAGTTTAATGGAGGAAGGTATAGATGCTTCTTGTGATGCAGATATACGGAGCTTGAAGGCACTGGAAGAGGATCCAGGAGCTATAACTGAGAAGCTAGTCAAGGAGACGAAGATCTCCAGTCTCGGATCCAGTAGCAGTACCTCGACCGAGGCACTTTCTGGACTGAGCGAGGCGACCGAAGAACATCTCGGTCAACGCCTATGCGCCTCGACCGAGGTCGATGGCGAGACGATTCTAACTGAGACTGCATCGAGTCCAGTTTCTGACACCACTCCACTGGAAGGAGGAAGCAGAGATCCCTCTCAGAAAGCACCCCCAGTTGTGGAGCTTAAACAACTCCCTAGTCACTTGAGGTATATCTTTCTTGGGCCGGATTCTACTTATCCCGTTATTGCTAGTGCTTCCCTCTCCGATTCTGAATTGTCTAAGTTAATGCATGTCCTGAGAAAGCATCGAAAAGCTATAGGTTACACCACGGATGATCTTATTGGCATTAAACCTTCTTTCTGCATGCATAGAATTCTAATGGAAGATAATAATAAGACTTAACGGGAACCTCAAAGACGGTTAAATCCGATCATGAAAGAGGTTGTGAAGAAGGAAGTTCTTAAGTTGTTGGATGCAGGTATTATTTATCCTATCTCGGACAGCAAGTGGGTTAGCCCGGTGCATGTCGTTCCGAAGAAAGGAGGGATGACCGTTGTGACGAATAAGAACAACGAGTTGATCCCAACGAGGACCGTTACGGGCTGGAGAGTTTGCATCGATTATAGGAAGCTGAACACGGCAACTCGGAAGGATCATTTTCCGCTTCCCTTCATCGATTAGATGCTCGAACGGTTGGCCCAACATTCACACTTTTGCTACTTGGACGGCTATAGTGGATTCTTCCAGATTCCTATCCATCCGGATGATCAGGAGAAGACCACTTTCACTTGTCCTTGGGGGACGTTTGCCTATCGGAGGATGCCATTTGGATTGTGCAATGCACCCGCTACCTTCCAGCGATGCATGATGGCTATCTTTTCCGAATACATAGAGGAGATCATGGAGGTATTCATGGATGACTTTTCTGTATATGGTTCCTCTTTTGATGATTGCCTATCTAACCTTTCTCTAGTGCTTAAAAGATGTGAAGACACTAACCTTGTTTTAAATTGGGAGAAGTGTCATTTTATGGTTAATGAAGGCATTGTGCTAGGACACCTCGTTTCTAATCGAGGTATTGAGGTCGATCGAGCTAAGATCGAAACTATTGAGAAACTCCCTCCTCCTTGTTCTGTTAAAGGTGTGAGGAGTTTTCTCGGGCATGCAGGTTTCTACAGGAGATTCATCAAGGACTTCTCTAAGATCTCTAAACCTCTAACTAACCTCTTGAATAAAGATGTTGTTTTTGAGTTTTCGCAGGAGTGTCTTGATGCTTTTTACAGGATTAAGGAAGCGTTGATCTCCGCTCCTATTATCCAACCTCCTGATTGGACCTTGCCCATTGAGGTCATGTGTGACGCTAGTGATGTAGCCGTAGGAGCGGTGCTTGGACAGAAGAAAGATGGACGGACCACCGCCATTTATTATGCTAGCAAAACGCTAGATGAAGCACAACGCAACTACGCTACTACCGAGAAGGAGTTATTGGCGGTTGTATATGCTTTCGAAAAGTTTCGTTCCTACCTAGTAGGAGCGAAAGTCATTGTCTACACCGACCACGCAGCCATTCGTTACTTGTTGGCTAAGAAAGATGCCAAGCCGCGCCTTATTCGATGGATTCTCCTGCTCCAAGAGTTTGACCTAGAGATCCGCGATAAGAAAGGATCCGAGAACTCAGTTGCGGATCACCTCAGCCGGCTACCGGAATCCTCCCGCGAGACGGATAACCCACCCATAGACGATTCATTCCCCGATGAGCACTTACACTTGTTGGAGCGGTTGATGGATCTACTTACTTCACCCCACGATGGAGGTGAAGTATGGGGTGAGGGCACCTCCTACCTCGTTTGAGACGCATCATGGTCCAGCTAGCGACCTTAAATCAAGCGCTTCTTGGGAGGCAACCCAAGGTATTGTTTTTTTTTCCCGTTTTCTAGTCTAGTTTAGATAGTTTTTGTTTTTGCTTTGCTTTGCTTTGTTTTTGGCGTTCTGGACAGACAACAGGGAATATCTAAGGAAAGAGCATAACTTGAAGGACGGAAGTTCGAGATTCTGAGAAGAAAGAAGCATCTCGGTTACTGTCAGAGCACCTCGACCGAGTTGATTCTTGAGCATCCGAGGCGACTAGGGTTTCTGCAGAACCACCTCGGTCCATACCACCTCGGTCCGGTCGAGACCATCTCGACCGAGGTGACAGCAGATCCAGGAACGGTATAAATTGGAAAAAAATTTATTTTACCTTTTTATCTTCTTCACCTCGACCGCGGCGACAATCCACTTCGCTCTCTCTCGTTCGTTGCTCGTTTTCGAAGATTTCTGCTTCTAAATTGTGATTGAAGGGTAGAGGAACTGATTGCAACAACAGATCTGCAAAGAAATTGAGCGAATCGACCGAAACGAGGTAAAACAAGTCGAAACCCTAACTCGTTCGTTCGCTTTGATTTGGGCTTTGGTTGCCCCTGATTTTGCTGAGAAAGGATTTAAGTACCCCTTAGGAAGCAATTGTAGTGATTTTGGGGGGAAAAGAACTGAATTTCTGAGAATTGGAATCGCAACTGTTGTGCCTCGGTCCGGTCGAACTGCATCTCGACCGAGGTGTTCTTGAGTCTTGTCAGCAACCGAGGTGGTCTGAGAGTGTTGAGTAAGAATGAGTTCCGATCGTCGTCTAGCCCTGAGAGACAGATCCTCACCCTCCCCTTCTTCCTCTTCTTCCCGTCCTTACCGCCCGGTTATCCACGAGAGATGCCGGGTAGACTATGAGCGGATAGCTAGCCGTCCAGTTATCGCACCACGATTTCTGGACGTGTCGGCTTTTGATTGCCTAGGGTTAGATGCTGACCTTAGGAGGATGATTGCTACTGTCGGGCTGGATCAGTTTACTGAGATCCGAGCTCCAGCTTACTTGGAGCCGACCTTAGAGTTTGTTAGCTCCTTCTCCTACCTCCCCACAGACCGGTCTGTGAAGTACCGGTTGATGAACCGGAACTTCATAGTTCTTTTAGAGATATGGAGAGAGATTTTTGGTTTCTCTGGGCCCACCGCCACCGACTTTCCCTCCCGATCCGTAGCTAGGGAGTTCTGGGGGCAGATTGCCCATATTACTGAGCATGCAGACAGATGGCGCCCTGGAGATTCCAGGGAGAAGGTCATCTTTCATCCGGCCTTCAGACTAGCCCACAGGATTTTCAGCGAGACACTTCTGGCGCGTACTGAGACGCCCCAGAAGATCAGACAGGGCGAGCTCTTCAGCCTCTACTGCATGGTTACAGGAGGTTTCCCAGACTTTGGCTTGCTCCTGGCAGAGGATCTGCACAGGATCAAGGCCAAGTTGAAGGGAGACATTTGCTGCGGAGGTCTAGTCACCCATATCGCTACCTACCACGGGATGGACCTTAGTGTTTGCACGATGGCGGCGGCTCCGAAGCCGCTGGGATTACAGGAGATGATCACACGGAGGATTCTGGTTCCCCGTGGTTTGACCACTCTATACGTCGCTATGCCTTGGGAGCGGACTGCACCTCAGGGGATCCGCTGGTCTGCACAGTTCACAGTCTTTGACCCGCAGTACTGGCAGACAGCTTGGGCTCCTCTACTGGAGGATCATAGAGAGGCAGCAGCCGCCCGTGCTGAGGAGGAGGAGGATGACGATGACGAGGAGACGATGGATGAGAGAGATGGTGGTGTCCCGATGGATACAGGGACAGATACTGCAGGGATGAGCGCGCCACCGATTATAGACTTGGACGACGAGGAGGATACGGAGCCTGCACCTGCTGCACCTCCCGCTAGACCTGCTAGACGCAGAGACATGGAGTGAGGGATCGAGCTGCTCACAGACGGATCGATGACCTGACGGATCAAGTTATTGACACGTATGCTGCATTATCGCTGGATATCCGCGAGATGCAGGAGTGGCAGCACCATCAGCACATCATGGCCCAGCTTCAGTTCGAGCATGTCATGGGCTATCCGTACGATCCGACTCAGTATCCCTACGTACCACCACCACCACCACCGGATCGAGACTATTGAGGAGCTGCAGGATTTTCTTTATTCTATTTTTATGCAGTTCGGCCATTTATCCGGTGAGTACTCTCATGTTTAGACTTTTTATTTGACCCACTGGGACAGTGTGTCCCAAGTATGGGGTGTTTGTACTTATCTGACTACGTGATGTATTTATTCGACTACCTTTTGATGCATGACACTTTATTTATCGAATATTTTCATATTTATGCTTCAGTTGCCTTTATATGATTATCTGATATTACATGCATACCTACAGGTTATTTGATTGAAAAAAACGTCGAAACAGAAAAAAATGGTTTTTAAAAAAAAAAAATTTTTTTTGACCTCGACCGGGGAGATTCTGGCCAAACGAGGCATTTCACCTCGGTTGAACCAAGAACACCTCGACCGAGGTAGGTTACTGAGAGTTTTCGAAAACGATTTTTTGTGTTACTTATCTGGATATGATCTTAGTGAAGATTCTGTTTACCTACTGGTTTTAAATTCTTTATGTGTTTGAAAGGTTTTATAATATGTTTAAGTTGCTAAATGCTTTGTTTGAAATTATTGGCATGTTTAATACTTTGTTTTTATCCAAATTATGTTGAATTTGAAGGTTGACACCGCAGGTTAAGTTCTCTCACTTTCTTCTTGGAAAGACCAAGGCAATTCATCCTTTTCTTCTTCTTCTTCTTGATCATGCTTAGCCCCTCATATACATTTTTCCTTCCTTTTACCTATCCGGGAATTTGGAAGCAAGCGAAGTGGTGAAAGCAAGTGGAGTTAAAGTTGAGAAGTGGCTGGAAGTGAAAGTGTTAGAAAGCAATAATAGGTTTGGGGAAGTCAATCATGAAGATGAGTAACTCGGCACCATTCACATAGCCGGGTGTTTGTGTCTTGCCAAAGTCGGATTGAGCGATATTCCTAACGGGTAATGGTATGTGCATCAAGGGTTTGATGCATCTCGAGAAATTGATGATTGCAGATTTCCTAGGCTTCTTGATGGAAGATGTTGCAAGTCAAAGTGAAAGTGAAATAAGCAAAGCTTATTGATGGAAGATGTTGCACCTCTGTCCATGCATCCCAAAAAGTAAAGTAAAAAGAAAAAGTGTGAAATAAGCAAAGCTTATTGATGGAAGATGTTGCAAGTCAAAGTGAAAGTGAAGTTCATCCTTTTCCCGGATTCTAGCACCACATTACCTTACATTCATCCCTACCCTACACGTTTCTTGACCTTTCTTTTGGGAAGCCCTTGAGACCTTGAGCTTGTTGATGGACTTAGCGGTTTAAATCGGATTATACATGATTAATTTTGATAATTCTGATTTATTATGCATTCTATGATTTTATGCAAAGATGAACAACTTTCCTATATTTATAAAATGTTTTGATCATGTTGAGTTTTTAAATTCCAGGAAGTACTCTCTTAGAGTGATCTATGGTAGTTGCACACCATAAAATGTTTTTGAAAGACTTTTTCATTGATTTTTTATGACCTATAATCCATTCTACCTTGTCTTCTATATGAGGAACTTGCTTGGGGACAAGCAAGGGCTAAGTGTGGGGTATTTTGATAGCATGAATTATAGTCTATATTTTGGGGTTTGTTTGGACGTTTTATCTTTCATAATCTGCATGTTTGTATGTATAATATGTGATTATACTACCATTTCATCTACCCTTGCGAGGATCGAGGTCTACACCTAGTTTTGTTGTAATTGCAGGTAATTTGGTACGTTTTACATCAAAAAGGAGCAAAAGGAGTCATGAGTCATTTGGAGCTACATCCAGGGAGCATAGCCATGGATTAAAGATTTACTTTGGACCAGTTTTGAGAGATTTCACATTCAGTTGTGACTCACCTCGGTTGACCAGAGATTCATCTCGACCGAGGTGATCCAGAGACGCCGACTCGACCGAGGCGAACACCTAGGACGCGGCGAGAATATTTTATTCTTGGCTGAGATCTTTTAAAATTGGAAAGTGATCTTATATTTTTGGGCTTGGCTCCTGGAAGGAAGGAGATATGCAGAATCATATATTTTACCTATATTTATGGGAAAATATCTTTCTAAGATTTATTATCTTTGGAGGGTTATTTTCCTATAAAAAGGGTTGGATTTCCACAATTCCGACATCTCGCATAGATCACGCTATACCGTCGATCAGGGTTTATACCACGCAGCAGCAGCAACCTACTCCAGTTGGGAGAGATTCGAAGAACCTTTTTGAAGGTTGAAGGAAGATTGAAGTCCATAGCTTTTATAGCTTTTTGGAGGGTTTTGTAAGATTGTCTTCAATTCCCTCACTTGTTGTCTTGTCTTGTTGGATTGCTATCCAAAGAACGCTTTTGTTGTGATATTTGATTCAGTTAGTGAAGTCTTTTCATTAAATTCTTCTTTGTTCAAATATTCACTTTCTTCCATATAATTTAATACTTTCATTATGATGATGAGTTGCTAATTTCCTTGTGTGATTCTAGGGTGATTAGCTGAAGGTTGTGGGAAAAACAATGATAGAATAATCTTAGATTTCAGTAGGATCCTGAAAGTTCGAGTCTTTAACCTTAACCCTAAGCATCTCGTTCAGTCGATGAACATCTCGGCCGGGGTGGAAACTGGCTGACCGAGGTGACTTATCTGATCCTAACTGAGAGTTAAGTGTTAGAGTTTGCCAAATCCTATTCTTATTTCACCCTTCCTGGTTCAAAGCAAGCTTAGGATGAGACTTACCCGGTAATTCCTTAGTTTGTGTACCAACGATCATAAGTGTAGGTAATAAAGGTTTATCCTTTATTGGGGTTTGAGTGTGCTTCCATCCCATCTTTGTGAGTTAGCCTGAGACTTACCCGGTAAAGGTTGATTCTATTCCCTTAGATGGTGTGTTAGTTTGAGGTTATAGTTCTTTATCTTGATTCCTTGAGACTTACCCGGTAATAGGAGTTACGGTTTAGGATTAGTGTGTAGTGAGACTTACCCGGTGATCTACTCCACTTTAGAAACACCTTCCCCATGCAAAAATCTCAGCTTGTCCGCTTATCTATAGATCTTGAGTTGGAACCACAACTAGATGCTTTAATCCCTAGAATTGCATGTTTGCTTTGTTGACTTCTTATTCATCTTTGATTGTGTTAATCGCTCTTGTGGTTAGTATTGACATAAGCACACCGTATTGACTTTGTTTCACCGAGTCCCTGTGATCGACCCCTGGAATTTTCTTGCTTTTACTACGATTGACCCGTACACTACGGGTTCGCATCCTTGTTTTAAGCTTAAGGCTAGGGTTATAAATTTAAAGCTTGCACACACCGTTTGGAGCGAACATTGAGACGACAGGAGGTTTCGGGAGGAGCTGTCACTGTTGGGTCCTGCTGCACCACCTGTGGACCAGCACGTGTACCTGTTCTCCCGGAGACTGAGGAAAACTACACGCTCCTATCTGGCAGGGTTTCGCTACGAGTCCCTAGCCGATTACCAGGATCGGGCTTCGATGTTTGAGAGGGACCGACTGGGTCCTAAGAGAGCTATGTAGTCTAGAGGGTCAGACAAGAGACAGAGGACCGGACCAGCCAGCACAGGAGCAGGGGGCTCAGTTCATGGGCGTGGTCAGCCTAAGGGCCGCTCTAGCTACCAGGTTGTATCACCGACGGTTTCTAGGGGACGTCAGTGCTACAATTTCGGAGAGTATGGACACATTAAGACGGAGTGTAGGAGGCCATCCGTTACATGTTTCACTTGCGGCCAGCTGGGTCATAGAGATACCTTCTGCCGATAGGGCAAGGTGACATCACAGTAGGGGTCCTCGCCTGCTGGTACCTCAGGAGGAGAACAGAGGCAACAACAGCGAGCTCCTGGTCAGGCATATTCACAGGGTTCGGATCCGATTCCCGGTAGAGGTAGAGGACGTGGCGGAGGCACTTCAAAGACCAGAGGTACTCAAGCTCGAGTCTCCGAGTTGAGAAGCGTCGTAGAGCCAGCAGCGCCTGCAGCCACAGGTACTATTACGATTCATGGCTTTCTAGTCCGAGTACTTTTTGATACAGGTGCGACACACTCTTTCATATCTGATGATTGCATAGATAGGTTGACCTTAGATATAATAGAGGGGGAACCTTTCCTCATAAGGTTACCCAATGGGAGTAAGGTTCGCGGTACTCGAGAGATTCACGATTGTCCCATCCGCTTGGGAGATCGTGACTAGTTAGCCGACTTCCATGTCATGTGCTTAGTGCATGAAGAAGTCATTCTCGGGATGGACTAGATGGACCGCCATAGAGCTATTTTGGACGTCAGTAAGAGGACAGTGATTGTCACCAAGGCGTCTAGGCAAGAGGAGGTCTTTCGAGGGTGGGACCTCGGAAAGATCGGGACAGTCATTAGTGCGGTCCGAGCGGAAAATCTCATAGGTCAGTGGTACGAGGCCTTCTGGTGTTACGCCATTGAGGAGGAGACAAGATCATCTTTAGTAGAGACCCCGGTAGCTTGTGAGTTCGAGGATGTCTTTGGCGAGCCGCCTGGCTTACCACCGCAGAGGAGCGTAGATTTTGGGATTGAGTTGGAGACCGGCACGAGGCCGATATCCAAGTCTCCATACCGCATGGCACTAGTCGAGATGCTTGAGCTTAAGAAGCAACTCGAGGATTTGGCAAAGAGAGGATTCATCCGACCCAATGTATCTCCCTAGGGTGCACCTATCCTCTTCGTCAGGAAGAACGACGGATCTATGAGGATTTGTATCGACTATCGAGAGTTGAACAAAGTCACCGTCAAGAACAAGTACCCGTTACCGCGTATTGATTATTTGCTAGATCAGTTACAGGGAGCTACGTTGTTTTCCCGCATTGACTTGAGGTCAGGATACCATCAGCTGAGAGTACGGGAGGAGGACATACCGAAGACGGCATTTCGGACCAGATATGGTCACTATGAGTTCGTGGTGATGCCTTTCAGGCTCACCAATGCTCATGTTGTCTTCATGGAGTTGATGAATGGCATCTTCATCGACTTCTTAGACCAGTTTGTGGTAGTTTTCATCGACGACATCTTGGTATACTCCCGGAGTAGGGAGGAGCACGCCGGACACCTGAGGACGGTGTTGCGGGTTTTACAGGATAGGGAGCTTTATGCAAAGCTCTCTAAGTGTGAGTTTTGGATGCCAGAGATTGCCTTCCTTGGCCACATTATCTCCGCCGAGGGTATCAAGGTAGACCCGGCGAAGATAGAGTCAGTTGCATCATGGCCACTTCCTAAGACGGTCAAGGAGGTACGCAGTTTTTTAGGTCTGGCCGGATACTACCGCAGGTTCGTGAAGGGTTTTTCTGTGATTGCCAGGCCACTCACTTCCTTGTTAAGGAAGTCCATCAGGTTTACATGGTCCGAGCCCTGTCAGCGGAGTTTTGAAGAGCAAAAGCGGAGATTGACTTCCGCTCCCGTGTTAGCACATCCAGAGGGCGTTCAGGACTTCGTCGTTTACAGTGATGCATCCAAGCTAGGTTTGAGATGTGTCTTGATGCAGAGGGGTAGGGTTATTGTTTACGCGTCTCGACAGCTGAAGACTTATGAGGAGAATTACCGTACTCACGACCTTGAGCTAGCTGCAGTCATTCACGCATTGAAGATCTGGCGTCATTACCTCTACGGGGCCACCTGTCAGATCTTCACGGACCACAAGAGTCTGAAGTACATATTCACTCAGCGGGATTTGAATAACTACTAGAGGAGATGGTTAGAGCTGATTAAGGATTTTGACCTAGAGATCCTTTAACATCCGGGGAAGGCGAATGTGGTCGCCGATGCCCTAAGTAGGAGGACACCCCGCGAGGTTACGATAACTAGATTGACCGTTCAGACCCAGTTGCAAAGAGATTTGATTTGGTTGGTGGTAGACATCTAGTTTCCGGATACTGACGGTCATTTTTCAGCATTAGAGGTTTCACCGGATCTGACGGAAGAGATACGGCAGAAACAGGAGGGTTATCCCGCACTGGCGAGGATCAGGGATAGGATGTCCAGAGGGGAGGCACCACAGTTTATGGTGGGTGCAGACGGGATTTTGAGGAGCCAAGAGCGCATATGTGTACCCTCCGATAGAGAGTTGAGGGAGCGCATACTACAGGAGGCCCATTCTACACCTTATTCCGTCCACCCGGACGCGAGTAAGATGTATCAAGATATACGACGATCTTATTGGTGGGGCGGGCTCAAGCCCGACGTTGCTAGATATGTAGCCCAGTGTGCGACTTGTCAGCAGGACAAGATCGAGCACCTCAGGCCCGGAGGAGAGCTCCAACCACTTCCGATTCCACAGTGGAAGTGAGAGGACATTTCAATGGACTTCGTTACCGGCTTGAGATTGAGTAGAGGCTTTGATGCGATATGGGTTGTGGTGGATCGGTTGACAAAGACGGCACGATTTATTCCTATTAAGGAAACGTGACCGGTGTCTCGTTTAGCCGAGGAGTTTACCCGACAGATTGTGAGGTTCCATGGGGTGCCGAGGACGATCATCTCGGATAGAGATGGGCGTTTTACCTCGAAATTTTGGCAACAGGTACACGCCGCCTTAAGTACGAGCTTACAGTTCACAACGGCATACCATCCTCAAACGGATGGACAGTCTGAGAGGACGATTCAGACCCTCGAGGACATGTTGAGGGCATGTGTGCTTGATTGGGGCCAGGTGTGGCCCGACCATCTCCCTTTGGTGGAGTTTTCTTATAACAATAGTTGGCATGCGACTATTGGGATGGCTCCTTACAAGGCACTATATAGACGGAAGTGCCGTACACCCTTGTGTTGGGATGAGCTTGGGAGGATGAGTGGTGTGGCACCCGAGCAGGTGCAGGATGATACGGCTCAGGTAGCTTTGATCCGAGAGCGGGTGTTGGCCGCACAAAGCCGTCAGAGATCTTATGTTGATAAGAGACGCAGGCCTCTGGAGTTCAGGGTTGGAGCCCAGGTATGGTTGAGAGTGTCGCCGACGAGGGGTGTTAGACGTTTCGGCATTAAGGGTAAGTTGAGTCCCCTATATGTCGGGCCCTTCCAGATCCTTGAGCGGATAGGAGAGGTTGCGTACAGATTGGCATTGCCACCCCGATTGGAGGGAGTTCATCCGGTATTTCACGTGTCATAGCTGCGTGAGTATGTGCATGACCCGAGACACATAGTAAGTCATGATGACCTGGTGGTCGAGCCGGATCATACATTTCCAGAGCACCCGATAGCAGTTTTGGAGAGAGGTGCGAGACGCCTTTGATCAAAGGTAATACCCATGATGAGAGTGCAGTGGTCGAGACGTGGGCTTGACGAGGCCACTTGGGAGACGGAGGATAGTATCCGGCGGAACTACCCGGAGTATTTTGCGGGTCTAGAGACCTCTATAGGACTGTCACGTAGTTTACCCTCTTGTTTTGGTTGCTTGCAGTGTTGTATGTGTGATATATCTAGTGTGCTTGTGTGTGACCCTTAGGTGGTCTTGATGTGGTAGTTTGTTAGTCATAGGGCTTGCTTATATCTTAAGACCGCGATTAGTACCCCTAAGTTTCGGGAAGAAACTTACTTTGAGGGGGATCTGATGTAACGACCGGATTTGTCATTACGCTTGGGTAGAGTTAGATGAGGGTAGAAGCCGAACGCAAGGGCTAACGCCCTTGCGGCTTTGGCGACGTAGTCGAGTAAGCCGCAGGTGCGGCTAGGGTTTCCCGCTGTGGCGGTGGCACGTGTGGGTAGGGTAGCAGCGTTTTGGGCAACCGTTCACATTCTGATCCTTTTTAACTCCCCTCTTAAATTCCATGAGGAGTTATGGGCTGAAAACCTTTGGTATCCTTCCTCTTTTATGCAGCCAACTCTTCTCCTCCTCTCATTTTCTACTGACGTTACTTTCTTCTTCCTACCCACTTACCCCTCTTGCACTTCCTCTTACATCCTTCTCCTCCATTCTTCCCTTGGAGTGCTCCAGCTTGGATCCACCTTTCGTGAGGCCGGGACTACAGTGACGGGACGTGGGTAAGGTTCCTTCCATTCTTCTTCTTTCTTTCTTCTCCTTCATCTTCCTTCATTTCCCTTCCATGGCTTGAATATAAGACACTCTTGAATCCTTGCTCAACGATCTATCGTTGTTTTGTTGGTTCGATGACGAAGCTAGACCTTGGAGGGAGGCTAAGACCAAGTGAGAGAAGTAGAAGACATTCATAGCACCAAAGGAGACCCTAAAGGACCGGTTGCACAATCGAAGAACTCAACCGACAGACTTTCTGCACATACAGGCGCACAGGCGGATTCACCAAGGCGAAGGGGCGGCTTCTGTCAGGCACAGGGGCGGACCTCGATCGACGCAGGGGCGGACCCAGATAGGTGCAGGGGCGGGTCAGAAAGGCGCAGGGGCGGTTTTGCTCCAGTGAGTCCCGAATCTCGTTCTTTCTTTTCCTTCTTTCTTTCCTTAGACTCGTTATACCCTAGAAGCATGTTAGGCTGGCCTAAGGTAGTTGAACTGGAATGCTTTAGAGTTGTTGGACCTTAGAAGTCTAGTGTGAGTTACGTGAGGCTTGTGGTGGTATGTTGTTGAGGGTTAGTTTCGAGCTTTGTGGAAGTAACTTTTGTGTATATCGTTATGAGGAGAGTTGGATAGGTCATGGACTGAGAGTGTAGTCTTCTTGGACTAGGTGGTTGAGGAGTTGAGCCTAGAAGTCTAAAGACTTCTAGTGGACTAGAATGTGGTTTGATTGTGTGCCTTGTCTTGAACAGGCGATGTACGTTTTCCCGAGGGAACTTTCGAGTGAGGTGATCTTGTGCGCTTTGGAGACTAGTAAGTCTACGGACTTACTTAGCTGGCTTCTTGTATGAGTGTATTGTGTATGAGTGGTGTTTGCTATCTAGGATAAAAATGAAACCGGATTAGGCCGAATTTATTATATTATGTAATGGACCCAAGTGTATGATAACGGGTCGTGACATCATCTGCCTAGCTCTAGCGAGAGTCTAGGATGTTCCCTGTACCAGCCCAGGCATGTAGACAGTCAGATGCATTAGCACTATTCCTTGTTGGTAAACGGGATCAGGGGCGAGGTTCGGGAATCCCTCGTGTCACAAGATAAGTATCATTAGTAATGACGTATCACCTAATTAAAGATAACAAAAAGATTGAGTGTTGCATGCGGATTGTGTATGTTGTGTGTTTGTGCTTTTACCTTTATACTTATGCATAGATTGTCAGCTAACGGTATTATACCGCTCGTAGATTCCTTGCATGTTAGAGAGCCAATCGAGTGATCCGGCGGTAGTGGGCAGCCGGGGTTCCGTGCATTATAGGACGGGGTTGTTATCTTTATATTTCATGAATGTTGAGACTTATGTTGTTCTTTGGTTTTGAGACTTGGATGGATTGTTTTCAGATTTGTACATTTTTCTACCGTTCATGTTATAAAACTATGTGTTTTGCCTTTTTATTTATGCCGTGTTGTAAGGTCCGATGAAGTTGTTGCCAGGCTAAGGGCCGGGACCCATTGCGAGGTCCCAGCTCGTAGCATTCCGAGTCCTCTAGGATTTGGGGTGTTACAATAGGTATATAAGCAAAGGAATCTCCAGGTAAGTCTCATCCTAGGCTTGCGTATAAACCAAGAAAGGTGCAACAAGGATAGGATTTGGCAAACTAAAACCTAAACTCAGGATAGATCAAATCAGGTTACGTCTCGCCCAGTTCTTATCGATCTCGACCGAGATACTCCACGAACTGACTGAGACAAGGTTCAGTTTGGTTAAGGCTCGAGATTTCAGGACCCACTAGGATAAAGGTTCATTCATTCATCATCTATACCACAAAAAAAAGGTCTTAATCACACTAGAATCGTAAGGGAGTTTAGCCAACAATCATCATAATTATAACAATCAAAGATATAATTGAAGAAGCAATAATGTTACAAGAAAACCTTAACAAAAAGGTCTCAATAATCAAACAAGCAAACAATCCAAACAAACAGCAAACTGTGTTCGTCAATAATCGAATCAAAAGACAACAATTAACGTTCCCTAAGAAAACCTTACAACTTTCCTTCAAAACCTTCAAACTTTCGCTCCAAGCAATCTTCCTTTGATTTCCTTCAGTTCTTTGGAATATACTCAGTTCCAAATATAATCAGCCGTCCTTCAATCCAAAAACTATCTTCCGTCTTATAGGAATACAATAGGCTATAAATAAATATCTCATTGGGTTACGGGCCGCCTGTCTCGATCTAAGCCCAGTTAGCCATCTCGACATGGATGCTAACGTAGTGAACCGACATACTCGAGCTGTTATGTACAAATCTCCATAACTAGTCCTATATTTCGCTTCTATCCAACTTCCAAGGTTCATGTGCCTTCCTTGTAGCTCCTTGATGCTCCATACTATAGCTCCTATGACTCCTTATTTAACACCCCGAATCCGCGGGACTCGGAGTGCCACATTGGGCTAGGATCTCACAATGGATCCTGACCCTAGCCTAACAACAAGTTCACTAGACCTTACAACATGACATTGACAGATATAGAAACAAATACATAAAACTATAAAAACTATACATCCAAAAGGTAAGACAACATAGCCGAGAATATAAACCAACACCCTCACACAAGAGGTAACAAAGCTCACATACGAGGGAAAGATAAACAAACCCAAAATCCTACGACAACCTATGCACGAGATGTCCTCGGCCTGCCACTCTGCTAGATCACCCAACAGCATGCCTATCATGTGGGGCATCTATGACATAGTAATTATCCATTAGCTATCCATACACATATATAGAGTAATGCATAAGCACAATCACAATCAAGGAAAGATAAACACATCAGCATGCTTTCACACATTTACCCATTTTATCATCTCAATATAATGGTCATTCACTCAAATCGTATATATAAATATATATGAAACTATATGACACTAGGACCAATACATCCTCGCCTCTGAGCCTACTAACCAGCTGCAAAAGTATTGGTCACACAATCCGTGTACCTTGAGGGAGTGGATTGTGCCCTTCCTGTAAAGTCAGTCTGACCTGACATGTAGAACCTCCCTGACTCCACTGCGGGATAAAAGAGAAAGGTTATCACAACCACGCATATGGGGCAATCATTAAAAAATAGGTCGGTATAAACGACATCTCATGCTATCATAACAAACATATAAATCACACACCACTCATGCAAACATCCAATATAAGGATGTCAGCTAAGTAAGTCCTACGGACTTACCTCAACCTCGATCAAACTCAACCACGATCACCTCTACGCTGGAGTGACAACACAACCTATAAATAGGGCATAAATAGATATATCAATCTCCTAACAACACAAGGGTCACAACTAGACCCAAAGGGATCCATAGGATCATCCTCAACCTAAACTCACAACCTAATGATCCTCAAAGGCCATACAAGGCATAAGCCGATCATAACCTCAACCAAACACATCCTCATACCTCTAGCATGATCCTATACTCTCACACTAGGAAAGGAGGGAACAAAGGCATCCTAAGGAGATCCTCGAAGCACAAACACACCTGCACAACCAAGAGAAGACCCTTGCTGATGCAGGTGACACAGGGGCGGCTCACGGGTGGCGCAGGGGACGATCCTGGCCGGTGCAGGGGCGGCTGGAAGGTGGTGCAGGGGCAGCTGGATAGCAGAAGACACCACCTTAGTCCTTTCTTCACTTTTTCCTTCGATCCTGTACTCCTTCTTCACTCCAACATCAACATACATATAGAACATACATATATATACATCAATACAAGCCAAACATGGCTGAAACATGATCCAAGCCTAAGGAAACTAAGCTAGGCTAAGGAAAGAGAAGAAAAGAAGAAGAAAAGAAGAAAGAAAGAAGAGAAGCAATGGAAGCTTACCAACCAAGCTCTCCAAGAGATCAACAAAACACCATCATCACCTCAAGCTTGCTCAACAAGGCACAACAACGTCATTAACACCAAAGCCAAGCAAAACTATGCAAGATCTCTCACAAACTCAACAAAACTCAAGGAAGAATCAAAGATGATCCAAGGGAGAAAAGAGGAGAAGATTTACGTAGGGAGAGAGAAAGATGAAGCGCGAATGGTAAACCCTCATCAAAGGAAGGAGATGAAGGTTATAAAGGGGTAAAAAGAGTAAAGCACGGGTCAAAGGGTCAAAAAAGATGGCTGCTGCACACAGAGCCGTGGGGGCGGATTTTGTGAGCCGCAGGGGCGGCCCAGGCAAACCGCAGAGGTGCCTCCAGGGTCTCATAGGGGCGGTCTAGGCACAATCTTGGCCCTCTGCTCACTCTCTCAGCAACTCAACAACTAGACTGATACACCTTAGATCCTTTGGCTCCATATCGATTCATAACGTGCCATTTTCCCTACAATTACAACAAAACTAGGTATAGACCTCGATTCTTGCAAACGCCCAGACCAATCCCAAAATATAGACTGTAATGCATGCTATGAAAATACCTCTTGCTTATCCCCAAGCAATATTCAAATCTTAGATATAAGATAGATTGGATTATAAGTCATCAAAAGATCAATGAAAAACATTTTTGGTGGTTTTCTTCTACTCGTAGATCACCCTAAGTGAATGCTTCATAGCAAATAAAATCAATACATACCCAACAAATATTATGAATTTAAGAAAGTTGATCATCTTTTGCATAAAATAATAGAATGTATAGTAAATCATATTTACCGAAATCAATCATGTATTATCCGGTTTAAACAACAAAGTCAATCAACATACTCGAGGTCTTAAGTGCTTTCACATAGAGGCCAAGAAATGTGTTAGGGTGGGATTTATATAGGTTAATGTGGTGCTGAAAACTGGGAATAGGATATTTACTTCACACTCTTGAATACCAAACATCTTCCACCAATAAGCTTTGCTTATTCTTCCTTGCATACTTTCATTTTTTTACTTTATTTTTGAGAACATGGACATAGGTGCACAATAACCGAAGTATAGGAGATCAGCAATTCCCAATTTCTCGAGATGCCTCAAACCCTTAATGCACATAACATGACCCGTTAGGAGTATCGATCAATCAGACTTTGGCAAGACACAAACACCCGGCTATGTGAATGGTGCCAAGTTACTCATCATCAAGATCAACGTCCCCAAACCTATTTTTCTAACACTTTTAACCATAATCTCAACTTCACTTCACACGCTTTTCATCAACTGCATCCATATTCCCGGATAGGTCAAGGAAGGAAAATATATATATGAAGGGATACAAGCATGATCAAGAAGAAGAAGAAGAAGAGTAAGTGAAGTGCCTTAATCATCTCATGAAGAATGTGAGAGAACTTATGAGGTGGTTTCAACCTTCAAATTCAACTAGATTTTGATAAAACAAAATACTAATCATGCTAGAATTTCAAACAAAAAATTCAATAACTTAAACATATAATAAAATCCTTTGAACATATAAAGATTTCAAAGCTAATCTACAAGCAAGTATCATCATCGAGTTCATATATAGATTAGAAGCACAAAACGTATCGAAAATTTCTTCAGTTTCAAAATCATTTGGATCGAGATAGTTTGACAGCACCCGAGATGATCGACGAGGTGAACTTAGCTGTCTCAATCTCGTTCGGCCAAGTCGTCTCTGTCGAGGTGAAAAAAATTTCAATCCAGTTTCGACGTTTTTCAATAAAAAATCCTTATGCAGTGCATGTAAAGAGACATATAAGCACATGTAGGAAAATAAGATCATAGGCAAAGTCATCAAGTCAACAGTTATTACAGATTACATATCTAAGTAAGTCAAATACCCCATACTTGAGACACATTGTCCCAATGGGTCAAGAGTAAGTCAGAACAAGGTACTCACCTAATGAAAAAAGCAGAACATCATAATAGAACTAGTACATGATCTAGATGAGCTCAATCGTCAGTAGGAGGTATGGGAACTGAGTAGGATCAAAAGGATATCCCATCGTTTACTCAAACATCAACATCGCCCTCTAACGCTGGTGGTGTTGGCTCTCCTGTATATCAATTGTCGATGTCCGAATAGAGCGAGTCTAAGCGGCGAAGCGCGAGGTCATGTCAATCCGTAGAGCCTAGAAAGACTCCGTCATCTATCGAGTGAGGTCATAAATCCTCCTATGCGCCTCACAATCACGGCGGCGACGAGCTCGCTACTGTTGTGATGGCTGAGGAATCTCCACTGGACCAGCTGGTGTCTCTCGCTCATCCTTAGCATCCTCGTCGTCAATAACGACGGTGGGAACACTCGGACCAGCTGTATTTGTACCGGTATCCGGCATTGCGGCTCCATCAGTACCGTTATCATCATCGGATCCAAACTCTGCATCTATGGCAGATTCTTGCATGATAGTGTACCAAATTGTCGACCAGTTCTGAGGGTCGAAGATTGTGAACTGGGGTGACCATGGAATGCCTCTAAGAGCTTTCTTTTCCCAAGGCATGGCCACGTAAGGGGGACCACGACCTCGGGGAGCGAGAATTTACGTGTAATGAACTTCTGAAGTCCAAGCGGCTTTGCCACTGCCACCAAAGTACAAGCTGACAGATCTAGTCCCATGGCAGTGGCGATATGAGTCACCAATCCTTCAAAACAAATATCGCCCTTTGGGTTGCCCTTCACCTTTTGAAGCTCCTCAATAAGCATGGCAGAGAAGTCCGGAATACCACCTGTAACCATACAGAACATAGCAAATAACTCACCGTGGCGGATCTTCTGGGGCGTCTAAGTACGCGCCAGGAACATCTTGTTTGAGGATCCTATGGGTGATACATAAGGCGAGATGGTAAACGATGCGCTCCTTGGAGTCCCCTAGCTGCCATTTATCGGGAGATGATTTGTGCAATGCTCTCCAAGAAAATACGAGCATTTTGGCGCGACGGGAAATCTGTAGCAGTAGGAGGATGAAACCCGAAGATCTCCTCAAACTGCGCGATGGGGTTAGCATAGGTCTTGGTAAGAAAACAGAACTTGATTCACTTCTTCTCCGGCGCATAAGTAACGGAGCTAAGAAACTCGTACCTCGGCTCCATATAAACCGGCGCATGAATGGCTCGGAAGGTCTCCAGTCCGACCATCGATATCATCTTCTGCAAATCCTCAACAACATGTAAGCAATCAAAGTCACTAATATCCACATACCGCGGAGTGATAGCATGATTTTATTAGGTTATAGATCATGTTTTTAGGATTATTTTTAGCATATATTGACACGAGTTTGTATACTTTGTGACTAGTTTTGTTATTGAATAACCGTTAGGTGAATATAAAAGATAAATATACTCTAGAAGGGGGGTTGAATAGAGTATGAGAACTTTTCGCAAAAACCTATCTCAAGGCTTTGAAATTGATTTCAAATCCCTTGATGTCGATTTGAGATCTTTGTGACACACTTTGATTTCAAGGGCCTTGACTTTGTAAACTTGCAAAAAAAGTTAGTCATAGTAAATCTCATATAGTGCGGAATAGAAAAGATTGACACAAGGATATGTTTACGAAGTTCGGCTTTAAATAGCCTACTCTCCGTCCCAAGGTATATCCGTAGGATCTAACTATCTATTATCAGCTTCAAAGAGTCCTAGATTAAAACTAGAAGAAATCCCCTTATTTTCTCACTGTAGCCAATGCTACGATCTAGCTCTACCTTTTAAATTTACTATAATAGCCTAGTTACTTCGCAGAGTAAAACACACTCTAGTATAACACTCTTTAGATATGCCAATGGATATCTCGAGTTTATCTCTTTCTATGGGATAAAGCTTTTGTAGAAAGAGAGCAAGAGAAACTTGTTTGATCAAATGAATATGCTTTGGATCCCTTGAAGACTTTGGATATTTCCGTGTAAGCTTGTGTACTTTCTTCTTCAACTGACATCTTCATTTATAGTCTTCGATGGAGAGGTCTTCTATCCGTTGTAAATATGACCGTTAAAGATGTTACTACTTCTCCATGCAAAACGCTTATTGGTTGAGATGAGATACCCATTGTAGGTCATCTTTATCTTCATCTCCTTAAAGCACGTTGATTGTTCTTCTCGGTAATCTTCTTCAGGGTGTTTGTTCGCTCCAAACGGTGTGTGCAAGCTTTAAATTTATAACCCTAGACTTAAGCTTAAAACAAGGATGCGAACCCGCAGTGTACGGGTCAATCGTAGTAAAAGCAAGAAAATTCCAGGGGTCGATCACAGGGACTCGGTGAAACAAAGTCAATACGGTGTGCTTATGTCAATACTAACCACAAGAGCGATTAACACAATCAAAGATGAATAAGAAGTCAATAAAGCAAACATGCAATTCTAGGGATTAAAGCATCTAGTTGTGGTTCCAACTCAAGATCTATAGATAAGCGGACAAAGTTGAGGTTTTTGCGTGGGGAAGGTGTTTCTAAAGTGGAGTAGATCACCGGGTAAGTCTCACTACACACTAATCTTAAACCGTAACTCCTATTACCGGGTAAGTCTCAAGGAATCAAGATAAAGGACTATAACCTCAAACTAACACACCATCTAAGGGAATAGAATCAACCTTTACCGGGTAAGTCTCAGGCTAACTCACAAAGATGGGATGGAAGCACACTCAAACCCCAATAAAGGATAAACCTTTATTACCTACACTTATGATCGTTGGTATACAAACTAAGGAATTACCGGGTAAGTCTCATCCTAAACTTGCTTTGAACCAGGAAAGGTGTAATAAGAATAGGATTTGGCAAACTCTAACACTTAACTCTCAGCTATGGATCAGATAAGTCACCTCGGTCAGAAGAATTCCACCCCGGCCGAGATGTTCATCAACCGAACGAGATGCTTAGGGTTAAGGTTAAAGACTCGAACTTTCAGGATCCTACTGGAATCTAAGATTATTCTATCATTGTTTTTCCCACAACCTTCAGCTAATCACCCTAGAATCACACAAGGAAATTAGCCTCTCATCATCATAATGAAAGTATTAAAATATATGGGAAGAAGGTGAATATTTGAACAAAGAAGAATTTAATGAAAAGACTTCAATAACTGAATCAAATATCACAACAAAGCGTTCCTTGGATAGCAATCCAAAAAGACAAGACAACAAGTGAGGGAATTGAAGATAATCTTACAAAAACCCTTCAAAAGCTATAAAAGCTACAATCTTCAATCTTCCTTCAACCTTCAAAAAGGTTCTTCAAATCTCTCCCAACTAGAGTAGGGTGCTGCTGCTGTGTGCTATAAACCCTGATCGACGGTATAGCGTTATGTCCAGCTCTAAGCGGATGCCGGAATTATGGGAAATCCGACCCTTTTTATAGGAAAATAACCCTCCAAAGATAATAAATCTTAGAAAGATATTTTCCCATAAATATAGGTAAAATATATGATTATGCATATCTCCTTCCTTCCAGGAGCCAAGCCCAAAAATATAAGATCTCTTTCCAATTTTAAAAGATCTCAGCCAAGAATAAAATATTCTCGCCGCGTCCTAGGTATTCGCCTCGGTCGAGTCGGCGTCTCTGGATCACCTCGGTCGAGGTGAATCTCTGGTCAACCGAGGTGAGTCACAACTGAATGCGAAATATCTCAAAACTGGTCCAAAGTAAATCTTTAATCCATGGCTATGCTTCCTGGATGTAGCTCTAAATGACTCATGACTCCTTTTTGATCCTTTTTGATGCAAAACGTACCAAATTACCTGCAATTACAACAAAACTAGGTGTAGACCTCGATCCTTGCAAAGGTAGATGAAATGGTAGTGAAATCACATAATGCACATGCAAACATGCAGATTATGAAAGATAAAACGTCCAAACAAACCCCAAAATATAGACTATAATTCATGCTATCAGTGTTGTAGATCTTTGTTTGTTGGGCATCGAGATCTTCAGATTTTGTGGAGATTTTTTGGATGGAGATCTTCGAAATTTGTTGAGAAAGAATCTTGCGCTTTTTTTGAACCTAATCCTTTAGGCCGAGATCTTGTTTTTGAGCGTATCTTGTTAGCCAAATCTTTTTGGAAGATCTTCTCTGGATTCTTGGTTGATTTGGTTGATAGAGATTTGAATTCCTTCCAGCCGTTCTGTCCCTTGAAACTTGTTTCAAGGCCTTCGTGTTGAACTTCTTCAAACTCTGCGTTTGTCCCTTGTATCTGGTTTCAAGCCATTGCTTATTCCTTGTATCTGATTTCATGGTCTCCGACTATCCCTTGAAATGCTTTCCAAGGCCTGCACATATTTAGACAAACACCAAACAAACTAAGAAACTAGAAATACAATCGATATTTTGTTAATATAAAAACAACTTTATTATGTTAAATCTTCCATCATCACATATTCAAAATATACTCAAGGTGGAGTTTTCAATTTCCCCCTTGATGGAAGACAACACAAATATCGTATCTGCATTGTAGAGTTAGCGATGCATATAAGAATATCAAAACAAACTTAAATGCGGAATGCAGAAATATCGAAATTTCAGATCATAAATTTCTCCCCCATTGTCTTTCAACAAGGGAGAAAAACAGTTAAAGTGCGGGAGTTTTAAAGCGATTACGTACCCAAAAATATTTCAAAACCGTAAAACGATTTTAAAAACAACAAGCCCACAACCATCATATGCTCAGTCGGAATCATCCTCATAAAACTGGGGTCGTGCTTTTGAAGTGGTAGGCCTGTGACTGTGATCTATTTCTGCTGCTAAACATCATCTCTTTTCTTCAGCTCGTAGTTTCTAACAACCCCGTATTCTTCCACTGTCAGAATGGTCGGCTCAACATGAGTAGGATACAGGATAAATTTGTTTTGTTCTCGTCGTTTACAGTTCATCAGAACATTTTCAACCTTTTCCTGGGTGTGTTGAGTTGCATCTTCAGTCATAGGTTGTATTCTTCCCATGGTGGTAAGAGTAAGAGCATTCATTAGTTACATATCATTTATCTTGGCATTCATAATAGACAACAGTTCATGATTTGCAGCCATTCTCCTTTTAATATCAAACTTAAATTCAAAGAGTTCCCGATTCAGAGAAACTAGTTCCTTTTCACATCCATCTAACCTGATATTTGGAGTAGGAGGAGAATATGTTGGAGCTGCTTGGGAGGAGGTGGAATAACCCCTTTTCCCTTCAATGTCCTTGCCCCTGCAAGAGTCTTCTCAATTCCTAACCTTTCCAAGCATGATTCATCAATTTTTCCGAAAGCTATCTGTCGATCTTTGGTGGATGTGTCAATTGAAAAATGTTCAAAGATCTTGGATAGAAGGTTTCCATAAGGCAAAGGGATGGCTCGCTTAAAGTTGACAATATGGGCCATATGGTTAAGGATTAGGTTAGGTACATCAATGTCCAATCCAGACATGATTTGATGAATCAATTCCAAATATTGATTCGTCAACAGTTCTCTTGAGTTTGCACGAGGGATAACACATCTAACCAAAATGGTAAAAACTATTTTAGCATCTAGGGTTAGAGAAGTGTGAGTGAGTTGGCGTGATATTGAGTTTGGAATCAAGAATTTGTCTTTGGCAAGTCGAACACTTTGTTATCGGGAGGGGTGTGTGAATGAACGTTCTGTAGGAATTCCTAAAATCTCACATAAAACAATGGAAGTGAGAAGAATTTGAGTACCTTTTGCAAATGATTCAAGGGTGAGAATCCCTTTTTCCCTTTTTGTGACGAGGTTGACATATAACAGTCTTGTAAGCCTTGGAAAGGAAAAATCTCAAGGGTTTAAGACCTTCCAAACCGTGGAGCTTTAAGCATTGCAATGCAGGGGATCTGAAGAGTTTCCGAAAACACAATATCCACCATATCACACATATAGAGAGGGCGATTGTGAAATCCATCAAGCCAAGATCCGGTAGCTTTAAAATTTATGATCCAGGAAGTTGGAAGACTAGTCGTCTGTGAAATCTCCAAATCTTCAGAAAATTGCTCTTCATCTGTGCCTGAGGAAATATGAGTTGATTCTTTTAACACTGGACTCTCACTCTCCTTCATGGTATAGCACCAGAAGGCTTCTTTATCCTGTGCGATCAATCTACATGCACACACCACACTAATAACCAAATCAGTCTTTCCAAGGTCCCAATCTCGGAAGACCTCTATCGAACCCAAGTCGGTAGAGGCTGTCATGGTCCTCCTACCAGCACTTAACACATCATAGTATCTATCCATTCAATCCATACACATAAGAACTTCCTCATGCACCTATGGCATGACAAAGAAGTCCCCAAAAAAATCATGGTTTCCTAAATGTATAGGACAAACCATGTACCTCGCGGTATCCCTAACCTAACCCCCATCTGGTAACCCTATCAAAGAAGGTCTACCTTCTACTGTATCTAAGGTCAATCTATCAACGAATGCATCAGGAAACAAAGAGTGCATAGCACTCACGACAAACAAAACTCCACTAGGTAAATCATGAATGAGGATGGTACATGTAATAGCTAACGTCAACAACTCCACTACATATCATCACTCAAAACTCAGACATGTGCTCCTCAGGTATCACTAAGGTCATCGCCATAGCCTCTGCCTTTAATTCTTCTGCACCGGAAAGAGGAGAGTCTTGCTGAGAAGGAGCACTGCCTTGCTTAAAAAAGCGAGTCAGATGGCCTATTTCGCCACAAGTAAAGCAAGCTATCGGTGCCAAGGGACACTCAGAGCGCAAATTTCTTGAATCACCACAGTTGAAACAAAATCGTCCCGTCTTCGCAACCTGTGCAACTAAAGGGTAACTCGATCTTCTTCATTCACTCTTAGTAACCTTAGCATGGAAGGAAACGTGTTGATGCGGTATCTTGTTTCGTTGGTAGAAAATTGATCGATGTCCGATCTTACCACATGTAAAACACATCACTAAAGATCTCTTATAGTTCTGTCGCATGTGTCCAGACTCCCCACAATTGTAAGAAGTTCTGATCCCACATGAATTCCGTGTGGGCAGGGGATCACTCGAACGTACATGTGCCAGACTTTGTCTAACACCTGAAGGATCTCCTTCATCACTTACTAGTTTGGTCCGTTGTTTCTTCTCAACTTTAACTCCACTTGCTTTCACCACTTCGCTTGCTTCCAAATTCCCGGATAGGTAAAGGGAGGCAAGATGTATATGAGGGGCTAAGCATGATCAAGAAGAAGAAGAAGAAGAGAATGAATTGCCTTGGTCTTTCCAAGAAGAAAGTGAGAGAACTTAACCTGCGGTGTCAACCTTCAAATTCAACATAATTTGGATAAAAACAAAGTATTAAACATGCAAATAATTTCAAACAAAGCATTTAGCAACTTAAACATATTATAAAACCTTTCAAACACATAAAGAATTTAAAACCAGTCAGTAAACAAGATCTTCACTGATATCATATCCAGATAAGTAACACAAAAAATCGTTTTCGAAAACTCTCAGTTAACACACCTCGGTCGAGGTGTTCTTGGTTCAACCGAGGTGAAATGCCTCGTTTGGCCAGAATCTCCCCGGTCGAGGTCAAAAAAATTTTTTTTTTTTTTTTTTTTTTTTTTAAAACCATTTTTTTTTTTGACGTTTTTCTCAATCAAATAACCTGTAGGTATGCATGTAATATCAGTTAACCATATAAATGCCGAAGTGATGCATAAATAAAATATCTGATGAAATATAATACATCAAGTAGTCAAATACATCAAAAGGTAGTCAAATAATACAAACACCCCATACTTGGGACACACTGTCCCAGTGGGTCAAATAAAAGTCTAGAGACAAGAGTACTCACCGGATAAAAAGCTGAACTGCATAAAAATAGAATAAAGAAAATCCTGCAGCTCCTCAATAATCCTGATCCGGTGGTGGTGGTGGTGGTGGTGGTGGCACATACGGATACTGAGCCGGGTCGAACGGATAGCCCATAGTCTGCTGGAACTGTAGCTCCATCATCCTGCGCTGATAGTGCTGCTCCTCTAACATCTGATGAGTCCAGCGGTCAATGTGTCGGTCCGGGGCAGCAAATCTCTCATGCATGTCCACAGTAAGGGCAGCATAAGAGTCTATCATCTGATCAGTCAGGTCGTCGATCCGGCGATGAACCTCAGAATCTCTATGGCGGCGTGTCCGACGCCTAGCAGATCTAGCAGGAGGTGCAGTAGGTGCTGGCTCAGTATCCTCCTCATCATCCAAGTCGATGATCGGTGGCGCGCTCGTCCCTGCAGTATCTGTCCCTGTATCCATCGGGACACCACCATCTCTCTCATCCGTCGTCTCCTCGTCGTCGTCATCCTCCTCCTCCTCAGCAGGGGCAGCTGCTGCCTCTCTGTGATCCTCCATCAGTGGAGCCCATGTTGTCTTCCAATAGTGCGGATCAAAGACTGTGAACTGAGCAGACCAGCGGATCCCCTGAGGTGCAGTCCGCTCCCAAGGCATGGCGACGTATGGAGTGGTCAAACCACGGGGAACCAGAATCCTCCGTGTGATCATCTCTTGTAATCCCAACGGCTTCGGAGCCGCCGCCATCGTGCAAACACTGAGGTCCATCCCGTGGTAGGTAGCGATATGGGTGACTAGACCTCCGCAGCAAATGTCTCCCTTCGCCTTGGCCTTGATCCTGTGCAGATCCTCTGCCAGGAGCAAGCCAAAGTCTGGGAAACCTCCTGTGACCATGCAGTAGAGGCTGAAGAGCTCGCCCTGTCTGATCTTCTGGGGCGTCTCAGTACGCGCCAGAAGTGTCTCGCTGAAAATCCTGTGGGCTAGTCTGAAGGCCGGATGAAAGATGACCTTCTCCCTGGAATCTTCAGGGCGCCATCTGTCTGCATGCTCAGTAATATGGGCAATCTACCCCCAGAACTCCCTAGCTACGGATCGGGAGGGGAAATCAGTGGCGGTGGGCTCAGAGAAACCAAAAATCTCTCTCCATATCTCTAAAGGAACTATGAAGTTCCGGTTCATCAACCGGTACTTCACAGACCGGTCTGTGGGGAGGTAGGAGAAGGAGCTAACAAACTCCAAGGTGGGCTCCAAGTAAGCTGGGGCTCGGATCTCAGTAAACTGATCCAGGCCGACAGTAGCAATCATCCTTCTAAGGTCAGCGTCTAACCCTAGGCAATCAAAAGCCGACACGTCCAGAAATCGTGGTGCGATAACTGGACGGCTAGCTATCCGCTCATAGTCTACCCGGCATCTCTCGTGGATAACCGGGCGGTAGGGACGGGAAGAAGCGGAAGAAGGGGAGGGTGAGGATCTGTCTCTAAGGGCTAAGCGACGATCTGAACTCATTTTTACTCAGCTCTGTCAGACCACCTCGGTTGCTGACAAGACTCAAGAACACCTCGGTCGAGATGCAGTTCGACTGGACCGAGGCGCAGCAGTTACGATTCCAAATCTCAGAATTTCAGTTCTTTTCCCCCCAAAATCACTACAATTGCTTCCTAAGGGGTACTTAAATCCTTTCTCAGCAAAATCAGGGGCAACCAAAGCCCAAATCAAAGCGAACGAACGAGTTAGGGTTTCGACTTGTTTTACCTCGTTTCGGTCGATTCGCTCGATTTCTTTGTAGATCTGTTGTTGCAATCGGTTCCTCGACCCTTCAATCACAGTTTAGAAGCAGAAATCTTCGAAAATGAGCGAGATTTGAGAGAGAGCGAAGTGGACTGTCGCCGCGGTCGAGGTGGGTAAAAAAAGTGAAAAATAAATTTTTCCCCCTTTTATACTGTTCCTGGATCTGCTGTCACCTCGGTCGAGATGGTCTCGACTGGACCGAGGTGGTACGGACCGAGGTGGTTCTGCAGAAACCCTAGTCGCCTCGGTTGCTCAAGAATCAACTCGGTCGAGGTGCTCTGACAGTGACCGAGATTCTTCTGTCTTCTCAAAATCTCGAACTTCCGTCCTTCCAGTTGTGCTCTTTCCTTAGATATTCCCTGTTGTCTGTTCAGAACGCCAAAAACAAAGCAAAGCAAAGCAAAAACAAAAACTATCTAAACTAGACTAGAAAACGGGAAAAGAAAGCAATACCTTGGGTTGCCTCCCAAGAAGCGCTTGATTTAAGGTCGCTAGCTGGACCATGATGCGTCTCAAATGAGGTGGGAGGTGCCCTCACCCCATACTTCACCTCCATCGTGGGGTGAAGTAAGTAGATCCATCAAACGCTCCAACAAGTGTAAGTGCTCATCTGGGAATGAATCGTCTATGGGTGGGTTATCCGTCTCGCGGGAGGATTCTGGTAGCCGGCTGAGGTGATCCGCAACTGAGTTCTCGGATCCTTTCTTATCGCGGATCTCTAGGTCAAACTCTTGGAGCAAGAGAATCCATCGAATAAGGCGCGGCTTGGCATCTTTCTTAGCCAACAAGTAACGAATGGCTGCGTGGTCGGTGTAGACAATGACTTTTGCTCCTACTAGATAGGAACGAAACTTCTCGAAAGCATATACAACCGCCAATAACTCCTTCTCGGTGGTAGCGTAGTTGCGTTGTGCTTCATCTAGCGTTTTGCTAGCATAATAAATGGTGGTGGTCCGTCCATCTTTTTTCTGTCCAAGCACCGCTCCTACGGCTACATCACTAGCGTCACACATGACCTCAAAGGGCAAGGTCCAATAAGGAGGTTGGATAATAGGAGCGGAGATCAATGCTTCCTTAATCCTGTAAAAAGCATCAAGACACTCCTGCGAAAACTCAAAAACAACATCTTTATTCAAGAGGTTAGTTAGAGGTTTAGAAATCTTAGTGAAGTCCTTGATGAATCTCCTGTAGAAACCTGCATGCCCGAGAAAACTCCTCACACCTTTAACAGAACAACGGGGGGGGGGGGAGTTTCTCAATAGTTTCGATTTTAGCTCGATCGACCTCAATACCTCGATTAGAAACGAGGTGTCCTAGCACAATGCCTTCTTTAACCATAAAATGACACTTCTCCCAATTTAAAACAAGGTTAGTGTCTTCACATCTTTTAAGCACTAGAGAAAGGTTAGATAGGCAATCATCAAAAGAGGAACCATATACAGAAAAGTCATCCATGAATACCTCCATGATCTCCTCTATGTACTCGGAGAAGATAGCCATCATGCATCGCTGGAAGGTAGCGGGTGCATTGCACAATCCAAATGGCATCCTCCGATAGGCAAACGTCCCCCAAGGACAAGTGAAAGTGGTCTTCTCCTGATCATCCGGATGGATAGGAATCTGGAAGAACCCACTATAGCCGTCCAAGTAGCAAAAGTGTGAATGCTGGGCCAACCGTTCGAGCATTTGATCGATGAAGGGAAGCGGAAAATGATCCTTCCGAGTTGCCGTGTTCAGCTTCCTATAATTGATGCAAACTCTCCAGCCTGTAACGGTCCTCGTTGGGATCAACTCGTTGTTCTTATTCGTCACAACGGTCATCCCTCCTTTCTTCGGAACGACATGCACCGGGCTAACCCACTTGCTGTCCGAGATGGGATAAATAATACCTGCATACAACAACTTAAGAACCTCCTTCTTCACAACCTCTTTCATGATCGGATTTAACCGTCTTTGAGGTTCTCGTGAAGTCTTATGATTATCTTCCATTAGAATTCTATGCATGCAGAAAGAAGGTTTAATGCCAATAAGATCGTCCGTGGTGTAACCTATGGCTTTTCGATGCTTTCTCAGGACATGCATTAACTTAGACAATTCAGATTCGGAAAGGGAAGCACTAACAATAACGGGATAAGTAGAATCCGGTCCAAGAAAGATATACCTCAAGTGACTGGGGAGCTGTTTAAGCTCCACGACTGGGGGTGCCTTCTGGGGGGAATCCATGCTTCCTCTTTCCAGTGGAGTGGTATCAGAAACTGGACTCGATGAAGTCTCAGTTTGAATCATCTCGCCTTCGACCTCGGTCGAGGGGCATAGGCGTTGACCGAGATGTTCTTCGGTCGCCTCGCTCAGTCCAGAAAGTGCCTCGGTCGAGGTACTGCTACTGAATCCGAGACTGGAGATCTTCGTCTCCTGGATTAGCTTCTCAGTTGTAGCTCCTGGATTCTCTTCCAGTGCCTTCAAGCTCCGTATATCTGCATCACAAGAAGCATCTATACCTTCCTCCATTAAACTGAAGCTAATAACTATTTCGAGTGGATCGTTAATAAGGATAGAGCTCACCAATTCTCTTGATTCTTCTTCATCGTAGATGTTGAAGATATCATAAGTTAGTTGCTCCCCTTTCATGGCTGCAAGTAGCGCGAACTCCACCTCATCGCCACCAACGTTGAATTTCAACTTGGCGTTCTTGCAATCCACGTTGCAACCCGAAGTTGCTAGAAATGGCCTCCCGAGAATAATAGGAACAGGATAATCTGCGGGAATGTCAAGTACGACAAAATCTATGGGTAGATAGAAGTTACCTAACTTGACCGGAACGTCTTCCAAAATGCCCACGGGATGGGTAATGGAGCGATCCGCCATGTAAAGTCGAATCTTGACCGGCTTGGGCTCTCCAAGACCGATCTTCGTGCATAGCTCCAGCGGGATGATGCTTACGCTGGCTCCTAGATCACAAAGGGCTTCACAAGTACCATCCCCAACTTGAATGGGAATACAAAATGAGCCGGGATCTCTCAACTTAGGTGGCATCTTTTCCTTCATGATTTTGATAAGCTCCGAAGATTTAGATGTCATCCTAACTTCACCAACATCCTCCAGCTTCCTCTTCCTTGATAAGATTTCTTTTAAGAACTTCCCATAGGCGGGCATACCTAAAATAGCATCAAGGAAAGGAATATTAATATGTAGCTTATTCATCAAGTCAAGAAACTTACCAAAGTGCTTGTCTAGATGTGCTCTGGCTCTGGACTGAGGGAATGGGAGTGGTGGTTTGTATGTAGGAGGTGGAACATAAGTTTCTGTCGTCCCTCCTGCTTTCTGTTGCTCCGCCTCGGTTGGCATCTCGGTCGAGGTGTTCTTCGACTGGATTTGGACCGAGGTGGTCTGTGTCGAGCGAGGTACTGGATCTGTAGTTTTGAGTCCACTCCTCGTCGTTATGGCCATGCATTGGCCTTTAGGGTTAGTTTCCGTCTTCGCTGGAAGCTTCCCTGGATCTCTTGGCGCTTCATTCGCCTTATTTGCAAGTTGTTGTTCGAAGGACTTTTGGGCCCTAGAAAATGAAGTCATAGAATTCTCCATAGCGCTAAGCTTGATCAAGATTGCCTCCAGAACTGCGTCTTTCTTTTCTGGCTGAGACGAACTTGATCCTTGCCCTTGGCTTTTCAATGGAGTAGAAGAAGAAGAAGGGGAAGAGAGGAAAGGGTTAGAGGAATCATTAGAGTTGGAGTTTGAATGATTGTTACCGTAGTTTTGGTTATTCGCCCTCCAGTTGTTGCTATTGGATCCTCTATTGTTGTTGTTGTAGTTGTTGTTGTTTCGGGGACCGTTGTTGTTGTTACGGTACCCGTTATTGTTGTTGTTCCTTTGCCCTTGCTCTTCCTTCTTAGTTTGAGCCATCAAGAGCTCCTTCAATTGCTTCACGTCATTCGTCAAAGATGTGAGTTGATTGTTGTTGGATTGAGTCTCTTGAAAGTTGACTCTTTTAACTCCACCTTCAGCTCCTTGGTGGGTATATTTCTCCATGTGCAAGGCTTGCTTCTCAATGAAGTCCCAAGCCTCATCAATCGCCATGTCCATGAAGGTACCGGCGGAGAGTAGTTGGAGATTGAACTGGGTGCTTCCGTCCAGCCCTTTGAAGTAGATCTCCAACAACTCGATCTTTGGAATCCCATGATGTGGGCAATCCAAGAGGATATCCTTGAACCGCTCCCAAGATTTGGACAAGCTCTCCTTGTCCTTCATAATGAAAGCGTTGATCTTCCCTCTCATTTCAGCGGTCTTTGAGGGGGGAAAGAATTTGGTCAAGAATTCCGTGGTCATCTCCTCCCATGTGCTGATTTTTCCTGGAGGAAGAGATTGATACCAAGTAAGAGCTCTATCTTTTAAAGAAAAGTAAAAAGGTCTTAGCTTATAGTTGTTATTTTCAATTCTTGAAGGTCGCAAGGTTTCCATCAAGATCTCGTAGTTTTGAAGATGTTGATGCGGTGACTCCTTCTCTAGCCCTCCGAATTGGCATTGGCGAATCATGGATAGAACTTGCGGTCGAAGCTCGTAGTCATGATCCGCTGGATCTCCTAGGTTCACTCCTGGACGCCTCAGCTGTTGATTAGGGTCCATCCTTTGACCTAGGGTTTGTGGGATTCCTGCAAGAAGAACATCTCGGACTGGCATCCGAGGTGGAAGTACATCGGCCGGGGCATCAGGTACTGGAATCTGCCTCGGTCGAGGATCAACAGGAGGATCTTCCCTCGGTCGAAGTAGAATCTGGTCTCGTATGACTGCTATCTCAGCTTCGATTGCCGCAGTCTTGGTGCGATTCTCTTCTTTCTCTTGCCTGAGTTCTTCCTTGCTGAGGCGTAGCAGCTCTAGCGCCTCTTTCAATTGGGCCGCAAGATCACGATCGTCTTGTTGGGCCATCTTCGCTTCTCTTAAGCGTCGCTTGTATGTCTTTTCTGGTTCGGGATCTTAAGGGACGATTTCCTTCCCAGCGCGGGTTCTTCGCATATACCTAAGAAAGAACCTGTGAAAGTCACTCAAGTAGAGTGGTTAAATGAAACGGGGCAAGTGCCCCAAGAGCAAACCGTACCGGCTCGGTCTAGACCAAGTCCCCGGCAACGGCGCCAAAAACTTGTTCGCTCCAAACGGTGTGTGCAAGCTTTAAATTTATAACCCTAGACTTAAGCTTAAAACAAGGATGCGAACCCGCAGTGTACGGGTCAATCGTAGTAAAAGCAAGAAAATTCCAGGGGTCGATCACAGGGACTCGGTGAAACAAAGTCAATACGGTGTGCTTATGTCAATACTAACCACAAGAGCGATTAACACAATCAAAGATGAATAAGAAGTCAATAAAGCAAACATGCAATTCTAGGGATTAAAGCATCTAGTTGTGGTTCCAACTCAAGATCTATAGATAAGCGGACAAAGCTGAGGTTTTTGCGTGGGGAAGGTGTTTGTAAAGTGGAGTAGATCACCGGGTAAGTCTCACTACACACTAATCTTAAACCGTAACTCCTATTACCGGGTAAGTCTCAAGGAATCAAGATAAAGGACTATAACCTCAAACTAACACACCATCTAAGGGAATAGAATCAACCTTTACCGGGTAAGTCTCAGGCTAACTCACAAAGATGGGATGGAAGCACACTCAAACCCCAATAAAGGATAAACCTTTATTACCTACACTTATGATCGTTGGTATACAAACTAAGGAATTACCGGGTAAGTCTCATCCTAAACTTGCTTTGAACCAGGAAAGGTGTAATAAGAATAGGATTTGGCAAACTCTAACACTTAACTCTCAGCTATGGATCAGATAAGTCACCTCGGTCAGAAGAATTCCACCCCGGCCGAGATGTTCATCAACCGAACGAGATGCTTAGGGTTAAGGTTAAAGACTCGAACTTTCAGGATCCTACTGGAATCTAAGATTATTCTATCATTGTTTTTCCCACAACCTTCAGCTAATCACCCTAGAATCACACAAGGAAATTAGCCTCTCATCATCATAATGAAAGTATTAAAATATATGGGAAGAAGGTGAATATTTGAACAAAGAAGAATTTAATGAAAAGACTTCAATAACTGAATCAAATATCACAACAAAGCATTCCTTGGATAGCAATCCAAAAAGACAAGACAACTAGTGAGGGAATTGAAGATAATCTTACAAAAACCCTTCAAAAGCTATAAAAGCTACAATCTTCAATCTTCCTTCAACCTTCAAAAAGGTTCTTCAAATCTCTCCCAACTGGAGTAGGGTGCTGCTGCTGTGTGCTATAAACCCTGATCGACGGTATAGCGTTATGTCCAGCTCTAAGCGGATGCCGGAATTATGGGAAATCCGACCCTTTTTATAGGAAAATAACCCTCCAAAGATAATAAATCTTAGAAAGATATTTTCCCATAAATATAGGTAAAATATATGATTCTGCATATCTCCTTCCTTCCAGGAGCTAAGCCCAAAAATATAAGATCTCTTTCCAATTTTAAAAGATCTCAGCCAAGAATAAAATATTCTCGCCGCGTCCTAGGTATTCGCCTCGGTCGAGTCGGCGTCTCTGGATCACCTCGGTCGAGGTGAATCTCTGGTCAACCGAGGTGAGTCACAACTGAATGCGAAATATCTCAAAACTGGTCCAAAGTAAATCTTTAATCCATGGCTATGCTTCCTGGATGTAGCTCTAAATGACTCATGACTCCTTTTTGATCCTTTTTTATGCAAAACGTACCAAATTACCTGCAATTACAACAAAACTAGGTGTAGACCTCGAACCTTGCAAAGGTAGATGAAATGGTAGTGAAATCACATAATGCACATGCAAACATGCAGATTATGAAAGATAAAACGTCCAAACAAACCCCAAAATATAGACTATAATTCATGCTATCAGTGTTGTAGATCTTTGTTTGTTGGGCATCGAGATCTTCAGATTTTGTGGAGATTTTTTGGATGGAGATCTTCGAAATTTGTTGAGAAAGAATCTTGCGCTTTTTTTTTAACCTAATCCTTTAGGCCGAGATCTTCTTTTTGAGCGTATCTTGTTAGCCAAATCTTTTTGGAAGATCTTCTCTGGATTCTTGGTTGATTTGGTTGATAGAGATTTGAATTCCTTCCAGCCGTTCTGTCCCTTGAAACTTGTTTCAAGGCCTTCGTGTTGAACTTCTTCAAACTCTGCGTTTGTCCCTTGTATCTGGTTTCAAGCCATTGCTTATTCCTTGTATCTGATTTCATGGTCTCCGACTATCCCTTGAAATGCTTTCCAAGGCCTGCACATATTTAGACAAACACCAAACAAACTTAGAAACTAGAAATACAATCGATATTTTGTTAATATAAAAACAACTTTATTATGTTAAATCTTCCATCATCACATATTCAAAATATACTCAAGGTGGAGTTTTCAATTTCCCCCTTGATGGAAGACAACACAAATATCGTATCTGCATTGTAGAGTTAGCGATGCATATAAGAATATCAAAACAAACTTAAATGCGGACTGCAGAAATATCGAAATTTCAGATCATAAATTTCTCCCCCATTGTCTTTCAACAAGCGAGAAAAACAGTTAAAGTGCGGGAGTTTTAAAGCGATTACGTACCCAAAAATATTTCAAAACCGTAAAACGATTTTAAAAACAACAAGCCCACAACCATCATATGCTCAGTCGGAATTATCCTCATAAAACTGGGGTCGTGCTTTTGAAGTGGTAGGCCTGTGACTGTGATCTATTTCTGCTGCTAAACATCATCTCTTTTCTTCAGCTCGTAGTTTCTAACAACCCCGTATTCTTCCACTGTCAGAATGGTCGGCTCAACATGAGTAGGATACAGGATAAATTTGTTTTGTTCTCGTCGTTTACAGTTCATCAGAACATTTTCAACCTTTTCCTGGGTGTGTTGAGTTGCATCTTCAGTCATAGGTTGTATTCTTCCAATGGTGGTAAGAGTAAGAGCATTCATTAGATACATCTCATTTATCTTGGCATTCATAATAGACAACAGTTCATGATTTGCAGCCATTCTCCTTTTAATATCAAACTTAAAATCAAAGAGTTCCCGATTCAGAGAAACTAGTTCCTTTTCACATCCATCTAACCTGATATTTGGAGTAGGAGGAGAATATGTTGGAGCTGCTTGGGAAGGAGGTGGAATAACCCCTTTTCCCTTCAATGTCCATGCCCCTGCAAGAGTCTTCTCAATTCCTAACCTTTCCAAGCATGATTCATCAATTTTTCCGAAAGCTATCTGTCGATCTTTGGTGGATGTGTCAATTGAAAAATGTTCAAAGATCTTGGATAGAAGGTTTCCATAAGGCAAAGGGATGGCTCGCTTAAAGTTGACAATATGGGCCATATGGTTAAGGATTAGGTTAGGTACATCAATGTCCAATCCAGACATGATTTGATGAATCAATTCCAAATATTGATTCGTCAACAGTTCTCTTGAGTTTGCACGAGGTATAACACATCTAACCAAGAATTTGTCTTTGGCAAGTCGAACACTTTGTTATCGGGAGGGGTGTGTGAATGAACGTTCTGTAGGAATTCCTAAAATCTCACATAAAACAATGGAAGTGAGAAGAATTTGAGTACCTTTTGCAAATGATTCAAGGGTGAGAATCCCTTTTTCCCTTTTTGTGACGAGGTTGACATATAACAGTCTTGTAAGCCTTGGAAAGGAAAAATCTCAAGGGTTTAAGACCTTCCAAACCGTGGAGCTTTAAGCATTGCAATGCAGGGGATCTGAAGAGTTTCCGAAAACGCAATATCCACCATATCAGACATATAGAGAGGGCGATTGTGAAATCCATCAAGCCAAGATCCGGTAGCTTGAAAATTTATGATCCAGGAAGTTGGAAGACTAGTCGTCTGTGAAATCTCCAAATCTTCAGAAAATTGCTCTTCATTTGTGCCTGAGGAAATATGAGTTGATTCTTTTAACACTGGACTCTCACTCTCCTTCATGGTATAGCACCAGAAGGCTTCTTTATCCTGTGCGATCAATCTACATGCACACACCACACTAATAACCAAATCAGTCTTTCCAAGGTCCCAATCTCGGAAGACCTCTATCGAACCCAAGTCGGTAGAGGCTGTCATGGTCCTCCTACCAGCACTTAACACATCATAGTATCTATCCATTCAATCCATACACATAAGAACTTCCTCATGCACCTATGGCATGACAAAGAAGTCCCCAAAAAAATCACGGTTTCCTAAATGTATAGGACAAACCATGTACCTCGCGGTATCCCTAACCTAACCCCCATCTGGTAACCCTATCAAAGAAGGTCTACCTTCTACTGTATCTAAGGTCAATCTATCAACGAATGCATCAGGAAACAAAGAGTGCATAGCACTCACGACAAACAAAACTCCACTAGGTAAATCATGAATGAGGATGGTACATGTAACAGCTAACGTCAACAACTCCACTACATATCATCACTCAAAACTCAGACATGTGCTCCTCAGGTATCACTGAGGTCATCGCCATAGCCTCTGCCTTTAATTCTTCTGCACCGGAAAGAGGAGAGTCTTGCTGAGAAGGAGCACTGCCTTGCTTAAAAAAGCGAGTCAGATGGCCTATTTCGCCACAAGTAAAGCAAGCTATCGGTGCCAAGGGACACTCAGAGCGCAAATTTCTTGAATCACCACAGTTGAAACAAAATCGTCCCGTCTTCGCAACCTGTGCAGCTAAAGGGTAACTCGATCTTCTTCATTCACTCTTAGTAACCTTAGCATGGAAGGAAACGTGTTGATGCGGTATCTTGTTTTGTTGGTAGAAAATTGATCGATGTCCGATCTTACCACATGTAAAACACATCACTAAAGATCTCTTATAGTTCTGTCGCATGTGTCCAGACTCCCCACAATTGTAAGAAGTTCTGATCCCACATGAATTCCGTGTGGGCAGGGGATCACTCGAACGTACATGTGCCAGACTTTGTCTAACACCTGAAGGATCTCCTTCATCACTTACTAGTTTGGTCCGTTGTTTCTTCTTTGATCCGGAAGCTTCAGTTGGTCCCATAAATGTTGGTAAACCCGGTGTAGGTCTACATGCTCTTGCAACCTCTAGTACTTGCCGTAAATATTCTCAAAACTCGGGTCCACTCATCGAGACGTAATCAATCTCCTCAAGCTCCTCCTCTGCGGTAGGCAAAACAACAGTGGAAACTGGACCCTGACCTATCCCTACTAAAGGAAGAGGGGGTATATCCCTACCTCGTCCTACTGCATATGTCACTCTAGTCTGAGCCATTTGCTAGCTATGCACACCTAATCTTATAAGGCTATATATATGCCATATGTATAGATATAGATATAATACTTAAGATCACAGGCAAACACATTAGCACATAATAGGTATATATATATATATATATATATATATATATATGGATAGATATATATATATATATACTATCGAGATCCTCGGAAGGGTGATGGCTTCTTGTACACACTATCCCAAAACATTTGTACTCCTTTCAAAACCAAAATCCTTTTGAAAAGTCAGACCCCTTTCCGGTTTTGTTTATTTTTCTACTCCACCTTTATTGCAGATTGCTAGTGCCATTGTTGTCAACCTAAGCCTCTGATACCAACTCTGTAACACCCCGATTCCACGGGACTCGGGCTGCCACATTGGGCTACGATCTCACAATGGATCCTGACCCTAGCTGGACTATAAGTTCATTGGATCTTACAACAAGTCATAGACAGATTAAAATCAAATACATAAAATTCTATAATTTACATATCAAAAGGTTTACAACATCACAACCGAGTACCAAAACAACAACCATAAATATACAAGTACAAAACATCCCATATTCCACGAACAACCTAGTGTACAGGAGCCCTCGGCTGATCACCCATCTACACATCAACTACAACACGGTATAGACCGTTAGCTAACAGAAATGAATGTTGCACGAGGAACTATAGATCCCCGGCTCTTCCCCCCTTAAAGAACAGGGTTTTGCATAGGGGTGGATTTACCACCTTCCCCCTGTACTACAGAGCTTCGGAGCACTTCCTCCACTCTCAGTGAGCTTTGCAAGTGGTCAAAACCCGTTATACAACACTTGAACTTTTTTAGGTAATGAAGTGGTCATCCTAGTCCGGTTTAGGTAATAAATGCAACAATCATATGAGCACACGTAACCATTACACACATTCAAATCCACAACTACATGCTATGTATGTCATATGGACTTACCTGAAACACTCGTAAACCTGTACCGCATCACAACTTCTCCTTGGGGAAGTACTCAACGCCTACATAAGCAAGGCACACACAAAACTCAGACAACCTCGTATAATCTCAACCACGATCAACCTTCAATCCTGAGAGGGACACTGCCTAATAATAAGGCATAACACGATCAACCTTTATCAAAGGGGTCACACGTAGACCCAAAGGGATCCATAAAGATCATATACATCACGTAACTCTCACAGGACATCCTAAATACTCAAAGCCGTACAAGGCATAACATGATCATAACATCACCATCACACTCTCATCTATACCAAGACTAACGCTACACACTCACACAAGGAAAGGAAGGGACAATGCCATCCTTAGGAAATCCCGGAAGCAAGACACACCAACGACAAGAGCAAAGCAAAGATGGAATACAAAGAACCGCAGGGGCGGCCCTAGATGGCGCAGGGGTGGCGACTGGCCGGCGTTGGGGCGGCCCTGAGGTGGCGCAGGGGCGGCTGGTGTGCAGAATGCACACTTTCAGCTCCTCTTCACTTCTTCACTCGAACCTCTTCACACCTTCTTCAGCCAGCAGCCCCATACATACATATACATACATATATACATCAAACAAATCCAAAGATGGCTGCCAAAAGATCAAACTTGTGGAACCTTAAGCTAGAAAGGAAGAAGATAAGATAGGAAGAAAGAGAGGAGAGGAAGATGAAGATATTACCAAGCTGAACACTAACGAAGGAAGACTCCTCACCACAACCTTCAAAGTTGGCTCATCAAAGGCACAACAACAACAACCATCATAATCCCCATCATCCAAGCTCAATTCTCTTCAAAACTCTTGTATGATCAAAGGAAAACAAGAAGAAGATTCCAAGGAGGAAGGAGAAGAAAGAAGAACGTGAGGGAGAAGATGGAGTTGTAAGAAAGGTGAAACCCTCATCAGGAGGTATGAGAGGATACTTATAGGGTAATGAAAGGTAAAGCACGGGTCCAGAGTCAACAAAACTGGCAGCATCACACCACAAACCGTAGAGGCGGATCATGGTGGCCGCAGGGGTGGGTCAGGTAGGCCACAATGGTGGACTCTACAAACCGCATGGGCGGTTTAGGCATAACCTTCACACTCAATACCTCAACAACTAAGGCTCTTTCATCTCACCCCCTATAAACAAGTTTTGTCCCGAAACTTGCAAAATCCCAAATCCTCTCAGACCCATATGCCGAGGTATAACTCTCTCTACCGGAGACATCACATCTCCGTTCAAAAGGTCACAACCTATAACAATCTATAACCTAAAACACAAGCATGGAGGAATCATCAACTCCAAAAAACAGGATCATAACGCTATCCCAAAGGGATAGAGGATTCACATCTCTTGCCATACTAACATCACAGGCATCGAGGAAGCACATCTCTAGCCGGATCTTACTCATACACAAAACATGGAGGAAAAAAATATCCAACGAGACTATATTCATCAAGGTAGCGAAGAGGAAAGAAACATCTCCAACTATAATCATAAATCGTGCTAGCATATCAAGATCTAATAAGATCATATATTACATCACATCTAACACGTAAATAAATGCATCAACGCATTTAAGCACATAAGAACATAATCACAACACTCAACAAGATAGTACTAAGATCTACTCGGTGATCCTACATGTGCATCTATCTCAGCATAAAACTCTGGATATTTCCTCTGGATACTATCCTCAGTTTCCCATGTAACCTCCTCAGGTCCTCGTCTCAACCACTGTATCCTCAACATGGGAACATCCTTCGAACAAAGGAATCTCATACCTCACTCTAGGACTGCAATCGGTTGCTCAATAATGGTGTGGTCTGGCTCAACCACCAAATCATCATATCTCACAATGTGTCTCGGATCTGGTATATACTCCCTTAGTTGAGATATGTGAAACACAAGATGGACACCGTCTAATCTCGGAGGCAAAGCCAATTTCTATGTTGGCCTCCCGACTCTATCTAGTATCTTAAAGGGATAGACATATCGGGGACTCAACTTCCCCTTTATGCCAAAACGTCTAACGCCTCACGTCGAAGATACTCTTAGCCAGACATGAGCTCCTACTCTGAACTTTAGATGTCGACGCCTCCTGTCTACATATGACTTATGGCGACTCTATGCAACCAGCACCCTCTCTTTAATCAGTGCTACTCGAGCCATATCATCCTGAATCTTCTCTGGCGCTATACCACTGATACTACAAGGTTCATCCTAACATAAACGTGTTCTACGCCCATATAGTGCCTCATATGGAGCCATCCGAATGGATGCATGCCAGTTGTTGTATGAGTACTCAACCAAGGGGAGGTAATCTGACCATCCTTATCCCCAATCCAATACACAAGCTCGCAACATATCCTCAAGGTTCTAATGGTTTCTTTGACTGACCATCTGTCTGGGGATGAAACGCAGTCGTGAAGTGTAGACTCTTTCCCAAAGTAGTCTGAATCTACTGCCAAAACCTCGAGGTAAATCGCCCATCTCGGTCTGGGCTGATCGTCCTCAAAACACTATGGAGTCTCACTATTTGCATAGTGTAATCCTCACCTAATCTGCTCACTAGCCACGTTTCCTTAATAGGAATGAAATGTGTAGTCTTCGGCAGTCGATTAACCCCAACCCAAATAGCATCGAAGCTCTTGCTCGATCTGAATTTTGTCAAAATGTCCATGGAGATGTCTTCCTACTTCCACAGCGGTACTAGAAGTGGATGGAATTGTCCTCCAAGTCTGCAATGTTCTATATTGACATGCTAACAAGTATCATATTGTGCCACCAATCAAGCTACATCGGGTTTCAGCCTTCTCCGCCAGTATGAGCGTCTCACATCCTGATACATCTTACTCGCACCAAGGTGTAATGAGTAAGCTGTGGAGTGAGCCTCTACAAAATCCTCTGTCTCAGATCCGCATATGTGGGTATACAGACGCGGTAACGACATCTCAACACTCCATCTGCTCTTATGGGAAATTATAGTGCCTCGCTATTAGACATCTTTTCTCTTATCTTTTTCAACGTCGGATAGGTCCCTAGCTTCTATTGGATCTCACCCAACAAATCCGGTAAAACCTCTATAGTACTCAACTGGGCACCCACAACATGCAACTGAATATCCGTTTCTAGCCGAGCTAGATCCCTCTGCAGTTGAGGCTAAACGGCTAATCTCACAATCACATTCTCTCAAGGCGTCTTCCTACTCAAGGCGTCGGCTACAACATTTGCCCTCCCAGTAATGTCTCTAGATCTTCACTGCATGAACTATCACTACCAACTTAAGATCATGAGTCGGGTATTTGTCCTCATACGTCTTCAGCTATCCAGATGCACATGCAATACATCTGTCACGCTGAATCAGAACACATCCCAAGACTGGCTTGGATGCATCCCTGTATACTACAACATCATTTGTGCCCTCCGGCTGCGTTAAGCTGTGTAAGTTGCATACTTTCTTGACGTTCATTGGTGTCGTCCACGTTGCAACTGACTCCATCTACGCCAGATGAACATGACCCGGAATTTTTACCTTTTTCATCCAGAACTCGCACTTAGAAAACTTGGCATACAATTCTCTATCCTGCAATACCTACGTCACTGTCCTCGGTTGTCCTGCATGTTCCTCTCTGCTACGAGAGTACACTAGGATATCATCTATGAAGACCACCACAAACTGATCCAGAAAGTCGCTAAATACGCCATTCATCATCTTCATAAAGATAGTGGCGCATTTGTGAACCTGAATTGCATCACTACAAACCCGTAATGTCCATACCGAGTCCTAAATGCCGTCTAATACACATCCTACACTCTCACCTTCAACTTGTGATCACCCAAGCGCAAGTCGATCCTATAGAACACAGTCGCTCTTTGAAGCTAATCTCACAAGTCATGTATGTGAGGCAATGAATACTTTTTCTTGATGGTTACCTGGGTCCACTATTTGTAGTCGATACACAGTCTCAGTGTTCTGTCCTTCTTCCGCATGAAGAGGACAGGTACTCTCCATGGGGTACGCTAGGGCGGATGAAGCCCTTCTAAGTCAACTCCTTGAATTGCTTCTTTACCTCTAATAACTCGGCAGGCGCAGTATGATATGGGGTCTCCGAGATCGGTCTCGTACCAGGCTCCAACTCGATGCCGAAATCCAAGCTCCTTTGAGGCGGTAAACTAGGCGGTTCAGCAAACACATGCAAAAACTCGCAGACCACTAGTTATCCATTAACACTGGACTCTAACTCTCCTTCATGGTATTGCACCAGAAGGCCTCTCCATCCTATGAGATCAATCTAGCTGCACACACTATACTAATAAGCAAATCCGTCTTTCCAAGATCCTAATCTCGAAAGACCTCTATCGAACCCAACTCGGTTGGGGCTGTCACGGTCATCCTACCAACACTTACACAACATAGTATTTATCCTCCAATTCATACACATAATGACTTCCTCATGCACCTATGGCATGATAAAGAAGTCCACAACCAAATCACGGTTTCGTACATGTATAGAACAACCATGTACCTCTCTGTATCCCTAACCCAACCCCCATCTGGTAACCCTATCAAAGAAGGTTTACCTTCTACTGTTTTCAATGTCAATCTATCAACGCATGCATCAGAAAACAAAGAGAGCATAGCACCCACATCAAACAAAACTCCACTAGGTAAACCATGAATGATGATGGTACTTGTAACAGCTAACGCCAGCGGCTCCATTGCATATCATCACTCAAAACTCGGACCTGTGCTCCCTAGGTATCACTAAGGTCATTGCCATAGCCTCGTCCTCTACTCCTTCTGCACCGGAAAGAGGAGAGTCTTGCTGAGAAGGAGCACTGCTTTGCTGACAAAAGGGAGCCAGATGGCCTAGTTTGCCACATGTAAAGCAAGCTATCGGAGCCAAGGGACACTCAAAGTGCAAATGGTCTTCATAACCGATACAGCTAAAGGGTAACTCGATCTTCTTCATTCACCCTTAGTAACCTTAGCATGGGAGGAAACTTGTTGATGCGGTATCTTGTTTCGTCGGCAGAAAATCGATCGATGTCCGATCTTACCACAGGAAAAAACATCACTAAAGATTTCTTATAGTTCGGTCGCATGTGTCTAGATTCCCCATAGTTGTAACAAGCTCTCATCCCACCAGAAGTCTGTGTGGACAGGAGATCACTCGAACGTCCATGTGCCAAAATATGTCTAACACCTGAAGGATGTGCTTCATTAGTAACTAGTTCTGTCCGTTGTTTCTCCTTTGATCGGGAAGCTTCAGCTAGTCCCAAAAATGTTGGTAAACCCGGTGTAGGTCTACATGCTCTTGCAACCTCTTGTACTTGGCGTATATATTCTCAAAACTCGGGTCCACTCATCGAGACGTAATCAGTCTCCTCAGGCGTGGCCTCTGCTATAGGCGAAACAATATCGGAAACTGGTCCGTGACCTATCACTACTAGAGGAAGAGGGGGTATATCCCTACCTCTTCCTACTTCAGATTTCGCTCTAGTTTGAGCCATCTACTAGGTATGCACACCTAATCTTATAAGGCTATATATATGCCATATGTATAGATATAGATATAATACTTAAGATCACATGCAAACACATTAGCGGATAATAAGTATATATATATACATATACATATATACACATATATATCTATAATGCCGAGATCCTCAAAAGGGTGATGGCTTCCTGTACACATTATCACAAAACATTTGTGCTCCTATCAAAACCAAAATCCTTTTGAAAAGTCAGACCTCTTTCGTGTTTTGTTTATTTATCTACTCCACCTTTATTGCATATTGCAAGTGCCATTGTTGTCAACCTAAGCTTCTCATACAAACTCTATAACACCCCGAATCCACGGGACTCAAGATGTCATATTGGGCTAGGATCTCACAATGGATCCTGACCCTTGCCTGACAACAAGTTCACTGGATCTTACAATAAGACCCCGACAGATTAAAATCAAATACATAAAATTGTGTAATTTACATATCAAATGGTTTACCACATCACAGCCAAGTACCAAAACATCAACCATAAAAATACAAGCACAAAGCATCCCATATTCCACGAACAACCTAGTGTACAGGAGCCCTCGCCTGATTACCCATCTGGCTTACTTTGTAGTCCTCCTAACCTGTAGATCAACTACAATACGGTATAGACCGGTAGCAAAGAGAAATTAATAAGAATGAAGTAATAGCACATACACACATCAACACATCGCAATATGCAATGTCACACACACATCCGTTTATTATCTTTAATTATGTTATTATATTACTAATTCAACTTATTTTGTGACACGAGGAACTAAAGATCCCCGGCTCTTTCCCCTTAAAGCACAAGGTTTTGCGTGTGGGTGGATTTACCACCTGCCCCCCTGTATTGCTGAGCTTCCGAGCACTTCCTCTACTCTCAACGAGCTTTGGCAAGTGGTCACGACCCGTTATAATACACTTGGGCCAATTAAGGTAATGAAGTGGTCATCCTAGTCCAATTTAGGTTATAAATGTTTCAATCATATGAGCACACACAACCATTACACACATTCAAATCCACAATTGCATGCTAAGAAAGTCTATGGATTTACCTGAAACACTCGTAAACCCGTACCACGTCACAACTTCCCCTTGGGTAAGTAATCAACGTCTGCATAACCAAGACACACTCGTACAATCTCAACTATGATCAACCTTCAATCTTGAGAGGGAAATTGCCTAATAAAAAGGCATAAAATGATATCAATCTCCTATTCATGAAAGGGCCACACCTAGACCCATAAAGATCCATAAGGATCATATACATCCTATAACTCTCACTAAACATCCTAAATCCTCAAAGCCATACAAGGCATAACATGATCATAAGATCATCATCACACTCTCATATATATCTAGCAGGTTGCTACACACTCACACTAGGAAAGGAAGGGATAATGCCATCCTTAGGCAAGCCCGGAAGCAAGACACACCTACGACAAGAGCAAAGCAAAGCTGGAATGCAGAGAACCGCAGGGGCAACCCTAGGTGGCGCAGGGGGGGCGACTTGCCGGCGTTGGGGCAGCCCTGAGGTGGCACAGGGGCGGTTGGTGTGCAGAATGCACACTTTCAGCTCCTCTTCACTTCTTCACTCGACCCTCTTCATACATTCTTCAGCCGGCAACCCCATACATACATATACATACATATATACATCAAGCAAAGCCTAATATGGCTGCCACAAGATCAAACTTGTGGATTCTGAAGCTAGGAAGGAAGGAGAGAAGATACGAAGAAAGAGAGGACAGGAAGATGGAGATCTTACCAAGCTGAACACTAACAAGGAAAGACTCCTCACCACAACCTTCAAAGCTAGCTCATCAAAAGCACAACAACAACAACCATCATCATCCCCATCATCCAAGCATCAATTCTCTTAAAATTCTTGTAAGATCAAAGGAAACAAAGAAGAAGATTCAAAGGAGGAAGAAGAAGAGAGAAGAACATGAGGGAGAAGACGGAGCTGTAAGTATGGTTAAACCCTCATCTGGAGGTAAGAGAGGATACTTATAGGGTAAGGAAAGGTAAAGCACGGGTCAAGAGTCAACCAAACCAGCTGCAACACACAACAAACTGAACGGACGGATCATGGAGGCCGCAGGGGCGGATCAAGCAGGCCGTAGGGGCGGTTTAGGCATAAACTGCACACTTAGCACCTCAACAACTAAGGCTCTTACATCTGTAAGCTGCAAGTCAATTTATATAAAAGAAATTGAAAAATTATCTTTCTCAACATGATCACGTTTGAAGTGATGCCTTACATCGGTATGCTTTGTCCTTGAATACTGCACAGGATTTTTAGTAATCGAAATAGCACTAGTATTATCACATTTGATTGGGATACCTTTTAAATCAATGCCAAGATCACGAAGTTGTTGAGCTATCCATAGAATTTTGCGTAAAAGGCTCCCGCAGCTATGTATTCGGCTTCAATTGTGGATAGGGCGACTGAATTTTGCTTCTTGGAGTGCCAACTGATTAGGGATGCCCCTAAGAATTGGAAATATCTAGAAATACTTTTTCTATCAACCTTATAACCTACAAAGTCTGCATCTAAATAGGCAACGGGGTGAAATGAGCTTTGACGTGGGTATCATAACTCTAAATCCTTAGTGCCATTGAGATACCGGAATATTCTTTTCACAGCTATCAAGTGTGACTCTTTAGGATCAGCTTGAAATCTTGCACACATGCACACGCTAAAGATAATGTCAAGTCGACTAGCGATTAGATATAACAACGAACTAATCATACCTCGATACTCCTTTTGTACAACACTATTGCCATCTTTGTCATGGTCAAGTCAAAGTGTAACTTGATGTCCAAGAAAGATATTTAACTCACCCATTAAGCTCATTTCGAATTCCCTGCACATAATATCTGAAAATTCCTTGCATAGGGAATCGTTAGTAGCACCGAATAAAATATTATCAACATAAATTTGTACTACTAATATATTGTTTTCTCTAGTTTTGATAAATAAATTTTTGTCAACTAAACCTCTTTTTAAATTGTTTTCAAGGAGATACTTGGACAATCTTTCATACCAAGCTCAATGAACTTGTTTAAGACCATAAAGAGACTGGTCCAATTTAAAAACATGATTTGGAAAATCATCATTTTTAAACCCAGGAGGTTGAGCAACGTAGACTTGCTCTTCTAAGAAGCCGTTTAGAAACGCACATTTTACATCCATTTGAAATTACTTTATGCTAAAGAAATATATAAACGCAAGTAGCATACGTATGGCTTCTAACCTTGCAACCGGAGCAAAAGTCTCCTCATAATCAATACCTTCCTCTTAATTATAGCCTTGAGCTACAAGTTGTGCTCTATTTCGAATGACTTTACCATTATCATCCAACTTGTTTACAAAAACTCATTTCGTGCCAATGACGGATTGATGCTTTGGTCTTGTAGTAAGAGTCCAAACCTTGTTTGTCTCATACTCATTTAGTTCATTTGGAATGACAATGATCCAGTCGGGTTCTTGAAGAGCTTGAATATAATTCTTGGGCTCAATAAGAGAAACGGACGCCGAGAACGCACATAGGTTGTTAACTTTGGATCGAGTTTGAACTCCTGCATTTGGATCTAAGATCACATTATCTTGTGGATGATATGAAGAATGTTGAAACTTCCTTCGTTTGTAAGATGTAACAGATCTTGAAGATTGAGGCTCATATGCTTGACTGGATTCAGGTACCGTTGGAGTGTTGCCCTTGGATCCTATATCAAGGCCTTGAAATTGGGTTTCGAGGCCTTGAAACGTAGTTCTGACATCTTAGTTTTCTGTATCAAGGGCTGGAAGATGCGTTTCAAGGTCTTGAGATTTTTCTTCGGTATCTTGAATCTTTTCTTGCATATTCTATTCTTGAACCTTAGGATCTTCCTCTTCATCATAATTGTGATCGTCACGTTGATTTAGATTAAGATATGCAAAACTTTTACTCAAAGTACCATCATTGCTTTCATCAAATATGACATGGATACTTTCCTCAAAAATTTTGGTACACTTATTTTAAACATGATAAGCTTTGCTATTTGAAGCATATCCAATGAATACTGCTTCGTTACTACGTGCATCAAATTTACCAAGTTTATCCTTGCCATTGTTATGGAAAAAACATGTACGTCCAAAGTGTTTACTACTTCTGCCCAAAAACTTTTTGCCAAACTGTTTTGTAAAAGCATAGTCCTAGACATATCCTCTAAGATGCGGTTCTTACGTTCCACAACTCCATTTTGTTGAGGAGTTCTAGGAGCTGAAAAGTTGTGTGAAATACCATACTTTGCACAAAACAAATCAAACTTTAATTGATCAAAGATCCATATGTAAAAGTTCAATTGGTCGAGAAGAACTTACAACCTTCTTTGGTTTGAATGAACCTCTTGTTTGTTTACCTTGTGTACAAGCTTTACATAGTGCATCTACCTTGAAGTTTAGATTTGGAAATCCTCGTACCAAGTCCTTGGAAAGTAACTTCTGCATAGTATGCATGCTTACGTGACCAAGTCTTCTATGCAAAGCCTTGGATCATCAGTCAACGCCTTGAGACACTTTAACTTAGTTCCTGAAACTTGGTTAGTACTCATAGAATAAACATTGTTACATCCAGGAGCAGTAAGCACAATATCACCCGATGTCTTGTCTTGAACTTCACAATTTTCTGAATCAAACATAATCTTTTTGCCTTTATCAGATATTTGAGAGATGTTGATAACAAGATTTATGACTTAGGATTAGGTAATCATTTAGATTGATTTCTCACTCATTCATGCACGTTTTGGCATTGGTTCATGACGTCTTCGCTCAATTCATGCACATTTCTAGAAAAGACGTCTACACTACCTTTTATCGGTTTTGTAGGTAATTCGGGGATCTATTGGACGTTAATCGATACATTTGAGGGACAAGCCTCATGATGGTACACATCCAAAGCCTTGGAGGAGCATAATTGGAGCAACAAAGGACACAAGGACCACTATTGGTACAAGCAATGGAGCAACTCATGGCTAGACGATCATAGCATGTTTCTGCTGAAGAAAATCGGACCAACTAGCAGCTAAATCGTCCGATTTTATCCACTGGGTCGATTTTTGGGCCTTTGACAGCTTAAGCCACGTGTCCCACGATCTCTTGTCCGGCCTTGCTCTTTGTTGGAGAATATAAGTGGTCCTGCAGGTTGTTGCTCGGCATCTCTCCTCTCCCACACTCTCATTCACAGCTCATCAATTTGGTGGAAAGATTGGAGGAGAAGAAAAACTCTCAAGGATTGAAGGAAGAAGAAGAACACCATTCTAGGAGGGATAGTGAGGTTTTGAGTGATTTTAGAGTCTTGGATTGAAGAACTATTGCAAGGGTTGTTAGGAACGTTTTGGATCTTCATTTTAGAGTTTGTAAGTCTTGCTACAACTTAGATTCAATTGAGATATATTGATTTTGTTTGCTTATCTTTCATTATCCATCTATGAACACCATGTATGCTTGTTTGATGAATTTGGATCTTGATATGCATACTATTGGCTAGTTTATTGTGATTCTGGAGTAATGGATTGATGGTTATGGCTTGGGTGATGATAGGATGGACTTATATGTTAGTTTATGATGAATTGATTGAACCAAACCTTAACCAGAGAGGAAAATCGACCTGTTCTACAAGTAAATCGGCCGATTTCCCTATGATCCACCGGATTTCCTTCTCTATTGCTCTTTGAAAAATGAATCTATATGATTGGGGTGTTAGGTTGTTAAATCCTAGTGTTTATTAAGCCTAATTTAGCTTAGGATCACCTAATGCTATCAACCTAAGTGAAGGAAGAGATCTACCCGATGATTCCCGATCTTAGATACCTTAGAAGATGAATTCTAGGTAGTAGTGAGCCTAATAAGCCGCTACTGGATCGAGTGTGCTAGGATTATTGCTTGAGATTTCCCTATTCCGAGACTTACCCAGTAAGGAGAGGGTTACACCTTAAGTAGTATCTAGTTTGTGTGGAATTCCTTATTCTAACCCCTTGAGACCTACCCGGTAATAGGAGTTTGATGCGGGATTAGTGAAGTGAGAGACTTACCCGGTAATCGCTTCCATTAGTGAAACATTCTTTCCCCAACACCGCAGCTTGTCCTTAGAATCCTTAGAACCTTGAGTCCAATGCCATAACCGGAAATCTTGACCTCTAGAATCTACTTTTCTCTGTTGATCATATACTTGTGCTTTGTGTTACTTGTTCGTTTGCTAGCTTGAGTTGTTAGTTGTTTTATTATCTTGCTTGACTTGTGATCTTTGTTTGATCACCACAAAACCCAACAAAAACATTGTGTTTTTCCATTTTCTTTGTTTCTCATCTTATCTTAGTCTAGATTCACACTATCTTTGATCATTGTTTGACTCGATTTCACCTTAGTCTTTGTGTTCGACCTCGGAATATTATCCCTACTACAAACGTCCCGTACACTGAGGGTTCGCTAGGAGTTAGGATAAATATAACGAGTATAAATTTAAAGCTTATTGCGTACACATCACACGATCTTAGCGTAACAAGTTTTTGGCGCCGTTGCCGGGGACTAGGTCTAGATTGAGTCATTTTGTGATTGTTTATAGTGTAGATCTTTCTTGTTGCTTTTGATCTCTCTTTGGTTTGTCTCTTTGCTTTTCAGGACATCTCTTACTCTTTAGGTGTATGCGAAGATCTCGTGGCAAGGATTTAGCTCCATTCGATCCCGAACCGGAGAAAACCCTTAGATCTAGATCCAAGAGTATTAAAAAGGGAAAAGAGATGGCCGGAAGAGACCTCCAAGCTGAATTGGATGAAGCCTTAGAGCAAATAAGGCTAAGAGATGAGCTCTTGGAGGAAGAGCGGAGACTTGCCAATGAGAGGCAAGAAGCAATTAGGAGAGAGATTGATGAGATTAGGCAAGCTCTTGTACAAGGAGAGCTTAATCGTCAACAACCTCCACCTCCTCCACCACCACAACCGCAGCCGGCGGCGAATGTTAGGGTTGTGCCCATTGCTATTGAAGAGCCACACACATTAGGGAGACGTATGGATCCGGCACAAAGAGCACACCGTATGGGTGTGAACTTAGGAGATCCCGCAGCCCACAACTACGAGCTCCGCCCTCAAGTTCTACAAATGATCCGGCATAATCAATTTGGAGGGATGGAAGGAGAGTCCCCTCATCAACACTTGATGAACTATGAGATTTTGATGGAGACTCTTAGACCGCCAAGATTGGAGAGCAACAACCATAAGCTTAGGGCTTTTTCCTTATCTCTTAAGGACAAAGCCTTAGCTTGGTATCAATCTATTCCACAAGGGCGAGTTGGTACTTGGGAGGAGATGACAACCGAGTTTTTGACTAAGTTCTTCCCACCTTCCAAGACTACCGAATTAAGAGGGAAGATCAATGCCTTCGTGATGAAGGATAGAGAGAGTTTGTTCAAGTCTTGGGAGAGATTCAAAGACCTTCTCCTAGATTGTCCACACCATGGCATACCAAAAATTGAGCTATTGGAGATCTACTTCAAGGGACTTGATGAAGATAGCCAATTCAAGCTTCAATCCCTTTCCGGTGGGACTTTTATGGAGAAGCATGTGGATGATGCTTGGGAGTTTGTAGAGAAACAAGCTCTAGTGATTGAGAAATACTCCCATAGGAAGAGTTAAGGGAGAAAGGCGGGAGCATATGAGGTGAGTGAGGTTACCATGAGCAATTTCAAGCTTGACGCCATCAACAATGAGCTAAAGTCCTTGAGGGAGTTGTGTGCTACAACTTTGAAGAATCAAGCAACTCCTCAAGTGCTTCCACAAGCTAACTTATCTTCCAAGGAGGAAGATGTGAATTACATGGGAAGGGGCAACTACAACAACTATCAAGGCCCAAGGAACTTCAACAACAACCGGAAATTCAACAATTACCGGCCCAACCATAACCATCCCGGGTTCTCTTACTCTAACCCGGATGGAGCCTTGAACCCCCCTGCTTCTACAAGCAGAACTCCACCACCAAGAGCTTCGCAAGAACCTCCACCCGGATTTACTCAACCACCAAGGGATAGAACCGAAATGATGTTTGAGCAATTGCTTGGAAGGTTGAGTGGTCTTGAGAGCACCGTGACTTCAATTTCTAAAGCTCAAAAGGTTTTGGAAGCACAAGTGTTCCAAAAGGCGGGTGAAGCACATAGAGATCCGGGAAAGCTTCCCGGAAGAACCGAAGAAAACCCAAGAGGCCAAGTGTTGGCTATTACAACAAGAAGTGGGTTGAGTATGAAGGAGCCCTTGCCCAAGGACAATGCTAAGGGGAAGCAAATAGTGGTAGAAGAGGAAAATTGCAAGAAGATGGAGGCAAGAGCAAGGATGTTGAGCCAACATATGTGGCGCCGCCTCCATACAAGCCACCACTACCGTTCCCACAATCACGAGCAAGAGCTCGCTTGGACAATCATTTTAGTAAGTTCCTTGAACTAATGTCTAAATTGCATATTAACATTCCGTTCATGGATGCTATTTTAGGAATGCCGGCATATGGCAAATTCTTGAAGGAAATACTCTCCAACAAAAGGAAGTTGGAGGAGTATGGGGAGATAAGGATGACAAAGAGATCTTCGGAGTTGATTCAAACGATGAAGGAGGAGATGCCTCCTAAGCTAAGGGATCCGGGATCCTTTTGTGTGCCAATCGGAGTAGGAGAAGTGAAGTATGACGCCCTATGTGATCTTGGGGCAAGTGTAAGCATCATTCCGCTTGCACTTTGCAACAAGGTTGGGCTAGGAGAGCCAAAGCCGGTCAAGATGACTCTTTACATGGCGGACCGCTCAATCACTCATCCGGTTGGAATATTGGAAGACATTCCGGTGCAACTAGGGAAGTTCTATGTGCCCATAGACTTTGTTGTTTTGGACATCCCGAAGGACTATCCGGTTCCTATCATCTTGGGGAGACCTTTCCTAGCTACTTCCAGGTGTCTAGTAGATTGCAAGAATGGGACTCTCTCCTTCAACATTGGAGAAGAGAACATCAAGTTCAAGCTGTCCACAATGATGAAAGGGCCAACCCTTGATGAGGATGTATTCAACATAGTTGAAGAAGAGGAGTCTAGAGAGGTTGTGAGCTCAATCTTGCTCAAGGATCCGCTTGAGAGAGTTCTTAGCTCAAGCTTGATGGAAGGAGTTGAGGAGAGTAGCAATGAAGTAATCAAGGCCTTGAATGCATTGGACGAGCTACCAAGTGTTGGATTTGAAGTGCTAGAAGAAGAGGAAAACAGACAGAAAAATCGGACTGGAGGGCAGAAATCGGCCGATTTTTGTCCTTGTGCTGAAATTTCAGCCAGTTTTGCAAAAACAGAAACTCAGATAGACCCACTGCCAGAAAAATCGTCCGATTTTTCCTCCTGGGCCGATTTTCTTGAGTCTTTTCAGCATCAACCACTTGAGTGTGAGAAATCATCAAGGGACTTCAAGGAGGCTTCCGTGGCTTTGCAATCATCTCAACCTACATTGTATGGATCATCTCCAACCGAAAAAGGTCCTCCTCAACTTGATCTTAAACCTCTTCCCTCTCATTTAAAGTATGCTGTCCTTGGTTCAAATTCTACTTATCCGGTGATTGTGAATGCATCTTTGAATGATGATGAGCTTAATAGACTGTTGAATGAATTGAAACTCCATAGAAAGGCAATAGGATACACCATTGATGATCTTGTTGGTATCAAACCTTCTTTGTGCATGCATAGGATAATGATGGAAGATAACCACAAACCCTCTATTGAACATCAAAGGAGATTGAATCCTATAATGAAAGAGGTAGTTAAGAAGGAGATCATAAAGTTGCTAGATGCGGGAATTATCTACCCTATCTCGGATAGTAAGTGGGTTAGTCCCGTTCATGTAGTACCTAAGAAGGGTGGGATGACCGTAGTGACCAATGAGAACAATGAACTAATCCCGACTAGGACGGTTACGGGGTGGAGGATGTGTATTGACTATAGGAAGCTTAACATGTCCTCTAGGAAAGATCACTTCCCCCTTCCCTTTATTGACCAAATGCTAGAGAGATTAGCTCAACATTCCCATTTTTGTTACTTAGATGGCTATAGTGGATTCTTCCAAATCCCTATCCACCCCGATGACCAAGAGAAAACAACCTTTACATGTTCATGGGGTACTTTTGCATATAGGAGAATGCCATTTGGGTTGTGTAATGCACCCGCCACCTTCCAAAGGTGTATGATGGCCATCTTTTCGGAATACATTGAAAATATCATGGAAGTGTTCATGGATGATTTCTCTGTTTATGGTTCTTCCTTTGATGATTGCTTGGCTAACTTGTCATTAGTATTGCAAAGATGTGAGGAGACAAATCTTGTCTTAAATTGGGAAAAATGCCACTTCATGGTAAGTGAAGGTATTGTGTTAGGACACTTGGTGTCTAACTGTGGCATTGAGGTTGATAGGGCCAAGATTGAGACGATAGAAAAGTTGCCACCACCTACCTCGGTGAAAGGGGTAAGGAGTTTCTTAGGGCATGCCGGTTTTTACCGGAGGTTTATTCAAGACTTCTCTAAAATTTCTAAGCCCCTTACTAACCTACTAATGAAGGATGTTGAATTTGTTTTCTCCAAAGATTGCCTTGAGGCTTTTTGTAGGTTGAAGAACGCCTTGATCTCCGCACCTATCATGCAACCTCCGGATTGGAGTTTACCGTTTGAGATCATGTGTGATGCAAGCGATGTAGCCGTTGGGGCTGTTTTGGGGCAACGGAAAGATGGGCGAACTCATGCTATTTATTATGCTAGCAAGACGCTAGATGATGCCCAACTCAATTATGCTACCACCGAGAAGGAGTTGGTAGCGGTTGTGTATGCATTTGAGAAGTTCCGCTCATATCTTGTTGGAGCGAAGGTCATAGTTTATACGGATCATGTTGCGATTCGTTATCTACTTACGAAGAAGGATGCCAAGCCTAGGTTGATTCGGTGGATCCTTCTTCTTCAAGAGTTTGACTTGGAAATCCGGGACAAGAAGGGATCCGAGAACTCCGTGGCGGATCACCTTAGTAGACTCCCACTATTGGATCTTGAAAGAGAGGGCATTCCGATTGATGACTCATTCCGGGATGAGCAATTTCAAATGGTGGAGGAGTGCTTGTTCCAAGTGTCTAGAGGAAGCGAGCCATGGTTTGCCGACATTGTGAACTACTTAGCGTGTGAGGAAGTGCCTCCCGGATTAACATATGCCCAAAGGAAGAAGTTCTTCAAGGATGTGAGGCACTACTATTGGAGTGAACCACTTTTGTTCAAAAGAGGGCCGGATGGAATGTTTAGAAGATGCATACCGGAGGATGAGGTAGAGAGTGTGATCCGCCATTGTCATTCCTTGCCATGTGGAGGGCATGCTAGCTCACACAAGACATGTGCTAAAGTGTTGCAATCGGGCTTCTTTTGGCCAAGTTTGTTCAAGGATGTGCAAGGCTTTGTGGTAGCTTGTGATGCTTGCCAAAGGACGGGCAACATCTCAAGGAGGAATGAGATGCCCTTGAACAACATACAAGAGGTAGAGATATTTGATGTGTGGGGTGTGGACTTCATGGGACCATTCCCTTCTTCATGTGGCAACCTCTACATCTTATTGGCGGTTGACTATGTTTCGAGATGGGTGGAGGCAATCGCCTCTCCTACAAATGATGTCAAGTTGGTGGTGCGGTTCTTCAACCGAGTGATCTTCCCTAGGTTTGGAACACCAAGGGTAATCATAAGTGATGGAGGGAAGCACTTCACTAATAGGAACTTTGGGGCACTTTTGGCTAAGTATGGGGTGACTCATAAGGTGGCAACACCTTACCATCCTCAAACTAGTGGCCAAGTGGAGATCTCCAACCGGGAGATAAAGGGAATACTTGAGAAGACGGTCTCTAGAACGAGAAAGGATTGGGCTATGAAGCTCGATGATGCCTTGTGGGCATATAGGACCGCTTTCAAGACACCAATTCGCACCACTCCTTACAAGTTGGTCTATGGCAAATCTTGCCACCTTCCGGTAGAGATGTAGCATAGAGCTTATTGGGCCATTAAGTGGCTAAATTTTGACCTCAAGGAGGCGGGAGAGAAGAGGTTGCTTGACATAAACGCTCTTGAAGAGATCCGGTTGGATGCTTATGAGAATGCCCGGATCTACAAGGAAAGGACCAAAAGGTGGCATGACAAGCGCCTCATCCCGAAGGAGTTGAGTGAAGGCGACTTGGTGCTTCACTTCAACTCGAGGCTGCGGCTCTTCCCCGGAAAGCTCAAATCAAGATGGACCGGCCCATATGTGGTGAAGAAGATCTTTCCTCATGGAGCGGTGGAGATAGGAGGAGATCATTGTGGTGACTTCAAGGTGAATGGGCACCGTTTGAAGAAGTACATCCCGGAAGCCCCGGTGGAAGTGATTGCCCCGCTTCACCTTGATTGAAACGCTCCTGAATTTGGTCAAGCTAATGACCTTAAAGAAGCGCTTAATGGGAGGCAACCCATTGGTAGATATTTTTCCCTTTCTTTTTCTTGCTTTTGTTTGATCTCACTCTTGGTGTCCTTTGTTTTTCTTTTGTGTTTTTGGGTGCTAGATCTTGTTGATTGTCGTGTGTGACGAGATGTTGGAGGGCATGTGAAGGCCTCATGACCAGTTAAAGGTACAAGATCCAAGCACATGGACGAGGAGGAAATCACCTAGAAAAATCGGCCTGTTCTTCATCTAGATCGGCCGATTTTCCTGGGCTGCCAGGGCGATTTTTCCTCTGTAAAGGAAAGTGATGATCTCCAATCAAGCATGGGTGGAGTGGACGTGGAACTTGGACGGCTTGTGGTGCCAAGCGCGGGTTCCAACACCTTAATGAACATCAAGAGCTCTCTACCATCATTGATCGACCATCCACCATCATCATCCAATGTGAACCGAAATACCAAAGCATCACCAATTTTACATTGTGAGGACTCTCTTTCACTTCTTTATTTAGTTTACACATTAGGGACAATGTGTTTCTAAGTATGGGGTGGGGTTTTCATGATCACTTGCATGATTAGCATCTAGGATAGTTTAATTTTGTCACATGTTTCATTATGTCTTGCATTGTACATACATATTTCGAAAAATCCAAAAAAATCAGAAAATTTTAAAAATTTTTAGTGCTTCTAAGGCTTGGATATGACCCTAATGATGAATCTTGTCTTGTGGATTGGGTATGGATGGCCTTATGTGTTAAATTGATGATGCATATGTAGACTTGAAATACTTATCTTGAATTCCATGAATGACTTGTGATTATGATGCTTGCCTTGATTTAATTGAGGGTTGAAAGTCGAAATTGCATGCTAGTTCTTGCACATCAATTAGGAGTGATTAAGGCAATTCATTTTCCTCTACTTCTCATCCTGACCATGTTGCTTGAGCACCTCAATTGAGATAAATTTGACCTCTTTTAACCCATCCGGGAATAGGAGCATGCTAGTGTGTTGATGTGTGTGAAAAGCAAGTGTGGGGTGAAGTTGTTGATGAAAGAATGCTATGAATAAGAATGCTGAATTTGTTGTGAAAGTGTAGACAAAAACATAGGTTTGGGGACGTTAGTTTAAATGACAAGTAACTCGGTACACTTCACATAATCGGGTGTTGGTGCCTTGCCAAAGTCAAATAAACCGATAGTCCTAACGAGCTTTGGTATGTGTGCCCGGTGTGGATGCACCTCGAAAAAATAGAAAAAGCACGAGGATGGCTAATCACCAAGGTTTCGGCTTTTGTACACCAATGCCATTGTCTCAAAAATAAAAGAAAGAAAGAAAAGAAAATGAAGAAAAATATACACTAGAGGGAAGTGGAAAAGAAATGTGAAGTTGTGGTTGTTTAGTTCCTTTCCCGGATTAGCATCACATAGCCTAGAAAATTCCCGCCTAATCACAACGTTTCTTGGCCTTCTATTTCACAAGTCCTTATGACCTACTTGCATGAGTGTAAGACTAAGTGATTTAGATTGGATATGCTCATGATCATCTTGACACCTTCATCTTTACACTTCATTGCATGCTATCGAGTTAAGTACAATTGTCTTTCCATGCCTTCACTTATTTGATACATAATTGCTTGTCCATTGTCATGAAACATGACTATGAAGGTGATCCAATATTAGAAGCACAACTCCAAAAAGATTTTGCCATTTTTCTGCATACATAAATCATGTCATCTCTTAGTCTATAGTTGGGAATTTGCTAGGGGACGAGCAAACCTTAAGTATGGGGTATTTTTGATAACAAGATTTATGACTTAGGATTAGGTAATCATTTAGATAGATTTCTCACTCATTCATGCACTAGCATTGGTTCATGACGTCTTCGCTCAATTCATGCACATTTCTAGAAAAGACGTCTACACTACCTTTTATCGGTTTTGTAGGTAATTCGTGGATCTATTGGACGTTAATCGATACATTTGAGGGCCCAGCCTCATGATGGTACACATCCAAAGCCTTGGAGGAGCATAATTGGAGCAACAAAGGACACAAGGACCACTATTGGTGCAAGCAATGGAGCAACTCATGGCTAGACGATCATAGCATGTTTCTGCTGAAGAAAATCGGACCAACTAGCAGCTAAATCGTCCGATTTTATCCACTGGGTCGATTTTTGGGCCTTTGACAGCTTAAGGCACGTGTCCCACGATCTCTTGTCCGGCCTTGCTCTTGGTGGAGAATATAAGTGTTCCTGCAGGTTGTTGCTGGGCATCTCTCCTCTCCCACACTCTCATTCACAGCTCATCAATTTGGGGGAAAGATTGGAGGAGAAGAAAAACTCTCAAGGATTGAAGGAAGAAGAAGAACACCATTCTAGGAGGGATAGTGAGGTTTTGAGTGATTTTAGAGTCTTGGATTGAAGAATTATTGCAAGGGTTGTTAGGAACGTTTTGGATCTTCATTTTTGAGTTTGTAAGTCTTGCTACAACTTATATTCAATTGAGATTTATTGATTTTGTTTGCTTATCTTTCATTATCCATCTATGAACACCATGTATGCTTGTTTGATGATTTTGGATCTTGATATGCATACTATTGGCTAGTTTATTGTGATTCTGGAGTAATAGATTGATGGTTATGGCTTGGGTGATGATAGGATGGACTTATATGTTAGTTTAGGATGAATTGATTGAACCAAACCTTAACCAGAGAGGAAAATCGACGTGTTCTACAGGTAAATCGGCCGATTTCCCTATGATCCACCCGATTTCCTTCTCTGTTGCTCTTTGAATGATGAATCTGTATGATTGGGGTGTTAGGTTGTTAAATCCTAGTGTTTATTAAGCCTAATTTAGCTTAGGATCACCTAATGCTATCAACCTAAGTGAAGGAAGAGATCTACCCGATGATTCCCGATCTTAGATACCTTAGAAGATGAATTCTAGGTAGTAGTGAGCCTAATAAGCTGCTACTGGATCGAGTGTGCTAGGATTATTGCTTGAGATTTCCTTATTCCGAGACTTACCCGGTAAGGAGAGGGTTACACCTTAAGTAGTATCTAGTTTGTGTGGAATTCCTTATTCTAACCCCTTGAGACCTTCCCGGTAATAGGAGTTTGATGCGGGATTAGTGAAGTGAGAGACCTACCCGGTAATCGCTTCCATTAGTGAAACATTCTTTCCCCAACACCGCAGCTTGTCCTTAGAATCCTTAGAACCTTGAGTCCAATGCCATAACCGGAAATCTTGACCTCTAGAATCTACTTTTCTCTGTTGATCGTATACTTGTGCTTTGTGTTACTTGTTCGTTTCCTAGCTTGAGTTGTTAGTTGTTTTATTATCTTGCTTGACTTGTGATCTTTGTTTGATCACCACAAAACCCAACAAAAACATTGTGTTTTTCCATTTTCTTTGTTTCTCATCTTATCTTAGTCTAGATTCACACTATCTTTGATCATTGTTTGACTCGATTTCACCTTAGTCTTTGTGTTCGACCTCGGAATACTATCCCTACTACAAACGTCCCGTACACTACGGGTTCCCTAGGAGTTAGGATAAATATAACGAGTATAAATTTAAAGCTTATTGCGTACACATCACACGATCTTAGCGTAACAGATGCTAAGCAAGATATACTTCAAACCGTGAACAAGATATACATCATCAATAAAGTGAGATGAATTATAACAAATTTTACTAATGCCAATAATGTCACACTTTCCCTTATCACCAAGCGTAATGGTTCCACATGATTGCTTCTTTAGATCTATGAATAGTGAGCTTTTTCCGCTCATATGTCTTGAGCAACCACTATCTAATATCCATTTATGCTCCTTTACCTTGTTGATATCCGCATTATCAATGTATTGATTTGGGTATTCCTCATGATCGGCCATAAGACAAAGGTTTGCTTCTTCTTTTTCGTCTTCTAATTCATTTGAGGAATCTGAATCACTCCATGAAGATACCGTAGCTTTCAAAACAAGTCACAACTTTGTTTCACCACATTCAAAACAAGTCACAACTTTAGTTTTCTTGTTAGAATTAGAAAACTTACCTCGAGGGCTTGATGTTCGCGGATATTCTTTATTGTTTGCAAACTGTTTCTTTATTCTAAGAATCTTTGCGAGAACCCTGGAGATCAACGCAACTGCATCTTCTTCATCGTCATCATCATCACTATCTTCCTCTTCTGATGGTAACTCTGTAATATCCGGAATTATTATTCCGTCTAATTCCGCCGTTGACGGTTTCCCATTCTATCTAGTATCTCTTCCTTCACAAATTTCATTATTTTATGTAGAATTTAATTCACATAAAATGATAAAATTATATCAAACTCTAATCCTTAGAAATATCCATTATTTTATGTAGAATTTAATTCACATAAAATGATAAAATTATATCAAACTCTAATCCTTATAATTATCTATTATTTTATGTAGAATTTAATTCACATAAAATGATAGATTTATATCAAACCCTAGTTATTATAATTCATTCTTATCGATGACAAGCTGTGACGAGATCATGACTAAGCTGAGACGAGATCATGACTAACCTGAGACGAGATCATGACAAGCTGTGACGAGTTTTGACAGATTTTTGACAAGTAATTCAGCCCACCTTTCTTGCATGCTTCAGCCCACGTTTCTACCTTAAGCTCAGCCAGTTTGCTTACCCACAACAGCCCAGCAGTGTGACTTCAAGCCCAGCCTGCAGCAGTCCAGGAGAGGCTGGTTACGAGCCCATTAACAGCCCCTCCAGCCCAAAACGTTCAGCTCCCTCCAGCCCAGTGTTCAGCCCTCTCCAGCCAGTGATCTACGTGTGAACAGCCGGCCTCCTCTCCTTCCTTCTCTCCACTTTGTAACAGATGCATAAATGGGATAATTAATCAGATAATTAAGAGCTGTAACAGCCCTATATTCACGCTCAGAAGAGAGGACTGCAACGCTTGTTACGCTCCTCTTTCACGCTGCATTTGCCTGGATTCTGCACAGATTCAGCAACGTTCCAACCACAGGAAATTGCAAGGAAAAGAGCCAGCAGAGGAGGGAACTATAACAGCTGCTCGTCTATCTATTTCTGGAGCTGCTCATCTATCTATTCTGGGGCTGCTCGCTGTAGAAACCTCGCTAGAAGCCAGAGTAGTGTAAGTGATTTCATTCAGCCCTTCTACACTCAGTTCCTCTCTAAATCTAACTATCAGTACACACTCCTTCCTAGAAGATAACCAGTTTGGAGGGCTGTTTCGTTCGTGTCCTGCGGTGACAGAAGAAGAGACGGGCACCTTGGAATCGGACCCTCCCACACTAGTGCAACAACTTACCTTCTACAGTCATCAAAACCTTAGGTAAATGATCAATCATTCTCCCTTTATTGTAACACCCCGAATCCGCGGGACTCGAGATGTCACATTGGGCTAGGATCTCACAATAGATCCTGACCCTAGCCTGACAACAAGTTCACTGGACCTTACAACATGGCACTGACAGATATAAAACAAATACATAAAATAGTATAAACTGTACGACCTAAAGTAAACAACAACATAGCCGAGTATATAAAACGACATCCTCACACAATAGGTACAAAAGATGATCCTCACGCAGGAGGGGAAACATAACAACCCCAAACCAACCACCTAATGTACGAGAGTCCTCGGCCTGTCACCCTGCAAGATTACCCAGTAGCGCCTAACCTGTAAACATCTACAACACGGTATAAAATCGTTAGCTAACCATACATATATGAGGTAATGCATAAGCACAAGCACAATCATGAAAGATAAACACATCAGCATGCTATCACACATTTACCCATTTATTATCTTTATATAATAACCATTCACTCAAAAAAAACCGTATATATATAGATAGATGAAAGTATGTGACACGAGGACCGATACATCCTCGCCTCTGAGTACAATGTCCAGCTGTACGAGTATCGGTCACACAATTCGTGTACCCTATGGGAGTGGATGGCGCCCTTCCTGTAAACCAGTCTGGCCCGACATCAGAGAACCTCCCAGACTCCACGGCGGGATGAAAGGGAAAGGTTATCACAGCCACGCAGTGGGGTAGTCAATAAAACATAGGTCGATAAAAACGACAACTCATGCTATCATAGCAAACACATAAAGCACACACCACTCATGCAAACACCCAATATAAGGATGGTAGCTAAGTAAGTCCTACGGACTTACCTCAACCTCGTACAAACTCAACCACGATCACCTCTACACTGGAGGGACAACACGGCCTATAAACAAGGCATAAAGAGATATATCAACCTCTATTCAACAAAGGGGTCACACCTAGACCCAAAGGGATCCATAAGGATCATACTCAATCTATGAGCCTCACAACCAACTAAACCTCAATATCTCATCATAACTCACAATTCCTCAAGTCTCAAGGTAGTATCTAATCAACATTCCTCAATCTCAATTTTGATCCTAATTTAATTAATTAACCTTTAATTAATTAATTAATTTCTCCAGAATAACGTTTTGCCCGCAGGCAATTTCCAAACCCACCTGTCATCAGATTTCATCAAACAAACTATCCATAATCACCAGAATAATATAACGACCATAATGGAATTTCTAATTATCCATTTTGACAAGCCTAAAGTCAATTTAGGCCAAATCCCAGTACGGAAAACGAATAAATTCATAACTTATTCGTTACTAACCAGATTGACGATCTGAAAGAAGATTCGGAATCACAACGACGTAGGCTACGTATGGACAACATCAAATCCATCGGAATCTGAGCGACGGAACCGTCCTGGTGACATATATGCTCGACCAGCCCTCCATATACTCGGAAATGTAGAAACTCGGTACCGATATGAAGAGAATGAAGAGAGGAATCCAGAAACTCAAACGGAATTGAAATCGGATTAGAAACGGAGCGTAGATCTGAGTTTGAAGGTTGAGAGAAATCAGAGCTTTTACGAGGAAACGTGAAAGGAAATGAATTAATAAAGAATTTTCCGCTATTTATAGTGAAGACGATAATTATCCTTTAGTAAAGTCGATAATTATCCTTTAACCGATCCAAAGGCGGGTCGAACCTCTTTCTCCAAACTTCTCGAGATTGGGACATTAAATCTGGAATATTGTAGGGATTATTATTCCACAACTGCCTCGGAAAACGTGTATTCCTAAGCCGTCTCTCTTAGCCGTTAAGAAACGAAATAGCGACTCTTTTGGCCGTTTTGCCTCTCCATGTTATTTCATATCTAGGACATATCCGATGTACTGATCATTTCTCTCAACTGCATTTTTATTAATTGGAGCTCCCAAATGCTCCAAATAATACCGGAGGGTAAAAATAATTACCCGGTAAAAAAGTAAAAATTTCCCCAAACGTCCAAAATTACAATAGGAACATAACGGTGGAACTCTTACTCATCACTTTCGAAGTCTTCGCGAGTTATATGCTAATTACTATCAACGATTAAGTTAATCAACATTAATTAGAATTCGAAATCCTAGCTATTACATCACACACCCCTTAAAAAAAGTTTCGTCCCGAAACTTGAACAATTCCCAAATCCTCTCGGACCCATACGCCAAGGTATAACTCTCACTCTTTCTATCGGAGGTATCACATCTCCGTTCAAAAGATCACAACCTATAACAATCTATAACCTCAAGTATAAACATGGAGGAATCATCATCTCCAGGAAATAGGGCCATAACGCTACCCAAAGGCGTAGAGGAATCACGTCTCTCGCCATACCACATCACAAGGCATAGAGGAAGCACATCTCTAGTCAAAACATATCACAGGCATAGAGGAAATACATCTCTAGCCAACCCATAAACATATATATCGCATGGAGGAATCACATCTCCACTGAACTATGTCCATCAAGGTAGCATGGAGGAAAGAACCATCTCCAGCTGAATCCTAATCCCACTCAAATAGTATGAAGGAAAGAACCATCTCCAGCTATAAATATAATCATACTCGGGTAGCGTGAAGGAAGTAATCATCTCCAGCTATAGCATACATCACGCTAGCACATCAAGATCTACTAAGATCATAAATCACATCACAACTAGCATGGAATAACACATCAAGGCATATAAGCATATAAGCACATAAGCACAACATTCATCAAGATAGCACTAAGATATACTCGTGCTCCCTCAAATGGGTATGTCCTAACATATACTCTAGATAGTCCCTCAGGGCACTATCCTCAGTCTCTCACATAGCCTCTTCAGGTCTTCATCTCGACCATCATATCCTCAATATGGGAATGTCTTTCGAATGCAAGCGTTTCATATCTTATTCCAAGAATGTAATCGAATGCTCAACAAAAGTATGGTTGGACTCAACCATCAATCATCGTAACTCACAAGGTGTCTCGAGTCTAGTATACACTTCCTCAGTTGAGACATATGAAACACTGGGTGGATATCCTCTAATCTCATAGGCAAAGCTAAACATCATGTTGCCTTCACAAAACTGATCAAGATCTCAAGTAACCGACATATTGGAAACTCAGTTCCCTTTTCCATAATAACACAACTAACGTCTCACAACTGAGATACCTCCAGCCGGACATGAACTCTCACTTGAACTTTAGAGGTTAACACCTCTTGTCTACACACACAATCTAGCGACTATGTAGAGCCAACACTCTTCCTTTAATCATCGTTACTCGAACTATAAAATCCTGAGTCTGGTCATGTGTTATTTCCACTACTACTGCTAGATCACTTCTAGCATAAAGGTGTATGGCATCTACGCCCATACAATGCTTCTCAAGGACATTCCCGAAGATAAACGTCAATCGCTGTTATATAATAACTCAATAATGGAAGGTAATATAATCATCCACGTTTCCCATTCAACTTACAACTTATATTAGATTCTTAAAATCTAGATGATCCTCTTTAACTAACCATCTGTCAGGGGGTGAAGTGTGGTCATGAGGTACAAACTCGTCCCCAAAGCAGTCTGAATTTGCTACCTAAAATCTCAAAGTAAAAACATCCATCTCGATCAGAAATGATCGTTCTCAGTATACCATGGAGTCTCACTATTTGTCTAGTGTACTCCTCAACCAATTCATTCACTAGCCACGCCCTTCTGATAGAAATGAAACGTGCCGGTTTCATTAATTTGTTACCAACAATCCAGATAACATAAATCTTCTACTGGGTCACAATCCCATAAAAAAGTCCATAGAGATGTCCTCCCAAATTCTACTACTACACTGGTAGTGGGTGGGGCTTATCTCTAGATCGGACATACTCTATCTAGACCTGCTAACAGGTCACACACTGTATCACAAATCTGGTTATATCGGCTTCATACAATATAATCGTCTGATCTCGTGGTACATCTTACTCGTACCTGAATGTACTGAATAAGGCGTACAGTGGGTATACCATAATATTCTATGTCTCCATATGCATCAGCAGGTACACAAAAGTGGTCATGACTCTTCATCAGTCCATCTACTCCCATGGAGAACTATGATGCCTCAGTACGAGACATCCTTTCTCTAAACCTTGTCAAGGCCGGGCAGGTCTCCTGCTTTTGTTGGACCTCATCCAATAGACCAGGTAGAACCTCTGAGGTATAACTAGGTATCCTCATCAAGGAACTGATTGTCCAACTCTAGCCAAGCTAGATCTCTCTAAAGCCGAGGTTGAAGTATTAGTCTCACAATCATCTTCTCTTGGAGCGTCTTTCCATTCAAGTTATCGGCGACAACATTCAACTTCTCTGAATGATATGGAATCTTCAAGTCAAAGTCTTGATCAACTTAAGCTCTTAATAATGGCGGTTATTCAACCCCCGTTGCATAAAATATACTTCAGATTTCTATGATCTATGAAAATCTGACATGAAGATCACACCGGTACGGTCTTCAAAACTTAATGGCTTGAACTACCACTACTAACTCTAAATCATTAGTCGGGTAGTTCTCATCATACGTTCTTAGTTGTAAACACACATATCAATAACCCTACTCCTTTGTAGTAATACACATCTCAGACTTAGTTGGGATGTATCACCGTAAATCACGGGATCCCAAAAATCTTTTGACTACAACAGAATGGAAGCAGAGGTAAAATGCCTCCTCAACTCTTCAAAACTTAGACACACTGCTTTCATCACGTAGTTATGGTGGTCTTCTCAAAAGACTCGCAAATGAATACGTAATCATATAAAATCCTTCCTCAAAGCATTGGTAGCAATCGGCTGAGCCGAGAAAACTACGTATTCCTTAATGTTCATCAATATCTCCTATGGTACAACATACTAAATTATCGCCTGGTCAACCATGATCCCACTGGCGGAGACAATATGGCCTAAAAAGGCTACCACTGGCATCTCAACTTACACTTAGAGAGCGTAGCATACAACTCTCTATCTCTCGAAATCTGTAGAACGGTCCTCAGACGATCGGTCTACTATTCTCTGCTATGAGAGTATACCGACATGTCATCAATGAAGTCCACCACCAACTAATCAAGGAAGTCGATGAAGATACTGTTCATCAACTTCATAAAAACTACTAAAACATTTGTCAACCCAAATGACATCACTACAAACTCGTAGTGTCCATAACGGGTATGGGATGTTATCTCATACACATGTTGCTCTCTCATCCATGACTAGGGATATCTTGAGCACAAAGGAATCCTGAAAACACAATTGCTTCTTGAATCTAACTCATCAGGTCGTCAATACGGAACATGGAACCTACTAGGGTAAAACAAGCCCGTTTCAGTCAACTTTTCAAGTTATCAGTACAATATCTCAACAAGCACCATATAGTGTAGCTTTCCCATTCAATCTTGTATCATACTTCAACTCAATAACAATGTCCACACTTCGCTGAGGTGGCAACTAGACGGTTCAGTAACACATCTATAAACTCATAAACAGCTGGAATACCTTCCAATGTTGGACTATCTCGCTCCTTCATGGTATAACACTAGAAGGCGTCACATCCCTGTGCTATCAGCTCGCTGCTCGTACAGTCCTGATGACAAACCCGTCTCTTCAAAGGTCTTAACCTTAGAAGACCTCTAATTACCATCTCAGTAAAGAATATAATAGCCTTACTATTAATATCTAACACCGCATGATATCTATTCATCCAATCCATACACATAATGACTTCCTCATGCACCTACGACATGACAAAGAAGTCTGCAACCATACACGGGTCCTTGAAATAAGGGAACAAACACGCATCTCACGGGTATCTTAGACCCAAAAAGGTAATCCTGTAAAAGAAAATCCACCTTCTACTATATACCAAAATTCAACCATTAACGCATGCATCGAAAGACATGACGTGTATAGCACTCACAACAAGCAAAACTCCACCAGGTAAACCATTAACGAGAATGGTACCTATAACAGCTAACACTCGTAGCTCCTCTACATATCATCACTCAATGTCAGATCCATGCTCCTCAGGTATCACTGAGGTCATTACTATAGCCGCCACTTCCACTCCTTTTGCACCGGAAAGAGGAAGGTCTTGCTAGGAAGAAACACCACCGTGCTGACAGAAAGGGCCAGATGACCTAACTCACTACAAGTGAAACAAGCTATCACTGTCAAAGGGCACACAGAACGCAAATGATCTAGATAGCCACAACTGAACATAATCATCCCATCCTTGCAACTTGTGCAACTGAAGGGTAACTCGACCTTCGTCGTCCACCTGGAATGATCTCACTCTTGAAGGGAACTTGTAAAGACAATGCCTTGCCCTGTCGACAAAACTTCGCTCTATGCCCTGCTTTACCACACGTAAAGCATATGATGGGCGCCTTTGGTCACACAACTCGCCAGTGTCCCAACTTCCACGCAATTAAAACACTGTAGTTCCTTGTTAGTCATCTTCATGGCCAAAGGATCACTAGATTGTCCTGATATTGGACTTGGTTCCCCATTCATCATCTTTGCTTCTCCAGTAACTGATTCAGTCCATTGCTTCTTTCCGGATCCAGAAGCTTCAGTTAATCTCACAATTGTTGGTAAATCCGGTGTGGATCTACCCGCTATCACCGCTTCATATACTTGTTACATATATTCTTGAAACTCGGATCTACTCATGGAGACACGATCAGCCTCTTCAAACTCGTTCTCTGCCATAGGCGAAACAACAGCGGAAACTGGTCCCTAACTTATCACCACTGGAGGAAGAGGGGGTGTACCCCTACCTCATCCCACTACAGATACTACTCTAGTCTGAGTCATCTATAGGATATACGCACCTAATCTTATAAGGCTATATATATGCCATAGGTATCGATATGTATATAATACATCCACATAATCCATAGTACACACAAATATATATACATATCTACGCTGCAGAGATCCATGGCAAAGGTGACGACTTCTCGTACATTCTATCCCAAAACCACACTTAAAACCAAAACCATTGAAAACGTCAGATCCCATGTGGGCTTTGTTTATTTTACCTATCAAACCTCATTGCAGGTACAAGTGCCATTGTTGTCAACTTGGGCTCTGATACCAACTCTGTAACACCCCGAATCCGCGGGACTCGAGATGTCACATTGGGCTAGGATCTCACAATGGATCTTGACCCTAGCTTGACAACAAGTTCACTGGACCTTACAACATGGCACTGACAGATATAAAACAAATACATAAAATAGTATAAACTGTACGACCCAAAGTAAACAACAACATAGCCGAGTATATAAAACGACATCCTCACACAGTAGGTACAAAAGATGATCCTCACGCAGGAGGGGAAACACAACAACCCCAAACCAACCACCTAATGTACGAGAGTCCTCGGCCTGTCACCCTGCCAGATCACCCAGTAGCGCCTAACCTGTAAACATCTACAACACGGTATAAAACCGTTAGCTAACCATACATATATGAGGTAATGCATAAGCACAAGCACAATCATGAAAGATAAACACATCAGCATGCTATCACACATTTACCCATTTATTATCTTTATATAATAACCATTCACTCAAAAAAAAAACCGTATATATATAGATAGATGAAAGTATGTGACACGAGGACCGATACATCCTCGCCTCTGAGTACAATGTCCAGCTTTACGAGTATCGGTCACACAATTCGTGTACCCTATGGGAGTGGATTGCGCCCTTCCTGTAAACCAGTCTGGCCCGACATCAGAGAACCTCCCAGACTCCACGGCGGGATGAAAGGGAAAGGTTATCACAGCCACGCAGTGGGGCAGTCAATAAAACATAGGCCGATAAAAACGACAACTCATGCTATCATAGCAAACACATAAAGCACACACCACTCATGCAAACACCCAATATAAGGATGGTAGCTAAGTAAGTCCTACGGACTTACCTCAACCTCGTACAAACTCAACCACGATCACCTCTACACTGGAGGGACAACACGGCCTATAAACAAGGCATAAAGAGATATATCAACCTCTATTCAACAAAGGGGTCACACCTAGACCCAAAGGGATCCATAAGGATCATACTCAATCTATGAGCCTCACAACCAACTAAACCTCAATATCTCATCATAACTCACAATTCCTCAAGTCTCAAAGTAGTATCTAATCAACATTCCTCAATCTCAATTTTGATCCTAATTTAATTAATTAACCTTTAATTAATTAATTAATTTCTCCAGAATAACGTTTTGCCCGCAGGCAATTTCCAAACCCACCTGTCATCAGATTTCATCAAACAAACTATCCATAATCACCAGAATAATATAACGACCATAATGGAATTTCTAATTATCCATTTTCACAAGCCTAAAGTCAATTTAGGCCAAATCACAGTACGGAAAACGAATAAATTCATAACTTATTCGTTACTAACCAGATTGACGATCTGAAAGAAGATTCGGAATCACAACGACGCAGGCTACGTATGGACAACATCAAATCCATCGGAATCTGAGCGACGGAACCGTCCTGGTGAGATATATGCTCGACCAGCCCTCCATATACTCGGAAATGTAGAAACTCGGTACCGATATGAAGAGAATGAAGAGAGGAATCCAGAAACTCAAACGGAATTGAAATCATATTAGAAACGGAGCGTAGATCTGAGTTTGAAGGTTGAGAGAAATCAGAGCTTTTACGAGGAAACGTGAAAGGAAATGAATTAATAAAGAATTTTCCGCTATTTATAGTGAAGACGATAATTATCCTTTAGTAAAGTCGATAATTATCCTTTAACCGATCCAAAGGCGGGTCGAACCTCTTTCTCCAAACTTCTCGAGATTGGGACATTAAATCTGGAATATTGTAGGGATTATTATGTAATACCCGAAAATTTTATTTTTTTTAAGATTGTCCGAATCAACCGGACTTGATCAGTTAGGACTCATTCCGAGTCCTTAGTTTAAGCCATGTCAACCGGGGCCAAGGTGGTTGATTTATGGATATTAAAATTTATTCCTTCTTTAAAAATTTTTTTTTTTTTTAAAAAAAAGGGGATAAAGTATTCAGCTCTTTTTTTTTTTAACCTAGCCGCAATGTCGCACCTCCCTTTTCCCTCACATTTGATATCCTTCCTGCCGCACGCACTCCCCTTCGTGCTCCCTCCTCCTCCATTGAAACCAACCGGCGCCGTCTGGAGTTCGAGACTGACCGGCCACCGATGCTAGAGGTCGTCGCGCCTTCTTCGGCCAAACACTGTCCCACCTCCATCAACCCCCTGTGACGCGACGGACCTCGACCTCTTCTTCTCTCCTCGCCGGACCGCTGCTCCTTCCTTCCCTCCTCCGGTTCCTTCGCCTTCCCGATGCCAGGGGCACTACTAGCTGCCGCCTCAAACCTGACGCCGGGAAGAAGATGTCGTCGCCACTGCTCGCGAGGAGCGCCGCCTAGGGCCGCCACAACTTCTCGCCTGGCCGGACACTTCCAAGTCCTTCTTGCTTCGACTCAGGCCACAGGGCCTCTTCTGGTTCCGCCTCCAGCCCGACTCCAAGGAAGGCGTCAACTTCTTGCCTCCTGCTCCGGCGCCATCAAACCTAGTTCCGGCGCCACCAGTGTTCATCTCCGGGCCAAGCCGTCGGCGGTTTATTCTGGCTAAGGGTCCATTTCCGTCCTATTCTGCTGTCCAGTTTGCTAAGTCCGTGGGTGAGGATTCCTGATTTCAAAGTAATCGATTTGTATGTGTTTAGATAGATTTGTATTACATGATCATGGCATAACCAGCGGGTGAGACGGGTTAGTGTATTACATTAATTATATAATGCTTAAAACTAACTATTGTATATTGATTTGTGGTTAAGTGTGAAAATGGTGGATTTTGGGGTTCTAGTGTGCAATGGGATGTTATTAGAGAGACGAGAACGTAATCATATATTTTATTGTGAAATTACGAGAAAATTGTTGAGTTATATGGTTGAAGTTAAAATTGAACTAATTGTGGAATATGAAGCTTTGATAAGAAGAAGATTAGTTATATGAGTTTTTGTATCGTCCGTAATTCCTTCGCGTGAGGTTGGACATCGGGATGAGATTTTGATCCACATGCCTTATTTGACAGGCGTTTGAGTTCCCACGAGTACGAATCTTTTTGAAACTTGTTAGAGGGTGATTTGACTCAGGTAAGTCCTTGCGACTTACTTAGCCAGTTTATGGATATTAGTTGAGTGGTAGTGGTTGTGTGTGCTATGTGCGTGTTTTAATAATAATAACTTGCTAGGACGACCGTTATTATTATGTGTAAGGCCCAAGTGTATGTATAACGGGCCGTGACATCACTGCCCAGCTCTGACAGGAGACTGGGAGGTTCTCTATACCCAGACCAGGCAGGTACAAGGTGAGATGCATCGGATCCATTCCTGATGGTTACACGGGGGCGGAGGCGAGGTTTGGGAATCCCTCGTGTCACAAAATAAGTATCATTAGCGTGAAAGAGTAACTTAACTCAAGATAATAAAATGGACTTGTTTGAAAGCATGATGGGTGTTTATATTTTTATGTGTGTGTGTGCTACTATTATTCTTCTAATATTTAGATAACTAGCTAACGGTTCCTCTTGTTGTGTTTTTTTTAGATTTACCGCAGGTTAGACCAGCAGTTGAGTGATCCGGAAGTAGTGGTCAGCCGGGTCTCCGTACTCCTTAGAATGGGGGTTGGGGTTGTGTTTGTCTTTTCTTTCTTTTGGTTAAGACAGTTGTTCGTTTCCTTTGTTTAAGTACTTTAGGCTGCTAGACCGTGTTGCATTCATTACCTTAAAAATACTATTTTATGAATTTCGGTTTTCTTATTTGTGTCTTGTTGCAAGATCCTAGTAATATTGTTGTCAAACTGAGGTCGGAACCCACTGTGAGGTTCTAACCAGTAATGTCCTGAGTTTTGAGAATTCGGGGTGTTACAACATGGTATCAGAGCTCTAGGTTGGCAACAATGACACTTGAAATCTTTTGAAAGACCGAATAAGTACTTGAGCAGAACCCGAAAAGGGATCTGAGTTTTAAAATGGACTTTTGGTTTTCAAATGCATGCATAGTCTGGTTGGGGATAGAAAAGTACGGCTGACCACCACTACTACGGCGGATCTCAGTATGCTTAGTATGGACTTTAGGTTTTATTGTAGTTGGACTTTTAACTTGTTTATAAAGATATGTTATATAGATAGGTATATGCCGAAGATTAGTAGAAATTGTAGTTATGTTATGTCCTTAACGGAGATAACATAATGAGTTTCTCACCCCTTGGACACATCTAAGTAGATTTTGAAGGGTGTCAACGTGAGGATTAGTATGCACATTTTATGTGCATTAGGGTAGACGAACGTCGTACAACTCCTTCGAGCTTGTTGAGGAACGTCGAGACGGAAAAGTGAAGACTCAAAGACAACACCAATTACGATGACAAGAAGAGAATCCCGAATCAACTCAACGGGATCAAATGAAGGATATACAAGAGAGTAGTTACGGAGAAGCAAGAGATGATCGCCAACTAGAGAATTTGAGAACGACAACGGAGATGCTCTTCCAAGTTGTGTAAAGTGACTTCACAAACAAAGAGGATGACGTCGAAAATTGCCATAGACATGAAAGTCAAAAGGGAGATATAGTAGCGATCAGGAAAAGAGACATAAAATTTAAGCTCACTGACAGACTAGGAAGTGAAAGTTGATGCCAAAAGCAAGGCGAAATATGATCACTCTCAACAAGCTAATTGCCACCACAATCCAGATTGATAACCGAGACAGTCAAAAGTATGGAAGTCAACCGAGACAGTCGAAAGAATTAAAGAGCTGCAACTTGGAAGCTTACGCGTTGCCAGAAAGAGAAAGGTGGATTTCACCAACGTGGAAGTGGAGTGATCTCGTAGAACACAGGAGAATTTTGACATAGACCGTGATACAACAATAACCAGCTTCTGTAAAGGCAGCATTACAAGCAACACCCAAGGAAGAAGAGTGTGTGAGAAGAGTATTGGTGAACTCGAGGGACCCCAATAACTTCTCATTCAAAGGGAATTTAAGCTAACAACACTACAAGTTCATAATAGAGAACCGCAAATAGACGATAACTCAGGTAAAAGAATCACGGAGATGTACCTACAAGCTACCCTAGAATGATTGAAAAGTCTGTTGATGGAAGAAGAATGATACAACTGGACTCGTAAGAGTATAACGATCTTACAAAAGTGTAGATTGTAGGAGGAACTAAAGAAGAATAAACAGAGAGACTGGAGGAGATATATTTCACCAAGTATATCAAGCCTCAAAAGAGATGGAAGAAAAGTAAATCTATGATGTTGTAGAAGGTCAACTACATCCTACTTGGACAACTTAAAAGTTACATGTGCGGGTTAACTAGTGATAGTTAGTTAACCGATAAGAAGAATAACCACAAGGTTATAAAAGAATATTATCGACATCTAGTGAATTTCTTTCGGAAATCCACGACGAAAATGGTGAAGTTAAATCAATACAAGTACTAGTAGCCTGGATGGTAACGTTAAATGAGTCCAATATGATAACTCTAATAAAGAAATTTAAGAGCAGCTCTTGACGGTCGGTAATGACCCTTGATGATAGTAATGGTGTAAAGGGAATTGTTGGGAGTAGTTACTTACTACTGACTACGAAAGATACATATCAGAGTTAGAATGAAGGGATCCATGTAAGAAAAACTTGAAGACTAAGAGGAAGTAGATGATTGGAAACATGTCCTATGTCTTAGTATTCCACACAAGTAAGACTGATGGTACTCCTTCGAGAAAAAGTAGGGTCAGACTGTCTAGATCGACAGGGAAAACCCTTGTGATTAAAGATGTGACACAGAATAATTGGAAATTCTGAGGCGGCACAAACATAAAGAGTATGATGTAAAGCCTTGGTGAAATGTGTAATCGAGTTGTGAGGTGATTGCAGATAGAATCTACAGGTTTACTAAAACAGACATGAGAAGGAGTAAAAGTGAAAGACTAAAGGTTGTTATATGGATCCGTTATCACACCAATAAGATGGTTACCGAAAGGACTAAAGACTGTTATTTAAGGAGAAATGGAGGTACTACATTGAAAATTCAGCTGGACTGATGACTTAAGAGTTGATGAAAGTAATAAGACCAACCAACGCAGTTGTAAAGCGTGTACGAGAAAACTCAAAGGGATTTAACTATCTTACGGGGTGTAAATATCAAAGAAGGTAAAGCGACATGAGTATAAGGAAGACATAATAAATGCGATGCGAGAAATTTGATTGGTGGGAAAATCATATGCACCTAATGTGTTTATTCAAATGGTACCATTGGATGTTTAATAAAAAAATCATACCAACGGACCGATGACACTATGATGGATTTAGTGTAAACCAAGTGTATAACCTATCCAGTGAGAAGGAAAGTCATGTATCAAAATTGCGTGTTGTGATGAATTTTGAATAAAGTGTTGAGATGAGGATGTCTTTGTAGACTCTATGCAAGAGTACAACGTAACTGAGGTTCCAACATAAAATGGGCAGTAATGATTAACTGAAAGTTGAGACCGCTTCAAGGGAGGAAATTGTTATAGGACGAGTGACCTAGTAGAGGAGTTCACAAGACAAGCTTGAGAGACCAAAAGAGATAAAATGTCAACCCGGATATGAAGGTCTAAGGATCATGAAAGGGGAGAAACATTAAAGTGTAGAAGCGGTTCTAAAGAGGCCATGATCGAACGACAACGAGACCAAGGGAGAGAACGAACTTAAGTTCTTCGAGAAGAAGCGTGAACAACTAAAGAGGTAAATCGAGGAGGAGATGAGTACGTTCTAGCAAGGTTAAGGTGGTGTTCCATTAAGATGCAAAGCTTTCATTAGACGTTTCTAAGCATTGGAGTTAAGAAGAGAGAAGTGAACGAAACCTGTGAGAAGGATTTAAAAGACCGTAAGTTAAGCTTACGAGGTACTAAAAAGTAAAGTTACAACATTACTAGAGTTATGAGAAGAAGGGCATGGTGGGGATTCACGTGGAGCTGTCCGATTTCCATTATGATGATAAGACTAAGAAACGCCAAGAAGGAGGAAGTGTGTATAAATGATGACCCCAGGAAGCTGAAAGACGAAACGAAGAGCTTTGATCGAGAGACTTAAGATACCAATCAAGAGGAATGCGAGTGGATGCTAGCTAGGGCTATAATATTTGGAAAGTGACGGTCAACATTGTAGCTACAGATGAAAAATACACGTTTTTAAAGGATATTACCCCAACAGATCGGGGTAAACCATTAGTATCATGACCACCTGCCAAGTTTTAAGACAAGGTTGTGTAGGTCCTACGTTATGTGACGGAAGAGGAAAAGACAAAAACCGAGATATCACGGATTCCAATACGTCAAAATGTGGATTTCTCCTCTAAGGTTGAGCTTGATTCAATTCCGATATCTAAGGTGCCGTATGGAATGACACTTGTGCAGAGACATGTGTTGTGGAAACAAGCGAAGGAACAATTGTAAGAACTTATTGATAAGATTTCACTAGAAATTAGTGAAATGTTATAGAGAACTCCGAATGTTATCTTGAGCTCTTGATTTGAATCTCATGTTTAATAATATCTTGAACTTTTGATTGAAGTTAGTATGAGAACACCAGAATTGTTGTGAAAAAGACATACAATTTTCTTCAATTGGACATCGATTATCATGAGTCGAACACGATAATGGTGAAAGACAAGTATTCCTTACAACGAATAGAGGATCTACTCGCGCGGTTGAAAGGATCGGTAGTCTCTTCTAAGAGTGATTTAAGATCTGATTGCCACCAATTAAGAATTCGAGATTGAATATTGTAAATACGGCATTCCGGACAAACCATGGTCAGTACGAGTTGTAGTGGTTCCCAAAGGGGCTTACTAATGCCCGAACAAGATATCTTGGTCTACTCTTGAAAAAGAGAGAAGATGTTTGACAAGTAGTCACGGGGTGGCAGACCTTGAAAGATGTGAAAGAAGTTACAAGTTTTCTTAGATGTGCTGAGTTTTGCCAAAGTTGTGAAAAGAGAAGTTGTATAACACCAATTATGGTAACCTACTCCGAATGACGAAGAAGTATTGAATGGGACGAAGAATTAACAATTGAGTTGCTGAGAGTTAAGAGGGGATTCATTGATGCAACTGTTTGATTTACCTTGAGGTATTATGAGTTTGAAGTGTACAAGTGATTCTCCAAGACAAGGTCTTGATGGAGTATTGAAGAACGATGTAAAGGATACGTGTCTCGTTAGTAGAAACAGTGTGAAGTAAAATACTTTCTTCATTGCTTGGAACTTGCAACAAAATGGAGAAGATGAAACATCAAGTTTTGTTTTGCGGGACCAATTGAAATGTTCGACCTTCTATGTTAGAGGCAATCAAAGAGAAACAAAATAGAAGTGTTGTATTGAGAAAGAAGGAGAAGAAAGAGGAATTTCCGATATATCGGACCCTTTTTGAGATCTTAACACGAGTTGGAGAAGTGGCTTACAAGTTGGCGTTGTCACCCGGTGTTTCAGGTGTATCAATCGAGAGAGTACATACATGACTCGGGACATGCGGTCAGTCATGAGGATCTAGTAGTAGACGAGGAACTCATGAGGCTACCCTAGAGACGGGGGACGACTTTAGGAGTACTTATCCTGAGTTCCTTGCGGAGTCAGCCGAAACCCCAAGTATCGACGAGTTAGTACTCGGACATTAATATGTATGACATAATGGACTATGTGATTACTTCCGTATTTGAGTATTTAATCTTGTGTTTCAATTATATGGTCCTTAAGTGATGGTTACTTGTTCAGAAAATTAGAATAAAGATTCTTTAGAAGAGGAGTTAGATCATGTGATTCTCTTTATAGAAAGCTATCGGAATAATGTTCCTTATTCTAAGTTTCGGGACGAAACTTAATTTAAGAGGGTACTGATGTAATACCCGAAAAATTTATTTTTTTTAAGATTGTCCGAATCAACCGGACTTGATCAGTTAGGACTCATTCCGAGTCCTTAGTTTAAGCCATGTCAACCGGGGCCAAGGTGGTTGATTTATGGATATTAAAATTTATTCCTTCTTTAAAAATTTTTTTTTTTTTTAAAAAAGGGGATAAAGTATTCAGCTCTTTTTTTTTTTTAACCTAGCCGCAATGCCGCACCTCCCTTTTCCCTCACATTTGATCTCCTTCCTGCCGCACGCACTCCCCTTCGTGCTCCCTCCTCCTCCATTGAAACCAACCGGCGCCGTCTGGAGTTCGAGACTGACCGGCCACCGATGCTAGAGGTCGTCGCGCCTTCTTCGGCCAAACACTGTCCCACCTCCATCAACCCCCTGTGACGCGACGGACCTCGACCTCTTCTTCTCTCCTCGCCGGACCGCTGCACCTTCCTTCCCTCCTCCGGTTCCTTCGCCTTCCCGATGCCAGGGGCACTACTAGCCGCCGCCTCAAACCTGACGCCGGGAAGAAGATGTCGTCGCCACTGCTCGCGAGGAGCGCCGCCTAAGGCCGCCACAACTTCTCGCCTGGCCGGACACTTCCAGGTCCTTCTTGCTTCGACTCAGGCCACAGGGCCTCTTCTGGTTCCGCCTCCAGCCCGACTCCAAGGAAGGCGTCAACTTCTTGCCTCCTGCTCCGGCGCCATCAGACCTAGTTCCGGCGCCACCAGTGTTCATCTCCGGGCCAAGCCGTCGGCGGTTTATTCTGGCTAAGGGTCCATTTCCGTCCTATTCTGCTGTCCAGTTTGCTAAGTCCGTGGGTGAGGATTCCTGATTTCAAAGTAATCGATTTGTATGTGTTTAGATAGATTTGTATTACATGATCATGGCATAACCAGCGGGTGAGACGGGTTAGTGTATTACATTAATTATATAATGCTTAAAACTAACTATTGTATATTGATCTGTGGTTAAGTGTGAAAATGGTGGATTTTGGGGTTCTAGTGTGCAATGGGATGTTATTAGAGAGACGAGAACGTTATCATATATTTTATTGTGAAATTACGAGAAAATTGTTGAGTTATATGGTTGAAGTTAAAATTGAACTAATTGTGGAATATGAAGCTTTGATAAGAAGAAGATTAGTTATATGAGTTTTGGTATCGTCCGTAATTCCTTCGCGTGAGGTTGGACATCGGGATGAGATTTTGATCCACATGCCTTATTTGACAGGCGTTTGAGTTCCCACGAGTACGGATCTTTTTGAAACTTGTTAGAGGGTGATTTGACTCAGGTAAGTCCTTGCGACTTACTTAGCCAGTTTATGGATATTAGTTGAGTGGTAGTGGTTGTGTGTGCTATGTGCGTGTTTTAATAATAATAACTTGCTAGGACGACCGTTATTATTATGTGTAAGGCCCAAGTGTATGTATAACGGGCCGTGACATCACTGCCCAGCTCTGACAGGAGACTGGGAGGTTCTCTATACCCAGACCAGGCAGGTACAAGGTGAGATGCATCGGATCCATTCCTGATGGTTACACGGGGGCGGAGGCGAGGTTTGGGAATCCCTCGTGTCACAAAATAAGGATCATTAGCGTGAAAGAGTAACTTAACTCAAGATAATAAAATGGACTTGTTTGAAAGCATGATGGGTGTTTATATTTTTATGTGTGTGTGTGCTACTATTATTCTTCTAATATTTAGGTAACTAGCTAACGGTTCCTCTTGTTGTGTTTTTTTTAGATTTACCGCAGGTTAGACCAGCAGTTGAGTGATCCGGAAGTAGTGGTCAGCCGGGTCTCCGTACTCCTTAGAATGGGGGTTGGGGTTGTGTTTGTCTTTTCTTTCTTTTGGTTAAGACAGTTGTTCGTTTCCTTTGTTTAAGTACTTTAGGCTGCTAGACCGTGTTGCATTCATTACCTTAAAAATACTATTTTATGAATTTCGGTTTTCTTATTTGTGTCTTGTTGCAAGATCCTAGTAATATTGTTGTCAAGCTGAGGTCGGAACCCACTGTGAGGTTCTAACCAGTAATGTCCCGAGTTTTGAGAATTTGGGGTGTTACATATTATTCCACAACTGCCTCGGAAAACGTGTATTCCTAAGCCGTCTTTCTTAGCCGTTAAGAAACGAAATAGCGACTCTTTTGGCCGTTTTGCCTCTCCATGTTATTTCATATCTAGGACATATCCGATGTACTGATCATTTCTCTCAACTGCATTTTTATTAATTGGAGCTCCCAAATGCTCCAAATAATACCGGAGGGTAAAAATAATTACCCGGGGAAAAAAGTAAAAATTTCCCCAAACGTCCAAAATTACAATAGGAACATAACGGTGGAACTCTTACTCATCACTTTCGAAGTCTTCGCGAGTTATATGCTAATTACTATCAACGATTAAGTTAATCAACATTAATTAGAATTCGAAATCCTAGCTATTACATTTATCTTGGCTGTAGTTCAATCTTTAAACTATAGATGAAATAGACATGTGTGTACTTAGGTTTTAAAATGTTTTAGTGTGGTAATGAGTAGAGATCGAACTAGAGAAGTGACGAGTAGTAAGCGAGTTGTTGTAGCTTCCTAGAGTGTCCAATTTCTGACCATTAGATGACCTAGTGAAGTAGATCAGATTATCATATAAATTGAAGTGAGAAACTCCATTTAAAACTTCAGTTTTGAAAGTAAGAATGGCCACTGTTGTGAACCAATGTTAAAACGATTGGTTGAAGATCCACCATTGAATTTTTAATAGATCATAGATAGATATACGTAGTTTACCGTGTTAAAATTTGGGAACAAATGAACGGTCAGATTGAAAGTTATAGGGTCTCATAGTGGAGTAGTTGAGCTGTTTTTCCAGCAGAAAATTTTGACTAAGTATGGGAACATTTGTAATGTTGTAGCCAACTTTAAAGATTTTTGTAGGAATAACGATTGAACAGTTTTAAGAAATTGTTTCTCCTATGAGTAGATTAGAGATCATTGATAAGCTATAAATTTATTTTAGAATTTTTATAAGTTTATTTTAATTTTATATTTACAGCTGTAATTGGACTTTAGTGACTTTTCGGGAAATAGAAAATGGGTAGTTTTATAGTTGTCACCTAAAATCATCCTAGGGAGTAGAATATGATTAGTTAGCCTCAAGTAAGAATTTAAGTACTTTTTACGGATTTTGGAAGTCTCGGAACCAAGGATAAAATAGTCAATTTACCTTAAATAAACACTGTAATAACTTCTACACATAGAATCGTATATCTTAGGAGTTTTAGACTTCTAAGTATCCAAGGAAAAATGTTGATCCACGTGCCTCCTTTGACAGGCAACTGAGTTCCTGCAGCTACTGATTTAGTGTTGTTAAGAGAGACGAGTTTTAATTCTGGTAAGTCCACTGACTTACTTAGCTAGCTTCTTGCATGTGTGTGATGCGTATGAGTGGTGTGTGATAGTTAAGATAAATAACAAAAACGCAATAGGCCGACTGTAGTATGTTATAATTGACCCAAGTGTATGATAACGGGTTGTGACATCATCTGCCTAGCTCTTCCGAGAGTCTAGGAGGTTCCCTGCGACCAGCCCAGTCCGGTAGACGGTCACATGCATTAGTACCATTCCGCGTTGGTAAACGGGGACAGGGGCGAGGTTTGGGAATCCCTCGTGTCACAAAATAAGTATCATTAGTAATGACGTATCACTTAATTAAAGATAATAAAAAGGAATGAGTGTTGCATGCTGATTCCGTATGTTGTGTGTTTGTGCTTTTACCGTTATACATAGAATGTTAGCTAACGGTTTTATACCGCTTGTAGATGCCTTGCAGGTTAGGGAGGCGATCGAGTGATCCGGCGGTAGTGGGCAGCCGGGGTTCCGTGCATTATAGGACGGGATCGCTATATTTTATTTTATGACTATTGAGACTGATGTTGGTATTTCCGGTTTTTGAGACTTGGCTGTATTGTTTTCAGAATTTGGATTCTTTTTATTTCGCTCATGTTATAAAATTCTTGGTTTTGCCTTTTTATTTGTGCCGTGTTGTAAGGTCCGATGAAGTTGTTGCCAGGCTAAGGGCCGGGACCTATTGTGAGGTCCTAGCTCGTAGCATTTCGAGTCCTCTAGGATTCGGGGTGTTACAAACTCATCCTTTTTCGATCTTAATGCCAGATTCTTTGTTTTTGATGGGAACTCTTCATCTTCTTCACCAAGAACCATCTCGTGTGTGATAAGTTTTCCAAGGAGGTCATCAAGAGAAGACTTGAGAGATTCTGAGCTTCTTCGATGACAGTCATCTTTGGTCCCCACTTAGCTTTAGGTAGGCTCCTTAGAACCTTCTTAACTTTTCCTTCACTTGACTTGTTCCTTCGTATGTGACAATGAGTTTGTACCATATTTCATTTGCACTCTTTCATGAAGAGATGCGGTTGAATTCATTTGCAGCTAATCCATAGTTGAGCAGGTTAATGGCCTTGTAGTTCTTTGAAACACTATCCAACTTGGCTTGTGTGAAGTCAGCTTCCTTCTTTGCGCCTTGGACACCTTCAACTATGGTGGTTGGGACTTTGGGGCCATTTTGAATAATGCTCCATAGTTCCATCTCCTGATCAATAATGAACATGCACATTAGTGCTCTCCAATAGGCAAAGTTGTTGTCACAGAAGAGTGGTAGTCGAGATGAGGATCTTCCTTGAAAAAAATCCTCCATCACCTACATGATTCATGATTACTCTCCTTGAAGATTAAATCAATATACGTGAGTCTAGATCTGATACCAATTGAAGAACCGTTACGTCAATATAAAGGATAAAGATACTCTAGAAGGGGAGTTTAATAGAGTATGAGAACTTTTCGCAAAAACCTATCTCAAGGCTTTGAAACTAATTTCAAAGGTCTTTATGTCGATCTGAGCTCTTTGTGCCACACTTTGATTTCAAGGACGTTGAAACTTATTTCATGGGTGTTGACTTTGTAAACCTACAAAACAAAGTTAGTCACAATAAGATATAATGTGGAATAGAAAAAATCGACACAAGGATATGTTTACAAAGTTCGGCTCTAAATAGCCTACTTTCCGTCCCAGGGTATATACGTAGGATCTAACTATCTATTATCAACTTCAACGAGTCCTAGATACAAACTAGAAGAAATCCCCTTCTTCTCTCACTGTAGCCAATGCTACGATCTAGCTCCAACTCTTAACCTTGCTATAATAGTCAAGTTACTTCATAGAGTAATACACACTCTAGTATAACACTCTTTAGATATGCCAATGGAGCTCCCGAGTTAATATCTCTCTAGGGGATAAAGCTTTTGTAGAAAGAGAGAAAGAAAAACTTGTTTGATCGAATGAAGATGGTTTAGATCGCTTGAAGATTTTGGATATTTTCGTGTAAGCTTGTGTACTTTCTTCTTCAACCGACATCTTCATTTACAGTCTTCGATGAAGAGGTCTTCTAGCCGTTGTAAAGATTACCGTTGTAGATGTTTGTTCTTCTCCATGGAAAACGCTTCTTGGTTGAGATGAGATAGTCGTTGTAGGTCTTATTTATCTTCATCTCCTTAAACCACGTTGATTCTTCTCCGTAGTCTTCTTCACGCTGTTAAAGATCTTTGTCTGTTGGGCATCGAGATCTTTAGATTTTGTGGAGATCTGTTGCATGAATATCTTCGAAATTTGTTGAGAAAGAATCTTGCGCTTTTTGTTGAACCGAATCCTTTAGGTCGAGATCATCTTGTTGAGCGTATCTTATTAGCCAAATCTTGTTGGAAGATCTTATCTGGATTCTTGGTTCATTTGGTTGATATAGATTTGAATTCCTTCAAGTCCTTCTGTCCCTTGAACCTTGTTTCAAGGCCTTCGTATTGAACTTCTTCAAACTCTGTGTTTGTCCCTTGTATGTGGCTTCAAGGTCTTGTTTATCCCTTGTATCTGATTTCAAGGTCTCCCACTGTCCCTTGAAATGGTTTCCAAGGCCTGCACATATTTAGACAAACACCAAACAAACCAAGCAACTAGAAATACAATCGATATTTTGTTTTGTGTAAAAACCACTTTATTTGTGTTAAGTCTTCCATCACCACATATTCAAAATATACTCAAGGTGGAGTTTTTAGTTACATTTCTGGTATGGAGGTCTACACTCGTTTTGTCTTTGCTCTCAAGAGAATTGTTGGTGTTTTGGTGCATGATGGTGACGTTAGGACTGATCTTTGAAGACTTGATGAAGAGGCTTTGAAGTTGGGGAGATCTTGTCAAAGATGATAATGAAGAGCCATACAAGTTTCTCGTGCAAAGGAAGCACTAAAAGCGCACATTCCTGTGCTAACAACGCGCGTTCCTGCTTTTTCAAAAAAGTATGTCGTGAAGCCGCTTCCAGGTTGCACGATCCTGTAATCCCAGTGCCCGAGTGTGCAACCTCCAATTAATGCACGTCTTTAAGAGACATTTAACCAATTTGGCTGTAAAAATCATCTCTATTGAGACATTTTTGGGTGTTATAAAGAGGATATTCAGCCTAGGTTTAGGGGTACTTTTGAACTTTTGAAATTAGAGAGAATTTAGAGAAACTGGAGATTTGAGAAGGGATTTTGGAGTTCTACCATTCTTCTTCTTCTTCATTAAACCTTGTAAGTGATGATTTTTATTTTTAATTTCATTTCTTATATGATGTCCAACTTATTCTCTAAGTTCTAGGTTTGGAGAGAATCAAACTATGTTGAGATAGACTAGGTTCTTATAACTTCTTGAATATATATTTGATTATTTTGATTGATTTATACCTTGAGTGTTTAGATCTATACCAAGATGATCGCTAGAGACCAAAAGGTGATAGAAATTGTTGGAAAATAAGGTATAAACTAGACATTTATTTGTGCAAATGTGACTTAGATCTCTTGAGAAGAAAATAGGTTGCCATAGATGCATATCTTATTTGTTAAAACTGAGACCGATAGGAGATGTTGGAATTGAATAGGTTTGTTGTATCTAAGAGCTTAAAGGGTTTTGATTTATTTAACTTTGTGCGAAAATGAATGTAAAATTTTTAAGGCACATTACTTTGAGCCCGAAAGGGGATTAGTTATACTTTAGGCAACCTACCTTCATGATTGTAGTCGAATTTGTTGAACAAAAGAAATTGTTTTAGATCTATCGATGATTCATAGTTGATGAAATCTTCAATCCTGGAATATAACTCTCATGTAGTTTAAATCGATTTTAATTCGGTATTTTTAACCACTTTGGATATTAAAAACCAACAAACATTTCCCATTTTTATTTTATAGCTTTTGGCTTTGAGAACCGGTTTAAGGTTGTGATCTATACTCCTAAAGTCCATGAGATTCGACACTCGTTAATACTCACATCAAATTTTGGCGCCGTTGCCGCGGACTTTAGCTAGTATTAGTCATTCCTAATTGCTAGTGTTCAAAGTCTTTTTGTCGCTTTTACTTTTCTTCTTTTTTTTTTTTTTTTTGTAGGAATGATCAATAGCCTAACTGCCTTATGGGCTTCAAGAGAAGAGGTACGCCGAAGACAAATTGTTTATGATCAATGGTGTGCCCAAGAAGAAGAGTATCCTATTGAGGATAATATGGAGGCTCTAAGGGATGAGTTAAGAGTTGCATAAGAGAGAGAAGCGACTGTACAAGAGAGAGAAAAGGCTCAGGTAACTAAACTGAGAGCTTCACGAGAAAGGATAGCAACTCAACAAAGGAAAATTGATGAGATCCAAGTGCAAATGCAAAACCTTATGCAATATGTGCAAAACAAAAATGATAATTTTGTGGTTGTACCTCTTCCTGTTTGACGACAAACACTTGAAGAGCATATGGATCCCTCTCAATCTGTTCCTCGTCCATGAGTTGAGGAGCTAACTGAAGAAGATCCTCTTACGGAGGAAGTCGCCCGAGAAGATGCTAGGGGAAGAGACTTGGAAGTAGAGAATGAGATTGAGGACATGGTTATCATGATTAACCTCATTGGGAAGCTCCATGATGATCCCCCAAAGCCTAATAAAGTTCATTGTTCTACGAAAGAATGAGTTAAGGAAATGGCGAACATGTATGGAGTAGAGGTATTAGATGAAAGAAGACCAAAGGAGGATGAAGCAACAAGGATTGATTGAAATGTGTCCAAGTCCAAAGTTCAAAAGATGCTCCTACAAGTTCCTCGCACTTTGTTTTTAAAGGGAAAGATCACTTGGTGGATAAAACCTCTCTTGATAAGAAAGATCTTGCCCGAAGATGTGATGAAGTTACCAAATAAAAGATATGAACGGTCGAGCTAAGACCTTAAAATAGCGCTTCCTAGGAGGCAACCCGAGGTAATAAGTATTTTACTTTTCAATAAATGAATCTTATCTTTTATTTTTTTATTGTAGGGTTAAAGGCAAATGTAAGGAAGGAGAAAAAAAAGAGTCTCGGGAAAATTATGAACATTATTGCAAATTATGACCTTGCAAAGGTCATAGAGATGTTTCCGGCACCCATGATACTTCTATGGAGATACCCTTGATACAACAACTCCATTCTAATTCGAAGAACCCCTTTGGGATCCAAACTAGTGTCCGGATCTTACTTGAATCCGATTTGTAAGTACATCTACCGTTCTCTTAATCCTGATGATCATACTTATGTCTTGTTCGTTGAAATTAAATACATGATCATGGTAAGATGCTTTGTTGTTGATGTTGCTTCTAAAATGCCACTTTCAAAATATGGGATTTTGAATAAGTATGGGGTATGACTTTAGTGTTAACATATCATATGTGGTTTGAATTGCTCTTGTTTTGTGTTGTTGGCCTGTTTTTGTTGCTTCCCTTGGATAAGGTCAATTTACTAAGCTCTGGCAAAATTTTCCTAAATCTCTTGGACTTCTTCTCAAGTCTCATCAATCTCCTCCCGAGTACCTCTCTTTTAGCACTATGCGTTTTCCTTTTCCTCTTCTTTGTGCTACATTGGGGACAATGTAGGACTTAAGTGTGGGGTGGGAATATTTTGCATTTTCGTTGCATGCAGTTTAGTTCAATGTAGTTTTAGTTTTTTTTTATTTCAAAAAAAAAAAAGTGCTTCGAGGTATGGTATGATCTCAATGATGAAATTATGACTTGTTTGTGGATGTAGGACACTAAACATGAATAGCATGACATATGTGATATTTTTATACGTTGTTATAAACTCATGAAATCATGAAAGTGTTTTTTGTCTTATTCTTGCTTAAATGACTCTTTTCAAAATCACATAACACAACTCTTGTGAATTGCATGAAGATTATTGAGGCATTTCACTTCTTGTATTTCATTCTTCAATGATCATGTATTTGCTCCTTCAAATGGTTTACTAATGTCCTCCCTTTTACCATCCGCGAATTTGGAATCTATATATACTACTAAAATAGAACCCTTTTCTTCCACATGTCAACACCTTAACTATGCGACCTAGGACTTTTTGTCAAATATTTACAATTTTGCCACATTTTAATTAATATTATGCCATTATTCAAATTTAGAGATTTCAATGGATTTTGTTTGGATTCTAAATTTTACAAAATAAATCCGATCCATTTAAATCTTATTGGTTATAATATGAGATATAACAATATTTTATTTAAAAATTTGTATTATCGTTAATAAATATTTTAATAATGGTTTTATTAAATTAATTTCTTTTTTAAAATAATCGATTTTAAAAAAATATTTTTCTTCCACATGTCAACACGTTAACTATGCGACCTAGGACTTTTTGTCAAATATTTACAATTTTGCCACATTTTAATTACTATTATGCCATTATTCAATAAATGTTTTAAGTCAAAATTAAAATATTTTCCACCTCATTATGCCAATTCAACAAAAATAATTCCATGTCAATATTTTCATATCTTACGGTTATAAAAATAATTATTAAAAAAATATCATATCACCTAATCGAATTTAGAGATTTCAATGGATTTTGTTTGGATTCTAAATTTTACAAAATAAATCCAATCCATTTAAATCTTATTGGTTATAATATGAGATATAACAATAGTTTATTTAAAAATTTGTATTATCGTTAATAAATATTTTAATAATGGTTTTATTAAATTAATTTATTTTTTAAAATAATCGATTTTAAAAAAATATTTTTCTTAACAAAAACTTTAATTTTTTAGTTATAGGTAATAATATTAAATAAATAAATTAGAAATTTGTTACGTAATTATTTTTATTTAACACTTTGGAAATTATTATAAATTTAATAATTAATTTTTTGTTACATGATCTAATCAGATTGATATTAATATATTCTTCATAACATTTAGCGCTTTTTTTTAAAATAAATTGTAATTTGTTTAAATAATAAATTAATAATTAATTTTTTTCCCGCACAAGGTGCGGGCATTAGACTACTTGATGTTCTAAAGGAGTTGTTTGAAAATAAGTATGGGGTGATTTGCTTGAGATGCTTTCACAACATCCGAGATGTGTGTCAGTCAAACTTCGTTTTCTTAAATTCTCGAACAACAATCCATCCATGTGTTTCCTGAGTTGTTTTTTCTTGGGTAGTAGCTAATTCATGTCTAAGAGGATACAAAAACACAAAGCAAACTATCTAAACTAGTCTAGAAAGGGGAAAAAGAAAGCAATACCTTGGATTGCCTCCCAAGAAGCGCTTGGTTTAAGGTCACTAGCTGGACCGTACGTGACTTTCAGCAAGATGCAAGGGTGAAATCTCCTCACCTGGAACTTCCGGTTGATACTTCTTCAACCTATGACCGTTGACCTTAAAGCTTCCACTAGTTTCACCCCATACTTCAACTGCACCATGGGGAAGAACATTTTTCACAATGTAAGGTCTTGTCATCTAGATTTTAACTTACCTGCAAAGAGACGGAGGCGGGAGTTAAAGAGTAGAACAAGATCCCCTTCTTTGAGCTCCTTAGGGATGATGTGCTTGTCATGCCATTTCTTAGTTCTCTTTTTATAGATCATGGCATTCTCATAGGCATTCAAGCGTAAGTCCTCTAACTCATCGATATCCAAAAGCCTTTTCTCTCTTGCTTCCTTGAGGTCACAATTGAGCAATTTGATCGCCCAATACGCCTTATGTTCCAACTCAACGGGAAGATGACAAGACTTCCCATATACCAAATTGTGAGGGGTGGTACCTATGGGAGTCCAGAATGCTGCCCTGTACGCCCAAGGAGCATCGTCCAACTTCATAGACCAGTCCTTTGTTGTTCTTAAGACGGTCTTCTCCAAAATAGCCTTGATTTCTCTATTAGAGATCTCCATCTGTCCACTAGTTTGAGGATGATAAGGGGTTGCTACCTTGTGGGTTACCCCATACTTTGATTGAAGTGCCTCAAACATCCGGGCTTTAAAATGTGTTCCTTTGTCAAAATGATGATTCGAGGCGTTCCAAAGTGTGGAAAGATAGTCCTATTGAAGAACTTCACAACCACCATGGCGTCATTTTTAGTAGAAGCAATGGCTTCTACCCATCTAGAGACGTAATCAACTGCCAAGAGAATGTAGAGGTTTCCTACAATTGATGGGAAAGGTCCCATAAAATCAACACCCCACACATTGAAGATCTCAACTTCCTGAATATTTTTAAGTGGCATCTCGTTCCGTTTATAGATATTTCATGTTTTTTTGCACGCATCACAAGAAGCAACAAACGTTTGCACATTTTTAAATAATGAAGGCCAAAAGAAACCATAACGTAATACGTTAGTGCACGTTTTGTAAGCGCTAGCATGTCCTCCACAAGGAAGTGAATGGCAATGCCGTATGACACTTGTAGTCTCGTCCTCCGGAACCCAGTGTCTAAGCATCCCATTCGGTCCTCTCTTGAAAAGTAGAGGCTCGTTTCAATGGTAGTGACGTACATCTTTGAAGAACTTCTTCCTTTGGGCGTATGTTAATCTTGGAGGTATTTCTTGAAAAACAAGATATTTAACAATATCGACATACCAAGGCTCAATACCATTAGAAATTTGGTCAAGCCAATGCTCCACCAAATACAATTTCTCATCGGGAAAAGAATCATCAATGGGGATATCGTCCGTTTTGAACGAGGTAGGTGGTAGCTTGCTAAGGTGATCAGCTACAAAATTCTCGGATCCCTTCTTATCGCGAATCTCCAAGTCAAATTCTTAAAGCAAGAGAATCCAATGAATAAGATGCGGCTTTGCTTTCATCTTAACTAGAAAGTATCAAATAATTGCATGGTCAGTATACACAATAACTATCGCTCCCACCAAGTAAGAACGAAACTTCTCAAAAGTGAAGACAACTGCCAAGAGCTCTTTCTCGGTGGTGCCATAGTTCAGCTGAGCATCATCTAGAGTTTTGCTAGCATAGTAATTGGCGTTGGTCCGGCCATCTTTCTTGTGTCCAAGCACTGCTCCTACATCACATCGCTAGGGTCATACATGATCTCAAAGGGCAAGGTCCAATCAGGAGTTTGAATGATGCGAGCGGAGATCAATGCTTTCTTTATACTATAAAAAGCATCTAGACATTCTTACGAGAACTCAAAAACAACATCCTTTTTCAATAGATTAGTAAGTGGTTTAGAGATCTTAGAGAAATCCTTGATGAACCTCCTGTAGAAACCTGCATGCCGAAGGAAACTCCACACACCTTTAACAGAACAAGATGGGGGAAGTTTTTCTATAGTCTCGATCTTAGCTCGATCGACTTCTATACCTCGGTTTTAAACGAGGTGCCCTAGAACAATTTCATCATTAAACATGAAGTGACACTTCTCCCAATTCAAAACGAGATTTGTGTCTTCACATCGTTGTAACACTAGAGAAATGTTATCTAAACAGTTATCAAAAGAGGAACCATATACAGAAAAATCATCCATGAATACCTCCATGATCTCCTCGATATACTCGGAGAAGATATCCATCATATAACGCTGAAAAGTGACGGGTGCGTTGCACAATCTGAATGGCATCCTCCGATAAGCAAATGTTTTCCTTGGACAAGTGAAAGTGGCATTCTCTTGATCGTCCGGATGGATATTAATCTGAAAGAAACCACTATAACCATCTAAGTAGCAAAAATGGGAGTGTTGTGCTAACCGTTCAAGCATTTGATCACTGAATGGAAGAGGAAAACAGTTGTTTCTCATTGCCAAATTCAATTTCGATATTCAATGCACATTCTCCATTCTGTAACGGTCCTTGTTGAGATCAACTCGTTATTCTTGTTGGTTACAACGGTCATCCCGCCCTTCTTGGGAACTAAATGTACAAGACTCACCCATTTGCTATCCGATATTGGAAATATAATTCCTGCCTCAAGCAATTTAAGGATTTCTTTCTTCACAACCTCTTTCATGATCGGATTTAACCGTCTTTGAGATTCCCATGAAGGCTTATGATCATCATCCATTAGTATCTTTGCATGCAAAGAGAAGACTTAACACCAACAAGATCATCAATAGCATAACACAAAGCCTTTCTATGTGTTATCAACTCATGCATTAACCTATATAGTTCATCGTCAATAAGAGTATCACTAACAGTGACAAGATATTTAGAATCTGGACCAAGGAAAGCGTACCTTAAGTGATGTGGAAGAGGTTTAAGCTCTAAGATAGGAGGTGTATTAAGTGTTACCTCCCTCCTCTGTGGAAGAGGATTTGGAAAGTTCCGAAGAGAAGGAAGAAATATTTGCATCATCTAATAAGAAAACGCCCTTTGAAGAAGTGGACGTGCCATTTGCCTCTGGTTGCTCTTGGTCGAGGTGTTTTAGAAGTAACCGAGATGATGAACCGAAATAAACTTCAGTTAACCCTATCTCGTTTGCTTCAGAAGTCGCCTCGGTCGAGATGTTGGATGATGGACTGAGATAAGTTTCAGTCAACCTCATCTTCTTTGCTCTAGAAGCCAACCCGGTCGAGATGTTGGGAGATGAACCGAAACCTAATGTGCTTTTTGGCTCCTCGATGAGTTCTGCAAATCTAGATCTTGGATCCTCTTCCAAAGCTTCCAAGCTTCGTATATCTGCATCACAGGAAACATCTACACCTTCCCCCATTATACTAAAACTCAAAACTTTCTCAAGAGGTTCTTTAATTAAGATAGAGCTCACCAATACTCGAGAATCTTCCGTATCATAGATGTTGAAGATGTCCTCTTCCAAGGGTTGTCCCTTCACTATTGCTAAGAGTGTAAACTGCAAACGACCTACCCTAATATTGAACGACAATGTGGCGTTCTTGTAATCAACCATGCATCCCGAAGTTGCAAAGAATGGTCTTCCAAGAAAGATAGGAATGTGATAATCTACAGGAATGTCCAATACCACAAAGTCTATAGGTTTGTAAAACTTACCTATCTTGATGGAAATGTCCTCCAAGATTCCAACGGGACGAGTAATGGAACGATCCGCCAATGTCGCCATGCACAAAGTCATCTTCATGGGCTTAGGTTCTCCAAGACCGATCTTCTCACAAAGTGCTAGAGGAATTATGCTCACGCTCACTCCTGGATCACAAAGTGCATTGTAAGTCACGTCACCAACTTCGATGGGAATGCAAAATGAACTGGGATCTCTTAGATTTGGTGGCATATTTTCTTTCATGATTTGAATGAGCTCCGAAGATCTAGAGGTCATCCATACTTTGCCAAAGTCTTCCAGCTTTCTTTTTATTGACAAGATTTCCTTCATAAACTTCCCATAGGCAGGCATACCAAAGATTGTATCAATGAAAGGTATGTTAATATGTACCTTATTCATAACGTCTAGAAACTTACCAGAGTGTTTGTCTAGACGCACATGCGCCCTAGACTGAGGGATCGGAAGTGGAGGCTTGTAAGCTGGTGGTGGAACGTAAACATCGGTAGTCTCTTTCTCTTTCTTATCTTCCGTCTCGACTGGCCTCTCGGGCAAGGTGTTCTTCGAGACAACGTCGTCCGACCGAGGTACTGGATCAGTTGTCCTCACTCCACTTAGTGTTGTGATTGCCATGACTTGCCCATTTGGGTTGTTCTTCGTCCTTCATGGGAGTTTACTAAGATCTCTAGGTGCTTCATTAGCCTTGTTGAAAACTTGATGTTCCAAGGCTTTTTGTGCCTTTGAGAATGTATTCATAGAGCTTTCCATGGCATTAAGTTTGGTCATTATTGCTTCTAATACAACATCCGTCTTTTCTTTAGGCTTATGGGATGACCTCGAAGATGGATCTTGACTCTAAAATGGAATAGAAAAAGAAGAAGATGGAGGAGTTATAGCATTTTCAGCATGAGAATAAGGGATACCGGAATTGTTTTGATTTGATCTCCAATTGTTGAAATTCATGTTGTTGTTGTTGTTGTTGAAATTGATAGTCATTTTCCCTTGATAGTTTCCTCGCCCCAAGTATCCAAAATCTTACTCTTTGCATGCTCCATTAGCTTGAGATAATAAAAGCTCTTTCAAAGCCTTAACTTCATTGTTGAGGGTAGTAAGTTGAGCAATAACTTCATTCTTTCAAAGCCTTAACTTCATTCTTTCATTATCTATACCCCAACCTTCAGCCAATCACCCTAGAATCGCAAGGGAGTTTAGCCAGCAATCATCAAAATTATAACAATTAAATATATAATTGACGAAGCAATAAGGGAACAAGAAAACCATAACAAAAAGGTCTCAATAATTAAACAAGCAAACAATCCAAACAAACAGCAAACTGTGTTCCTCAAGAATCTAATAAATAGACAATAATTATTGTTCCCTAAGAAAACCTTACAACTTTCCTTCAAAACCTTCAAACTTTCTCTCCATGCAATCTTCCTTTGATTCCTTCCGTTCTCTAAAATATACTCAGTTCCAAAGATAATCAACCGTCCTTCCATCCAACAACTATCTTTCATCTTATAGGAAAATAATAGTCCAAAAATAAATATCTCATTGGGATGCGGGTCGGCTGTCACGATCTAGGCCCAGTTAGCTGTTCGCCCCTAGAGGTGTGTGCAAATAAGCTTTAAATTTATAAAACTAGAATCAAGCAAGCGAACCCGCAGTGTACGGATCAACGTAGATTAGCAAGAATTCCAGAGTATCGAACACAGGGATTTGGGTGGAACGAACTCGATCGCAGGTTATCAAGCAAGTGAATATGGGAGTTTGCAAATTATCGGGAAAACAACAATCCTAAAGATCCAAGTATCCAGCTGTGGCAATTGATTCAAGATATACTAATGATATAAAGACAGAGTCGAGATATGCAAGGGTATACTAATGTAAGGTAATCGTACGGTTGAGGTTCCAAAAACCTTATGTAATTCACCTAAAAGACACTCCCTATACAGGTTGTTGAGGCTCAATATAGAAAGATTCTAAAGGCAAGGATTAGTATCAAATACCCAAACTTATAATCTAAAGATCAAGACTAACTTATCCGATTGAGGTTGTTGAGGCTCACAATCGAGGTAGAGGTTGTTGAGGCTTCACTACCACCTAGAAAAGACAAGTCTAAGCTAAGCTAAAGCAAATCTTTAACTTTAGATTAAGGTAAAAGCAAGCTCGTAGACTTAGGGAAATTACGGTTGGATCTTGAGATTCCACGGTCGTGGAACTCAAGAACAGCCCGTGATTTAGGGTTGTCGGCGATAATTCTCTAACTCTCAGGGTCTAATCTGTTTACGATCAATCTATCATCATCTAAGCCACAACTATCAACCCTTCACCTTAGAATTGTTAAGGGTTTTTAGCCAATAACTGTCATATTGATATTGATTCAAGAATTAAGAGATAAAAGATGAAAACTTTCAAGAACTATCAATAATCTTTAAGTGAATCTCAGAATCACAATCAAGAACAAGTGTTTATCCAAAGATTCAAAACGGACCAAGCAATCACAATCTTTAGGAAAGAAGAGAAACGGGATGTCAATCCGATTCTGAATCAAACCTAAACAAGAAGAGAGATCTTCTTGCAAAATCCTCCAAGAACTTCGATCTTCCACAAACACGAAGATCACAAACAGCAACTCTTCAATACGAACTTTGATCTTCAATGAGATCTCCAAATTACCTCCAAGATGAGGGTTTTTGCGTTTTGCCGCTAAGCGAGGGTTGAAAGGTCGTAAGCGAGGTGACGGAATCTTGCCTCATCCGTCTATTTTATAATGCAGGGCAAAATGTCGGCCCGGCCCAATCTTCAAAAGATCGTGGCTTCGAAACATGGCGAAAAGATTCGCCAAAATCACGGTCGTGGAATCTTTTCACGACCGTAATTTAGGGCGTGGAAACTACTACGGTTAGTTCCACGGCCGTAATATCTCCTGGAATGAACATCGAATTCTGACTCAAAATCCACGGCCGTAATTTAGGGTGAGAACGTGGTTCTTGCCTTCATTCGTGCATTCCTCAATCTAAGACTCCAAATTGCTTCCAAAAGGTGTCCTCGATCTATGGACATATCAACTCAACTCTCCTTTGCTCGATTCCGTTCGGAAATAGCTCCAAATCACCTATAATCAACATAGAACTCGTGTAGACATCCATATCGACAATATAGGCAATACTAGCTCACATATGCACAAAGCTCAATCAATGTCTATCAATATGAATCAAATACGATTAGAAAACGTGCCTAAAATATCACAATATTTCATGCTAACAAATAACCCCATACTTAGCACTTGCTTGTCCCTAAGCAAGGTCTTTCAAAAAGTTTTAAACAAGAGTTAGGATGAAATATGTGTACCTTCTTTTGGATGAAAGTGACTTCTAAAGAATAGATCATTCTCAAACCTTGCTTCAATCGTTTTTCAAACTTTCACACACTTGATTAGAGAGTAAAAGGCAAAGAAAACTCATGAATCAATTTAACTTCCAAACAAGCATTATAACCTTCAAATATTATCAAAATCAATCATAAGAACTTCAATTTAGATCACCAAGCCATATAACATTCTTTTGATCTTAAGGACTTTCAAAGAAAAGGTCTAGAGTATGGAAGGGAAGGGAAAACTTTAAGGGAGAGTGGTGCATAAATCCGGGAAAGTGGACAACTACCTTCTTCTTCTTTTGCGGTTTCCGCAACACTTCACTTAGAGCTTTGCTCTCTTCTTTTTCGACTTTACTTTTGGAGTTATGGATAGAGGTGCACAAAAACCGAAGCCTAGGAGATTGGCGTTTCTCAAAATTTGCAAGAGATGCCTCAAACCCTTAGTGCACATACCATAATCCGCTAGGAATATCGCTCAATCCGACTTTGGCAAGACACAAACACCCGGCTATGTGAATGGTGCCGAGTTACTCATCGTCATGATTGACTTCCCCAAACTTATAATTTCTTTCTATTCGATTGATTGCAAATAATTGCTCTCATGGCCCTCCCACATCAAACATGCCTTTTTCTCATTCACTTCTCCAAATCCCCGGATAGGTAAGGGAGGCTAATATTTCAATGAGGAGCTAGATGATCAAAGAAAGAAGAAAGAAAGTATCGAATTGCCTTAATCATTTCAACAAGAAGTATAGGAACTTATAATGTGATTTCAACTTCAATCTCTCAACATGATTTAGGTAACGTTTTCACATTATAAAGCTTGCAAAAGAGGTAAAATTCATTCATTCAAATCCTTTTTGATTCACAATCCTTTTAAGCATGCAATTATTATCAAACTCAATTCACAAGTAGTGATTATCATGGAAATCATCTCAATTCATTAGAAGCACAAAATTTTCAAAATTTTTCAATTTTTATGGGTTTTTCAAGTCACTTTTCATGCAATGCAAGAATGAAACGTGTAACATATAATGAACATGCAATGATAGTCTCGTAATGGAAGCAAGATATAGAGTAGAGTTATTACAAACATTTAGTACATCCCACCCCATACTTAGGACGAACATTGTCCCTAATGTTCACAAGAAAGAACAAAAGAAAGAAAAGAAAAAGAAACTCACAAGTGGTGGCGGGAATGTCTAAAAACGAGCTGTCCGGTCATCAATCACTGCGGTGCCGGTGGAGGTGGGAATGGAGAGAAACTCGGATCATAGTACCGCCCAAACTGCTGGCGGTAGACGTCCCTCATCATGTGGTCAAGGTCGTCTAGGCGTCCGTCTCTAGCATCCGCCCGGATCTCTAGTGCTCCGACTCTCTCTGAAAGTCCGGTAGCCCAATCCGGCATCTGCTCGTACCATCCCGGGGGGTGACCATACCATGCGGGGGCATCGGCTGGTGCTGGTGCTGGTGGTGGTGGTGGTGCTGCTGGCTGCGTCGTGGACCAAGGAGGGGGTGTATCGTACCAAGTGGGAGGTGTAGTCATCCACGTGGGCCTCTCACTCACGCTGGCGCGGCGAGATGACGAGCCTGAAGCTCTAGCTGGGCGTGGAGAGCGCCTAGGTACATCCGGGGCCGCTTCCGGCTGATCCGAAAACGAGCCGAACTCCTGCTCCGCTCCTCCACCACTCTCGTACTGCTCTCCCATCTCCTCCTCATCCACAACTGGCGGTGGAACGTAAAGGGGAGCTCCTAGCCTGTTCGCATGCATCGCAACGAACGTCTCCTTCCAATTGTGGCGTCCCGCCACAATGGAATACTCCGGCAGCCACTCAATACCCCTGCCTGTCCTACTCTCCCAGGGCATGCCCGCATAAGGCGGACCTCTATGTGTGGGGAAGATGAGTCCCCTAACCATGAACGCATGTAATCCTAGAGGTACGGCGGGTATGCGGGTGCAACCAGAAAAATCCACTCCGAATGTCCTAGCTATGTGGGTCACTATCCCTCCATAACCAATGTTCCCCTTCCTCTTGTTCTTCAATTTACTCATTGTAGCCGCCAAAAGAGTAGCACAATCTGCGCGGCGACCGTAGAGCATACAGTATAGCAGGAATAGCTCATCCGTCTTGATCTTTTGGGGCGTCTCCGTCCTAGGAAAGAGACACTCCGAAAGAACACGGTGAGCTATCTTCAAGGCTAGATGGTACATCAATCTAGCCTTGGTATCAGCGGGTTGCCAACGGTCCTCGTCGGCGTAGATCATGGCTACCTCCTCCCAGAAATCCTTAGGGTAGATACCGCTAGGGAATCGACCATTGTAGGTCTCATGGAACCCGAAAATGGCTCCAAACTCAACTATACTCAACTGGTAGTCTCAATTCATGAGACGGAAGGAGACAGTCCTATCAACATGGCTGTGCTCGAAAGACGTCACAACCTCTCGGGTGATCTCCTCATAGGCATCTTCACGAATGTTCGTGAAGACGGTCAATCCGGCTCTATCCAAGAGCCATGTAAGATCGTCAACTATGTTGAGAGGATGTAGATCCTCCAACAACAAATACCTAGGGCCAATCACTGCCCTCTTCTCTATCTTCTCAAATGCAGCTAGGTGGTCATCATGTATGGTTGGGATGCTAGGGTGAGGTGGTGAAGATGGAGGTGAAGGTGAGGATGGTGGTGAGGGAGATGAGGGTGGTGGTGCCCTAGATGTGGAGGGGTTGCCCTTTCTTTTCTTATTTTGGTCCCCTTTCTTCTCCTTTATCCTTCCCGAAACTCTCCTTACGAAATCCATTTTTCTCCAAAAATCACGGTCTGTTCTATAGAAACCACGGCCGTGGAACCTCCAGAGACCGTGATTCGTTACAGAATTTCGTGAATCTCAGCAAATTCACCAAATATCACCACAATAAGCAGTCCTAATCTAATTCCTTCCAATCCTTGTCAGTTCTTTCTAAAAATCTATGGCAAAAACGAACCAAATCCGCGAGAATCGAAGAGAAAGAATTAACCTCTTTTTCGGATTGAAAAATCCAAAATGTGCGTTTGTTGATCGATTTCCACTCGATTTGTTGCTTGAATCTTGTTCGTGGTTGGATTTGCTGCAGTTTAGGACGAAGAATCGTTGAAAACGATTAGAAAATGAAGAATTTGGAGAGGGTTCGTGTTTTCGGTATCTAGGTCGTGGAATTGGGGAAGGATTGTGGTGTTTTTGTGATGAAGTGTGGCTTTTATACTCGCAGGCAAAATTTCAAAAATCACGGTCTGTCGGGGCATTCCACGGCCGTGGAAATGTACGGACCCGTGGTTTTGGTGATTTTTTCACAGGCTTTTGAGAATTACGGCCACTGTAGCTATGACGACCGTGATTTAGACCGTGGAACCCTCTGTAAAGCTTCAAAGTCCAAATTTCGTCGCTTTTCTTTGACATTATCCCTCCTTTCTCCTTTTCCATCATTCCTACAACCAAAAACACGAACATACCGGAAGAAATCGAGGCAAAACAAAGCGAAAACGTCTATTCTAAACTAATCTATGAATCGAAAACAAAAACGAGAATGCAATACCTTGGGTTGCCTCCCAAGAAGCGCTTTGTTTAAGGTCCGTAGCTAGACCAATCTCGCACTTATTCGAGTGCGGTAGGTGCAAACTCCTCAGCTTGGAGTTCCGGCGAGTACTTCTTGAGTCGTTGGCCGTTCACCTTAAAACTTCCACTAGCTTCACCCCATACTTCAACTGCACCATGGGGGAAAATACGCTTAATTAGAAAAGGTCCAGTCCAACGAGATTTTAACTTACCTGGAAAGAGGCGAAGTCTCGAATTGAAGAGGAGGACTTGATCTCCTTCTTGGAAGTCCTTTGGAATGATATGCTTATCATGCCAACGCTTTGCTCTTTCCTTGTAGATCTTAGCGTTTTCATAGGCGTTCAAACGGAGTTCATCCAGCTCGTTGATGTCTAGGAGACGCTTCTCTCCCGCTTCCTTCATGCCGAAATTCAGCCATTTGATAGCCCAAAACGCTTTGTGCTCTAGCTCTACCGGCAAATGACAAGACTTCCCATACACAAGGTTGTATGGTGTGGTTCCTATGGGAGTCTTGTATGCAGTCCGGTATGCCCATAATGCATCATCTAGTTTCAAGGACCAATCCTTCCTAGTCCTTGAAACCGTCTTCTCTAGAATTCCCTTGATCTCCCTATTTGAGATCTCAACTTGTCCACTCGTTTGTGGATGGTAAGGGGTGGCGATCTTGTGAGTAACCCCATACTTGGTTAGAAGAGCTTCAAAGCGACGGGCTATGAAGTGAGAACCTCCATCACTAATGATCGTCCTTGGCGTCCCGAATCGCGGAAAGATGGTCTTGTTGAAGAACTTGACCACCACCATGGCATCATTTGTGGGAGAGGCAATTGCTTCGACCCATCTAGAGACGTAATCTACCGCCAATAGTATGTATTGGTTTCCACAAGAAGAAGGGAATGGTCCCATGAAATCGACTCCCCAAACGTCGAAAATCTCCACCTCTTGGATGTTGTTGAGGGGCATCTCGTTCCTCCTAGAGATATTGCCTGTTCTTTGACAAGCATCGCAACAAGAAACAAAGGATTGCACATCTTTAAATAAAGTAGGCCAATAGAATCCAGATTGCAATACCTTTGCGCTAGTTTTGTTCGAACTAGCGTGTCCTCCACAAGGTAGTGAATGACAATGACGGATGACACTTTGCATCTCATCTTCCGGCACACATCGCCGGATGATGCCATCCGGACCTCTCTTGAAGAGGAGAGGCTCGTTCCAATGGTATTCTCGGACGTCCTTGAAGAACTTCTTCCTTTGTGCGTATGACAGTCCGGGTGGTATCTCCTGGCAAACCAAATAGTTAACGAAGTCAGCAAACCATGGTTCGTTACCTTTGGAGATTACCTTGATGCACTCCTCTATGATATGTAGGTGTTCGTCCGGGAAGGAGTCATCAATGGGTAAATGGTCGTCCTCTAGATGTGTTAGACGACTCAAATGATCCGCAACAGAATTTTCCGAGCCTTTCTTGTCGCGGATCTCAAGATCGAATTCTTGTAGGAGAAGAATCCATCTAATTAGCCTTGGCTTCGCGTCTTTCTTTGCAAGGAGGTACCGGATCGCAGCATGATCCGTGTAGATAATCACCTTTGCACCTACAAGATAAGAGCGAAACTTGTCAATAGCGTAGACAATGGCTAGAAACTCTTTTTCCGTAGTGGAGTAGTTGAGCTGGGCTTCGTCTAGCGTCTTGCTAGCATAGTATATGGCGTGGGTTCGTCCTTCCTTTCGTTGCCCAAGAACAGCTCCAATGGCTACGTCACTAGCATCACACATAATCTCGAAAGGGAGAGTCCAATCCGGGGGTTGGATAATGGGTGCTGAAATTAGAGCTTGCCGAATGGTGTTGAACGCATCTAGACATTCCTGTGAAAACTCAAAAACCGCATCCTTCATCAATAGATTAGTGAGAGGTTTTGATATCTTAGAAAAGTCCTGAATGAAACGTCTATAAAATCCAGCATGTCCTAGGAAACTTCTTATTCCCTTCACCGAAATTGGGGGAGGAAGTTTCTCTATGGTCTCTATTTTAGCTTTGTCTACCTCTATCCCTCTACTAGAGACTAAGTGACCTAACACGATTCCTTCCTTAACCATGAATTGACACTTCTCCCAATTAAGAACTAGGTTAGTGTCTTCACATCTTTGCAAAACAAGAGAAAGGTTAGAAAGACAATCGTTAAAAGAGGAACCGTAAACGGAGAAGTCGTCCATGAAGACTTCCATGATTTCCTCTACATATTCGGAGAAGATGGCCATCATGCACCGTTGAAAGGTGGCTGGGGCGTTGCAAAGCCCGAACGGCATTCTCCTATAAGCGAACGTACCCCAAGGGCACGTGAATGTGGTCTTCTCTTGATCATCCGGATGTATCGGGATCTGAAAGAAACCACTATAGCCGTCAAGGTAGCAAAAGTATGAATGTTGTGCTAACCTTTCAAGCATTTGATCGATGAATGGCAATGGAAAGTGATCCTTCCGCGTTGCATTGTTGAGCTTGCGGTAGTCTATGCACATTCGCCATCCAGTTACAGTTCGGGTAGGAATGAGTTCGTTGTTCTTATTGGTGATGACTGTCATTCCTCCCTTCTTCGGAACTACTTGAACTGGGCTCACCCACTTGCTATCGGAGATAGGATAGATGATACCTGCATCAAGAAGTTTAAGAATTTCCTTCTTGACAACCTCCTTCATGGTCGGATTCAACCGCCTTTGAGGTTGTCTTGAAGTTCTAAAGTCCTCCTCCATTAGTATCTTATGCATGCATAGGGAGGGTTTAATTCCTACTAAGTCCTCAATAGTATAGCCTATGGCTTTTCTATGTTTCCTAAGGACAATCATGAGCTGTTCATGTTCATCTATGCTTAATTCGGAACTAACGATAACCGGGAAGGTGGAATTAGATCCAAGAAAAGCGTACCTTAGATGAGTAGGAAGTGGTTTGAGTTCCATTGCTTTCGGAGCTTCCAATGATCCTTGAGGAGCTTCCGATGTTTCCTTAGAAGTTTCTAAGGAGGTTGGATGGTTTGGAGAAGAATTAGAAGAAGTTGAAGAAGTATGCCGATCACCATCTTCCACGGCCAAAATTACGGTCTCCTCTGGAGTTCCACGGCCGTAATATCCTCTGGAATGGAGGTTGATTTTGGTCGTGGAATCCACGGTCGTGGAATATAGAGTATGACCGTGGATTCGAGTATTTTCAGCCTCATCGTGGAGTTTCTCAAACTCCACTTCATACATCTCTTCTTGTGCTCCTAAGGCTTTAATTTCCTCTTTGCACTCTTCCTCTTCTCCTACATCGGTTAGACTCATAGTAATAACCTTTTGCAAAGGATCGTTAAAGAGAATTGCACTTACCTCTTCCCTAGATAAACCTTCTTCGTCTTGGACATTGTAAATATCCTCATCAAAGATTGGCTCCTTCACTAGAGTGGAAAGAACGAATTCTACTTTCTCTTCCCCAATATCAAAAGCGAGCCTCCCATTCTTGCAATCGACCATGCAGCCAGAAGTTGCAAGAAACGGCCTTCCGAGTATGATCGGGACCGGACTATCCGCAGGAATGTCAAGCACGACAAAATCAATGGGAACAAAGAACTTGCCTAGCTTGACCGGGACGTCTTCTACAATGCCGACGGGGCGAGTAATGGATCGATCCGCCATGTATAACGTCATCTTCACCGGTTTAGGGTCGCCTAAACCGATCTTCCTGCACAATGCAAGTGGTATGATGCTCACACTTGCTCCCAAGTCACATAAAGCGTCATATGTGACCTCTCCCACTCCAATGGGAATGCAAAATGACCCCGGATCTTTCAGCTTTGGGGGCATTTTCTCCTTCATAGTCTTGATGAGCTCCGAAGAATCCGAACTCATCTTGACTTCACCAAAATCTTCTAGCTTCCTCTTGTTAGAGAGGAGCTCCTTCAAGAACTTGCCATAAGCCGGCATACCTACAATGGCATCAATGAAAGGTATATTAATATGCAGCTTGCTCATGAGTTCTATAAACTTACCAAATTGTTTATCTAGGCGCGCTCGCGCTCTAGATTGAGGGAACGGTAGGGGAGGTTTGAAAGCTGGAGGAGGAACATAGACGTCTTCCTTCTCCTTCCCCTTTTCTTTGCCCTTCTCTACGGGGACTTCAACGAACGTAGGCTGCGGATCGGTGGTAGTCACTCCGCTCCTAGTTGTAATCGCCATTACCCTTCCCTTAGGGTTGTCCTCCGTTTTTCCTGGAAGTTTCCCTTGATTTCTAGGAACTTCCTCCGCATGGTTGAACATTTGGTTTTCCAAAACCTTTTGAGCTTTGTCAACCTTAGAAATTTGATCATCAACCTTGATGATGCGGTTCTCCAACCCTTGAAGCTTTCCCAAGATTGTTTCCAACATGGGATCCGGCTTCTCCTTTCCCGTATTGTTTCCTCCATTTGATGATTGCCCCTGACTTTTCAAAGGAGTAGAGGAAGAAGAGGGTGGAGTTAGTGAATTGGAATTGGAAGGATAGGAGTTACCGGAATTTTGTTGATTGGAGCGCCAATTGTTGTTGTTCGAACCCCGATTGTTGTTCCAATTGTTGTTGTTCCGGTTGTTGTTGTTTCCATTCCAATTGTTATTCCGGTTATTGTTCCGGTTATTGTTGTTGCGGTTGGTGTTATCACCGCCGTTGTTGTTGCCCAAATAGCCAACATCCTTCTCTTGTTGCTTTGGGAAGTTGGTCTTGATAGTCTCCTTCAACTCTTTGATCTCATTGTTGAGGGAGAAAATCTGATTTTGAGCTTCATGTGTGAGCTTTGCTCCTTGCTCCACACGATTTCCCTCCACTTTCCTGTGGGAATACTTCTCTATGACTCTTGCTTGCTTCTCAATGAAGTCCCAAGCGTCATCTTCTCTCATGTCCATGAACGTTCCACATGAGAGGGATTGGAGGTTGAATTGCGTTCCCGCATCCAGCCCTTTGTAGTAAATCTCCAGCAAGGCAAGCTTGGATATGCCATGATGAGGGCAATCCAAGAGCAAATCCTGAAACCTTTCCCAAGATTGAAACAAACTTTCGTTAGGTCTCATAGAAAAAGCATTAATCTTATCTCTAAGTTCTGCCGTTTTGGATGGCGGAAAGAATTTGGTGAGAAACTCTGCGGAGAGGTCTTCCCATGTTTCTAGTTTCCCACTAGGAAGAGCTTGGTACCAAGATAGCGCTTTCCCTTTCAAGGAGAAAAAGAAAGGTTTGAGCTTATAGCTGTTGGTAGTAGCGCTCTTCGGTCTCATCGTCTCCATCATACACTCAAAGTTTTGCAAGTGTTGGTGTGGAGATTCAGCGCTTGTACCGCCAAACTGACTTTGGCGAACAAGAGTGATAACTTGAGGGTTAAAGCTAAACCCTTGTACATCTTCAGCATCAAAATTCACACCTAAGCGGCGTGGTTGTTGTGTCGGATCCATCCGCTGGCCAAGAGTTCTCGGCTCATTATCCACACGTTCGACCCTCGCGTTCCTAGGTGGAATGCGGCGGTTAGCAGCTCCTTGTGGATTGAAAGGATTTATATTGATCGTGGGATCAATCTCTTCTAGCGGAGGCATGGAAGAATCACTATCATCGGTGGATGAGTGGTTTCTTCTTCTAGACCTTGTTCTCCTTCTCGAGGACTTCTTGCCCACCTTATCTTCAAGGTCGCTCATCTTTATCTTCATTTGGACGATCACGTCTTGTAGACTGTTAACTTGAGATTGATGACGATCCATCTCATCCTGGAGGAGAGTCTCATTCCATCGGAGTTGAGCTTCTTTCTCCGCCAACTTTGTTTGAAGATTGTGCTCGTTTTCTTCAGCCATCTTCTTTTCCTTGCGTCTTTGTCTCAAGGTTTTCTCTAGCTCTTGATCAAGGGGTAAGAGATCTTCGGTGTTCCTAGACCTGCGCATGCACTCAAAGAAAAATCAAATAACGAGAGCAAGCTCCCAAGCTTGACAACCGGCTACCGGATTCGGACGAAGCCAAATCCCCGGCAACGGCGCCAAAAACTTGTTCGCCCCTAGAGGTGTGTGCAAATAAGCTTTAAATTTATAAAACTAGAATCAAGCAAGCGAACCCGCAGTGTACGGATCGACGTAGATTAGCAAGAATTCCAGAGTATCGAACACAGGGATTTGGGTGGAACGAACTCGATCGCAGGTTATCAAGCAAGTGAATATGGGAGTTTGCAAATTATCGGGAAAACAACAATCCTAAAGATCCCAGTATCCAGCTGTGGCAATTGATTCAAGATATACTAATGATATAAAGACAGAGTCGAGATATGCAAGGGTATACTAATGTAAGGTAATCGTACGGTTGAGGTTCCAAAAACCTTATGTAATTCACCTAAAAGACACTCCCTATACAGGTTGTTGAGGCTCAATATAGAAAGATTCGAAAGGCAAGGATTAGTATCAAATACCCAAACTTATAATCTAAAGATCAAGACTAACTTATCCGATTGAGGTTGTTGAGGCTCACAATCGAGGTAGAGGTTGTTGAGGCTTCACTACCACCTAGAAAAGACAAGTCTAAGCTAAGCTAAAGCAAATCTTTAACTTTAGATTAAGGTAAAATCAAGCTCGTAGACTTAGGGAAATTACGGTTGGATCTTGAGATTCCACGGTCGTGGAACTCAAGAACAGCCCGTGATTTAGGGTTGTCGGCGATAATTCTCTAACTCTCAGGGTCTAATCTGTTTACGATCAATCTATCATCATCTAAGCCACAACTATCAACCCTTCACCTTAGAATTGTTAAGGGTTTTTAGCCAATAACTGTCATATTGATATTGATTCAAGAATTAAGAGATAAAAGATGAAAACTTTCAAGAACTATCAATAATCTTTAAGTGAATCTCAGAATCACAATCAAGAACAAGTGTTTATCCAAAGATTCAAAACGGACCAAGCAATCACAATCTTTAGGAAAGAAGAGAAACGGGATGTCAATCCGATTCTGAATCAAACCTAAACAAGAAGAGAGATCTTCTTGCAAAATCCTCCAAGAACTTCGATCTTCCACAAACACGAAGATCACAAACAGCAACTCTTCAATACGAACTTTGATCTTCAATGAGATCTCCAAATTACCTCCAAGATGAGGGTTTTTGCGTTTTGCCGCTAAGCGAGGGTTGAAAGGTCGTAAGCGAGGTGACGGAATCTTGCCTCATCCGTCTATTTTATAATGCAGGGCAAAATGTCGGCCCGGCCCAATCTTCAAAAGATCGTGGCTTCGAAACATGGCGAAAAGATTCGCCAAAATCACGGTCGTGGAATCTTTTCACGACCGTAATTTAGGGCGTGGAAACTACTACGGTTAGTTCCACGGCCGTAATATCTCCTGGAATGAACATCGAATTCTGACTCAAAATCCACGGCCGTAATTTAGGGTGAGAACGTGGTTCTTGCCTTCATTCGTGCATTCCTCAATCTAAGACTCCAAATTGCTTCCAAAAGGTGTCCTCGATCTATGGACATATCAACTCAACTCTCCTTTGCTCGATTCCGTTCGGAAATAGCTCCAAATCACCTATAATCAACATAGAACTCGTGTAGACATCCATATCGACAATATAGGCAATACTAGCTCACATATGCACAAAGCTCAATCAATGTCTATCAATATGAATCAAATACGATTAGAAAACGTGCCTAAAATATCACAATATTTCATGCTAACATTAGCCATCTCGACCGAGATGCTAACGTAGGGAACCGAGATGGTCAAGCAGTTATGTATAAATCTCCATAATGGGTCCTATATCTCGTTTCTATCCAACTTCCAAGGTTCATGTGCCTTCGTTGTAGCTCCTTGATGCGCCATAATGTAGCTCCTATGACTCCTTAGATCCTTTGACTCCATATCGATACATAACGTGCCATTTCCCTATAATTACAACAAAACTAGGTGTAGACCTCGATTCATGGAAAGGTAAACAAAATGTCATAATCATCGAGAATATATAGCCATGAATGCAGATTTTATGATGATAAAACCTCCAAACCAATCCCAAAATATAGACTATAATGCATGTTATTAGTACACTTGGGTGATCCGGCTGACCGTGAATATGAGTTTAGACCTCTAGTGGTTACTATGACTCAGCAGAATCGCTTTGAAGGAATGGAGAGAGAGTCACCACACCAAAATCTACAAAACTATGAGATTTTGATGGGCGTATTGAGACCATATAGATGTGAGAAGAAAAATTATAAAATGCGTGTTTCTTTTTCCCTTTGAAGGATAAAGCGCTTGTGTCGTACCAATCGCTTCCCACCGGAAGAGTGAACACATGGGAGGAAATGACTGCGGAGTTTCTCACCAAATTCTTTCCGCCATCAAAGACGGCGGAGTTTAGAGCAAAAATAAATGCATTTGTGATGAAGGATGGTGAATGCCTCTTGATGTCATGGGAAAGGTTGAAGGACCTTTTGTTGGATTGCCCATATCATGGGATTGCAAAGATTGATCTACTAGTTGTCTACTTCAAGGGTTTGGATGCGGAAACGCAATTCAAGCTTCAACCACTTTCAGCTGGGACATTCATGGACAAACCGGTTGATGAAGTGTGGAATTTTGTTTAACAACAAGCTCTCACCATTGAGATTTACTCCCATCGGAGTGTTGAAATAGGAAGTCAATGTTCGAAATCTCCCAGGCTGAATCTTACCGCCTCCAGCGTCAATCAGCTGAACACTCTCAACAAAGAGATGAAGGCTTTGAAAGACCTTTTGACAGCACATATACAACAGCCCAAGGAGCAAGATGTTGGCTATGTAGGAAGGGGAAATCAGCAAGGGAGTAGGAACAACAACAACTTCCACCACAACAACAACAACAACCGGAAATACAACAATTGGAGATCCAAAACAATTCCGGTAATCCTTATTCTCAGGCTGAAAATGCACTAACCCCTCCATCTTTTTCTTCTATTCCTTGCAATAGTCAAGGACAAGCTTCCTCAAGTTCGAGCCAATTAGCAAAGGACAAGCTTGAAGCGATGATGGAAGATATGATGAGGAAGATGAATAGATTCGAGAGTTCCATTACTTGGATTTTTAAGGCACAAAAAGCCTTGGAAAATCAAGTATTTAGTTAAGCCAGAGAAGTTCCTAGTGATCAAGGGAAGTTTCCGGGAGGACCAAGAATAATCCTATAGGCCAACTGATGGCAATCACCACAAGGATTGGTGTGAAGACTACCGATCCCGTTCAAAGAATGGATGACAAGGGCAAGCAACCCATGGAGACCGAGGGTCCAGCTGAGAAGGAGAAGGAAAAAGCTGTTGTTTACATACCTCCTCAAGCTAGCAAACCTCCACTGCCGTTTCCACAATCAAAAGCGAGGGCATATCTAGACAAACTCTTTGGTATGTTTGTTGAACTCATGGCAATCACCACAAGGTGTGCCGGCCTACTGAAAGTTCTTAAAGGAAATCCTCTCAAACAAGAGGAAGCTAGAGGATTTTAGTGAGGTGAAGATGACTTCCGAGTTATCGGAACTCATCATAACCATTTGCATTGTGCGAGAAGGTTGGTGAGGTGATGATGACTTCCGAGTCATCGTTTTGCGTTCCCATAGGCGTTGGAGAGGTCAAATATGATGCTATTTATGATCTAGGAACAAGTGTGAGCATTATACCACTTGCATTGTACGAGAAGGTTGGTTTAGGGGAGCCTAAACCGGTGAAGATGACGTTATACATGGCGGATCGATTTATCACCCGACCCGTTGGTATTCTTGAGGATGTTCCCGTAACGCTTTGTAAGTTTTACATTACCATTGATTTTGTAGTCTTGGACATTCCAGTAGATTATCCTATCCGAAACATATTTGGGAGGCCGTTGCTAGGAACGCCCGGTTCCTTTGTTGATTGCAAGAACGCCAAGCTGCAATTCAATAATTGAGAGGAGAAAGTTGAGTTCATACTCTCAGCTTTAATCAAGGAACCGGCTCTAGGAGAAGAAGTCTTCAGCATCTACGATGAAGAGGGCTCAAGAGAGATGGTATGTTCTATTTTGCTAAAAGATCATTTGTAGAAAGTTATTAGTATGAGCATGATGGAAGGAGGAGTCGAAGAAGGTTGCGACTCAAAAATTAAAGCTTTGGAAGTGTTGGAAGAAGAGACAATCGAAGCTTATGAAGACTTGCATGTAGGTTCAGAAACTGGCCAAAACCACAACCAAAATCAAGATTCCACGGGTGTGGAAATAATTAATTTAATTAAATCCCCCGTGGAAACACAAGTCGATTGCCACCACGGGAGAAACCACGGCCGTGGAACTGCCAGTGAGTCCGTCGAATCTGGAAATTCTGAGACTTCTTCCCCTCTTCTTGAAAACACTCTTGGACATTCTTCTACCTTTTCTACACCCTTGGAAACATCCAAGGACACTTTGGAGGGAATCAAAACACCAACAAAGGCACTGCCAGCATTGGAGTTGAAGCCTTTTCCTACACATGTAAGTTACGCTTTTCTAGGACCAAACTCTACATATCCGGTCATAGTTAGTGCTACTATAAGTGAGGATGAGCATGGTAGGCTTAAGAATGTGTTGAAATTACATATGAAAGCCATAGGATATACAACTGATGATCTAGTAGCTATCAAACCTTCATTGTGCATGTATAAAATATTGATGGAGGATGACCACAAGCTTTCACGTGAACCACAACGACGCTTAAATCTGATCATGAAAGAGATTGTTGTAACACCCCGAATACGCGGGACTCGGGATACCACATTGGGCTAGGATCTCACAATGGATCCTGACCCTAGCCTGACAACAAGTTCACTGGACCTTACAACATGACACTGACAGATATAAAACAAATACATAAAACAGTATAAACTGTACAACCAAAGGTAAAACAACAACATAGCCGAGTATATAAAACGACATCCTCACACAGGAGGTACAAAAGATCATCTTCACGTAGGAGGGAAACACAACAAACCCAACCAACCACCTAATGTACGAGAGTCCTCGGCCTGTCACCCTTCCAGATCACTCAGCAGCGCCTAACGTGTACACAACTACAACACGGTATAAAACCGTTAGCTAACCATACATATATGAGGTAATGCACAAGCACAAGCACAATCATGAAAGATAAATACATCAGCATACTATCACACATTTACCCATTCATTAGCTTTATACAACAACCATTCACTCAAAAACCGTATATATATATTGGAAGTGAAAGTATGTGACACGAGGACCGATACATCCTCGCCTCTGAGCCTGACAACCATTTGGAGTGGAATCGGTCACACAACCCGTGTACCCTATGGGAGTGGGTTGTGCCCTCCCTGTATACCTGGTCTGGCCTAACTCAAAAGAACTTCCTAGACTCCACGGTGGGATGAAAGGGAAAGGTTATCAGAGCCACGCATACGGGGAAATCAATAGAACATAGGTCGATAAAAACGACAACTCATACTATCATAGCAAACATATAAAGCACACACAACTCATGCAAACACCAAATATAGGGATGGTAGCTAAGTAAGTCCTACGGACTTACCTCAACCTCGTACGCAATTGAAACACGATCAACCAGATCCAACCTCCAATCTTGAGAGAGGGCACTGCCTAATAACAAGGCATAAAGATATATCAACCTCTATTCATCAAAGGGGTCACACCTAGACCCAAAGGGATCCATGAGGATCATACTCAACCTCACATCCTCAATCAACATCAACCTAAGGCCTTAAAGCCGTACAAGGCATAAACCGATCATAACCTCAACCAAACACATCCTCACACATCTAGCATGATCCTATACACTCATACTAGGTAAGAAGGGAACAAAGGCATCCTAAGGAAAGCCTAGAAGCAACACACACCTGCAGAACCAAGTGTAACACCAAGCTGGTGCAGGTGGACGTAGGGGAGGCTAAGAGGTGGCGTAGGGGCGGCTCACTGCTGGCAAAGGGGCGGTCCAGAAATGGCGCAGGGGCGGCTGGTGTGCAGAGACACACCACTTCAGCTCCTTCTTCACTCCTTTCTTCGATTCCTTTACTCATTCTTTGTCCAACACATATACATACAGAAACATACATATATATACATCAATATAAGCCAATCAAGGCTAGAACAAGATCCCAACCTAAGGATCTAAGCTAAGATAAGGAAAGAGATGAAAAGATGAAGAGAAAGGGAAGGAAAGAAGAAAAGCCATGGAAGCTTACCACTGAGCTTCCCAGGAGATCAGCACAACTCCATCACAACCTAAAGCTTGCTCATAAGCTCAACAACAACAGCCATCAACCACAGCAAGCAAAGCTATCAAGGATCTCTCACCAACTCAAACAAGGCTCAAAGAAGATCAAGATGATACAAGGGAGAAGAGAGGAGAAAAAGAAGAGTGTAGGGAGAGAGAGAGATGAAGCAGGAAAGAGATTGAGGAAACCCTCATCTGAAGGAAGAAGGCAATATAGAGGAGAAGGGGCCAAAAAGCAAAGCTTGGGTCAAAGAAGACGGCTGCAACACACCACAAACCGCAGGGGCGGCTAGCCTGGCCGCTGGGGGCAACTCACAGGACCGCAGGGGCGGCCAGCCAGGGTGCAGGGGCGGCCCACTGCAGTTCCAACAAAGCTACGCAGCTGCGTCTTAGCTGAGGTGCAGGTGCGGGACCTCTCGAAGACTCAGGCTCTTACATTTCACCCCCCCTAAAAACAACCCGAAACTTGCAAAATCCTGAAGTCTCTCGAACCCATAAGCCGAGGTATAACCCTCACTCTTTCTATCGGAGGTATCACATCTCCGTTCAAAAGATCACATCCTATTACAATCTATAATCCTCAAAAATCAACATTGAGGAATCATCAACTCCAGAAAACAGGGTCATAACGCTACCCAAAGGCGTAGAGGAATCACATCTCTCGCTATACCACATTACAAGGCATAGAGGAAGCACATCTCTAGCCATAACATCCCACAAGCATAGAGGAAATACGTCTCTAGCCAAACCATATCACATGCATAGAGGAAATACGTCTCTAGCCAAAATATATCACAGACATAGAGGAAATACGTCTCTAGCCAAACCATATGCATATATATCGCATGGAGGAATCACATCTCCACTGAAACAGAACTATGTCCATCAAGGTAGCATGGAGGAAAGAACCATCTCCAGCTAAATCCTAATCACACTCAAATGGCATGGACGAATTAACCATCTCCAGCCATAATATAAAACATACTCAAATAGCATGGAGGAAATAATCATCTCCAGTTATGACATTCATCACGCTAGCACAACAAGATCTACTAAGATCATAACTCACATCATAGCTAGCATGGCATAACACAACAAGGCATATAAGCACATAAGCACAACATGCATCAAGATAGCACTAAGGTCTACTCGTGCTACCTCAAATGGGTCTGTCCCAGCATATACTCTGGATAGCTCCTCAGGATACTATCCTCAGTCTCTCACATAGCTTCATCAGGTCTTCATCTCGACCATCATATCCTCAATATGGGAGTGTCTTTCAATTGCAAGCGTTTCATATCTCATTCCAAGAATGTAATCAGATGCTCAAAAAGACGTGGTTTGACTTAACCACTAAATCATTCTAACTCACAAAGTGTCTCTAACCTGGTATATACTTCCTCAGTTGAGACACAAGAACACTGGGTGAACATCCACTAACTTCAGAGGCAAAGCTAAACATCATGCTGCCTTCACAAAACTGATCAAGATCTCAAGTAATCGACATATTAGAAACTTAGTTCCCCTTTCCATAATAAAACAACTATCGTCTCACAACGGCGATACTTTCAGCCGTACATGAACTCTCGCTTGAACTTTAGAGGTTAACACCTCTTGTCTACATACACAATCTGGCGACTTTGCACGGTCGGCATTCTTCCTTTAACCATCATTACTTGAATTACAAAATCTTGAATCTGGTCAGGTGTCATTTCACTACTACTGCTAGATCTCTTCTAGCATAAAAGTATATGGCATCTACGACCATACAATGCCTCATAAGGGCATCCCAAAAGATAAACGTCAATCACTGTTATATAATAACTTAATAATGGAAGGTAATATAACCATCCACGTTTCCCATTCAACTTACAACTTATATAAGATCCTTAAGATCTAGATGATTCTCTCTAACTGATCATCTGTCAGTAGGTGAAGTGTAGTTATGATGTACAAACTCGTCCCCAAAGCAGTCTGAATCAGCTGCCCAAAATCTCAAATATTTACAATTTTGCCACATTTTAATTAATATTATGCCATTATTCAAATTTAGAGATTTCAATGGATTTTGTTTGGATTCTAAATTTTACAAAATAAATCCGATCCATTTAAATCTTATTGGTTATAATATGAGATATAACAATATTTTATTTAAAAATTTGTATTATCGTTAATAAATATTTTAATAATGGTTTTATTAAATTAATTTCTTTTTTAAAATAATCGATTTTAAAAAAATATTTTTCTTCCACATGTCAACACCTTAACTATGCGACCTAGGACTTTTTGTCAAATATTTACAATTTTGCCACATTTTAATTACTATTATGCCATTATTCAATAAATGTTTTAAGTCAAAATTAAAATATTTTCCACCTCATTATGCCAATTCAACAAAAATAATTCCATGTCAATATTTTCATATCTTACGGTTATAAAAATAATTATTAAAAAAATATCATATCACCTAATCGAATTTAGAGATTTCAATGGATTTTGTTTGGATTCTAAATTTTACAAAATAAATCCAATCCATTTAAATCTTATTGGTTATAATATGAGATATAACAATAGTTTATTTAAAAATTTGTATTATCGTTAATAAATATTTTAATAATGGTTTTATTAAATTAATTTATTTTTTAAAATAATCGATTTTAAAAAAATATTTTTCTTAACAAAAACTTTAATTTTTTAGTTATAGGTAATAATATTAAATAAATAAATTAGAAATTTGTTACGTAATTATTTTTATTTAACACTTTGGAAATTATTATAAATTTAATAATTAATTTTTTGTTACATGATCTAATCAGATTGATATTAATATATTCTTCATAACATTTAGCGCTTTTTTTTAAAATAAATTGTAATTTGTTTAAATAATAAATTAATAATTAATTTTTTTCCCGCACAAGGTGCGGGCATTAGACTACTTGATGTTCTAAAGGAGTTGTTTGAAAATAAGTATGGGGTGATTTGCTTGAGATGCTTTCACAACATCCGAGATGTGTGTCAGTCAAACTTCGTTTTCTTAAATTCTCGAACAACAATCCATCCATGTGTTTCCTGAGTTGTTTTTTCTTGGGTAGTAGCTAATTCATGTCTAAGAGGATACAAAAACACAAAGCAAACTATCTAAACTAGTCTAGAAAGGGGAAAAAGAAAGCAATACCTTGGATTGCCTCCCAAGAAGCGCTTGGTTTAAGGTCACTAGCTGGACCGTACGTGACTTTCAGCAAGATGCAAGGGTGAAATCTCCTCACCTGGAACTTCCGGTTGATACTTCTTCAACCTATGACCGTTGACCTTAAAGCTTCCACTAGTTTCACCCCATACTTCAACTGCACCATGGGGAAGAACATTTTTCACAATGTAAGGTCTTGTCATCTAGATTTTAACTTACCTGCAAAGAGACGGAGGCGGGAGTTAAAGAGTAGAACAAGATCCCCTTCTTTGAGCTCCTTAGGGATGATGTGCTTGTCATGCCATTTCTTAGTTCTCTTTTTATAGATCATGGCATTCTCATAGGCATTCAAGCGTAAGTCCTCTAACTCATCGATATCCAAAAGCCTTTTCTCTCTTGCTTCCTTGAGGTCAAAATTGAGCAATTTGATCGCCCAATACGCCTTATGTTCCAACTCAACGGGAAGATGACAAGACTTCCCATATACCAAATTGTGAGGGGTGGTACCTATGGGAGTCCAGAATGCTGCCCTGTACGCCCAAGGAGCATCGTCCAACTTCATAGACCAGTCCTTTGTTGTTCTTGAGACGGTCTTCTCCAAAATAGCCTTGATTTCTCTATTAGAGATCTCCATCTGTCCACTAGTTTGAGGATGATAAGGGGTTGCTACCTTGTGGGTTACCCCATACTTTGATTGAAGTGCCTCAAACATCCGGGCTTTAAAATGTGTTCCTTTGTCAAAATGATGATTCGAGGCGTTCCAAAGTGTGGAAAGATAGTCCTATTGAAGAACTTCACAACCACCATGGCGTCATTTTTAGTAGAAGCAATGGCTTCTACCCATCTAGAGACGTAATCAACTGCCAAGAGAATGTAGAGGTTTCCTACAATTGATGGGAAAGGTCCCATAAAATCAACACCCCACACATTGAAGATCTCAACTTCCTGAATATTTTTAAGTGGCATCTCGTTCCGTTTATAGATATTTCATGTTTTTTTGCACGCATCACAAGAAGCAACAAACATTTGCACATTTTTAAATAATGAAGGCCAAAAGAAACCATAACGTAATACGTTAGTGCACGTTTTGTAAGCGCTAGCATGTCCTCCACAAGGAAGTGAATGGCAATGCCGTATGACACTTGTAGTCTCGTCCTCCGGAACCCAGTGTCTAAGCATCCCATTCGGTCCTCTCTTGAAAAGTAGAGGCTCGTTTCAATGGTAGTGACGTACATCTTTGAAGAACTTCTTCCTTTGGGCGTATGTTAATCTTGGAGGTATTTCTTGAAAAACAAGATATTTAACAATATCGACATACCAAGGCTCAATACCATTAGAAATTTGGTCAAGCCAATGCTCCACCAAATACAATTTCTCATCGGGAAAAGAATCATCAATGGGGATATCGTCCGTTTTGAACGAGGTAGGTGGTAGCTTGCTAAGGTGATCAGCTACAAAATTCTCGGATCCCTTCTTATCGCGAATCTCCAAGTCAAATTCTTAAAGCAAGAGAATCCAATGAATAAGATGCGGCTTTGCTTTCATCTTAACTAGAAAGTATCAAATAATTGCATGGTCAGTATACACAATAACTATCGCTCCCACCAAGTAAGAACGAAACTTCTCAAAAGTGAAGACAACTGCCAAGAGCTCTTTCTCGGTGGTGCCATAGTTCAGCTGAGCATCATCTAGAGTTTTGCTAGCATAGTAATTGGCGTTGGTCCGGCCATCTTTCTTGTGTCCAAGCACTGCTCCTACATCACATCGCTAGGGTCATACATGATCTCAAAGGGCAAGGTCCAATCAGGAGTTTGAATGATGCGAGCGGAGATCAATGCTTTCTTTATACTATAAAAAGCATCTAGACATTCTTACGAGAACTCAAAAACAACATCCTTTTTCAATAGATTAGTAAGTGGTTTAGAGATCTTAGAGAAATCCTTGATGAACCTCCTGTAGAAACCTGCATGCCGAAGGAAACTCCACACACCTTTAACAGAACAAGATGGGGGAAGTTTTTCTATAGTCTCGATCTTAGCTCGATCGACTTCTATACCTCGGTTTTAAACGAGGTGCCCTAGAACAATTTCATCATTAAACATGAAGTGACACTTCTCCCAATTCAAAACGAGATTTGTGTCTTCACATCGTTGTAACACTAGAGAAATGTTATCTAAACAGTTATCAAAAGAGGAACCATATACAGAAAAATCATCCATGAATACCTCCATGATCTCCTCGATATACTCGGAGAAGATATCCATCATATAACGCTGAAAAGTGACGGGTGCGTTGCACAATCTGAATGGCATCCTCCGATAAGCAAATGTTTTCCTTGGACAAGTGAAAGTGGCATTCTCTTGATCGTCCGGATGGATATTAATCTGAAAGAAACCACTATAACCATCTAAGTAGCAAAAATGGGAGTGTTGTGCTAACCGTTCAAGCATTTGATCACTGAATGGAAGAGGAAAACAGTTGTTTCTCATTGCCAAATTCAATTTCGATATTCAATGCACATTCTCCATTCTGTAACGGTCCTTGTTGAGATCAACTCGTTATTCTTGTTGGTTACAACGGTCATCCCGCCCTTCTTGGGAACTAAATGTACAAGACTCACCCATTTGCTATCCGATATTGGAAATATAATTCCTGCCTCAAGCAATTTAAGGATTTCTTTCTTCACAACCTCTTTCATGATCGGATTTAACCGTCTTTGAGATTCCCATGAAGGCTTATGATCATCATCCATTAGTATCTTTGCATGCAAAGAGAAGACTTAACACCAACAAGATCATCAATAGCATAACACAAAGCCTTTCTATGTGTTATCAACTCATGCATTAACCTATATAGTTCATCGTCAATAAGAGTATCACTAACAGTGACAAGATATTTAGAATCTGGACCAAGGAAAGCGTACCTTAAGTGATGTGGAAGAGGTTTAAGCTCTAAGATAGGAGGTGTATTAAGTGTTACCTCCCTCCTCTGTGGAAGAGGATTTGGAAAGTTCCGAAGAGAAGGAAGAAATATTTGCATCATCTAATAAGAAAACGCCCTTTGAAGAAGTGGACGTGCCATTTGCCTCTGGTTGCTCTTGGTCGAGGTGTTTTAGAAGTAACCGAGATGATGAACCGAAATAAACTTCAGTTAACCCTATCTCGTTTGCTTCAGAAGTCGCCTCGGTCGAGATGTTGGATGATGGACTGAGATAAGTTTCAGTCAACCTCATCTTCTTTGCTCTAGAAGCCAACCCGGTCGAGATGTTGGGAGATGAACCGAAACCTAATGTGCTTTTTGGCTCCTCGATGAGTTCTGCAAATCTAGATCTTGGATCCTCTTCCAAAGCTTCCAAGCTTCGTATATCTGCATCACAGGAAACATCTACACCTTCCCCCATTATACTAAAACTCAAAACTTTCTCAAGAGGTTCTTTAATTAAGATAGAGCTCACCAATACTCGAGAATCTTCCGTATCATAGATGTTGAAGATGTCCTCTTCCAAGGGTTGTCCCTTCACTATTGCTAAGAGTGTAAACTGCAAACGACCTACCCTAATATTGAACGACAATGTGGCGTTCTTGTAATCAACCATGCATCCCGAAGTTGCAAAGAATGGTCTTCCAAGAAAGATAGGAATGTGATAATCTACAGGAATGTCCAATACCACAAAGTCTATAGGTTTGTAAAACTTACCTATCTTGATGGAAATGTCCTCCAAGATTCCAACGGGACGAGTAATGGAACGATCCGCCAATGTCGCCATGCACAAAGTCATCTTCATGGGCTTAGGTTCTCCAAGACCGATCTTCTCACAAAGTGCTAGAGGAATTATGCTCACGCTCACTCCTGGATCACAAAGTGCATTGTAAGTCACGTCACCAACTTCGATGGGAATGCAAAATGAACTGGGATCTCTTAGATTTGGTGGCATATTTTCTTTCATGATTTGAATGAGCTCCGAAGATCTAGAGGTCATCCATACTTTGCCAAAGTCTTCCAGCTTTCTTTTTATTGACAAGATTTCCTTCATAAACTTCCCATAGGCAGGCATACCAAAGATTGTATCAATGAAAGGTATGTTAATATGTACCTTATTCATAACGTCTAGAAACTTACCAGAGTGTTTGTCTAGACGCACATGCGCCCTAGACTGAGGGATCGGAAGTGGAGGCTTGTAAGCTGGTGGTGGAACGTAAACATCGGTAGTCTCTTTCTCTTTCTTATCTTCCGTCTCGACTGGCCTCTCGGGCAAGGTGTTCTTCGAGACAACGTCGTCCGACCGAGGTACTGGATCAGTTGTCCTCACTCCACTTAGTGTTGTGATTGCCATGACTTGCCCATTTGGGTTGTTCTTCGTCCTTCATGGGAGTTTACTAAGATCTCTAGGTGCTTCATTAGCCTTGTTGAAAACTTGATGTTCCAAGGCTTTTTGTGCCTTTGAGAATGTATTCATAGAGCTTTCCATGGCATTAAGTTTGGTCATTATTGCTTCTAATACAACATCCGTCTTTTCTTTAGGCTTATGGGATGACCTCGAAGATGGATCTTGACTCTAAAATGGAATAGAAAAAGAAGAAGATGGAGGAGTTATAGCATTTTCAGCATGAGAATAAGGGATACCGGAATTGTTTTGATTTGATCTCCAATTGTTGAAATTCATGTTGTTGTTGTTGTTGAAATTGATAGTCATTTTCCCTTGATAGTTTCCTCGCCCCAAGTATCCAAAATCTTACTCTTTGCATGCTCCATTAGCTTGAGATAATAAAAGCTCTTTCAAAGCCTTAACTTCATTGTTGAGGGTAGTAAGTTGAGCAATAACTTCATTCTTTCAAAGCCTTAACTTCATTCTTTCATTATCTATACCCCAACCTTCAGCCAATCACCCTAGAATCGCAAGGGAGTTTAGCCAGCAATCATCAAAATTATAACAATCAAATATATAATTGACGAAGCAATAAGGGAACAAGAAAACCATAACAAAAAGGTCTCAATAATTAAACAAGCAAACAATCCAAACAAACAGCAAACTGTGTTCCTCAAGAATCTAATAAATAGACAATAATTATTGTTCCCTAAGAAAACCTTACAACTTTCCTTCAAAACCTTCAAACTTTCTCTCCAAGCAATCTTCCTTTGATTCCTTCCGTTCTCTAAAATATACTCAGTTCCAAAGATAATCAACCGTCCTTCCATCCAACAACTATCTTTCATCTTATAGGAAAATAATAGTCCAAAAATAAATATCTCATTGGGATGCGGGTCGGCTGTCACGATCTAGGCCCAGTTAGCCATCTCGACCGAGATGCTAACGTAGGGAACCGAGATGGTCAAGCAGTTATGTATAAATCTCCATAATGGGTCCTATATCTCGTTTCTATCCAACTTCCAAGGTTCATGTGCCTTCGTTGTAGCTCCTTGATGCGCCATAATGTAGCTCCTATGACTCCTTAGATCCTTTGACTCCATATCGATACATAACGTGCCATTTCCCTATAATTACAACAAAACTAGATGTAGACCTCGATTCATGGAAAGGTAAACAAAATGTCATAATCATCGAGAATATATAGCCATGAATGCAGATTTTATGATGATAAAACCTCCAAACCAATCCCAAAATATAGACTATAATGCATGTTATTAGTACACTTGGGTGATCCGGCTGACCGTGAATATGAGTTTAGACCTCTAGTCGTTACTATGACTCAGCAGAATCGCTTTGAAGGAATGGAGAGAGAGTCACCACACCAAAATCTACAAAACTATGAGATTTTGATGGGCGTATTGAGACCATATAGATGTGAGAAGAAAAATTATAAAATGCGTGTTTCTTTTTCCCTTTGAAGGATAAAGCGCTTGTGTCGTACCAATCGCTTCCCACCGGAAGAGTGAACACATGGGAGGAAATGACTGCGGAGTTTCTCACCAAATTCTTTCCGCCTTCAAAGACGGCGGAGTTTAGAGCAAAAATAAATGCATTTGTGATGAAGGATGGTGAATGCCTCTTGATGTCATGGGAAAGGTTGAAGGACCTTTTGTTGGATTGCCCATATCATGGGATTGCAAAGATTGATCTACTAGTTGTCTACTTCAAGGGTTTGGATGCGGAAACGCAATTCAAGCTTCAACCACTTTCAGCTGGGACATTCATGGACAAACCGGTTGATGAAGTGTGGAATTTTGTTTAACAACAAGCTCTCACCATTGAGATTTACTCCCATCGGAGTGTTGAAATAGGAAGTCAATGTTCGAAATCTCCCAGGCTGAATCTTACCGCCTCCAGCGTCAATCAGCTGAACACTCTCAACAAAGAGATGAAGGCTTTGAAAGACCTTTTGACAGCACATATACAACAGCCCAAGGAGCAAGATGTTGGCTATGTAGGAAGGGGAAATCAGCAAGGGAGTAGGAACAACAACAACTTCCACCACAACAACAACAACAACCGGAAATACAACAATTGGAGATCCAAAACAATTCCGGTAATCCTTATTCTCAGGCTGAAAATGCACTAACCCCTCCATCTTTTTCTTCTATTCCTTGCAATAGTCAAGGACAAGCTTCCTCAAGTTCGAGCCAATTAGCAAAGGACAAGCTTGAAGCGATGATGGAAGATATGATGAGGAAGATGAATAGATTCGAGAGTTCCATTACTTGGATTTTTAAGGCACAAAAAGCCTTGGAAAATCAAGTATTTAGTTAAGCCAGAGAAGTTCCTAGTGATCAAGGGAAGTTTCCGGGAGGACCAAGAATAATCCTATAGGCCAACTGATGGCAATCACCACAAGGATTGGTGTGAAGACTACCGATCCCGTTCAAAGAATGGATGACAAGGGCAAGCAACCCATGGAGACCGAGGGTCCAGCTGAGAAGGAGAAGGAAAAAGCTGTTGTTTACATACCTCCTCAAGCTAGCAAACCTCCACTGCCGTTTCCACAATCAAAAGCGAGGGCATATCTAGACAAACTCTTTGGTATGTTTGTTGAACTCATGGCAATCACCACAAGGTGTGCCGGCCTACTGAAAGTTCTTAAAGGAAATCCTCTCAAACAAGAGGAAGCTAGAGGATTTTAGTGAGGTGAAGATGACTTCCGAGTTATCGGAACTCATCATAACCATTTGCATTGTGCGAGAAGGTTGGTGAGGTGATGATGACTTCCGAGTCATCGTTTTGCGTTCCCATAGGCGTTGGAGAGGTCAAATATGATGCTATTTATGATCTAGGAACAAGTGTGAGCATTATACCACTTGCATTGTACGAGAAGGTTGGTTTAGGGGAGCCTAAACCGGTGAAGATGACGTTATACATGGCGGATCGATTTATCACCCGACCCGTTGGTATTCTTGAGGATGTTCCCGTAACGCTTTGTAAGTTTTACATTACCATTGATTTTGTAGTCTTGGACATTCCAGTAGATTATCCTATCCGAAACATATTTGGGAGGCCGTTGCTAGGAACGCCCGGTTCCTTTGTTGATTGCAAGAACGCCAAGCTGCAATTCAATAATTGAGAGGAGAAAGTTGAGTTCATACTCTCAGCTTTAATCAAGGAACCGGCTCTAGGAGAAGAAGTCTTCAGCATCTACGATGAAGAGGGCTCAAGAGAGATGGTATGTTCTATTTTGCTAAAAGATCATTTGTAGAAAGTTATTAGTATGAGCATGATGGAAGGAGGAGTCGAAGAAGGTTGCGACTCAAAAATTAAAGCTTTGGAAGTGTTGGAAGAAGAGACAATCGAAGCTTATGAAGACTTGCATGTAGGTTCAGAAACTGGCCAAAACCACAACCAAAATCAAGATTCCACGGGTGTGGAAATAATTAATTTAATTAAATCCCCCGTGGAAACACAAGTCGATTGCCACCACGGGAGAAACCACGGCCGTGGAACTGCCAGTGAGTCCGTCGAATCTGGAAATTCTGAGACTTCTTCCCCTCTTCTTGAAAACACTCTTGGACATTCTTCTACCTTTTCTACACCCTTGGAAACATCCAAGGACACTTTGGAGGGAATCAAAACACCAACAAAGGCACTGCCAGCATTGGAGTTGAAGCCTTTTCCTACACATGTAAGTTACGCTTTTCTAGGACCAAACTCTACATATCCGGTCATAGTTAGTGCTACTATAAGTGAGGATGAGCATGGTAGGCTTAAGAATGTGTTGAAATTACATATGAAAGCCATAGGATATACAACTGATGATCTAGTAGCTATCAAACCTTCATTGTGCATGTATAAAATATTGATGGAGGATGACCACAAGCTTTCACGTGAACCACAACGACGCTTAAATCCGATCATGAAAGAGATTGTTGTAACACCCCGAATACGCGGGACTCGGGATACCACATTGGGCTAGGATCTCACAATGGATCCTGACCCTAGCCTGACAACAAGTTCACTGGACCTTACAACATGACACTGACAGATATAAAACAAATACATAAAACAGTATAAACTGTACAACCAAAGGTAAAACAACAACATAGCCGAGTATATAAAACGACATCCTCACACAGGAGGTACAAAAGATCATCTTCACGTAGGAGGGAAACACAACAAACCCAACCAACCACCTAATGTACGAGAGTCCTCGGCCTGTCACCCTTCCAGATCACTCAGCAGCGCCTAACCTGTACACAACTACAACACGGTATAAAACCGTTAGCTAACCATACATATATGAGGTAATGCACAAGCACAAGCACAATCATGAAAGATAAATACATCAGCATACTATCACACATTTACCCATTCATTAGCTTTATACAACAACCATTCACTCAAAAACCGTATATATATATTGGAAGTGAAAGTATGTGACACGAGGACCGATACATCCTCGCCTCTGAGCTTGACAACCATTTGGAGTGGAATCGGTCACACAACCCGTGTACCCTATGGGAGTGGGTTGTGCCCTCCCTGTATACCTGGTCTGGCCTAACTCAAAAGAACTTCCTAGACTCCACGGTGGGATGAAAGGGAAAGGTTATCAGAGCCACGCATACGGGGCAATCAATAGAACATAGGTCGATAAAAACGACAACTCATACTATCATAGCAAACATATAAAGCACACACAACTCATGCAAACACCAAATATAGGGATGGTAGCTAAGTAAGTCCTACGGACTTACCTCAACCTCGTACGCAATTGAAACACGATCAACCAGATCCAACCTCCAATCTTGAGAGAGGGCACTGCCTAATAACAAGGCATAAAGATATATCAACCTCTATTCATCAAAGGGGTCACACCTAGACCCAAAGGGATCCATGAGGATCATACTCAACCTCACATCCTCAATCAACATCAACCTAAGGCCTTAAAGCCGTACAAGGCATAAACCGATCATAACCTCAACCAAACACATCCTCACACATCTAGCATGATCCTATACACTCATACTAGGTAAGAAGGGAACAAAGGCATCCTAAGGAAAGCCTAGAAGCAACACACACCTGCAGAACCAAGTGTAACACCAAGCTGGTGCAGGTGGACGTAGGGGAGGCTAAGAGGTGGCGTAGGGGCGGCTCACTGCTGGCAAAGGGGCGGTCCAGAAATGGCGCAGGGGCGGCTGGTGTGCAGAGACACACCACTTCAGCTCCTTCTTCACTCCTTTCTTCGATTCCTTTACTCATTCTTTGTCCAACACATATACATACAGAAACATACATATATATACATCAATATAAGCCAATCAAGGCTAGAACAAGATCCCAACCTAAGGATCTAAGCTAAGATAAGGAAAGAGATGAAAAGATGAAGAGAAAGGGAAGGAAAGAAGAAAAGCCATGGAAGCTTACCACTGAGCTTCCCAGGAGATCAGCACAACTCCATCACAACCTAAAGCTTGCTCATAAGCTCAACAACAACAGCCATCAACCACAGCAAGCAAAGCTATCAAGGATCTCTCACCAACTCAAACAAGGCTCAAAGAAGATCAAGATGATACAAGGGAGAAGAGAGGAGAAAAAGAAGAGTGTAGGGAGAGAGAGAGATGAAGCAGGAAAGAGATTGAGGAAACCCTCATCTGAAGGAAGAAGGCAATATAGAGGAGAAGGGGCCAAAAAGCAAAGCTTGGGTCAAAGAAGACGGCTGCAACACACCACAAACCGTAGGGGCGGCTAGCCTGGCCGCTGGGGGCAGCTCACAGGACCGCAGGGGCGGCCAGCCAGGGTGCAGGGGCGGCCCACTGCAGTTCCAACAAAGCTACGCAGCTGCGTCTTAGCTGAGGTGCAGGTGCGGGACCTCTCGAAGACTCAGGCTCTTACATCTCACCCCCCCTAAAAACAACCCGAAACTTGCAAAATCCTGAAGTCTCTCGAACCCATAAGCCGAGGTATAACCCTCACTCTTTCTATCGGAGGTATCACATCTCCGTTCAAAAGATCACATCCTATTACAATCTATAATCCTCAAAAATCAACATTGAGGAATCATCAACTCCAGAAAACAGGGTCATAACGCTACCCAAAGGCGTAGAGGAATCACATCTCTCGCTATACCACATTACAAGGCGTAGAGGAAGCACATCTCTAGCCATAACATCCCACAAGCATAGAGGAAATACGTCTCTAGCCAAACCATATCACATGCATAGAGGAAATACGTCTCTAGCCAAAATATATCACAGACATAGAGGAAATACGTCTCTAGCCAAACCATATGCATATATATCGCATGGAGGAATCACATCTCCACTGAAACAGAACTATGTCCATCAAGGTAGCATGGAGGAAAAAGAACCATCTCCAGCTAAATCCT